>JAJEKV010000064.1:5601062-6226660 GCA_021234155.1 Isoetes taiwanensis
CTGCTGCGGTCTACAGCGTCGACCCCAAAGAAGAATTACAGAATATGAGCAGTGGCTATGGATTGCCCCCTTCTGCCAATTACCAAATTCTGTCCGACAAAGAGTTGAAGGCTGCTGGGTTCCAAAACTGCAGACAATCCCTACTTGTTGTAAGAAGTCTTTCAGGAGGCCATATCATAGTAGCTTGTAGAGGAACAACAGATTTTTCTGATGCTTATGTAGATTTCCATGTTATGCATCGAAGTCTTAGCCTAGGGCGTGGAGCAGCACATGCAGGATTTCTGGATAGAGCCAAGAGTATACCTTTGGACTATTTTCGAAGGCTCCTAATTAGAGGTGAGCATTTGGTCCTTGCAGGACACTCGTTGGGAGGTGCTGTGGCTTCTTTATTGGCGCTGCGGCTTCTTGAATCCACTGGAAAATGGTGTCATGAACAGGTACTTCAAACTTTTCTTCCAACCATGCATACTCTTGTTTGTAGATACCTTGTATTTGACAATTCACAATATGTTTCAATGTTGAATGCAAACATACTGGACTTTTCCAAGCTGAGAATAATGGAATTGCCATGAAGTATAGGGAACCCCTGTTTGGTTTGCATATAAAATGCAAATGTGCTGGGCCTTCCCAAACTTATGATTTAGGAACCCTTGTAAAGCATTCTACCAATAGGTGTCTCCAATCTCCAGTAGCATTTTGCAAACACTTCCTCGATGAAATTAGGCAAAAGGGCTTTAAGAACTATTAGGAAATAAATTTCAGATGCTGGTAACTTTTTACTACCTACAATTATTTGAAAACATATTTCAAGATAGGGTGGAGGCCTAATGTGCACTGCCATCCATGTGCTGTAAAAGGCTCTTTCACATTATGTGACCTGTTTGTACCATATAATCCTATCTCACGTACCGTTTCTATGTTTGGTCAGTTCTGCTTGATACATACCTGTTTAACTAGATAAGTTATTGGAAATCAAGCTTGGCATATAGTAACAGTTTGCTTTTCAGGTTCAATGCTATACATTTGGTTGTCCACTTTTTGCTGATCAAGAGCTTGCAGTCCACATTAATTCGAATTACAAGCACCATTTTGTGCACATAGTATCTGAACAGGATATTGTCCCCAAAGTAATGCCATTGGCCTACACTATATACACTTTATGGGCAGGATTAAGGGCTGGGCCATTACAGGACTTTATCTGTATTCTACAGTTGGTTACGTCGGTAATGCAATGGACTAAACGAGGAAAACCTGGTCAAGAAAGATGGGCAATTATGTGTACACAAGGCAGTCGATGGATTCCAAGAATTTTGCAAGCAATATTACATCGAGGGTTGGCTCTTGCTCTTTGTCGCCATTCTGGAAAAGGCTATGCTTTTGCTGGTAAGATGGTGTTGTTAGATCCCACTAAACCTTTGCCAGAGGATACCGACGAGAAGTTGAAATTGGAAAGCTATCTCAGTTTTAATGTGCGTTCTATGTCACTTGATGTCGTCAAGGGTCACATGCTTCTTAGCTATATTGAGCATGTCTTCTCAGAGCAATCTGCACAAGCTATGGCAAGTGTAGCTGTATTGCAAAGTCCTTATGCATTTCAATCAGCCAATGCTGTGGCAAGTGCAGCTGTATTGCAAAGTCCTCATGTTTCTAGAGCAGAAATTAACATGGCTGAGATGAACTTGGAGTGGTTTGATAGGCACACAAGACCAGTAAAACAGTTATCCCTGAAGAGCCCAAGATTTAGGAGGTCACGGAAACAAGAAAAGGACATTAACGGGGCATTTAAAAGCAAAGTTGCTTGTTTAGTTTTTGCAAGGAGGATGCAGGATGTGGCCCCTAAAAAGCAAAAGAAGAATTTACTTAGTGTAGTTTTTCATAACCTTGGGGAGATTTCCAAACTTGTTCAAGGCTTGGAAGGTATTTTGAAAATATCTTCAGCTCTTTTTGTGGGGCTACACTTACGAAAAATGCTGAAAAAGAAATAAGGGATGGCATTGCCTTTCAAAACATTTCTGAGCTCTCCACAGCTTTCTGCAGTGAAGGACGAAGGGCACTCAACAAAATGGTAAGTCCAAAACCGCTTCAAATGGAAAGCTAGGATTACTTAACACATTGAATGCCCAGGAGAAAAGTGAAATATAGTTTGTTGTAATTAATTTCCCCCATGTGCCATGCTCATTTATTCACTGGCAAGGGGTGTGTTGGAAGTCAACATTGCTGTATTGGACAAAGAAAATACAACTAAATTAATATTGGTCAACCAAAACATATGATAATACGTGTTGGTAACAGCTTGGCTAGTTCAAGCATATGAAACTCAGGCACATCTGGGCAGAACAACCAATAACTCGCCTGTCAGTCCATCAATTCTGAATCACAACTGAACCAGAAAGCCCTGCATGCACACAAAACGATTACAAACCCTTTTATTCAAAGAAGGTACACCTCCATTATGCAACCAAATATAATTATACCCTGGTTGCTTAGAAGACTAACGTCCTGCTATATTTGAAATTTGACAAATTTTCAATGTGGAACATCCCTTGTATCTTCCTCTTATTAAATACATTTTCCAACAACGGATCCTACTTGGTAGCTGTAACAAATTGATACGTTTTGTATTTATAAATAAATGCTTTCCTATCCCTGTAATCATCTTCCTGTAATTGTCAAACCCTGCTTCGAAACATAAAAGGAAAGGATCTAACTGTATGTTCTACCGCTGATTAATCGTGACATCTCTAAGCTCTCGATTAAGTACAATGACACTTTTGAATTCTCTGTAGAATGCAACAAAACTCATCTATATCTCCGTTCAATCGGGATACCCAGTCCAAAAGAGGCATCTGTTGTCTGTTTTATTAGCAAAAACGTCAGCATGAACAGAACCCTTTTGCTGCTCTCTTTCGAGATAAATATTAGATGCTGCATTTAAGACAATGGAAATTTACCAAAATAACTTTAATTGTTGACTTAATTCCCAGAAAGCCTTTCCTATTTTTTAAATTCTCAAAATGCCCTTAATTCTTAAGTATTTTCTCAAATAGTAATTTATATGATGACAAAGATAAGATTTCGGGATCTTATCTCCACCTCATCTAATACCTTCTTTGTGACTTTTTTGTGTCTTTAATATAAGTTAAACATTCACACACACACACAGAGAGAGAGAGAGAGAGAGAGAGAGAGATTACGAGAGAGAGGGGGAGAGACAAAATTTTGACTCTCCCCGTGAGAGACAAATTGCCCCTAACTATTGTTTGTTAGGGGCGTTTTCATTGTTTATTAGTTGTTAAGGAAAAGCCTCCCGAAAAAAAAATTCCGTCCCGTCAAAGGAACAGCCGCTGCTTTTGAACTCTTGGCCCTGACTGTCCACGCTTCAAGCTTGGAGCTTTGAGCTTTACTGTTTAATTCTGGCACTGGTGGGATCTTGGCGGGATTGTTAAATGGTAAGAAAATATTAAATCGTTTCATTATTTTGTTTCAGAATTTAACCTATATGTTTAAGAAGCAGAAGATGCTCTTTCAGAGAAGGGGAAAGGCGAATTTAACTGATTATTCTAAAGCTATGAAACATTGGATGAATTGGGTCAATTTTACAGCTTAAATCCAACAAAATCAAAGTTTCTCTTAAAGGTTTTGCACTTGTCCATTTCCAGTAAGTGCCCCAGTTACAGAATGGTAAAATATAATTCAAAATCTGATGCGATAGCTGTGAAAGACCCCGATTTGGCTATAACTGTGAAAAACCTCTCCATTTGGCTATGGCTGCTGTGAAAAGCCTCATTTGGGGCTTTCATATGACAATTTATATGGCTGTAAACCTCCCGATTGAAGCGTTGGCCAAGAGCTATTTCTTGCTTTGAAGCTTGATCACTTTCGAAACACTCTGTAATATGAATAGGGTTTCTACAAACAGGGGTTCTTCAAACAATAAGGCTTCTGCAAACATGAAAAATCGCTAAAGAATATTGAAAACAACAGTAGAAATGGAAATATTTGAGCATGTCTGCCATAGCCGCCTCTGCTTTGAGAATCTGCTCTGCCACAGCCCCCGATTCATATGGCTATGGCTGTGAACCTCCTGATTTGTGGAAAGCCTGTTCTAAGAGTGCAAATCCGCCATAGTCCTTGCGAATAGAATCCTCTACAACTTTGCTACCTCTTCCGGGAGATGGAGCAGACTTAGAACTAGTACCCCGCTTCATAGACGCAACGGAAACAGCTGCAACAGGTACTGCCTTAACTCTGACAACAAAGAAAACCGCCATAACCAGGAAGCAGGGGATCCGGAAGGTGGGATCCGAAGCGCCGCCATAACCAGAAGCAATGACCATAATCGGGGATCCGGGGAAAAAAGGATCCCAGAAAATTTTTAGGAAGGAAAAGTTTGGCCAGTTTTTTTTTTCTCTTAACGAGCCTTGTTAGGCGACGAGAGATTATTATCTCTCGTTATCTCTTGTGCTATATATGAGAGATAAAAAAATTTGGAGCATGTGGCCGGCGCAAGAGAGAGAGAGAGAGAGAGAGAGAGAGAGAGAGAGAGAGAGTATTTTAACGTCACGCCACTAGGCAGCATCCAACTGGACAATGTGACCACACACCACACTACATTGCTTGGTTGGGCCCTGCCCCCAACCACTTTACATTGCGTCTGTGGGTTTTGACACCCAACAGTTCAGAGTGCGATTCTAGGTAGTCTCGAACTCGAGACCTATAGTTACTAGACCTAGTGTGTTACCACTAGACTAGACTAAGAGAGAGAGAGAGAGAGAGAGAGAGAGAGAGAGAGAGAGAGAGAGAGAGAGAGAGAGAGAGAGAGAGAGAGAGAGAGAGAGAGAGAGAGAGAGAGAGAGAGAGAGAGAGAGAGAGAGAGAGAGAGAGAGAGAGAGAGAGAGAGAGAGAGAGAGAGAGAGAGAGAGAGAGAGAGAGAGAGAGAGAGAGAGATTATGTGGCAAGTTGCTTTTGGGCATAATCCGCAAGCTTCCTATGGATCTAACCCAGTCTACTAGCTACATACTTTCCCTCCATTCCTATTGGGAGTATCAAGAAAATTTACTAGTTTTAGTCCCTGGTCCTTCTAGACTATAGTATGAATTTTCAAATCCATAAGAGTTCCGAGGAATATGCCGAACCAAGATTCATCATAAGTATAAAATGCCGGAGCCATCTAAGCCATTGATAAGCTAATGTTGTTATTGTATTGACATTGCAAAATCACCTCTTCATGAAACAATAGATCAAATCTTGTCCTTTTATTCTATACTAGGAGACAATTATAGAAGCACTATTGACAAGCTAGACTGTCCTAAACAAACATCTTTGAAAACAAACTGAAGTTTATTCTAGATCAATTTATCAAGAATGCAAGCTAATCCGAAGAATACCACGTCCCTCATAGAATATATTCCTTTTCTCCTTCACAAGAGGCAAGATTATGTGCATGTTGCAAGTTACAAATTATTGAAGATGAAAAGCATATACTTTTGAGATCTCCTACTTTTGTGAGCAAGATTATTATGTGCATGTTGCTAGTTACAGATTATTGAAGATGAAAATCATATACTTCTGAGATCTCCTACTTTTGTGATGATCGAGAATCGTAATTTGACATTATCATTACATTCCACGCTTCCATAACTTCTCACAACATTATTTGTGCATGAGTTGATACTTGAGGTACTAGATGCGTGTCTTCAATTGTTGAGCCATCATCAGTCACTATGATCTTCTTTGTACAAACTTATTAATTACTAATTGTCTAGTATGATCATTACTGCAAAGGCTTTTCCCTTGAAAAATCTTTCGAGGCCTATTGATCTTTGTGGATGTTAAAAAATCTATTCTATTCTATTCTCTTATATTCCTTGATTTTCTTGAAATTTTTTCATATGGACCATTGAGTTTTCTAATAATATATGCTAGGATTAGGCAGTATATTTACAGTTTGCAGATATTTGGTTGACATAAGGTGAATATGATCATGTAGGACTAGTTTCTGGGAGACACAAAATACATGTGGATAATCTATTGCAATCGTCCTCATTTTCTTTCTAGCTTGTAGCTTGTTATTTGTCTTTCATTCTAGCAAATTCAAGCTTCTTTCTGTGTGACCTTAGATTAAGGAATAGCTCTTCTATAGACTGTTAATACAATCTACTCTTAAAGCTCATAGACTTTCTCAATTGCTATCTTTGCTTACAGACTTCTAAGAGATAACTATGTAAGAGGTTGTAGCTTCTTGTACTTCATGAGTGTATTCACCCTCCATTTACTACTTTGCTAGCTTCTTCTGCTTCATAGTATATTTCAGAACTATTATTTCTTCATTTATTGACATTCAGATAGCAAGTCAACACCTTCATATATAACATACATCATGGGTGATTCCTCCCTCGCCAATGATTTTATACTATCATTCCAATCAAACTCCATTTGCTCATTCTCCTTCTCCACTGTTGCTTGATGTACCTACCATTTTGTGGATAAGACTATCAACATACTTCTTCCTAATGCTTTGGTCTACATAGCTTTCTTTGGAGTTTTTTCCTTTTGACTGACTTCAGTTCAACTTTAGCCATGTACAATAGTGAGGGCAGGTCCCATCTAGGGGGGTATCCCGTATGTTTTGTCTTCTCGTGGACATTAAAAACTGTACCTACCTACCTATCTATTTAATTACTCTTCGTTTGACTAATGGCAGCTTGTTCATTGACTAGTAGCCATGAGGTCTAGTGTTGAAGACTTCTTAAGGACATTTAGGAGTGTGATATGTCCTAGTAAGATGCCACCAATGTGGTATATCATAAAATAAGCAACAACAACATTATAATCCTTACTTATCGTTAAAGGGCAAAGGGAAAAGGTCGAGCATCCACATCAGCAGCTAAGGCCATGCTAACCAAGAAGAAGAGACTAAGAGACTCCACAACATAGGGAATCCACGGCCCGCCAATTTTCGTTACCGCTCATTATGGCCATAATGATTCCACGAGTCATGGCAGATATTAGGGGATTGGGTAACTGAAGATCCAGAAACGGAAGACCCTTTGCTATTTTGGGAAAAGGCCCCTGTACTGTATATATTAGAAGATTAGACTTAGATCTTTAGACAAGTTCAAGCATTTTTTTTGTCTCAACTCCTTCCGGAGCTCTTCATGTATTCTTATTGATCTTTTAAGTTCCTTATTTTCATATCCGTGTTGTGTTCTCTCTCTCTCCCCTCTCTCCTCCCTCCCTCCCTCCCTCTCTCCCTCTCTCTCTCTCTCCATATCTTCAGGAGGGGATATCAATACACAAGAGGCACACAATCTGCAGATTCGGACTAAGCTCACATCATTTGGGAGTGAAGATTGGGCGATGGGGTGACATACCTCGCGAGCAGTGCACATGCAAGGTATGCGGGTCCAATGAAATAGAGCATGAAGCACATTTTGTTGTTCTTTACTGTCTGGCGTATCAAACTCTAAGGGACCGAATGGGGGCCAATCCAGTTTCCCTCCTAGAATTTTTCTCCCAACCAGGTAGCATCACCGGGAGGTACATAATTGACGCAATGGAGATGAGATCCGTCTCAATAAGAAACTACAAACAATTGTTGGAAGAGTTTAAAGAAGACGCGAGAGAGAGCACAAGTCGCACTCCGATAGGGGGTGCACTTTGACATGCATGTTTTTGTTAAAAATCCCTGTACTTATACTCTGTAACATCTAATAGGCCTGATGGTCTCATATATGGAAAATAAAAGCAATTCTCTCTCTCTCTCTCTCTCCCTCTCCCTCTCCCTCTCCCTCTCTCTCTCTCTCTCTCTCTTGCGTCGGCCACATGCTCGTAAAAAAATCCATCTCTCGTCACATACGGTTCCTCCCCTAAATGTACGTATTTTTTGGGAGGAGAGGAGAGACAATTGTCTCGTGGCTTCACGTTCTTCTATGGGCAGAATTTTTGTCGTTTGCGGATTTTTCGATCGTGCATCCACTCCCGCCGACGAGACAATGTGGGATAATTCGACCGTAACGCTTCAATTCGGGCCAAATTGTGGAATATTCAAGCCCTGTTTTCTTCTTGGTTCTAGGGGCTATGTGGGATATTTCATTTCTAGTTTTGCCTCCCCACGCTTTCCATTCCGGCCACTAAACCATGGATCTGGTCATTCTTGGCATGATTGCCATGCTTTTTCTGCTTTGACACTTTCGGATTTGCATTACGAGATATCTTGCTTTGGCTCATCGAACTCAACGAGCTCGAAGACCCAATGACCCTGTTCGATGATGAGGTTTTAGAATAACAATGGTATATTTTTTTGCGCATCTGCAGCTTTAATGGTCGCGGGTTCCAGTAGGGTTAGAAGACCGCCAAGAAGATTTTGGATTGCTCCAAGGCAAAGAACACAGTGGGATAATATCGATAACCATGTTTGGAATTGTCTGCCATCCTTCGAAGACGATATGTGGCACCAATTTTACAGGATGAAGAGAGCCACATTTGAGAGACTTGTAGGTTTAATTGTGCCTTATCTTGTCAGGCCCGGGATTAAAGTAAGGCAGGAAACCCGAGGAGGCACGAAAGGCTTGCTGGTTGCTGGCAAAGCAGATCGAGAGGCCTTAGACATCTGAATCCAAATAATTAATTGGGAATAAGGACGACTTAAAACGAAATTGAGGATCAAAAATTAATGTATGAATGCACAAAAAACAGAATGCAAATGCGTGCGTAATCTGATGAATACCTGGATCGTAATCGGCTAATTGCTTCGAGAAATTGGATACTCGGAGCAAGAATTAGGCGGCCTTGAAGATCAAGAAGCAGGGGAAATGGCGCCCCTGGTTTTCGGTGTGGGAAACATTTCGGGCTGTTTTTTCAGGCAACGAAAATTAAGGCTAATTGTTTGGTTAGTGGGCAATGAAAACGCCCCTAACTTGGTGTTGGGCTTAATCATCTCTCGAGGTGAGAGTTGGGTTTTCCCACTCTCACCCATCTCTCCCCCCCATCTCTCATCTCTCGTATTCTCTCGTATTGTCTCTCGTCATCTCTAAGTCAAAGATGTATGTGGCCTCTCTCTCTCTCTCTCTCTCTCTCTCTCTCTCTCTCTCTCTCTCTCTCTCTCTCTCTCTCTCTCTCTCTCTCTCTCTCTCTCGTCGTGTTGGTCGTGTGGGTTATTCCACTCGTCTAGCACATTGAGGTCTCGTGTTCGAACCTCACTAGGATCTTAGCATCCTAGGACCTTTGGCCCCTGGTATCCTTGTAGGGGGTGGTGCTCCTTGAAGAGGGAGCGTCGTATGTCCTAAAGGATGCTGGCTTGTGCTACGACGTAAAAAATACATCTCTCTCTCTCTCTCTCTCTCTCTCTCATCTCGCAAGTGAAGAAGTTGTACCACATGGATGGCATATCACAAGGTCTGAATGGTATTACAACAGATCTTATGTTCACATATGGAGATGTGCAACAAGGGCTAGAAAAAATAGCAAATGGAAAAGCGGCAGATACCATGGGATTGGTGGCCGAGATGCTTAAATGGGCAGGAGATGGAGTGAAGGAGAAAATAACTGAAATGTTTAATGCTGCAACACAAGAAGGGTTTCCAGAGGCATGGCAGATTAACAGAGTAGTCCCCATATACAAAGCAGGAGATGCATGTGACGCAAACAACTACCGCATGATTATGGTAAGCAATCTCTTCGCAAAGCTTTTTGCAACTATTGTGGAACATAAGATAAGTGGTTGGGCAGAGGCACAGGATGTACGTGCTAAAGGGCAAGCAGGCTTTAGACCAAAAAAATCCACAATAGATCATCTAGTAACATTTAGAGCTATGATGGATTCAGTGAAAGGGACACGAAGACCATTATTTGCAGGCTTTGTTGATTTTACTAAGGCGTTCGATCTGGTGAGTAGGGACCGCTTATGGGAAAGTATGGAGAAAATCAAGGTGCCTAGTCATCTCAGAGATGCGGTAAAACTGTTATATGAGAAAGTGCTGGTGCAGCTGTCCTTACCATATAAAGATGAATGCGGTGAGCAGGTTGAAAGTAACATGGGAGTTAAGCAAGGCTGTCCCCTATCACCTACGATGTTTGGCATTTTTATTGATGATCTAGAAAGGTGGATAGGTACACTCGAGGGAGATGGCACACGTCTCGCGGGATATACTATATGTATACTCCTATATGCTGATGATATTGTTCTGCTTGCGCGCAGCAAGGATGGGATGCAGAAACATTTAGATATTTTGGCATCTTTCTGCGAGGCAACAGGGATGCAGGTAAACCTAAATAAGACCAAAATTGTGCTCTTTGGTACTACGTTGGATCATAAATTTGCATTTACATATCGCGGGGATACGGTTGAAATAACACAAACGTATAAATATTTGGGGGTGATCGTGGATAAGCATTTCAGATGGAATCAAACAGTAGAACAACGGGTAAATGGAGGGTTAAAGGCCCTATTTGCCATGCAGAAGAAATGTGTGAAGGCCGAGATCTGGAGGTTTGAACTAAAGAAGATGCTCTTTAAAGTTCTTGTACAGGCAGTGTTGCTTTATGGATGCGAGGTGTGGGGGCCGGATTATCTCCGAGTTATGGCAAAAGATTGAGAAGATACAAAAAATTCCCTACGTCGAGCTCGCGGTCAAAATGCAAACCCCTTATGAGATGATGCTAGCTGAATGTGGGATGATGCCCTTAGAGTGTGAAGCTCTCACACGGTACCTGGGATACCTGAGTAAATTAGGTGGCCTAGAAGAAGACAGTTATCCAAGATTGGCTATGAAGGAAACATTTGAGAAAGGGTGGTATGCGATGGGGTGGATGCACAAATGGGGTCTCGTGGATAGAAGATCTTGCAACCAATAAAAATAGAATACATGAATGGGTGAGGGAAACGGTTCAGGAAAGAGTCTGGCATAGTCCTGGAGTAAAAATGCTTCACTACCGGGAGAAGATGAATCCCACATTGCAAGAAATGAGATACCTAAATGAGAACATCTCTCTGAAAAAAAGATACGCCATATGCAGGATGCGACTAAGTGCACATCACTTAGGGATTGAGGTAGGGAGATGGTATAATATTCATGAGAATATAGGACATGTAGTATGTGTGGGTCAGATGAGGTAGAGGATGAAGAGCATGCAATCATATATTGCCCAGCGTACCAGACTTTGAGGGTTGCACACGGCGTGGGTGTGAGCAGCTTGCACCAATTTTTTGACCTACCAGCCACTATAACCGGAAGTTTCTTGATCGATATGATGCAACTAAGGGAGGCAGGGACTAAAGCTATTAAGAGCTACTTGACAGATGAGGAAGGAGAGGGAAGCAGTGAGGATCCCCATGAGGGGGTCTCAGATGAGGATTGATTAAAATGACATTGTATATAACTGTCTTATAGACCTGATGGTCTCACAAAGACGCAATAATACACTTCACTTCACTTCACTTCACTTCTCTCTCAGGTTTCCCACATGCAAGCAAATTTTTTATCTCTCGCGGCGAGAGATAAAATTTGTACGTATTTTGGGAGAGAGGCTTGAGAGATAATTATCTCTCAATATCTCTTTAGCCTTAACCCCCTCTACTTAGTACTTTTTTTGTTGGCGGACGTAAGCGGGCAGGCCGGGCAGGCATGGGCAGCTTTTGCCCTCTTTAGCTATGCTTTCAGAGAGCTCAGTTTACTTACAAACTGAGCAATGCTTTTTATGGATCCGGCAATGCTTTTTATGGATCCGACAAGATCGGGAAGGGAAAACATTGAATAGTTTATTGGCATGCCTTCCAAGCCAACTCTTTGCCATAAATCAAGAATTGAAAACAAAAAGAAGGAACTAGCATTGGAATTAGAATTAATTTTTTAACAGTCGAATCATTGAAGCTGGACCCTGCTTAGAATCATCCTTTTGAGCTTCGAATCGTCCTTTTGAACCAAAGGACGAAGATTGATAAGGCAAAGCAGAACTATTACGGTTTCTTCCAGCAGAAAACAGATGCGCAAGGCTCACACCCAATAACAGATGCATATAATCTGCGGGATATGTAGATAATCTGATTAATCTTCTTCTTTCTGCGGGATTTCTTCTTCTGTACTGGGCTAGTACAAGCCCATATTCCACCATCCCTTCCTTTCCTGCCTATTAGAACTATTAAACCCTTTTCGTCAGAATCAAGGCTTGTAATGCTTTTATTTTATGCTTATAAAGCATCACATCTTGAATAGTTTTTGAATTATACAGAGACCTGGAATCAAGAAAAAATCACTAGCAACAGACCAAATTTAAGAAATGGATAAATGCTCGAAATCCTCTGCCTGCCCTGCACAAAGAGAAAGAAGAAAGAATAGGAAACAGATCCAGTCCGGCACTACCGTTTTGTGTGCAAGAAAGGCTTCAACCCACCGGATGCTATCTATTATATGCTATCCACAGATGGGGCAGAAAGCATCGCTTTTGAAACGAAAAATCCATAAGGCATAGACTGAACTGAAAAAACTTGCAGTTGAAAGTGAAATCTCTGAGCTTTGTGGAGCTGAGGAAAAAAATTTTAAGCCAAAATGCTAGTGCTTGCCTAAAATGCCGACCCAAAATGTTGTGGACTCATCGCCATGGAATCATCGCCATGGATTCATGGCTGGACTTCGCCATGGATTCGCACTCCCCTGCCTGGCCCTGCCCGCACGAAGGAAGAAAGGGAGAAATGTTTAACAAGGAAGCATAATGGGAAACGCCCTTAATGTTAGTTAACATAAAAATTAACTCTTTCGCATGATAACTCTTTCGCATGAAAAGATGAGAGTGGGTTTTTCCCACTCTCACCTCTCTCTCCCCCCAATGTTAGTTAACATAAAAATTAACTCTTTCACATGAAAAGATGAGAGTGGGTTTTTCCCACTCTCACCTCTCTCTCCCCCCTCTCGCCCTCTCTCATGCTCTCTCGCAAAAAATTTTGGAGCATGTGGGAGAGCTCTCTCTCTCTCTCTCTCTCTCTCTCTCTCTCTCTCTCTCTCTCTCTCTCTCTCTCTCTCTCTCTCTCTCTCTCTCTGCATTGCAAAACCTGCGTGACATTTGTTCTATGTTGAGGAGTTGTTTGTAGGACATAAGGGTTCTCGCGGAGGACTATCCCCAAACTCTCCCGAATTTGGACCCTAAACACTGTCGATTTCCGGGTCCTAACCCTTTTTCTCCAATGTCTTTTCAGACTTTCACCAAAAAAGAGCTACTCAGCCAAATTGCCGCCCGCCTCGCCCGTCAGCAATGGCAAGATGCAGTCCATGACTCCTATCGTGATTACGATATTGAAGGTGGCCCGTCCACGATCCCGTGCCCATTCAGCCCCCATCCACCCCGTGGGCCTCTTCATGTCCAGGGTCACCCAACCGTTGTCACAATTGCTCTCAACCCCATTCGCCTCATCCAACTCCTATTCATCACACTCCACTATACTTTCAAACCCCGATAGCATTTATCTTGCACCCTCTCAACCAACTTCACCACAACATGGAATGGCCTATTTTCAAATCTCCTTTGGTCCCACTTATGTCAATGAGTTTCCATCATCACCAACTCTTCAGCCTCCTGTTACTGTCTACAACATTGAAGATCTCACGCTTGATCAAGAGGGATGCCCAGTCATCCCTCTTTCTGACAGTAAGACTGACACGCCGATGGCCCCTCCAGGATTTTCAATGATGCCTCCTACTGCTGTTACGGGAGGCCCCTCCACTTCTCATGTCCCATGGAAATCTCAGGTCCCCATGCCACCCCCTGCGTATGTTTCTCCACTGCTTGTCCCCTCTGTTTTTTCTTTCGGCCTAAATTTGAAGCTCTAGTATCTGATCTTTGGCAACACCAAAGGCAAACCTATCGTGGATCAAAGTACACAAGCTCACATGGAGGAGTTTGAGGCCCTCACGGTTCTCATGGTCATTCTCAACCACAGAACAAATTTCACATTTTCTCTACCACGTTGCATGGTGCTCCACACCAATGGCTCATGGCTAACAAAAGCCACTGGAAGCAAAATGGGAAGACATGAAAATTGCTTTTCTTGCTCACTATGGCTCTTTAGATGATGATTAACAACTGCCAAAACAGTTGAATGAATTTCCACAACAGGCCACGGAATCTGCCCGAGATTTTGCGGACCATCTGCTCATTCTTGTGGGTAAACTTAAAGAATACCCCACGCAAAGTCACGTGCGACCTGTTCACAGAGACAATGAGTCCCGTCAAATCTTAGTCTGGTTTCTTGAAGGTCTTCCTCCCACAATTCATCTCATGACTAAATACTTGCGCCCTAAATCTCTGACTCAAGCCATTGAGTTGGTCAATCACTCTGTAAATGTCTCTTCCAAAGGAGTTCCCCTAGCAGACCTTCCTTTCATGCCCTCCATGGCAGTTCCTCGCCAGTCGGTGACTCCTCAGCCTTCACAGCGCAGTCAAATTTGGTGTCATCTTTGCAAATATTAGGGCCACCTAGCGAATGAATGTAATTCCACTAAGGGCCTCCCCATTGCAAAAGATGCAACATGTGCAATCATACCACGGAAGAATATACGCGTGCTAACCCTACGCCCTTCCGACGGAAAATAGTCATTCAGGTACAAACTACACCACAGGAGCAGCCGCATCATGGACAGTGTTCCCATCAACCATTTGACCACGGTAAAGCTCAATGCTATCATTGTCATGAATGAGGCTACACCATACTATGTGCCCTCAGCTTCCACAAGTTCAAGTCCAACTACCTGACACAAACCAAACTGCTTCCGTCCGCCTCACGGACTATCAACTCTGGGTCGTCAATGGTAAAGAAGCGCCCCCGCCCAATGCTGAAGTAACCCCCATGAGCCCCTCAACCACAAAAACAACGGACCCCAACTTCTTCTCAAGCCCTCGTAGATCAACAAGCTCAAAAGAAAATTTATCAAGCCTTGAATCCTTCGGTTTAACATTCTAACTGGGTTGGATTGGTTTCTCGCCAAACTCAAGGTACTCGCCCTTAACTTCTTACATCTCAGGACACCAGGTCTGCTTATGCGGTCGATTGTTCATTTCATGCCTGATCTTGATAACCTGATGCCTAATGTCATGCCTAAACTTCGGCAAAGTATTCTTCGCCTTATGCAAGCAACGGAAGGCCAAACCTTGGCCAATGTCCATGCCACTACTCGTTCTCAAGCCAAGGGAGCTGAAACTCAACGTCCCATCCCCTCCCCCCCTCCAATGCAATCATACATATCCCGAGATAGATGCAGAAGTCGAACTCCTGAAAGAGGTAGCTGCCTCCTTACCTCAAGGACAGCCCTCTGTGGACGCCCCCAATGCATCCACTAGTATCCCTTTGGAACTACAAGAGGAACTTGCCAAAATCAAAACTCCTCTGAGTTTGTCCACCATTCTCAAACTTTGTCCTGCCCTCCGTAAACTTTCCCCTAGATTCTCAAATTCCCTAAGATTCTCTTTAGATTCCTCTAGATTCTCCTAGATTCTCCTAGATTCCCTTAGATTTTTTGAGAATTCCCCTTAAATTCTCAAAGATTCTCTATATTTTCAAAGATCTTATGAAGATTTCCCTACATCCCCAAGATTTTTTTTGAGATTCCTATAGATTCTCTTCAGATTCTTCCATAATCTTTAAGATCCCCTAAAGATTTCCCTACATTCTCATAAATTACAAGAGATTCTACAAGATTCCAAGAAGATTCTCAGAATTCGATCATGTCAGCTCCAACTACAACCAAATGATGTCAAAGACCAGGCTTAGAAAGCTCTTGACGAGGGGAATCTAATGGCATAGATCCCACCTTCAGTCGACCCTCTACTGCAAGTTATGGGCCTTTGAAGGCAATTACAAAAAGGAAGCTTCCTAGAAAGTGCATTAATAAATGCTTTTGCCACCTCATTAACCGTTTTATTAATGAGGGTGCCATCTCACCTCCTTTAATATAAGAAATTACAATTTAATAAAAAACTTGAATGGCTAGGATTTTGTCTCCCCTTTTGACCTAACGGCTAAGATCATCTATACAAATCCACTTTTTTATCGACGGCCGAGATCAAATCTTCAAATCCAATGGCCTGGATCAAAAGCCCCACAACACAAGATCTCTTAATTGCTAACCCAATGGACTAACCACTAAATGATACGTCTAAAATAATCCATATTGCAACCTGATGATAACACCTAGTTCTTGTAAAATCACTCATGCTTTTTAAAAAAATGAAATTGACTCAATTACACAAGATTGGTATGTGACATCAGATGCTAACACTACAGACGGAAAACTAAAATTAAAATTAAATGACACTCTGAAAGAGCAGCAGATTGGTTGATTCTTAGAACCACAACAAACTAGAAATAAAGTGGCAAAGTTAAAAGGATGTTATTAGACCATAACTACCTTTCCCTTAAAATGCTCTCGCAACACTTCGCAATGTTCCTTGTTGCCAAAGATGGTTTGGAGAGCCTTACATCTTGATAGGCCATCACCAGCTCTTAAGATCATTAGACATTGGCTTCAATGTTCTTATCCAGTTGGGAGTGTCACACTTAAGCATTGTCTACCTGACTCAGCTTTTTTTCAGCTGGCTCCATGCCCTGGAACATCCAATATCATGAGAAGAATCTTGGATGCATGGAACAATGCTGCCCTATGCTACAGACCACCTTGCTTGGATGCTAGAAGTAAGGGTATCAATTTCTTCTGGACCTAATTGCTGCACAAGCAGGATTCCAGCTTCACATCTGAGACTTAATATAATTGTACTTGTTGTTATATTTTGTTTCTTCTGCTTATAACCTCTTTAATATGTAGCATAATAACAGGGGGTTTTCTTTATGTTTTTGTACGCTTTTCACTAAGGTTTTCCTATGATTTCGTGATGTATTCAAACGGATGTACTAATGCGTACATCTAGAGTGCACCATTTCTGAGCCATTGATTTTAGCCCTTTTTTTTCAATGGTCAACAACCAATGGCTCACAACAAAAGCCCTTTTTTTGTGCGTGTGGTGCATAATGGTCAACAACCAATGACTCAAACAAAAGCCCTTTTTTTGTGCGTGTGGTGCATAATAGTCAACAACCAATGGCTCACAACAAAAGCCCTCTTTTTGTGTGTGTGGTGCATAATGGGCACATGAAGGGCTTGAAGGGCGCATGTAGTGCGCTTTCCGCCAAGGCAACACATTTCTTATCATAACTTTTGATCCGTAGCTCGCTTTTGATGCTTTTTATTGCGTTGGAAAGCTCTCTCCGAGATCTTTTTGATAGTGTATGATATGGATATGTTTGGTTAAGTTATCTATGCTAAAACAGCAATTTTTCGGCCGGGTTTGGTATTCTTTCACATCCTACCAGCTGATTAATACAGGATTGCGCTATTGGATATTGTTTTATGGCTCATTCCGAATGAAGCTTGCAAAAAATTACCATGCATTTTTAGATTTTGAGGCAGTTATTAAGCAAATTCCAAGGCTTCTAGATCCTTGTGCTAACAAGCAGAAAAGTTTCCCACTTTGGTTTCTCACCACAAGAATCCATAGAGGCCAAAGGCTGCTGTTAAATTTCAGTTGAAAAATGTTTGTGTATGGGTGTTGCAAACTTTATGACTTTCAGAATAATGGGATCAATCTGCTCTATCTTTATGGTAACTTTTACTTATGTTCTATTTGTTTTATTGTGACGAAATTCAAAAGCTACAGGTGATAAAAGCCTCAAATGAATTCTAGTTTTTTTCTGGTTTGAATTCTAAAATTTTTGTCACACCCGCGGGGGAGGGGGGGGGGTGACGTCCCTAAGGCCCCGAAGGGGCTAAAAAAATTTTTTTGCAACACAAACCATTAACATCCAACATATAAAAACTAAATCCCCCAACACATAACAATCAACACATAACAACCATTGACATTAACAACCAACACATAACTACCATTGACATTAATTAACACAACCATTGGGTCCAACACATTTAAATTAAAACCCCCCTTAAACCCCCTTTGGTTTGGGTGCATATTCACACGGGGGGTGACGTAGGGCAGCGAGAGCCCTCATAATTGTATTTTGCACGTACGAAATCAACACCATATAGTATTCTGCTTGAAATCTTATAGTATTTTGCGAATCTTGTTACACAGTATAGCAAATTTCGAGGAACTTTACGTACGGTATAGATTAAGGAATAAGGGGTGAATATGCCTATCCAACAGCTCTCGTTGCCCGGAGTCACCCCCGTGTGAATATGCACCCAAACCAAAGGGGGTTTAAGGGGGATTTTAATTTAAATGTGTTGGACCCAATGGTTGTGTTAATTAATGTCAATGGTAGTCCTGTGTTGGTTGTTAATGTCAATGGTTGTTATGTGTTGATTGTTATGTGTTGGGGGATTTAATTTTTATATGTTGGATGTTAATAGTTTTTGGATATGACAGAATCCTATTTTCTGTATGTCAAATCTGGTATATCACTTTCCAAGGATATACCTTTCCTAATATATCTACTTTAATATGAATACAAAAATCCGTGCCTTCAAACAAAAAAAGAATATTCCTTGTTGCCTTTTGATCACCCAATCACCAACACTTAGGACCATGGGACAATATGATGAACAAGGGCCAAATGGAGCAAGGGAATGAAGCCCCATTACAGAACTAGAGCGAAAGCCCATTCAAAATAAAGTAAAATAAAATTGAGGCACATAAGCAACTAATGACAAAAGAAAGATTTGAAGCCCAAATTACTATATATAACCAAGCCATGGATCTATAGATCATTCATTAAGCATAATTGCCACCTCCCCATGTAAACATCCCATTTGCCACTCGATCATACTTTCTGGGCTTTAAATAACTCCTCTTTTCTAAAGTCCAATCTTCTTGAACTAGAAAGGAAGATCTTGTAGGATGTCTGCCATGACATAGCACTTGAATGCGACACTCAGCATCTTCAAAATGAACAAGTAAATGGCGTGGATGATTTGACTTCATCGAGCCAGCTCTATCAGCTGTCATAATACTCTGGACCTACATATGCATAACTTTAATAAAGAAGTCATTTGCTAGATCCACATTAGAGCATCATCTTGCTCGAGCAGACCAACAATTTCTAAATAAACTTTTCATTTGTATCTAGCTCACATCTACATGCATTATTGGCTATTTCTGGAGAGCCAATTCATATCCCTTATACTCAACCGCATCATTTACTGATAGAAATGTAAGCAGTGTCTCATGCATAATGTTATCAGACTCTACTGCATGTACTGGTGGTGCCACATCCATTGGCGTAGGTGTATGTGGTATCCAACGTAAAGGGTTATCAAACCATGCAACTTGTGCATGTTGATTGCAAGGCGTGGCGTCTGCACTGAACTGTGTTCAAAATTGTTAGAAAATAGTATGGTAGAAGATAATTAGAATCAAGCCAATGTCTGGCATCTAACGCTATTGACGTGCTAGTAAGAACTACACCATCAATGATAGATTACAATGTAACATGGTCTGAGGTTCACAGCTTTGGATTTATGAGTTTTCCTATGCCGACCAATTGTATCTCCATGTTGATAATATATTCTAGTTCGTGTTTTCTTACCTCTAAGTCTGCAAAATTGTGAATGGCATCCTTTTGTTGTACAAGGTCACATGGCAATGGTGGCACTACACATTCCTCTACAATAAGTAAACTACGCTCCAACACCTGTCCTTGTTGTCATCTATAAATCCTTCTAGAACACTGTCAATCATGTATAGTGGCCCAATGCGCTCTTCTTGAAAGGAAACTCTTTTACCTTCTTATTTGTTCTTCTTGTTTTTGCATTCTTTCTACCTACCTTGGATGCGAAAGCAAATATTCCACAAAAGCTACCAGCTAACAAAAAATTATTTTCCAACAGAACAATATCGAATATTGCAGATTTTGTGCTAATCATTCAGTAGAAATCTATCCAGAAAATTGTTGTTAGTAAGAAATGTGGAGATAATATTAGAGAAAGTAGATGGAAAATTTATAGAAGCAAGCTAAATGCCGAAACAGATATTGCAAATCTCTATTTTTTTGGAGAACTAAAACTTTGAGCTAGCAAAATCAGCATAGGTTTCAAGCACATCCATCCCTTGTATATACTGCATGACCTCATGAATAATCAAACTTAAAGTTGTAAACTTAATCGAATAAAGCAAGAAATCACCAAACCTCCATGGACGTATAAAGAATAGAGCAATGTGTGTGTGGCGTATACGTCTTATAGACTAGTTGGTCTCTAATGGACTTTAAAATCGCTCTTCTTCTTTTTCTTCTTCTTGGTTCAAAGCAACAACAAAAATCCCAAATAAAATAGAGAATGTTGGTTTATAACAACAGCATGAATCATAAATATGAAAATAGCATTAAGTTCAAATACAACATAGGAGCTTAGAGCTCGATACTACATTATTGATGTGATGCAAAATAATGAACAATGCAAAATGCCAATGGTTCAAAATAATGGTTGTGCCTATCGAATATATTGGACCTCTTTGATTTTTGTACAGCTTATTTATCTATGCAGTTGAAGTGGAGAAAGGCCTTTCTCTACTAAAAATTTGATGCTTTAATGTGGTTCCTTTGCTAGAGATATGAAATCCACTGAGTGCATCTCAAAAATACATTAATAGTTGCCGAGGTCAAACTAGTTGTACCTCTGCAACTTGATACTGCTCCATTACATGCCCATGCATCACCTCAAGTTTAAAACTTAGAGCTCTAAGTAAAGAGTTAGCCCTAAAAATTTCTCATGAGTCTGGTTGTTGTAATTCACATTCCAATCTGCATATCAGTGGAGATGTTTACATTGTCTAATCAACATTACTAGTCTTCTTTTGTGTTAATTCCTTATCACAAGTTTGTGTGTATATGTCAACTATACATACAAAACTATACATCCCTAGAACCATCCATTGATTTTAGGATTAAATCTAAGAGCTGAATCCACTAACAACGTGAAGATAATCATGGAGGTTTCTTATACACAAAATCGTATGCCTTAACTTCAATGGCCTACATCTATGCCATTATCTTTAGGTAAATATCACTCTTCTCATGATGATCTTTATGTTCCAAGGGTAGTGCTAAAGAAGGCATTGCCATGGATAATGGGTGCCAGTGCTAGTGGACAAAATGGGTGGCAAAATTTTTCTCCCTCCTATTTTTCCTAGTTTATCGGGAGTGTCTCGATTAGTTGATTGCCTAAAACCTCAATGAATGAACGATGGGACTCAAAATCGATGGAATTAGGGTATAAAACGACTAAACTAGATCAAATCAAACTGCTTATAACATAGTAGAATAAATATAATAAAACCAACTGCATAGATCTTGTAATAAGTAAAACGCAAGATAGCTACAAAGCCTTATCAAAACTCTATCAAAAATTGGTTGTTTTCTCCTAGGATATTAGTCAATCACGAACATGCTATGTTCATCGAAAAGCTCCATTTATAAGAATTCCAATTTCTAATTTCACTTGAAACTAACTCTTGAATCATAAATTACGAGGAAACTTTACCAGTAGCTATACATTATATGATGTTTTGGTTTTCTGTTTATGCCATTCGTATACAAGCTTGGTGAGGATTTCATCATTAAAGTTTTGACATCTGTGGTATGAATAAATGAAGGGTACTAGTAATTTAGAATGCTAGGGTTACAACTTTCTATAATTTCGGAGATTCGTGAGATCCTTAGAACATGTCAAGATGCCATTTGTCACATCATTCGAGGTTCATAATGGCATAGTGTTGTGAGAAGATTAGATGAAGATAATTACGGGGATTTAAGTTAATCATGTTGTCGACTCTTTTTTCTTGACAATGGATGTGGGTCATGTCATGTCCACCTTACACCTAGCCTCTCTCATAGCTAAAGACCTTAGATTATGCTAGTCTATATTCCTCTTTGGGAATGACTGCATGCAATCTGGTGTAGAAAGTTTGTTTGACTAGTCAATCAAGGAATCTAGATCCGAATTTTATTATAGATCCTTCCATGAAAGCTAACAGTAGACTAAGAATTATTTTCCAATAGAACAAATATCGAATATTGTTGATCTTATGCTAAAAAATTAGTATGAGCCCAACCAGAAAATTGTTGTTAGAAGGGTTAAGAATTGGAAATAATCTTAGAGAAGACATATGGCGAGTTTATAGAACTAAGTCAAGTGCCAAAACAAATAGAGCAAATCTCCATTCTTTTGAAAAACTAAAACTTTGAGGTGGCAAAATCAATGTCTATGTTTATATCAATCTTCTCATCATACTCTCTAGCCTCCAAGTATAATGCTAAGGAAGACACTGGCATGGACAAAATGAGTGGCAAAATTTTCTCCACATTTTTTGTTTGCGTTTTTCAGGAGTGCCTCTAGGAGTGATTGCCTAAAACCTCAACGAATGAGCGACAGGATGGGTCTCTCAAAAGCGACGGAATGAAAACCAAATTAAATCAAATCAAACAACAGAGCAATAAAACCAATTGTCTATGTTCTATAATAATTAGAATGCAAGATAGCTACAAAACCTACTGAACTCCACCAAAAATTGGTTGTTTTTTCCTAGAATGTTAGTCAAACATGGACATGCTATCTTCATATAATGAGCAAGAATTAGAGATGTTACTCTGTTTCTCCTTTCTCCATCGGTGAAGGCGGCAGAATTTTGATCGGTCATATCTCTCACATCCGGTGTCAGATTTTCATGTGCTTGGGCTTGTTGGAAAGCTGGTTCAGAGAGCTTTCCAAGGTGTGTGATACCTGCATGCTTGTCTTTATTTCAGTGCTCAAATCTGCACTTTTCCGGGCTGTGTGCTAGGGTTTTTGTGGCAGCCCTTCTTCTTCCTTCTTTGAGAAGTATAGCCCTCGCCTGATGCCGTTGTTGGCCTTGGCCACGCGGTGTTGAAAGGTGTGCGTTGTACTCTTATTGAAGGTTACGAGAATGTTTTACTAATTCATACCCTAATTCCTGATGGTGTTGTTGATGAAAGTCCGACACCAATATAGGGATTGGCGTATGTTTTAGTAAGTATTCGATTGGTCTCGTCTTGCGGCAGAACTTTGATCGGTCATATCTCTCACATCCGGTGTCAGATTTACATGTGCTTGGGCTTGTTGGAAAGCTGGTTCAGAGATCTTTCTAACGGTGTATGGTACATGCATGCTTGGCTTTGTTTCTGTGCTCAAATTGGCACTTTTCCGGGCTGTGTGCTAGGGTTTACGGGCAACCCTGTGACACTTCGACGGATCAGATCTCTCACATCCGGTGTCAGATTTTCATGTGCTTGGGCTTGTTGGAAAGCTGGTTCAGAGAGCTTTCCAAGGGTGTATGATACCTGCATGCTTGTCTTTGTTTCAATGCTCAAATCTGCACTTTTCCGGGCTGTGTGCTAGGGGTTTTTGTGGCAGCCGGTACACACCAGATATCCAGGAGTCTATTAGCCACTTTCCTTTTTTTTTTGCCCCCTTTCAGCCCCTTTGCTCCCAACCCTAATTTGGGCAGTCAGAGCATACAAATTAATGTTGAGCTAGGCTCCAACATCTACCTGACATTGCCATAGCCCAACCAATCGCCTTTTGGCCTTGCCTAGCCAAAGCCACTGCCGCCACACCCTTTAGCCCTCGCCAGACGATAAGCCCCCCGCCATAGCCTACCTAAAACCCCTGTTTGACCTGTCGTGGCCCAAGTCATACCCCAAGTCATGGCCACATTACACCCCCCCGTGTGGGACCCCACACTTGGTTGGTGAGCTACCTCCCACCACACCAACCCATCTTGGGAAGGCCCAAACACACCAACCACCGGCTGACCCCACGCAGTGAGCCCCTCAAAGACCATGAAGCGGACCACCAAGGAAGAGGCCTCGCGTAGGGAGAGACGCTCTTCCATGAAGAGGGAGGCCCGAGCCAAGGCCCAGCGACCCGGACAGCGGGCCACACAGTAATCCGCCAAATAACCTTGGAGCCGCATCCGTGCGAGGGTTGAGGCCAACGGTGCAGCGCCTTGCGTGCCTCCCCGACAGGTGGAGAACATAACATCTCTGGATGTTGCGCAGCAGCTTGGTGCCGTAAAAACGATGAATCACGTAATTGGAGGATCGCATTTACAAAGTGTGATGATAGCATCCACTTGCTACAATTTGACAGCATGCCAATATCGCCAGGAGCTTGCGATATGAGGGGGCGGTAGACACCGCGGTTGGCAGCTATGGAAGCCGGGACGCAGACGTGAACCGTAGAGCAGAGACACTGTGAACTCCCGCTCCCTGATCCAGGCCGAGGTTGAGGAGGCTAAGGCCATGGCACGAGGGAGCACATGCCGCCCTCCCTGCCGAGGTTGCGCGAGGCCGCCACGGTGGAGACAAAGGAGTCCAGGCCGCTTTGGAAGCTAGCCGCGTAACCGAAGAAGGCCGGAGTAAGGATTTAGCACGAGATCGAGCTACAGAGCCGGGCGCCGCTGCCCGAAGGCAAGGGCCTCCGTGCCGGTGCACATGAGAAACTCGCCATTGCACGCTGGAGATGGCAAGACATGACAACGCCCCCGCAAGAGCCGAGCCCGCACCGGAGAACGTAAACCCACAAAGAAAGAACACACCAACCCCGCAACCCACCAACCTACTGGCGGCCAACTCCGCAACACCGGCCATGGCGACACATCGAGACGCCGGCCGCCACCACCCGCGCCGCCACGTTCTTATGCCTCACCCACCTCAACCAACACTGGTATGGCCCCCCCAACTCCAGAACGTAGACGCCAGGAGCCGCAATGTGGTAGTGTGAGGCCCGACGAGGAGTCGGAGAACATCTCACTTCCCCGACTCCGCATTACGCATCTTGGACCTGGATGATGTTCCCAAAGACATGTGACCATTGAAAGGCGAAGTCGTCATGGAATTCACCGATTGCCCCCCGGTGGTCATCTTCACAAAGAGCGGCGGCGAGTGGCCATCCCGCCGGGCCGGAAGTTGAAGGGCACGGCTCAGACGCTTGACCGGGACTTGACCCCAAAGACAGCAAGAGACCCGGGCGTGAGCTGGCCAAAGTCGTGGACCGCCGCAGACATGGAGGGGCAAATGGGGCTGGTCCGGGGGAGGATGCGGAATTCAGCAGCCAAACAGGGATGCAGCACTCGCCCCTCGAAGTCCCCTCCGAGGGGCCCCAAAAGCACAGCATCCACATCCGCCGCCCCCCCGACCACCACTACCACCGACCTGGCGGCGTGCATGCCACTAAATAGGGTCGTGCCTCGCGTGGTATCACGAATTGCCGTGGGCTTTCCACGCCCGTAGAAGGGGACGATCTCAATTCCGCCGCCATGGACATGGACCTTATCTTCCTCATGGAAACATGGGAACATGTCGGTCACAAAGCTACCCGATTTGCCGATACCGCCATACTCCGCCTTCAATGAGTGCACCAGAAAACGAGGACACGGAGGAATTGCGTGTTACTACCGCATGGACCTTTGGCCCAATCGGTCTCCCCATTGCAAAGGCGCATTGTGCACAACAGATACACTGTAGGTAATGAAAAGTGCGTAACGGCGATGGAAGCCCTCTCTTTGTGGTGGCTTGCTACTTCCCACATGCCGAGAGCAACTTTTACCACACGCGACTTGGATGTGGATGAGCGGGAGCCCTATGTCGATCTATATAATGACATACGGCCAGCATGCACAATTGGGCAAGGTCATGTTGCTTGGAGATTTCAATGCGCCGCCGACAGGCGACGCAGATCCCAAAATTCGCACCTCTAGGCGAGGATGTGTTGCAAATGGACCCCGCAGAGATGGTTTGGCCAAAGGGCCGGATGACGTGCGGTGACATGGTATGGCGGCACCGCCGCTGTTGCTAAGCGCAGATCTTTGACACGGTCATTTGCAATGGGCTGGCACGCTGGTCGCCCCTCCAGCCCGCTTCACTTGTAGACGGAGAACCGGGGCAGCACCAGTGGTGGTGGATTACGTGCTAGCGTGACGAAGCAATGCCTACACTTGATCACTTGCTTCGATTAATCGACAGTGGGCGGGACGAGGAAGTAGACTCACCATCGAGCCCATGTTCTTGCAGATAGATTGGCGGTGCCAACCGAGCACCCATTGCCCCAACACCCCATGTACCACGGTTTAGCGTCACGGACTATGATCATGCGACCGGCCTATGCGAGGATGCTTGAGCATGAGTCACCGAGTGCCGCAGCTCCCCCACACTTCAACAAAGCAGACGCCCACCGAACCAAATCTTCCTTCGAGGGTAGGGGACATATGCTTTGGGAGAGGCCGCCGACGATCCACAGGGGCTGCAACCACCTTCCCCGCAATCACCGGTTCGATGATCGAATGTCGAGACTGAAACGATGGCTCCGCCAAGTCTTTGACCCCACCATTAAGCCCGAGCCGTCCGTCAATAATACCGCTCCTTCCTCAAGACAAAGAAAGCCGTACCTTGCGAGCACTCAGCAGAACAAATGTTTGGTCTACTAGACCGCCACCCTAGGACCTTCCGGAGAAAGGTCTTGAGTAAGCCCTCACATGTTTTACACGGAAATATTACCACTGAAACAATGGGTGAGATACTTGCGGCACTTTGTATGACCCAATGGGAAGCCGGGCACCGCACCTCCGCAGAGTGCCTAGCAATCGGGTCATTACCGGCGGGGATGTCATAATGGGCCTGCAACGCCTCGCTAATCCGAAGGCAAAGAGATTTGGATGGTATGCGGCGAGCTTCTCAAGTGGGCGGGCCCCCGTGGTGCCGGTTCTTCTTACAAAGACTCTTCAATAGGGCATTGCAAGAAGGCTTCCCCGCGACCGACTACCGAGTTGTGCCCATATACAAAGCGGGGACCCCCACCCTGACCAACTATCGCACCATATGATCGGGCTGTCTTTGCCAAGTTGCTTGCCGGATTCTTGAGCGGCCGACCGACACTTTAGGCGAGGGATGGAGAAGTGCGGGCTCTCTCCACTTGTAAAGCTTCCGCCCGGCATTCTACTATTGACCATATCTTCACTCTGCGAACACTCATAGAGGATAGCCTAATCAACGCCGAATGCATCTTTGTTGCTTTGTGGATTTTGCAAAGGCTTTTGACACGCTGCCTCTGGGATAAGTTGTGGGACCGATTGAGACAGACTAGGGACCCCCGTCGACTTGCGCGAATGCTATATACGCATTATACGAGGCTTGCTCCCCGGCCAAGGCAAGGGCCTCCAGTGCCGAGGCACATGAGAAACTTCGCCATTGCACGCGGGAGATGGCAAGACATGACAACGCCCCGCAAGAGCCGAGCTCCGGACTGCGGAGAACGTAAACCACAAAGAAAGAACACACCAACCCCGCTAACCCACCAACCTACAGCGTCACCCGCAACACCCATCTGCGGGACACATCGGATCGATCACGGGCCGCCACCACCCGAGGCGCCGCCACGGCCTATGCCTCACCCACCTCAACCAACACCTGTGCGGCCCCCCCTCCCAGAACAGACGCAGGAGCCGCAATGTGGTAGTGTGAGGCCCGACGAGGAGAGTCGGAGAACATCTCACTTCCCGACTCGCACCACGATCTTGGACCGGATGATGTTTCCAAAGACTGTGACCATTGGAAAGGCGAAGTCGTCATGGAATTCAAGCGCTTTGATTGCCCCCCCGGTGGTCATCTTCACAAATTGAGGCGTGCAGGCGGGTGGCCATCCCCGTCCGTAGGGTTGAAGGGCACACTGGCTCAGACGTTGGCCCGGACTTGACCCCAAAGCACAAAGAAGAGACCCGGCGTGAGCTGGCCAAAGTCGAGGATCCCGCCAGACATGGAGGGCCACGGGGACCCCCACGTACCAGCCAACTATCGTACCATATGATCGGTTAAGCCTTTGCCAAGTTGCTTGCCGGGATTCTTGAGCGGCCCGCCCGACACTTTGGGCGAGGGATGGAGAAGTCGCGGGCTCTCACGCAGCGAGCTTCCGCCCGGCATTCTACTATTGACCATATCTTCACTCTGCGAACACTCATAGAGGATAGCCTAATCAACGCCGAGAATCAGACCGTTGCTTTGTGGATTTCAAAAAGGCTTTTGACACGGTGCCTCGGGATAAGTTGTGGGGACAGATTGAGACGACTAGGGACCCCCGTCGACTTGCGAGAATGCTATATACAGACTATACGAGGCTTGCTCCCCGGCAAGGCAAGGGCCTCCAGCCGAGGCACATGAGAAACTTCTGCCATTGCACGCGGGAGATGGCAAGACATGACAACGCCCCGCAAGAGCCGAGCTCCGGACTCGGAGAACGTAAAACCACAAGCAAAGAACACACCAACCCCGCGAACCCACCAACCTACGGAGTCAACTCGCAACACTGCTGCGGACACATCGAATCACGCAGCGCCGCCCACCACCCGTAGCCGCCCGACCTATGCCTCACCCACCTCAACCAACACACAGTGCGGCCCCAGCCGAACTCCGGGGAACGAGACGCGAGAGCCGCAATGTGGTAGTGTGAGGCCCCTGGCGGAGTCGGAGAACATCTCACTTCCCTCCGAGCTCCGCACCTGAATCTTGGACCCGGATGATGTTTCCAAACACGTGACCATTGGAAAGGCGAAGTCGTCATGGAATTGGGCCGGGATTGCCCTCGGGTGGTCATCTTCACCGGTGAGCGTGCAGGCGGGTGGCCATCCCGCCGTGGGCGGAAGTTGAAGGGCACGGCTCCAGACGTTGACCAGGGACTTGACCCCAAAGACAAAGAAGACCCGGGCGTGGTGGCCAAAGTCGGGGGCTACCGCAGACATGGAGGGCGGCGGGGACCCCCACGGCCCCAACTATCGTACCATATGATGGGTTCGTCTTTTGCCAAGTTGCTTGGGATTCTTGAGCGGCCCGACCGACACTTTGGGCGAGGGATGGAGAAGTCGCGGGCTCTCACGCAGTGGCTTCCGCCCGGCATTCTACTATTGACCATATCTTCACTCTGCGAACACTCATAGAGGATAGCCTAATCAACGCCGAATGCAGATCGTTGCTTTGTGGATTTCGCAAAGGCTTTTGACCACGCCCTCGGGATAAGTTGTGGGACAGATTGAGACAGACTAGGGACCCCGTCGACTTGCGTAATGCTATATACTGATTCTATCACGAGGCTTGCTCGGCCGTCTCTCACCGTCGGGGGAGCCCGTTGTTAGTCGCATTGGGTGCGCCAGTGGCTGCCCTCTATCCCCACGCTCTTGGCTTGTACATTGACCAGCTAGAAGAATGACTAGCCGAGCACGGTTGGGAGGCTTCGATTGATGCACCACATAATCCGGCAACTCATATATGCCGATGATGTTGACCTGCCGCGCATATATACCCTGGGGGACATGCAACGCCACCGGATGCTTTGGACACTTTCGCCAATTCACCGACATGAGAGTTAACTTGGCCAAGACAAGGGTGCTGCTGGTCCCATCATCCCGGCACCCACGCCTTCCCTCATTCACTTACCAGGGGCAGGTAGTGGAGGTGGAAAGCCGTGTATGCAATGCAAAACAACAGTCACAAGGCAGAGCTGTATGCATGGGGTCACCAGGCACACTTGTTCGGGGCCTTGGTTGAACCGGTCCTCCTCTATGGGGCGAAGTGTGGGGGCCGTGATATCCCTCACCACTTGGAACGATCTAGAGCAGGTACAGAAGGCCTTCTTGGCCCGGGCACTGGGAGTGAAGTCCACGGTCCCATATCAGATCTTGCTCCATGAGACAGGCTTCCTTCCATTCTGAGGGGCATACTGAATGTCACATTATTTACTTCCGGAAGGTGGTGGCTATGGATGAAGCCGGCTGCCCAGCCTTGCTTTGGCGATGGCGATGGACCCTTGATGACTCAAAGCCTCGCTGGAAAGACAAGCAAGCCCAGTGGTTCTCGCTATGGAATGTGCAGAGCACACGATGTGGACCCGCTGCATACACCGAAGGAACGCTACGCCTTTGAAGCAAGACTTGGATGCTTGCTTCATGGCCAAGCTTTGGGATGCGAGGCCCCGTCACACATGTCAAGGTGGCAAATTATCGACAGCCAGTTAATCCCATGCTCACGAGGGGCCCACACCACTACCACAAGCACCCATCTACCCATGAAAAAGCGCATGGTGATTGCTTCCATTCGCGACAGTGCACACCACCTCCGCATTGAGACAGGGAGATGGATTCGGGGCAGCGTGAGGACAGAGTCCGCCGCCTTTGTCAGCGAGCCATTGAGGATGAAAGTCACGCCCTCGTGCCTGTCCGTATACCGCATATCATCCGGCTCGGTATGCTCGGTTAGTTGTGCCCCATCGCCTTGCATGAGCTAACGTCGAGCACCTCCTGTAGGGCTTGTTGGGATCGTACCTCCTGGAGGTAATGGATACGCGGACTCGGTTATGCCCCCGTCCGATATTAACCTCACCGTACTTGTGATTATGTATATAATCGTCGCGATGATGTCAGCATCCTTATTGCTACTAAGACCCTTCGGGGCGGGGGTTTTTTAATCCTGGTAGTAATACGCCTGCTGCTCTCTCTTTGTACTTGGTCCCATAGGCCAGTTGGTCTCCGTGGACGATAAAATCATATTCTATTCTATTCTTCATCTTAATTCCATTTCCAGTTTCATTTGAAACTAACTCTTGCATATAAATTGCAAGGAAATCTTTTCCACTGGCTAAAAAGTATATGGTGTTTTGTTGTTGTCTTCATGCTATTTGTATGGATAGGTGACAATCTCATCATTAAAAATTTGACATCAGTGGGATACGAATAAATGAAGGGTACTAGCCGTTTAGAATGCTAACATGGGGTGCATAAAATAGACACAACTTTCTATAGTTTAGGAGATCTATAAGATCCTTGGAACATGCCAGGATACCATTTGTCACATCATTTGAGGTTCATTAATGGCATAGTATTGGAAGAAATTAGATGTATTAATTATGAAACAGACGTTAATCACGTGGAATTAGCATTAACCTATAATGTTGCTGACTCTTTTGACAATGGATGTGGTTCAAGTCATGGTCACCCTACATCTAGCCTCTCTCAGAGCCAAAGACATTAGACTATGCTAGTGTGTATTTCTCTTTTGAAATGACTGCGTGGGAATTTGATATAGGAAGTTTGTTTCAATAGTCATCTAGGATTCTAGATTTGAATGTCTATGATAGATATTTGATAGAATATCAAATATTTTGAGGCGTGCCACCTTGAGTTTGTGTGTAGTCGAGAGTAGAAACATATAACATGTTTCATGTCATATATATAAACATGGGGAGAGGGAGAGGGAGAGGGAGGGAGAAAGAGAGGGAGAGAATCCAATAGGTTTGGCTCATCAAATGAATAGGAGAACTGTAATATGATTGGGTCAGCAACATAATTATGATATTTAATCTCATATGTGTATTAAGGTTAATTCCTACTCACCTTTAGTTAGGTTAAATAATTTTAACTATGCTTAATTTCACAAGGTCGCTTTCTTAATTGACAATAGTTAAGTTAAGTTAAGTTAAGTTAAGTTAAGTTAAGTTAAGTTAAGTTAAGGGCTATATGGAGTTAAGGCCAAAAAAATAAAATAGAATAGAATAGAATAGAAGGGCTTTTATCATCTGTAACGTTCCTAACCGACATGCCCTTAGCCAACTGGGCAAAATCGTCTAGACGTTTATGAGTAGTCGCTTCTACCCATTTATGCCAGTGTCTCGGGAACGCCCCACAGGCACATTCAAGGTTCGAATACTCGAGCGGTCTACCATGGGCCCGTTACAGACTCTCCCACTAGAACTATGCTCGTCCTCGAGCATCGAAGGCTATATCATATCTATGTCATACCATGTCACAATAATTACCAAATCTTTGAAAATTACCCATGCATATAGGCACCCATGGAGACTCGAACTCGAGACCTGCTCTGATACCAACTGTAACGTTCTTAACCGACATGCCCTTAGCCAATTGGGCAAAATCGTCTAGACGTTTATGAGTAGTCGCTTCTACCCATTTATGCCGGTGTCTCGGGAATGCCCCACAGGCACATTCAAGGTTCGAATACTCGAGCGGTCTACCATGGGCCCGTTACATCATCCATAGAGACCAATCAGCCTATAGGACCCAACAAAATGGTGCAACAGACTTATTCTTGTTGGGGTTAAAAAAAAACCCCACGGCATAGGATTTTCGGGGGAAAAACCGTGACAACAATAAGAGTGTTGTCAAATTGTATAAATATACACCATGAGAAAGATATATACATGTCAAACGAGTACCCTAGGACATAGCTGATCCCGCTGATCTATGACCTCTTGAACGTATGATCCCAGCATCCGTGCTCAACATCCCACGTAGCAGCTGATTGGGCCTGACCAACTCAGTGTAGTGTGCCTGGATTTGATCATACGTTGGACAGCTCTGAAGGATGTGGCATTCGTCTTCCACTGCTTCCACTTGGCAGCGTTGACAAAGTCTGTCCTGGCGCGGCTCCCCAATCCATCTCCCCGTCTCAATTGATATGGCACTGCGGACTTCACTCCGAATGCCCGCGCTAAGAAAGCTTTCTGCATCTGCTCCAAGGTCATTCCAGGTGGCAAGGGACACTACCGGTCCCTAGATTTTGATTCCATATAAGAGGACAGGCTCCCTAATATCCTGAATAGCAACGATTAATGGGCCCAATCATGCAGGTCTACCCTGTGGCTATTTAACTGCATGGCATACAGTGCTTTCTAGTATGTTGTCGTTCGTAGATGGATGGAAGTGTCACAATACATAGCAGAAAGGAACTCCACTCCCCAATATTTGTAGGCGGGTACCACTTCCACATTCTGGCCCCGATAAGTGAGGATGGGAACTCTTGACTGTCGTGCGGATGATATGAGGACCACCTTGGTCTTGGCCAAGTTGGCATGCATGTCAGTCTGCCTAGTATGTCCAAGGCATCGAGATGGCACTGCATGTCCTCTTAAGTGTAAGCTAGGAGGTCGATATCATTGGCATATACCAGTTGTTTGGTGGTCTAATACAAAAATTGAGCTCGGTCGCCTTCATTTTGCAGCAAGCCAACTCTCCAACCAATCAGTGTACAACCCCAAACAATAGTTGATAAAGTAGTTGAACAGTAGTTGAGCCTACTTGACTTTTGAAGTAAAAGATTTTCCGAAGCTTTGTTATATGGTTAGTAACTGGTAAAAAGCTTGGAGTCACATCTGTCATTAGCTTTGCCCCTTGAGAGATGGCGCATTGCATCTCCATCTTGCATCTTCAAATGCACTCAAGTTATCTCCTTCTCCTCCTCCTTATTATAAGAGCTTTTGAAACTTATTATTTTCCTCGTCATTTTACATCATATGCCATAAAGTCATATCTTAATCTCTTCTTGGATCAGGGAATGCATATTGGGTTGCGCTTATATTGAATAACCACTTGGATGAGGTACTTCAGTCACAAATTATTATTAATCTCCTCCAAGTTTGGTTCCCATTTCATCCTTCACTCAATAGCCCACTTCCAATTTTGCCTCCTTCTTTAGTTGCAGAGGACAAAATTAAAATTGGTTGATGTCATCAAAGACATCAAGGAGTTTTATAGCTTATTACTGCTTACTCTCAGTGTCATTGGCAGTTTCATTTCATAATAAAAAGAAAGAAAAAGTTCAAATTAAAAGCTATGCCAATTATATCTTCACTCAAGATTGTCAAATGGCCACCTCAGATTGGAAAAGGAGGTCGTCTCCCCTTCGTAGCTCCTGCTAGCCATGCTCTAGTTCTTAACCAAGTACATTAAAAATGGACAAGAGATAATATTCTCGTCTTGCACCTTCTACCAATGCATTCTTATCTAGGGTTGATTGTTCTATAACTCCCTCCTATGATTTATTCTTCGTAGTTTGCTCTTATATTGAATTGTCCACTATTACCTCCTCAATTATTGTACCTCCTGCTATAGCTTCATCTTCCACGACATTATCTGTTCTTCCATCTCAAGGGTCCTCTCTTGATCTTGTGTCGTTTCGTATGTCAATGCATCAAGTGATATGGACGTGATAGAAACATCTTCCTTAAGTATAGTTGTGGCAAGGCCATATTAAATGACCGTTCATCATCCAGCAGTAATGGGTTCTATTCTACCTTTTTTTTGTATTTCAGTCATTACAATCTCTACATATTCCTAAGACTATAACAAAGCGTGGCGATGGTTAAAGACTTGTTATCAATCCAGAAAATAGCTAGAAAGAAGCAATATTCAACAATCATTGGTGGGATAGTCACACAAAATGAAATTTTGATGAGGTGCAAGTAGTCTAGGATATTTTCTCACTTTTTGTTAAATATGAAATGCCCATGAGTTTAGCAAATATGGCAATATGGTTTTTGTGGCTCATCAAATGCAAAAGTTTTTTAACATCTTCCAAATAGATGAAATTCTTTGAAATTAGATTTTGCTCACAAAATGTGCTCTTTTGAGTTTCTCATTTATAATTTTTATGGCCCAAGAATATTATTGTCAAATGCTATAGCTAAAAAGTAAGAGTCTGGCTTTCTTTTTCCAAAAATATATATTTTGTACAAAATCTTTTCTTGTCCTCCTCCAAAGAATACAAGTATTGATCTTTCCATTTGACACCAAACTACATATAAAATTGCTTTTCCTTCCATGTTTCTTTAGGGAAATCCATCCCTTTGTGATCGAGAAGGAATAAGATACAAATGCAAGTACTCATATATAAAGCATTTGATACTGATCAAGCACACATACACCAGAATACTTTAACTATTTTATTAATTTATTCACATTTTTTATTTTTTCCTTGCAGAATCTAAGAGCTACTAGACAAGAGGAAGATAATCGTCCCCCAGACTTACCAAAATTATAAAGTATCAAATGAAATAACCAATCTGTTTCGAAGCCTCACCTTTGACCTTCAGATAAGATCTGCATTAACTAAACATTAAACTTGAATAAATATAACTTTCGCACAAACTTTTCTATCATGTCCATATTACACAGAAAAATATACATTTTTAAAACGAACCGTCCTTTGCTGGTAGCTATCCACCACATCCCTAGCAAGATTCTAAAGCCATCTACATCGTCTTTATCCTTTACAGTGAAGGCAGAACAAAATGGTAAAGTCAATAAAATAATGAAGATTACCTTTAATGCACATCTGCAACAGAGCTTTGCATGTAAAGATAGGTATATTTAAACTTTGCATGTCCAATAAAAATGTGGCACGGGATTCTTTCCCAGTGGACTTAAAGAAAAATATGCTTGAGATGCAAATTAGATAACAAATTAACCTTCCCCATGTGACAGGCTTATTGATTTGTCGCGCTACAAAGACAAACTAAGCACTGCAGCATGGGATATATCAGCAAGATCAGATATGAAGCATCAACCTTCAAAAGGCATGCCCCAAAAAATGTTTGGTTTCTACAACATGACAAGACATTTATCACCTACACATTGGCTCATGAATTTGCTTCCAAAACCTGCTGGAAGACAATTCGCCGAGTTCAAAAACGTTACAGTGGCATCGCCTGCTATGAAGAACTTGCTAAGCAGTGCAATGTAAAGCACATAAAAACACAAAGAAATGATGAAGAATATGTGCTTTCAACCACCTGGCAAAGAAACGTTAATGTCTGCACTTTTGTTGCTTTCCTCATTCCCTTGGTTGTTTGGCCAGCTTATGGTCATGCCCTGAGATTGCATATTGTCGCTCGAAGTTTTGGGACTCGGACTTTCATTTAGAGAAGGGCTTTCTGGACTTTTGGACCCCACCACTTCAATCTTCATGGGATGTGGTAGGAGAGGAGATGTTGTTACTCCAGTGGCATTTTGTTCAGTTACAACAGCAACAGCACTGTTACTAGTAGGTGGTCTAACAACAATGTTCCTGCGGCTCTCTGCAATAAAGCTTCCCACAACCACCTGCAACAACCGACCAATTTCTAAGGTTGTCGAAGAACAAAGTCCTATTTCTAAGCATACACAATTATAAACCTTAATGCATACCTGCACAAGAGTAGTTGCCACAAGAAGACCAGCAACACTGCCGCCAATAACACGACCATCTAGTCCTGCTAATGAGACGCTAAGCCCACCACTTCTACTTTTGGTGTTCCCATTTTCAGTAAGCAAAAATGAACCAGAAAGGGAGAGGATCTCAAATCGACCCTGCACAGCACACAAAATCCATAACCAAATCTGTTTATTCAAGGAAAGTACAGCTTCACTGCCAACCAAGTATTATTATGTTCTGAATGCACAGAAACTAATGTGCTTTATTTCAAAATTTGGCACTTTTTAGAATAGAACATTCTCCCACATTTTCTTGACAACTAATATTATTATTATAACGAGCTTCACCATCTCCAACAAGCACAGGATACTTTGTCCAAAAGATCAGCTTATAAGAACTACTTGCTGGCCCCATAAAGAAATCAAGATACTATGCAAGTCGCTACATGTGTTTAAAGCTTTTATGTGAATCATCAAATAAGTCTGAAGTTAGTCGAAAAGGTGTGTTAGTTACAGTACCTCGTATGTTACCGTACCACCTGAAGTTGAAGGTTGCCTAAGCGTAACATTAGAAATAGCACCATTTGCTGATAGCACACATATGGCCCTGGGGCCAATCTGAGAGAATGACATGATCCTCGTTGCAACATCCTGTAAATAAATTTGTGCACAGAAGGGCAATCAAACACTAGTTTTACATATCTGAATCATGAATGTAAATGGCAGAAGGGTTTACCTCTCCAGCAGCAATGGTTATAACATGGGGAGTAAATCCTTGTCCTGCAGACCCTGCCAGCCACGCGCCTGCTAAGCATACATCCACATTGCAAATCTAGTGTCAAAGGCATGGAAAGGAAACACATACACATGCTGACAGTATTCCTCCTCTAAGCAAAATGGAAAGGCCAACACTAAGATACTAAAAAAAACTCTGCAAGTATATGTTATGAAATGGAAGAACATATAAGCATGAATAGATATTGAGTGCAACTTTTAGATCTGGTTACTAGCACAAAATGCACTTGTGTACATTCAAAGCCATGGAACTAGATCCTAGTGCAAAAAAAATTGAGCAAAGCATATAGAGAAAGGAAGAAAGGAAAGTACGAGAAGAAGATGTACCAAGAGCAGCAAGCTGCTGTTTTTTGCCAGAGCCAGGAGGGCGGCCTCGTTTCTTCTCAGAAGAGGGAGGAGAAAAGGGGCCTGCAGCAGCCAAGGGAGCTAAAGCCAATGCCATAGTTCCAGGAGGAGGGGAAGCTCCATCGACATATTTTCGAGGTCTGCCCCGTTTTCTCTTCACAGGAATACCGCCCATTACCATAGGGCTGCCCATTTGAACTCCAGCCATGGCCACAGGCGACTGCTGTGGCGGAACAACCACCACCGGACCATCAGAAGCTACCGCAGGAACGCTGTTAGGGTTGCTTGCAGGTACTGCTATGGCCGTGGCCGGAGATGCCCTTACTGCTGCTGGCGCATGCAAACTTGAAGCCTGCACTGATCCCGCTGTTCCATGCGAAGTTGGCCTCTGTAAAATCGATGCTAGAGGTGGTGGGTTGCTTGCAGGTTGTGGAGCCTGACAAGCGGTTTCCTTTGCTTCCATGCAACAACAATTCTGTTCTTTCCTTGCCCTTCTTGTTTGTTTCCCTGTGTTTTTTCCTCATCTAAACCTGTTGAACCTCCATTCTGATCAGCTTCTTCAGCCCCGCTTTTGTTCTCCCTTTGGTCTTCTTTTCTCAGGTTTTCAAATGCCTGATCTTCCCATTGACCTCCAATGTTGCTCCGTGTGTCTTCGCCTGTGAAAAAATGCGGCCAAGATGTCACCGGAGTTGGTTGCAGAAATTCGAAGAGTGAGAATGTGGTCCGATCTTCTTGCTTGGGATTGTTAGAAATGGTCCCAGATCCCTAGAACCCAAAACCCACAGACGCAGCTTCGGCCAAAAACTCAACTGGAGTGGGGTCGCTTGCTCCTGAGACACCGCATGAGGAATTGAACCCTGAAAAATCCGATCAAACAAGGACCCAATAGTGAAGACACGAAATGCAGTGCAAGGACAAAAGCCCCAAGAGATTTTTCTGCTGTGGGAAGGCTTTAAATCGCCGGAAGGCCAGAAAATCCTCTCCAGTTGAAGCAGGCCAGGCATAAACTAGCCGAATCACTGCGTGTGTGAGAAACCGCTCGGTTTCGGAGACAAAGAGCCACTCTCGCGTTTCTATGAAGCAAAAGAAATATATCCAATTGCCGAGGCTGGCAGGGCGGCCCCTTGAAGAGCAGAAACGAGCAAGCAAGCTCCGATCAGCCTGGTCTGTTTAACGGAGAACCAGGAAGGAAAGAAAGATCTCCTGTCCGAAGAAAAAATACACACAGAAACAACGAATCCGGTTCCAATCGTACCTGTGTGAACCCGTACCGGTTCCGGCTTTTATCTAACCGGTTCCTCCTACCCCTCGTCTGAACGCGGTTTTTTATCCCATGGGGTCATGCATAGGGAACATGCTTGGGTGGACAATAGCATGCGTCACATGGCAGCTTTTTTTTAAATTCTTTTATAATTATTGCCCTTTTTTTCTAAAATAAAAAATAAAGCCTATTTTCCTGCAATTTAATTTATTTTTTATTTCCCGCATTGATTGTTTTACTTGGGACTCCTCGGAGCCATTTAAAAATTAATATACCCAAAAAATATCCAACCCTCTTTTTAATATTCATTTAAAAAGGAAACAGCTATCTCGCATGTGTCTTCTTCCGCACTTTAATAATAATATCTCATTTATTTATTATTTCTGGCCTTGAAAACGATACCTTTAATAAAAGAAAGAGTCGCTCATTTTAGTCCTTTTCCAATTTATTTTTTATTGTTTAACGTGGTCCTCGCCTTTTTTCGATTTTTGAGTTAATTTATTTGTTGTTTATTGTGGCCCTTGTGTGGGATAACGTCTCTTGATTATTTAAAATTTTATTTTGTTTGAAATATTGTTCTTTACTGTGCGCTTGTGTTACTTTTATATTTTCACCTTTCCCAATTTAAATTTAACATGACTAAGGAGCTTAAAAAAATATAAATGCAGAGCCCAACTTCCCTCCATATTAAATTCAAACTTCTCTATATGATTCTAACCTAGTCATTTCCAAATTTAGCTCCCCATATGGAAAGACAACCCCTCTTCCTCTACTGCATTCTTATATATGTTGTTCTGTTCATCACGCGTGCACTTTTCTCGCAAATTCAAACACTCACCTGCCTCCCCTGTACTCTCTCATCAGTTCGATCTTCCCTACGTCTTCTTCTGCATGCACAGTTGTGCCCCCTACATTGTCTCCATTTGTTGATACCTGTGGGTCCTAGGAGAACGAAATGAACATTCAGTTCCCCTCGATATGTTCCTCTCAGGTGCTACCCTTTTTATATGCTTAAGACATGTACCCTCTCTGCTGAATTGATTGTTCTTATAAGAAATTTTGTGCAAAAAGATAACCCTGGTAAAGCTTTATTTTTTGGAGAAATGATTCCATTTAGCTGCAAATTTTTATCGTGTGGTATCTCTCTGCATATTATACCATTCTTGACCACCGCTCCAGTTCCCATACTTTCAAAGATTCAAAAAAGAACAGCTGGGGCTATCGTTTTCTTCGCATGTGAATTTATTTTCATGTTTATTCATGTTTAATACTAAAAGGGTTAAAGTCTTCTGATAAAGAATTTAAATTATTGACCCTTTTTTTTTCCTTCACGCAACTGGTAGATATAAATGGCATCAAGTATCGACAAAGGAAAAAGATATGAGTTATGAGCATTCTCTTTTTCAAAGCGTATATTCATATATTATATGTCTTGCAGTTCTATGGATAAACATCTCCACACCTAATTAGTTGACATTAAATATTAAATAAATAACCCATTTTCGCAACAATTTCGCAAATGAACATCTTGGGCATATAAAGTCAAAAACCCATGTGTACTATCCCAATTAAGTAATACGACTACTTGGTTTAAAGAATGCGTTAAATTACCTATACGTGAACATTGCATTTGGCATAATTATTGCTCGAACAAGTACATTTCAAAAACATGAAGTTGCAAATGTTATTCTCATTCATGAATGTACCATGGATTTGGTTATCATCAATCAAAGGAAATCTGTATTTCTTTAAGGATTTAAACTTAACTTTATAGTACAGCATCTACTCATGTGCTAAATATCTACTTTTAGCTACAACTTCCATGAGGAATTTGAAACTTTGTTTTCCCAACACATCTTTCAAGGCATAATATCCCAATGATCATTAGATGCCTCATTTTTTTGCTCATCGTTTTAAAGATGAGAAGCCCAATGGATCTGAGCTGCATAGGTAGCATGAAATCCAATGTTTATCCTTTTATAATTTAAACAAGCATTTGAATACAAACATTCCATTGTCTTTGAGAGAGTGGAAAGAATGGATCCATGAACGTCATTGCATTTCGTGGTTGATCTATGGCCATGGAACCAAAAAAGATATGCAAAGAATTGGATGAAAATTTGAGCATAAGCCACCATTTGAACTAACGCTTGAAGAAGTGCAAAAGGTGGAAAAGATATATCCTAACACAAAGAAGAGAATATGAGAATCTTACATTTAGTAGGTCACTTATGGATTACACTTGCAATATCACTACTCCTTGAGTCTTGTCCTCATTTTTATCAACATGTAAGAGACATTTTCCAGCATGTTCAATTCAATTCAATTCAATTCCTTGCAATCTGTTCATGGAATTACATGATAATTAGGATCCTGATGGTAAAACTTGAGTAAAGGAAGGAAGGAAGGTACTTTTATCGTCCACGGAGACCAATCGGTCTATGGGACCCAATACAAAAACGCAGCAAGCGGATTACTGCCCGGATTAAAAAAACCCCGCCCCGAAGGGTTTTCGAGGGAAAAATCGTGGCAGCAATCAGCCTGCTGACAAACTAACATACAAAATGCAGAAACACCCAAATATATACTAAAATATGCACCGCACCCGCGGTTCCCCTAATCAGTGAAAGCCCAAAGAGGGCAAAAAGTGACCTCGCAGTCCAAGTACCTCGAATGTACGACCCCGGCACGTCTTGACAAAGTGTTCATCGGCAAATGTAAGGGCAAGTCCTACCGCATACTAAGGGAGCGTGATCCGCCCTGACCGGACCGAACGGCAACTCTGGAAAGTGTGAGACTCATCCTCAATGGCACCCGCTTGACAAAGACCGACAGAGCGAGCTGCCCCGGCGGGGCTCCCCAACCCACCGCCCGCCTCGATCGCGAAGATGGTGGGCACCTCGGCGAATGGAGGCAATGAGTCCGCTTTTTTTTCGGTACCGGGAACGCAGTGTAGAGCTGTGGGCCCCGGGCTAACACGGGATTGATGTGCTCCTTGTAATGGGCCGTTTTGACCTGCTCTAGAGTGCCGGGGTCTCAGAGCTTGCCAAGGAAACAAACGTCTAGGTACTCCCCGCGGTCGCCACGACGGCCGATGTGTCCACTGCGACGCATCGTGCTCTCGCGACGTTCCATCCGGGCGAACCACTGATCTCTCTTACCCTCCAACAGGCCTAAGCCGCCGCGGACTCATTGCCACAAGTGTAAGCCCGGTCGAGGGGCCGAGCATCACCCATAGTAACCACTTTCTGAAAATAGAAGGATGTGTCTATCAAGGGCTGCCCGCTGAAGCGGCAAGAATCCAGAAAGCGACGTTCCCATGAGCCTGACCTGACCACAAAATAGTGAGGTCGAGGTTGAAGTGCGAAGAAGATTGTTCCCATGCAACCGCAGTATTCTTCTGCTCAGAAACCGGCTAGATCTTCACCCGCTCGATCTCACCAACTGCTTGATCAGTTGCTTGCTTCTTCGTCACCTGTTGATCCATTAAAGGACAAAACAAAGGCAGCAACCTGACCTTTCAAAAATGGTCTTTCATTTCTGGAAACATCCGAGTTTTCCTTAAAGGCAACCTTAACTTTACTGCATGGTAACTGCTCGACTTCAACTTCGACTTCGACCTGGAAATAACAGAGTCCGATCAGTTCCATGGGAATGTTCCCTAAGAAGTAAAGGATCAATTTTGATCATTGTAAATATTCCATCGTTCTTGTCAGTTCAACATGCAATTTATGAGGCATAACTGGTTGGCCCATCTAATCAAGAACTTTCCTATAAATTTGAATAGTTTAGAGTCTCATTCAAGAAACTCATGGTTATGTTTAGCTTAATATTTCAACTCATGGATATAAGGACACTGTTGAAGCAATATTGATCTTCTGTGTGCATCTCATAAACACGATGATCTGAAATATATTTCAAATCTTTAGTGAGTCTTTCTTTTCTCATTCATTCGACGGCAATCTATATGGCCTCAAGTTCGAGTCCTCATGAGAGCATACAATGTAAAGTGAATGGAAGCAGAACACATATAGCAATGTTGGTGTGGGTGTGAGTTTCGTACACTTGTAAGTCTCTAGTGGTTTGTTCAAATGATATTTTTCTTCCTATGGTTCTCATAGATCATTTAGTCTCCCTTATTATTCGAATGCCTTCTTAAAAGTTGAACCTATGTGCATAAATTCTAGTTCCTAGTGCATAATAGTGAGGATAAAACATCGGGAATATTAAGTACATTAGCACCACACAATCTTTAGGGAATCCTTTTTTCTTTTCTTTTCTCTCTCCCTTCTTTTTTCCAATAGTTTTTTAATGTTCACTTCCTCACTTCACTTTGTGCCCTTTACCTATTTCATCTTTGTAGCTCTAGTTTGGATGGACTTTTATACATTTCTTTTTCTCTTCCATCTTCAACGTCCTCATAGTCTTTTTCGTAGAGCCTATATTGGTAGGTAACAAGACAAATTTCGCAAACATGATTTTGCTTTCTTAGACCCGCTATTCCTTAGGCAATGCTCATGTTTCTTTTCTTGGTTATGCAGTTTTCTTTAATATATAACCTCCATGTCTTTTGAGCAAGGAAATAAAGGTATATTGACATAAGGGCAAGATAGTTTTACCCCGGATTTACATATCCTAGAGGAAAATAAATTCTCACTCGGAGATCTTTTGTCTGTACCTTTTGAGACAGGGGTTTTTCAATCCTAGTAGTAATGGATGTACTAACCCATTGTATGGGTCCCATGGCCTTGTGGTCTTCGTGGACGTTAAAAAATCTATTCTATTCTATTCAAAGGTTATCGGGCCCATCGTTATGGCATACCTGGCATGTGTCAGGTGTCGCAGTAAATCTCCGTTCTTGCACGCCGCAAAATCGTAGTTGTCGTTTCGTATATGCCATTTCGAGATATTAGACACGATATGGATACCTGGAGTTCCCAACAAAATATACTAGCTGCCGAGAATGCCACTTCGGCGATCCCAGATTTTTGAGACCATGGTGTTTTTCCCTTGTGCAGGAATCTAATGGTTTATCCAGAGATACAGGATCACATCCCTTGCATATCCCCTATGGAGCCCATTATCAGGGCTCCATTTTGTCGTACCTGACATATGTCAAGTGCCATGGTAAATCTTCATCGTTGCACGCGATCGTACTCATCCTTTTACTCCATAATACCTGATGCAATATGCACCATAGTCACAGAGCAGAGCTGTATGACTGGGGCCACCAGTCACATTTGTTCCGGGCACTGGTGGAGCCAGTTCTTCTGTATGGGGTCGAGGTGTGGGGCCCAGTGGTGTCTTTGGCGACTTGGAACGACTTGGAGCAGGTCCAGAAGGTATTTTTGACGCGGGCACTTGGGGTCAAGCCCTCAGTTCCATATCAGAACTTGTTGCAGGAGACAGGATGCATGCCCCTGCAGCATGCGGCCCTCGATAGACACATTGTTTATTTCCAGAAGGTGGCCAGCATGGGCGACACTCGGCTCCCGCACTTGGCTTATGCTGTGGCGATGAGCCCGCAACGACTCAAGGCTTGTTGGAAGGACAAGAGAGCCCAGTGGCTGGCGCGCTGGAACGTAGAGGCACATAGGTGCGTCCAGGTGCACACAGACGCCGGCCGGGATAGGCTGAGGGGGTACTTGGACTCTTGTTTCCTGGGGAAGCTCTGGGACCACAATGCTCTGGAACAGGTAAAGATGGCACACTACAAACAGCACATAAACCCCATCTTGGTTCGAGGCCCACAGCTCTACCTGCGTTCTCAGTTGCCCATGAAGAAGCGCAGGATCATCGCGTCCATTCAAACAGGGGCCCACCATCTTCGGCTTAAGACGGGTCGGTGGATTGGAGAGCCGCGCCAGGATAGGCTTTGTCAGTGTTGCCCACTGGGGGTTGTTGAGGATGAAAGCCATGCCTTCCAGAGCTGTCCAGCCTATAGTCAGATCCGGGCTCGCTACGCCCTCTTGGTGCGACCTGGCCTGCCACTGCACGAGCTACTCAGTACGCCGTCAGTTCGATCCCTTGGCTCCTACCTCCAGGAGGTTTTGGATCTGCGGACTCACTTCTGTCCCCGCGCGCCTACCTGAGGTGCCGGGAATTCATGTGTATATGTAGATTTGTACAGCTGCCAGCAGGCTTGTTGCTACGACGGTTTTTCCCTCGTAAGGGGGTTTTTTAATCTGGGTAGCAACGGGCTTGCTGCACCCGTGTAATTTGGGTCCCATAGGCCGATGGGCCTCCGCAGACGAGAAAAGAACCTTCCTTCCTTCCTTCCCAACAAAATATATCGGTTGCCTGGAACGACACTTTTGGCGATCCCAAATTTTTGAAACCATAATGTCTTTTTCCCGCACAGAGATCATCCAGTGGTGTATCCAGAGATAGGGAATCATGCTCTGGGATCCGTTGCTTATCCCCTACAGATGCTATTCCCATGCCTCCCATTTTGCCCTACCTGACATGTGTCAGGTGCCACAGTACATCTTTTCGTCGCACGCTCAGTCATCCTTTTATATACCCCACTCAAGGATACCTTAAGCGATCCAGATGCCCATCCCCAACAAAGTATGTCGGCCGCTGGAAAAATTAATATGATTTAGGTGCCCTGGAGTATGGGATAAAGCCTTGTAAAGGTTGGGGCTCATGAAGGATCCTCCCTTTTGGTGTATTAGTTAGTACTATGGGTTTAGTTTGCATCAATTAGTATCAGAGCCAAGATTCAATTCCTCGTGGCAATATTGACATGTTTTGCCTGCTTGAGGGAAAGCATCTCGAGGAAGGGGGGATCCCAGAGGGTGAGGTCTCGTGATTCCCACTGATGTGACCTCATCCCTTGCAGTTTTGGCGATGGGTGTCGGGGAGGGTACATTCCCAGAGTATAGGAGATGATCCCAGCAGTCTAAAACCCCAAGGTTGTCAATTTAAACCATTTAATTCTTTAAAAAACCAATAATTTGTCCTCTATAATTTTATAATTGTGTTGTTTTTGTTAACAATGTTTGGTTAGATCAATAGTTTATCACCATAGAAATACAAGCTAGTCACCATAGAAATACAAACTAGTCAATAGCACATATAATGCATTATAGTAACCATTGAACCAAATCATATGAAAACACTGTAGCTATGATATTAAGCAAAACACTGTTCATCATAAGGTCGAAACCATTCAAACCTTTACTTCTTGTATTCTCCTGATGAATCCGGTACTGCTCAGTGCCAGACCCGTTCATTGCATTGCTCAAATACAGAGCAATCCGTCGGTTAAGCATGATCGACCGGATGCTAGAGTTGTGGTGGCTTGACTTGATCGGGCCACCTTAAAAATATAAAATAAGAAGATAGCAAAAGTCCAACAATGCTTTTTATGGAATAAGCAATGAACCATTAGGTAGAATATGATATAAAATCATATTCTACAATAGTTGGTAATGCTCATCATTAAGGCATGATTAAACAACATTCCTCCTTCATGCCATAATACAGATTTCTTTGACTTATCTTGAACTCCCAGCATGTATTTGAACTTGTTGAACTTTGCTTGAGGTAAAGCCTTGGTCAGAATATCTGCAACCTGCTCTTGAGTACTCACATGTTCAACTAATATCCTTTTGTTGGCAACTTGCTCTCTAATAAAATGCATATGGATCTCAATGTGTTTGGTTCTCTGATGCATGACAGAATTTTTGGTAATTGCTATGCAGCTTAGACTGTCACTTAATAGAACAGTAGGATGACTTTGCATTAGTTTGAACTCATTTAGCAGCCTTCTTGCCCAAATTATTTCCTTGGCAGCTAAAGTTGTTGCAGCATATTCTACTTCAGCAGAAGACATTGCAACACTATCTTGTTTCTTAGATTTCCATGTAACTGAGCCTCCTCCTAACATCAAAGTGAATCGAGATGTTGATTTTTAAAGTCCAGGTCTGATGCCCAATCTGCATTACAATATGCTTTCAACTCTAGATTATTATTGGAGAAGCAAATGCCCTCACCTTGAGTTCCTTTCAGAAATCTTAGGATTCGTTTTGCAGCCATCCAATGCCACTTTCCTGGGTTGTTTGAGTACCTGCTTAATAGACTAACTGAAAAGGAGATGTCAGGGCGTGTACAATTTGAAACATAGAGTAAGCAACCTAACAATTCCCTGTATGGAGTAGTGGTCATTTCTGCAAGTTCGGTTTGTGTTTTTGGACACATATCAGTTGATATTTTGTGACCACTAATAAGTGGTGTAGCTGCATTATTGCAATTTGTCATCCCAAATCTGTCTAAGATATTTTGAATGTTGGATGTTTGAGTGAGCGATAACTTCCTTTTCTTTCTATCCCTTATTACTTCAATTCCCAGGAAGCGTTTGAGTTCCCCAAGATCTTGCATCATAAATTTAGATTTAAGAATCTGTTTACACTTATCCAAGCATTTGATATTGTTGGCCAACATGATGCAATCATCCACATATAGCTATGATGCAAAAATTATGTTCCTTCTCAAACATGTAAAGGTTCCCATCACTTTCCAATCTTTTAAAGCCACTTTCTCTTAAAAAATTGTCTGGGAGACTATTTAAATCCATAAACAGCTCGTTTCAATTTCCAAACCATTTCTGTTCCTTGTTCAAATCCAGTTGCTTGTTTCATATAAATTTCCTCCTCAAGTGGTGCATTTAGAAACGCTGTGCTAACATCCATGTGACGTATTTCAAGATCACAAGCATTTGCATATGCTAAAAGCATTCTGATGCTTGTAAGTTTTACTATAGATGAGAATGTCTCATCATAATCCATTCCTCAGTAGCCCTCAGTAGTCATTATCTCCGCTTGTCTAGTATCATCATTACTGCAAAGGTTTTTCCCTTGAAAACCTTTCGAGGCAGGGGTTTTTTAATCCTAGTAGTAATGATTGTACTAGCCCATTGTATGGGTCCCATGACTTATTGGTCTCCGTGGACATTAAAAAAACTATTCTATTCTATTCTATTCTATTCTATTCTATTCTATTCTATTCTATTCTTTGGGAATATCCCTTAGCCACAAGCCTGGCTTTGTAAATCTTAGATTTACCATCAGCCCCCAATTTAATTTTAAATATCCATTTATTATCCACGAGATTTCTGTCTACTGGTTTATTAACTAGCTCATAAGTCCATGTTCTATTAAAGGCCTTTATCTCTTCTTCCATAGCATGTCTCCATTCTGTAGCATCTGTGCTTGAAATTGCTTCCTCATAGGTTGTAGGAATGTGGGGCTCAATAATTGCCATTATAGCATCAAGTTCAACTTCTGAATCTTCTGTGATGTTTAGTCTTCATTTTAGCTTCTTCCAGCAGTCTTTCTGCTTCACCTTTCCTTGATTTCTTTTGTGGTATGTCTGAACTTAGATCTGGACTTTCAGAAGTGCTAGGGCTGCAACTGTCTATTGTATCTGCTCTTGCGTCATTATTTTCACTAGTGAGATTGTTCTCCTTTACTTCATCATTGTCTAAGTCCACGTACATAACCTGTGACGCTCCCTGAATATATACGGCGCTCCGGACGTATACATACAGGGACTTCCCCCTCCCATGGCAATCAGCTCACCATCAGAAGGGCCCTCCGTCTAACTCGGACCATCCATAGAAAGATGCCCGGGTGAAGGACACGGAGGTGTCATTCGGCCCACGCCTTCAATGGGACTCCTAAGTCGCGGAAGCGTGAATACATGTTAGCATACAGCATAAATCATATATAAATAACCACCACGAAGGGTGGCACATCCATTCAAGTACTAACGGCAAAGAAGATGCATTTAATCCTAAGGAAAACGCCCCAAACCCCAGGTTCTACCCTGGCTCAGACTCCTGTGAGGATGGACTGACGGCTCGGTCTCAAGAGATCAGCAGACAGAGGTATAACCTGGCGTTGGCTGGCATAGAACAGTGGCTAGGGTAGTCCACTCCATCCGCCCCTGCTGTGCACACTTTGCAGATGAGCTGAATCAAGCTATGGCGCCATTGTAGCCTTCCGGAGATGCAATCCCAAGGAATCACCCTTCGGGACTACTCCGGGTTACATCTCCCCGGTCCAATGAGGCAGGTCAGAGAAGTGTCCCTTCCCAAGGTCGCAGTGAATCCATGGGTGAACTAGAGGACACGTGCCGCATCAGCGACCCCCGCATCCGTACCCGACCTACTCCCCTAACTTTATCTTCAAAGTACAGGATGATCACACTACTGTACCCAGGGAGTGTCAGACCCATACCCGGCCCTCTACGTGACCGGCTACTGGGCCTAGCTCACTGAAGGAGTCCCCGTAGCCTTTTATGTTCAGGGGAGACCCCACCCCACATTTCAACACTACGGCCCCTTATCTGGTGCTTCAATGATGCCATAGATTCCACAGCTCGGTGGGATCTTGTACACATGCCGCAACTAATGGGAATAATACAGGGCTCTATCTAGGAGCATGCTACAATACATGGGCTCAGAGGTCTCTACCCCTCGTAATCCCCTATCTCAGGAGTGCTAACTAAGCAAAGAACTACTAAACCATCAACCAAAGCACATACAGAGACTAGAGATAAGAATACTCACCATATCAATCAAGGGTTAGCCTAACAGGTAAACCACAGAGAGAAACAGAGAGAGAACACACCACAGAGAGGAGCTATGCTATAGATCAACAAAGTAGCCTACCGACTAACCATCAAATCGGTCTTGGGCTGCTCCATCTCGACTAGTTGAAGGGTGTCTGGCTGCTGCTTCTCCTCCTCCATCTCCAACTGCTCCTAATTCGAATTGGGGCCCAAAAGCCCTAATTTGGGTGTCCCAAATGGGAACCCCTGCCTTGCCCAATCGATTTGGGCCAGGTGGCATGTCATTAATTAACTAATTAACTAACTAGGTTTATTAAGACATAAATACCCTTAATTAGGTTTTATTAATTTAGCATAGCTAAATTAATCCCTTTTAGGTCAACCCCCTAGGTTAACATACCCCATGGTGGCGTATGCCTACTACGTGACGTGTCAGTATATTTATACGTATACCATATAAATACGTGGAACGTCACATTCCCCACCTTAGAAATGATGTTGTCCTCAGCATCAAGACTACTGTTATCGTAGGGCAACACATCGTACATTGGAAGGAAGTCTCCCCTCCTTAAAGAGATAGCGTGAGATTATAAGTCACACAGACGTTGTCATGTTCAAAGTGATGAAGTTTGAAATGACTTGTAATGTGTAATTTATAACTCTGCGATATATAACCATCTTTTAGGACCCTCGAAAGTGAACAATCGAGATTTGCAGAGGTCTCACTGTTTCATTCGAAGAGATGAGTTCACAGTTTATCTTATTTAGAAATTATTCTTTCTATACATACGGGTAATTGATTATATATTATGGACAAGTGTAAATATAAGCAACTTCTATTTGTTCTTTTAATATAATACAGACTTATGTAATCGCGCACTGTTTAGTAGAAGTCATTCTAATGATATTAACTTCCGTGTATATGTCTATTATATTCTCCCTTCACTTTGCAATTCATTTTATTACAGTCAGCCCTAATTTATTTGTGTATTAAAATGTTGTTTTCCTATTTTGGTACAGTTTTAACAACGCGTATATTGCTATCATCAGTGTTTACATGCCCCTCACATTTATACCTACCCTTTAATAGAATTATATATTGTACTGTTTTTGCCATTTTTACCTATATACGTTAATGTTAATTACAGACAGACGTTCTTCATCATTTATTATTTATAACCTTGTGATAACATTTTCTAAGCCTGGTTATTCCCTTAGGAGTTTGTGTAAGAGATACATAATTATCTCCTTCTATTATAGTTGACTATATGGCTAAATAGCGTTCTCCTTTTGAGTATCTTTAATGTTACCAGACTCACACTCTCGATCCATAGTTTACACTTAGCTATAACTGATAGCCAGACCCTGATATGCGAGGGGTAAAGATCCTTAGAAAATGAGACTACATTGTTGATAGAAATGTTGGTTTTATTTCAAATAAAGTTCTAAGGTGCAAGACTCCAATTGCGATATTGTGGGCTTTAAATACCTATGGTTAAAAGCCGTTGTGGAGCTAAATCTAAAGTGATGGATCTAAGGCTCCATACGATGCTCGAAAATAGAAAGTAATAGATGGTTCTTGAGGTTAATTGAGCAAAGGAAGGTCGAGGTGAACTATGACTAAAACGAGCTTTACCTCACATGGGCACACCTATTAATTCATTAGTTATATCTATACATTTATTAGAGATAAGGAAGCATCAAAAGCATGCCCAGTGCTTCTTGAGGCTATTATATAATGAAGATTAGGCAGATCCTGGGTTCTTGCTTGAAGTAGAAGTGCTAAACGTTGGGAATAAGGAGTGGTAAGGTATCCTTATTTTGGATGGTTACTCGAGAAATTGGTCTGACGATGTTTGTTATCTGATTACATTAGAGTGGTAATGTACTAAGGTGGAAACTGGATTATAAGTACCCAGCTTTTGAAAGAGAGATCACTTTAGAAGTGTAGGTTTCGACAATGGTGGTGAAGGTATAGAATGTCGATCCGACATTGTATAGCTATTGCTACTTGAAGCAAGGTATGATTCGCGGAATGGTAGAGAATAATGTTGTATGAGGATGTTGATCCATAAAGTATGGATTATAAAATTACACATACATTGTGTTTCATAAGGAGATTGACGTTTACAAGGCATGAGATAAAGATACAAGATTATGGATGACTAAGAAGACCACTTAGCCACGTGAATACGCTTAAGGCGACAATTTGTAGGAGCAGGCGCAACCATCTAAAAGCTGGAAGGTATGTTAAGTCATGTACCCACATGACAAGTGTGAGACAAGAGGAGCTTGAGAGTTGTTGTAAACAACATTTCAAATATAGAGAGTTTGGAAGGACACGTTGAATATACCGAAGTCTAGAGTATGAACAAGGGAGGCATCCAATGAACACCTCACCAAGGTGGATGTGCTCTGGACTTGGTATCGTGTGTGTATTCCGAGGAGTAGCTCCACGTTGGTATAAGGATTTAATAGTAAAACATAACTAGAAGAAGATAGGATATATACTAGAACCTTTAGTTCACATTCCATATGAATATGGAAGTAATGAAGATAAGAGTTTTTATACTAGACGTCAAACATATCCACTAGGAACTTAGGGTGGCAGTTGCCCCTGTGGAAGTTGTGACTAGAGCTTGAGGAGCAAGGCAAACTAAGGCTAGAGAGTCTAGAAAGTGTGGTGTCAAAACCACAGCATGCATATGGTACCAGATAACCGAGTTGAGGAAATAAGTTGGCCGCAAGTATGAACATAGCTAGATGGCTATGTCAACGAGTTACATATTATGAGTCTAGACTTAGGGTTGGTGCACACATGTTACTATATCGTATAATAACAACGTAGCGGTCTTGGATGTAGGAAGGATTTTATAGTAGCAAATACTATAGTGGTGAGCATATCGAGGATGTCGATTGTGATATTCAGATGTATATCATATTAAAAGATAGTAGAATATTCGTACAAGGCGAGTGAAATATTACTTGACAAGGTTTAAAGAATGAGCATAATGATATGCTTATATACGAAGATATTGGATTAGGTATGCTTTACCAGAGATAAGCATTCCAGTTATCCCAATGGTTGGAGTTGACTATCTTAGATACGTCGTACTAAGGGAGATGAGAAGAGTTTAAATCAGTGAGAATAGCTAGAGTAAGTCTAGCATATACGGTGATGTTAGTTCAAAAATATCCCGAGGATGGTTGGAACGGTATTGGAATAAACGATAATGAGAGCTTAGCTACTCAAAGATTCTAGATACCAATGAATTACTTCATTGTTATAAGCTGAGAGGATTTATTTGGTTTTGGGAATAAAAAGATGTATAAAATATCGCGACCCCCTAATGGAAGAAAAGAAGGAGTACGATAACTTTGGCGATTATACCTTTCGGGGTAACCGAGAAGAGGCAATACATAGGAATTCTAAGTCCTGATAAAAAAAATCAAGACGAGGTGTATAGATCAGAAGGGGTGAGATTATATAGAGCACTAGTCCATATATCTTAAGAGTTACCCTACTCGCGGGGAATAATCCTAAATGCTGAAGTAGAAGTTGGAGGATCCGTTGCCTTTTGGATAACGATATGGCGGTTACTAACGAACATTGAAACATTGGGTTTTCCTATTAAGAGACGAAGAGGTTGTAGTGCCGCTGCTTCATTATAAGGGAGCCAAGGATGACAACATTTGAAACTGATTAAAAACTGGAGTGCACATGATAACTTAAGAAAAATAGGTTAATTGTGACTAAGCATAGTTGATAGTGAGGACACAAAGGATCCTTAGCGAAAGAAGCCTTTAGAAGAGCTCCTCATGTGGGGTAGTATCCTTCGGAATTATGGCATAATCCCGTGGGGGAAATCGTAGTTTATGTACGGGGTTAAAGTACGATGAAGCACTAAAGGAATGGTTGAAATAGCTAGAGACCCTGTCAAAATATAGGCAACATATACAAGTCCAACATAAAGTTGGCCCCTGTCCATTTGGGAAGTAGGTGGCGCAGCCACATCATAAAGGTACATAGGCAATGGGTTTTGTTTGAAAGAACTACCACGGTTATAGTTTAGCTAAGTTAGAGCAGAGCTCTAGCATTGTGGAATGTGGATATATGTTTGTTATGTACATACCATGTACACATACGATAAACATCTTAGGGGTAGTCTAAGTGCCGATACAAGGAGAGAAAGACGAGTGTACTCCAAAGTTACTAATGAAGGGTCTGGAGATATGTTCAAAATGTGCAAGGGACCGTCAATTCATTGGATGCTAGGGTATGATATGGTAGTTGGCACTTGAAATAAATGTCAACGGCCAATAGGATGAAGCTTAAGATGGCGGGGTTGAATAGTACAATAGTACAATTGGAGGATCAGTAGCGAATAGCAGTTATCTGCTAGAAGTTCGAATGTGTCTTGCATAGACACGCAAGACTAGCTTTCCCACATGATCCATACCCGGATCAGGCAGAGGTGAACGCCATGGGTTACATGGAGGTGTAAGTTAGAATATAGGGGGTTCAAACATTGCTACAAGCCCGGGTTATATCAAACGTCGGTATTGTAGGAAGACTCACAAAATACTAGGCAGGCACCTTGATGACTCCGGTTAACTTACGATTCCTAGAAGGGCTCAGTCGCTCTTAGGCCATGACTATGACTTAAATGAGGATGCCAAGTCATTTGGAATGCCACAAGAGTGTCATAGCATCATGGTAGAGAATGTAATGACTAACATTTGTAGGATGTAGGACAATGTTGAATCATAACCCCCAATGATAGGTGGGTTGACAACATAAGGGGCATATAATAGCGACTTAGAAGCCACAAGATGGTTAACGAAGACGTAAAGGTGTAAATGGATTGGTGACTCTACTGAATAAGGGTCACAGCCAAAGGGTGAATTTGATACGTTGTGCTAGGCATAAGGGTCGAACGACTGAAAATCGGCCATAGACGTAGAAAACATATTGAGGAAGGGAAGGACCTATATAGGAAGGTTATTACCTTCATGATTGTTGGATGAATGGCATAACTTCAAGGGTGATCTTCCTTATTATGCAAAGGTAGATTTCTGGCTTGAGAGGCAGCAAGAGCTGAAAAGCTTATGTAAGGATTTGGTGCATGGCTTAGGGAAGAGGACTTTCATGTCCTAGGACAAGATGGTGAATTGAATTCATCAAGGACATTTTTAATAAATAGATAGATAGGTAGATACATTTATACGTCATGCCACATTGGCAGCGTCCATAAGGACATATGACGGAGCCCCAAAGACTTGAACACAAGATCTCTGAATAGAGGATATCTTAGGGAGAGTTGACTGGACAACAATGGTTGGTTTGCATTAGATTGATATACCAGAACAATTCTAAGTGATCAACTAAAAGGAATTCCAGTATGGTAGAATATCCTTGTGTAGAATTGGAACGAGTGAAGATGTACTGCAAGTCGAGATAACAGTAGGTAGAGTCATGTGGCGGTTCAAAGTGATAGATGGAAGAAGCATCCAGCTAATTGGAGATTGACAAGAGTTTCTAGACTAGAATGGTTTATATTAAGAAAACAGAGCTACTACTGAATAGTAGAGAGATGGGTTATTATATCCATTGAATACGGAGAGGAGGCATTTCCTCATCGTAATGAATGGGGGTAGAATAAAAGGACAAGGTTTCATTCTAGGTGTGCGTGGATAAGATATTGGTTGCGTCCCACGGTTACGAAGTTCCACGACGAGCATCTGTCGCGGCGGGGAAATGAGGAATTCGGTCTCCTTCCTCGAATCGCGGGTCCGTTCGCCACGTTAAGGAGATTAACATCGAACTTGGCCATGTCGATGTAAGTGTTGTAAGATGCTTGGCGAAGAAGAAAACCGATAGTGCAGGAGCAGTCGGCGGAGGTCGGCTACGGCAAAAATGCTTGCTCCGGCGGTTATGGCGAAAATGCTTACTCCGGCGGCTATGATGAAAATGCTTGCTCCGGCGGCTATGGCGAAAATGCTTGCTCCGGCGGCTATGGTAAAAATGCTTGCTCCGGCGGCTATGGCGAAGAGGCTTGCTCCGATGGAGTTGTTACCTTCACAACGTGGGTTTACGGAAGACAAACCTCTAATTTAAACAAGGTATAGATCCACTATAATTATTAATATAAAAAGGATTATATTCCTTCAAGAAAGAAGTTGGCTCATTGGTAAAGGTGTTGGCTCGGGTGTAGAAGGTCAGGGGTTCAAACCTAGGATGTACCTTTTGCTTACAAGAATGGTTAATTAGAGAAAACAGAATATTAGATATGTATAAGAAAGAGATAGAATATATAAATATAAAGAGTGTTGGCAAGATGGAAGGGGTGTTGGATTGGAGGTGGGAAGTCATGGGTTCAAAATTGGGCAAATGTAAAAAATGGCAGAATTTTTTTTTTTTTTTAAAAAGTAGGCGGGCGCGTAAACCTGCGCGTTGCCCCTACCCGGCGCTCGCTACGACTGCCAGCGACCTGAAGGTATACCCAGTGAGCAGGTTTAGGGTTTTGTCCGATTTCGTGGGGTCCACACTCGCTCGACTGCCGTCCCAGGTCGCCCGTAGGTCATTCCCGAGGTCCCGGAGTCGATGGCACCGTACCCTTGCTCGCCCGATCCGCACCCCATGAAGTACAACTAAGACAAATATACACATACTTTAAAAACTAACAAAACTTACACACCCACAAACCTAACCTGCTAACAAACACATCAACCATACTACCAAAGAGGTCTAAAAGTACTCTAGAGCTATCCTCTCTACTTAACGGTCTAGCGTGTTAGTACATGGTCAGTGCAATGATTTGGTCTACCAAGATCATGCTCTGTTACCACTGTGACGCTCCCTGGATATATACAGCGCTCCGGACGTATACATACAGGGACTTCCCCCTCCCATGGCAATAAGCTCACCATGAGCAGGGCCCTCCGTCTAACTCGGACCATCCATAGAAAGATGCCCGGGTGAAGGACATGGAGGTGTCATTCGGCCCACGCCTTCAATGGGACTCCTAAGTCGCGGAAGCGTGAATACATGTTAGCATACATCATAAATCATACATAAATAACCACCACGAAGGGTGGCACATCCATCCAAGTACTAACGGCAAAGAATATGCATCTAATCCTAAGGAAAACGCCCCAAACCCCAGGTTCTACCCTGGCTCAGACTCCTGTGAGGATGGACTGACGGCTCGGTCTCAAGAGATCAGCAGACAGAGGTATAACCTGGCGTTGGCTGGCATAGAACAGTGGCTAGGGTAGTCCACTCCATCCGCCCCTCCTGTGCACACTTTGCAGACGAGCTGAATCAAGCTATGGCACCATTGTAGCCTTCCGGAGACGCAATCCCAAGGAATCACCCTTCGGGACTACTCCGGGTTACATCTCCCCGGTCCGATGAGGCCGGTCAGAGAAGTGTCCCTTCCCAGGGTCGCAGTGAATCCATGGGCGAACTAGAGGACACGTGCCGCATCAGCAACCCCCGCATCCGTACGCGACCTACTCCCCTAACTTTATCTTCAAAGTACAGGATGATCACACCACTGTACCCAGGGAGTGTCAGACCCATACCCGGCCCTCTACGTGACCGACTATTAGGCCTAGCTCACTGAAGGAGTCCCCGTAGCCATTTATGCTCAGGCGAGACCCCACCCCACACTTCATCACTACGGCCCCTTATCTGGTGCTTCAATGATGCCATAGATTCCACAGCTCGGTGGAATCTTGTACACAGGCCGCAACTAATGGGAATAATACAGGGCTCTATCTAGGAGCATACTACAATACATGGGCTCAGAGGTCTCTACCCCCCGTAATCCCCCATCCCCAGAGTGCTAACTAAGCAAAGAACTACTAAACCATCAACCAAAGCACATACAGAGACTAGAGATAAGAATATTCACCATATCAATCAAGGGTTAGCCTAATAGGTAAACCACAGAGAGAACCAGAGAGAGAACACACCACAGAGAAGCGCTATGCTATAGATCAACAAAGTAACCTACCGACTAACCGTCAAATCGGTCTTGGGCTGCTCCATCTCGACTAGCTGAAGGGTGCCTGGCTGCTACTTCTCCTCCTCCATCTCCAACTGCTCCTAATTCGAATTGGGGCCCAAAAGCCCTAATTTGGGTGTCCCAAATGGGAACCCCTGTCTTGCCCAATCGATTTGGGCCAGGTGGCATGTCATTAATTAACTAATTAACTAATTAGGTTAATTAAGACATAAATACCCTTAATTAGGTTTTATTAATTTAGCATAGCTAAATTAATCCCTTTTAGGTCAACCCCCTAGGTTAACATACCCCATGGTGGCGTATGCCTACTACGTGACGTGTTAGTATATTTATACGTATACCATATAAATACGTGGAACGTCACATAACCTGTTTTTTATTTTGAGCTGAGGTTTCTATTTTCTGCCTTGTACCCACTATTCCTCTGTCTTTATAAAGCATATCTTCAACAAAGTATACATCCCTGCTTGTTATGATCCTCTTTGTTAGAGGTTTGTTGACGGATTTTCCCCACAATCCCCAACAAGTGGCCTCAAGAGGCAAGAATCAAGATCAAATTTGATGCTGCAAGATAAAGAATGAGAGAGATTCAAAGAAAAAATCTCGGGCCTAAAATAATCTTCAATCTATAAGAATAAGAGAAGGAAATACAATGCAAATTGCCCTCCATGCCTCTGAAACATGGAGGGCCTCTGAATCCATGATCAAGAGAGGTCTCTGAACCCTCTCAAGGATCTTGGATCAGGGAGAGAGGAGGAACTCGTGTCCCTCAAAAATTTTAAATACCTTGCACCTCATAATCTTCACCCTCCATTCCAACCTCTTCATCATAACCTTCCATTTTGCCTCTTCATCTTAACCTTTGATTTATGCCCCTTCATCTTAGCCTTGTATTTTCACCTCTTTATCTTAGCCATTTTAAATAATTGTAGTAAACATCCCAAAGGCCCTTATAAATCTAGGCCCTTAGGTTACAAATACTCCTTCACGCCCCCTCCTTTCTTATGTTGACCGGGTGCCAAAATCCCAGTCAACATCTCGCCCGAACAAAAAATGGGTCGGTCCCCTCGGCCCAAATGCTTCAACTTCTTTTTCTCCATTTGAATACAATGATTTGGAGGTTTTTAGGGTGTACTCCAACACCATCGAATAATAATAATATTTGGAGGTTTTAGGGTGTACTCCAACACCATATAATGATAATAAAACTTTGGAGGTTTTAGGGTGTACTCCAACACCAGAAAATGGTGATAATATATTGTGTCAAAATAATGAAATAATGAGATGTCAAAATTTTGCATAAGAGCTTTGGGGTAGGGCATAAATAAATGTTAACGCAAGTGGTAAAATTTCAATGAAGTCCACAATTTCTGGGCTTTTGCAAGGGGAGGCATAAAGGCATTATGCCATTCAATAAAACAAGACCAAAGGGTTAGAAGATATGAAAAGGACGCCCAAACAAAAAAAAATCTGCAATAGAAAGCAAAGTATGGGCAATGGTCGAAATAATAAAGTGGGGCAATGGTCAAAAAATTAGGTTTTGAAGCTCAAAAATATGTTTATAAAAATGGAAGGCAGAGCTTTCGGATTTGGTCGGCAAACAGGCGGCTATGGCAGTGATACAGCTCGAATTTAGGAGAAGCCATGGCGTTCATGCTGTTCTTTTCCCCCTCCTTTTCACTTCTTTCCTTCCTTTTCTTCTGCAGGTTCGGCCATGGCTATGGTTTTTGCCTCTGTCCTTCCTTGTGCAGATTCGTCAGCAGCAAACAGGGATGGCGGCAGATAAGCTCCCTTTCCGTTTTCTTGCAGGTCGGCAGAATCTTGGGTGCTTGCAGAAGATGGCATGGCTATTTACTGCTTTCCTTCCTAACGTTTGGAAGCACAACACAGATGGAATGCAAAAGCATACTGGCAATGGCAGAAACAGAGGTCTTCTTTCTTTTCTTTTTTTTTCTAAACATGGCACATTCAGAGCAGGGCATACAAAGAATAGGATTGGAAGGCCGGCCTATGCTGGCTCTCCAAAAAATAAGCCAAGAAGTATTTCAATTTTCTGTAGCAATCTTCAGCAAGGCGCAGCTTCTCCTTCCTATAACAGCTTCAAGCAGCAACTTTTTATTCTTTCTTCCTTGTAACTTTGCTGCTTAAAGAAATATCCTTGAACTCCTTTCTTCCATCTCATTTGCCAGAGCAGAATAGGAATGGCAAGATATCAGGGAATCAAAACGGGACAGCAGAATATAAATGGCAGAGAATAGAAAGCGGGATTTAAGGTATGGAAGACATGATACAGAAAAGAAACAGCAGCACCAAAATCTGATCCCGGGGAAAATTTAGGATCTCGGTAGAACCTCCATTTTGTTGACGGATTTTCCCCACAATCCCCAACAAGTGGCCTCAAGAGGCAAGAATCAAGATCAAATTTGATGCTGCAAGATAAAGAATGAGAGAGATTCAAAGAAAAAATCTTGGGCCCAAAATAATCTTCAATCTATAAGAATAAGAGAAGGAAATACAATGCAAATTGCCCTCCATGCCTCTGAAACATGGAGGGCCTCTGAATCCATGATCAAGAGAGGTCTCTGAACCCTCTCAAGAATCTTGGATCAGGGAGAGAGGAGGAACTCGTGTCCCTCAAAAATTTTAAATACCTTGCACCTCAGAATCTTCACCCTCCATTCCAATCTCTTCATCATAACCTTCCATTTTGCCTCTTCATCTTAACCTTTGATTTATGCCCCTTCTTAGCCTTCTATTTTCACCTCTTTATCTTAGCCATTTTAAATAATTGTAGTAAACATCCCAAAGGCCCTTATAAATCTAGGCCCTAAGCTCCTTCACGCCCCCTCCTTTCTTATGTTGACCGGATGCCAAAATCCCGGTCAACAAGGTTCATATAATAAATATCCATTTGACTGTTCATCATACCCTATTAAATAACATTCCACAGCTCTGTCATCTAGCTTTTTTCGAGTCTCTTCTGGTACATGTGCATATGAGAGGCAGCCATATACTCTGAATTTGTCATAACCAGGTTTCATTCCATACCATAATTCATCTGGACATTTTCCATTTATGCTTCTGGAAGGCAACTTATTTTGAATTATTACTGTAGTTTTAACAGCTTCTTCCCAAAGAAAGTTAGGCAATCCAGCATGCTTAATCATTGATCTTACAGCATTCAAGATGGTTCTATTCTTTCTCTCTGAGACTCCATTTTGTTGTGGTGTATGAGAGCATGTCACTTGTCTCCTTATGCCATTTCGAAAGGAATAGTTATTGAATCTGTTTGACACAAATTCTTCACCTCTGTCAGTTCTTAGACATTTGATTTTCTTACCTGTCTGCCTTTCAGCTTCAGCTTGAAATCGTTTAAAAGCCTCAAATGCTTGATCTTTAGTTCTCAAGGTATAGCACTTGGTTTTTCTGCAAAAATCATCAGTAAATGTAATAAAGTACCATTTTCCATGTATACTTCTAACATTCAAAGGCCCACAAAGATCACTGTGTATTAATTCAATAATTTCTTTGGATCTTTGTCCTTTCTTTGGGTCTTTGTCCTTTAAGGCAGCCCGCACAATGAAAATGTTCCTCCTTTCCTTTTCCTCATGTAATATATCCTAATTTAATCATGAGCTCCAAATTATCAATGTGAGTATGTCCTAAGCGTTCATGCCATATTTTAAAAGTAGGAGCTGTAATTGCATTAACACTTTCAAGTATATTGTTGTGAAATCCAAACAGTTTGCCAACTCTCTTTGCCAGAAATTTTACTTCATTATTCAAGAGAACTTTGCAACAATTTATCTCGAAATTAACATGATATCCCAAGTCTACTAGCTGAGTTACAGAGATCAAATTTTTAACTAGATTTGGCACACATAATACATTCTCTAGAATGATTGGTTTTCCTTCTAGATCAAATAGCTCCAACATTCCTGCTTGTTCTACTTTTCGCAAGTTTCCATCTCCCATCTGCACAAAACTTGAGTTCTTGGAGAATTTTGCCTTGACTTGGAAGGTGACTTAATCACACTTCTTTCAGCTCCACTATCTAGCACATATAAGTTATCATCATTCTTTAGTTTGCTTTCTGAAATTACTGACAGCAATTTAGAATTTCTTACCTCTGCATTCTCGTCAGACTCCTCATCTGGCTCACTTGCTTGTTTTGTAGCTATGTTGACTTGTGCAGATTTGCCTCTCCCCTTGCCTTGAATTCTTCTTCCTTCAGAATTAGATCCCCTGCCTCTGCCAGTTTTGAATGTATCTGTCTCTTTGTTTCTGGAAAAATCCTTGGGACTAGAGTAGTTTGTAGCCAAGTGATCATATCCTTGGCAATTATAACATTTGGTCCCTTTAGATAGTTTGGGACAGTTACTCTTAAGGTGACCATAGGCATTGCATACAAAACATGGACCAATCCTTTTTTCTTCACGTCTTTTGCCAGCATAAAGAATTTTACTGGATTCCTCCTCATCCTCTTTGGTCAGTTCATGCTGTTCTAGTTCAGTCTTTATTATGTTCTCAGCTTCTTCTCTACTTTTAGCAGTGTTTCTAATCAGGATAGACAGATTTTTCCATTTAGAAAAGGCTCTTGCTAAAGATAAAATTTGGTATTCTTTTGTAATGGGGACTCCAGCAGCTTCAAGATCAGCAATTACATTGTCAGATTTCTCAAAGAAATCCTTGACATCCTCTCCTTCTTTGTACTTCAAATCCCTAAGTTCTTTATCTAAGACATCTAACTAGGATGAAGTTTTTACCTGATAAGTCTTCAAGAGATATATCCACATTTCCCTTGGTGACATATTTCTCATTCTAAGCAGAATGCTAGAGCTCAGCTTACGTTTTATAACCGCTTTGGCTTCCAGAATTTTTGCTTTAAAAGCAATGTCTGGTACTTCAATTGTCGCCTCCATAGAGCTAATCTTTGTTGGGACTTCCACCAGTCCCTGAGGCAGCAGCACTAGCATACGATTTCCCTTTACTGGTTGTTTGAACAACCACAAGATTCTGCTCCCCTTCTTCTATAACTTCCCATAGACCTTCTACTCTTAATACTTCTTCAACTTTTTCCTTCCAGACTTGGAATCCAGAGCCACCTTTATACACTTCAATGGCACTCATAAGTGTGGCTCCCAGTCTGCTGGCCATGTTTAATCCTGCTCTGATACCATTTGTTAACAATGTTTGGTTAGATCAATAGTTTATCACCATAGAAATACAAGCTAGTCACCATAGAAATATAAACTAGTCAATAGCACATATAATGCATTATAGTAACCATTGAACCAAATCATATGAAAACACTGTAGCTATGGTATTAAGCAAAACATTGTTCAACATAAGGTCGAAACCATTCAAACCTTTACTTCTTGTATTCTCCTGATGAATCCGGCACTGCTCAGTGCCAGACCCGTTCATTGCATTGCTCAAATACAGAGCAATCCGTCAGTTAAGCATGACCGACTGGATGCTAGAGCTGTGGTGGTTTGACTTGATCGGGCCACCTTAAAAATATAAAATAAGAAGATAGCAAAAGTCCAACAATGCTTTTTATGGAATAAGCAATGAACTATTAGGTAGAATACGATATAAAATCATATTCTACAATAGTTGGTAATGCTCATCATTATGGCATGATTAAACAACAGTTTTCACAGTCATGAAGATTTTTTATTGGAGTTATTCATTGTTCAATTAATAGGTGCAACTTTGAAAAGAAAATCATTGACATCACAAAAGCTTGATCACAAAGATATAATAAGAAAGTCACAAAAGTCTACTTGCTTCCTGGGATGCGGTTAGATCTTTATTCCATGTTAATCCCCAAGCTTGTGCTTCATTGTCAATGTCATGCTGGTGGCTTCCCCTGCAAGGTATGCATGATCAACAGCCTTTATGTGCACTTGTACATCCAAAGACCCAACGGCGTTGGCGGCTAGCTGGGGTTCTAACGATTGGAACTTGGTATGACTCTGGTCATCTTTTGTCATGGGAGGCTTTTCAGACGAAATTTCTGTTATACAGATGGGATCGGCAAATCTGGGCTGGGGTGGCTGATTTTTTGCCATCCATTGTGCAGCAACCACAGGCTGATGTGCCTATTTGGATATGTGATGCACGTCTTAAGCCAGAAAAGTTTGTTTCTTCCATGTACAGGCTGCTTTTAGATTGTGAGCCTCTTCCCGCACTGGCATCTTCAGGTTCCCCAACCACAGTGGAAAAGTGTTTGGATGTGGACATGGGATAAATTGCTCCACCCTAAAGTGTCAGCGTTGCGATGGCAAATTCTCCATAGATGTGTTCGAGTGAATGTCTTGGTTCATAAGATGAACCCTAGAGTCTCAGATCGTTGCCCTCTCTGTGGCCAACGCGTTGAAACTATTGAACAATGCTTCTTCTTGTGCGATCATCTACGGCTTGCTTGGAAGTGGTTGTTCACTCTTTTCAGTGTGTCTCTTACTAGCCAGGAGATCCTACTTGCACTTTATCCCCCTGTTTGGCCTAACTTACGTAAGCGGGCATTTCATATTGCTTCTAGTTGGATTTTGTGGTCTATCTGGCAGAGGCGACGTTTGTGTATTTTCCAAGGTGCACACATCTCCCGACGGCGACTTCTTCGTTGTGCTTTCGGTGAAGATCACTAAAGCTTATCGTTGCTCATCTCTAGCTGATGATAAAAAGGAGATCATTTGGCAGACGTATTTACGGTGTTCTTTTATGTATAGACGGGTGTTTTTGCCTAGTTGGGTCAGCCTATCCACTAGGGTTTTATTCCTGTCTGTGCATTGTGTATTGTGCCTTTGTTCTTGTCAATAAAAAGAGCCTCACGTCCTTCCAAAAAAAAAAAAAAAAAAAAAAACAAAGATATAATAAGAGACCTTCCGTGCAGCTAAGAGGCGTCGCATGACATCAACCATATACAGGCTTCTTTTTTTCGTGCGGCTAAGAGGCGTCGCATGACATTAACCATGTTTTCATTGCTTTTTCCAGATGGCTCAGTGCTAACAGATCCAACAGAACTCAAGCAACATCTACATAACCACTTTTATATCTTTTTTTGCTGAGAAACATCTTCCCTTTCAGTCAGAAATGCAAAATGATGTTTTGTCTAGGGTTTCCTTCATCATCTCTGACGAGCAACACGTAGCAAAACTGGGATTTGGAGAACAATTCACATCAGACATTATGAAGCTGCATGTGTCTGCTCGAGCAACTATTATGTTCCATGGTGAGCCGTCAGAGACCTTCTCACTTGATCATGGTATTCGCCAGGGATGCCCTTTAGCATCACTGCTTTTCACAATTGTCGAGAGGCTTTCTGGCAGTTATTCATCGTCGCAACCACAGAGGGACTCCTCCATGGTCTTGCAATGGAGGATGGCACACCAGAGGTTTGCAATCAATATACAGAGGACATGTTCCTCTTTCTGGTCGCTAATGCTGAGTATCTAGAGCTGCCAAATTTCTCTTAGACACATTTTCACTGTCTTCGGTGTCCTTGTGGGGTGGCAGAAATGTACAGCTTTATGGACATTCGATACTCTGATTCTGGCATGTGTTCATAATTATCCATGGAAATTACTTGCTCATGGACAGGCCATCAAGTTGTTGGGGATTCCAATTGGCATCCATGTTACTGCTGGACTTACATGGGAGGAGATCATTAAGGGTTTGGAAAAGCACTTGTTCTGGTGGTCCACGGCAAAGTTGTCTCTTGCAGGTCGCATTATAGTGGCCAAGTAAATCCGTAATAGTACCCATGTCTATATGGCATCCTTACTGCTAGCCCCGTAGATCAAAGTACGTGAGCTCATTTCAATAGTCCATAACTTTATATGGGCGGGTACTGAGGAAGGTGTTGTGATTAAGGTGGCTTGGTCGAAATGCATCCTTCTAAAATGGGTAGTCCTACTCTATTAGCAGCTTTATTGTAGGAGGAGAAAGCATAGTTGCAAGATATATCAGACTTAGATAACCCAGAATACATCATCCCTTATACAATTAGTGTCATGGCTGCATTTCCCGAGGCTCGTGAGACAGCCTACTCTCGACTGGTGAGTTGAGAAAGCCAACACTCAGACTAGATCCCCTCGCTCCCCCCCCCTCCCCCCCCTCAAAGAGGGAAGGGGCTTAGTCTAGGTGAAGGCATTCCCAACTGGCGAGTCGAGAATGCCGCACTGAAGTCAACACCCGCACCGCTTCCACTGAAGCCAGCACCCACATTAGACTCCTCTCCTTGAATATCCCTTGTCCGAACTTGTCCAGTCGCTCCGGTTATTCTCGACATGTGAGTCAAGAAAGCCCCCAAAGGCAAGTACAGGGGAATCTAAAGTATTCATCCAACACCCTTCCTTTACTATACCCAAACATCCTCTCTTTACCACACTTTTTCATGCTCAAGAGTGCATTCTCAACACTCGAGTCGCGGGTGCCTGTACCCAGTCTGGGCCACTCTCCTTCGAATTTTGCAAAGGGGAAGGGCCTAGTCTGGATGGAGGCCTCTGTGAGTAGCGACTCGAGAATGCATTTGAAAGGCAAATACAGAGGACAAGGGGGCTTTCTCGACTCGCGATTCGAGAAGGCCTATTCTTGACTCGCGAGAAAGGCAAATAGAGAGGAATCCAAATTATTCATCCAACCCCCTTTCCTTACTATACCAAAACACCCTCTCTTTACCACATTTGCCCATGCTTAAGAGTGCATTCTTGACTCTCGAGCTGCAGGTGCCTCTACCCAGTCTGGGCCACTATCCTTTGAACCATCTTCTTCGAATTTTGTGAAGGGAAGGGGCCTAGTCTGGGTGGAGGCCTCTGCAAATAGCGACTCAAGGATGCATTCAAAAGGCAAATACATAGGACAAGGGGGCTTCCTCGACTCGCAAGTTAAGAAGGCCTATTCTCGACTCGTGAGTCGAGAAAGGCCGCGAAAGGCAAATACAGAGGAATCCAAACTGTCCCTTACTATACCAAAACATCCTCTCTTTACCGCACTTACCCATGCTCAAGAGTGCATTCTTGACTCTCAAGTCGCGGGTGCCTCTACCCAGTCTGAGCCACTCTACTTTGAACCATCCCCTTTGAAATTTGCAAAGGGGAGGGGCTTAGTCTGGAGGCCTTCTATATAGGAAACCCACTCAATCTCCTATTCCAATCTACCAAACAAGTAATCGAATAAAGAATCAAAGTTGTCTTGCCTAATTTCGAGTGCGTGCAGCTGTTCGCGAGTCTCTCTGATTGCTTGCTCCCTTGCTCGACATCTCTCAACGCAGAGAATTCCTCGACACTGAAATATACTCAACAAGGAAATAAGCAATTGAGCGAGCTTTCGAGCAGTTCCACATTCTCGACTTTTTCAGCAGGTCTAACAGGATCTAGGAAATAAGCATCCAAGTAAAACAACGGAAAACACTCACCTCTTTTCGCAAATATTCTCTGGACCATTGTATCATAGATCCTGCAACCTCTCCGAGGGTCTTTTCTTCTTCAGTCGGCCGCATCAATGAGGCATCTCAATTAATATATAGCTTGTATATTCTTGTGTATTCCTTCTCCATGACGTTGCAATAAAGGATAGTCGTATTCTCGAGCTCATCTCCCACTGCTACTTTGGCCCCATGGGAATCGATTGAATCAACTAGTATTACCAAAAGCCTCAGTTAGTTGGAGCCATAGATTCATGCAAAGTTAGAAGCTTACATCATTGCGGCACCATCACAAGTGGCCGAGAGGAATCTGTTTGCAGCTTCGCTGCTAGCGCTCGATAAGCTCCTCTGCGCCCGTCGGATTGAGTTCCACAAAAAGAAGATGATATTCAAATTGGTGTTTATGCGGGCTAAGGATGGTCTGATGTACCCTTACCTCGCTATTTTGCCTTCAACGATCGTATATCCTCAATTCCAAATTTAAGAACACGCCAGAATCTGTTTTTACATGTAATCCCAAAATCCCAAAATCCCGAAAGAGACGCAATTTGGAAGGTCATTCGAGCAGCAAGAAACAGCGTCGCCTGCAAGACATTGCGACTCCATCCAAGAACCGGGGTGCGCGATCGGACCCAGCGTCGAGCAACCTGAAGAAGCGGAAGCCGGCACCTCCCGGTTTCAATTTGGAATCCTTGCCTCGACCTATTCTGACGATGTTTTATCTTACATCATTTACAGCCAAGTTCTTCGTTATCACTGACAACATCTTTTTCGTCCTTGAAGGATTGAAGACACAGCTTATGGAAACCCATGCGGATTGCTGGTGGTATGTGGAAGTAACAGCATCTGGGAAAGAAAAAGATTTGTTCTTCTAGCACAAGGATAAAAAAAGTTCTTGCAACAAGTATAAGAAGGTTGGGATAATCCTTTCTGTTGCTGCTCCGGATCAGCAGTAGCTCACTTTGTATGTAGCGGATATGGGTAAGGGAAAGTCTTACCACACCAGGAAATTGTCAATTTCAAATTATTATTCTACATCAATGAGCAAGGCCAAGGGAACTGACAAGAGGCCGATGCCAGTAAATTGCCAGAACTTAGGCTAGAAGGACTTAGAAGGGAGGAAAGAGACTGGCATGCTCAGTTTAAGAGAGCTCATCATGGAAATTTCCAGGGTAAGAGAGAAGTTGTTCAACATAGGGATCTTCACATCCAACGTGCTTAAGAGTCTAAATCACTCAACTGTTACCAAAGATGTGGTAGAGAGAAAGAAAAGTCCAGAGAAAAATGCAATTATGGAATCTCAAAGCCATGCAGAGGCCTCGAAAGCGGATGGCAAAAAAATGGCAGACTCCCAGGCCTTGGATCCAGACCAGAAAATAAAGAAGTCGCATGGGGGGCGTAAGATGGAACGATTGGCTCAGTTTTATCCACTAGAGATTGGCCAAAAGTTGCTGCTGGATATAAGATGCCTAAAGGTTTGCACTGGTGAAGTGGTCCTCTTCAATCACATGGAATTCAATGCAGCTCACATGCTGGAGATACTTAACCTCATGATGCGTCATCTTGTTGCAGATTCGATGCTGGCGGACGTGATTCTATTCGGCAGGGCTACATTTGAGTTGTTCAAGTGGAGCACAAGGGAAGATCTGAAGGGTAAAAATATGAGGTTCTAGGTTGTGGATGGCCAGCATTCCATGAGGGTAGCGCAAGTATTGGAAACAGAGAAGGAGATTCCGTAGAGGATCAAGGACCGTTGTTCCAAACGGGAGTGCAGAGTGCTGTCGGCAGATATACCACCTACCGAACTTGCCAGTATTATCCATTATTAGAATACAACTTCGGCATATGCCAGCTACATAAAGTATCTTCTTTGACCTTTCCCATGGCTTCCTCGACTCGTGAATCAAGAAAGCCCCTTCATTCTCTTGCCTTTCGGGGAGCTTTCTCCAAGTCTTATATTGTTGCCTTTTGGGGGGCTTTTCCTGAGCAAGGACCCAGGTCCCTTGGACTTGGGGACTTTCTCGACTTGCGAGTCGAGAAAGCCCCCTCATCCTCTGTATTTGCCTTTCGAGGGGCTTTCTCGACTCCCGATTGAAAAAACCCTCAAGTCTTATGTTGTTGCCCTTCAGAAGGTTTCCCCTGAGCAAGGACCCAGGTCCCTTGGGGGAGTTTCTCGACTTGCGAGTTGAGAAAGCCCCCATGTCCCATGTATTTGCCTTATTGAGTCATCTGGCCTCTACATTAATATTCTTGGCCACAAAATAGCATTCTTGTGCCACTTTGTTAGATCGTATTAATTTTCATAGTTTGTGTGGCTTGGGCCACAATGCATATGTATATGTCTTCGCGAGTCGAGAAGAGTCCAAAGTCCTCTAGCTGTAGCGCTATTTGTTAGATCTTTAAAATGACTCAGTGACTTAGTTCTACTTATTTATTATAGCTTGTATCCTGACCAGATCACACACACTGTTACGAATGGTCTGTTCTTCCTGCAAATTTATCAACTTATTAGAAAGTAAAACACCATAGGGCACTCGATTTACCACCCAACCGGACCAACTAGAAGAGATATCACCAAGTCAAGCTACTTCGCAAGACTATATAAGAACAAGCTCTTTCTAGCCACCAACCACTGGTGTTACAGGAACTCTTTCTAATGATATGATCAAGCAAGACTTCAAGATCTTTCCAAAAAGGTAAGGATCCCCAATTTCTGAGTTGTGATCACGGAGATATCACGTCTCAAAATTGTCAGTCTATTTATAGGTAACAACACCTTTTTTTTTGCCTTTTTGCTTCTACGTAAAGGTCAAGGTTTATTTTTAGCTCTCTCTTTGATAATATCAAGGCTTAGACATACTGGATGGCTTTCTTACTTGATCATATCAATAAATATTGTTCCATGCAAGGCCACTCCCCCGAGCACCATATCAATTCCTTCCCTTCTCAAGACTGATCGTCCTCGATCATCTTTCTTAAAGACTTACATCCATTCTCAAAGAATATCAATTCCTTCCTTTCTCAAGACTGATCGTCCTCGATCACCATTAAACCTGAAAGGAAACCATCAAAGCTCCCTTTTCAAAATTGATCTTCAATCAATTTCTGAAAAGCGTGTTAGTCTTTCCCTTCTTGGGACTATTCTTGCCCCCCCTAGGAATGTTCTTTTTCTGATCCTCCAAGGCAGGGTCCGCGCTTGGACAAAAAAATCTCTATACTGGTCCATCAAGTAGGCGTCCCTCACTTGAACAGTCATGGCATTCCCAGCCCTTTCCAGTCCTTCAAGTTAAGTATCACCATTGAACTTAAACAAGAAAGTAAACCCTTTCCCAATTGTTACGAATGCTCTGTTCTTCCTGCAAATTCATCAACTTATTAGAAAGTAAAACACCTACGGTGGCAATTTACTACCAAACCCGACTTCACCTGAAGAGGTATCAAGAAGTCAAGCTACTTCTCAAGTAAGACTCCATAAGAACAAGCTCTTTTTCTAGCCACCAAACCACCTAAATAGAACTCTTTCTAATGATAAGGGATCAAGCAAGAGAAAATACCATTGTATTGTGTCATAAAAAAATAACAGATCTAGTTGTGTAGTCACTTTAGACCCCTATGCACCTTCTAGGTATAACCTCAAACCTTCATAAGGGATCATGGATGTCCCGCTTCAACCAATCCGGGAACCAGAATTTCAAAGATCTTTCTAAAAAGGTAAGGATTCCTGATTTCTGAGTTGTGATCATGGAGATATCATGTTTCAAAATTGTCAGTCTATTTATAGGTAACAACACCTTTTTTTTTTGCCTCTTTGCTTCTAAATAAAGGTCAAGGTTTATTTTTAGCTTTCTCTTTGATAATATCAAGGCTTAGACATACTAGATGGCTTTCATACTTGATCATATCAATTAATATTGTTCCATGCAAGGCCACTCCTCCGAGCACCATATCACACGCTCGGCAATAGTGGAAGGCATTGGGTTGTCCACAGTGTGACATTCCCCGCTCATATATGATGCGTCGCACGTATAGAACTGGAGTTCATCCATCCCGTTAGTGCATACCTGCTAACACGAGGTCGTCTACCTATCATCGGGTTCTTGATAGTGGACAAGAACACCACGGGGAAGAATAAACATGTCATTCGTCTCGTCTCCCTCAGGATCTACCTAGCTGCATAAGCGCATAAAATATAAGCATGTGGCATCACATAAGATATATATCCACCTCAAAGGGTGGCTCACCATAACATAATATCTGAACAACAATATTGGTAACATCAACAAAGAAGGGAAATCCTACCCAAGGCTCAGACTCATGGGGGTCAACTGATGGCTTGGGATCTCTAGAAGTTATTGCAGACAGAATTCATGGCAAATAGATTTTGCTGGCATAAGAACATGGCCGTTGGGTAGTCCAATCCATCCGCATGTCCTGTGCATACTTTGCAGATAGGCTGAAAAATATTGGGGATGTGATCGTAGCCTACTGGGTGCATAGTTAGAGGGACTACTCCTAGGCTGCATCTCCCTAGTCCCAATGAGGCAGGAGAGGATCATTCCCCTTTAGAAGGTCCACGCCAACTGTAGGCGAGCTAGAGAGCCACTGCTTGTCTACGACTTGAACCCCACTGAGGCGACACATCACCTAGGAGGTGTCGAGACCATACCTTGCCTACACTCAGTGGCAAACTATTAGGCCTAGTCCATAACGTTCCCCGGCTGTCACTATGCACCAGAGGGATCAACTATAGCCGGACAAGCCTTCCTTATCAGCCAGTCTAACCCCGCCACCCACAACCAGACGGGCTCCTATGCACAGGCTGCATTTACTGGGTACTAATGAGGTTACTCTAGGAACATCATCTACAAAGGCTTTGGTTCTCTACTCCCCTTTCCAATATACAAAAGGTGCGTACATAGTAATATCTAATATCATCCAATGAACTGAAATAAAAGAATAAAGATCTATTATATCTATTCTAACATACATGACTTGGACTGCTTGTTCCAAATATAGTTTCTCAACATGTCCGCCAATATCCAGTTGGTACGCTTTGTCTGCCCATTCGTTTGAGTATGGATAACTTCATATGGATGGTATTGAAGAGGTCTTTCCAAAATGCGCTCATGAACTTCGAACTTCGGGTCCCTATCGGAGATAATCTTTCTTGGCATTCTATGGAGCCTGAAAATCTCTTTTGTAAATAGCACGGTGGTGTCTAATACCATATCGGTGGTTCGATATAGTATAAAATGTGCCATCTTCAACAACTTGTCAACCACGACCATTAAGACATCCTCGCCCCTTATAGTTATGGGAAGCCCTGTTATGAAGTCCATGCTTATTACCTCCCACTTGGAATTTGGCACTGCCGGATTCCAAGTTGTTTGGCTTTCGTTTGTTGACATAGCTGACACTCCAGATATATTTTGCTATCTGCTTCTTCATGTCAGGCCAATAATAGCTACTTCTTATCTTGAAGTAGATTTTCATGAACCTTGCGTGGTCGGCTATTGGGTTGTCATGCGTGTCATGGAGAATCAACTTTCTAACTCCAGATGACTCTGGCACGCACAATTTATTCTTATGATATAGGAGGTTACCTTCTTTCTTGAAGTGTTTGAAGGTCTCCCTTTCCTTGTCTGTTCTTGCCTCTTTTGAAAGGCTTACCCACACTTCCTTGAAGTCTTTGTGTCGTTTGGCAATGCTTCTTCTATCTTCTTGCCAAACTCGCTGGTGAGTGTTGATATGGCATTGCATTGGACTTTCGTTGTCAAGAGGTGCCTTAAGAGTGTCCGCAACCATATTAAGCTTCCCTGGTTTGTACACTATATAGAACCCGTACTCTTCCAGGAACTCCATCCATCTCGTCTGCCTTAGATTGAGATGTGGTTGGATGAAGACGTATTGGAGACTTTAGTGGTCAGTTTCAAGCTGGAACTTCCTTCCCAACAAGTAGTATCTTCAAATCTTTAGCACTCTCACAACTGCTAGCAGTTCCTGATCATGGGTCGGGTAGTGCGTCTCAGCGTCATTCATCTTCCTAGAGTCATATGCCACGACCCTTTCTTCCTGCATTAGGACTACTGTTGCAATTTTGCTAGCATGGGTTGCGACCAACTTATCTTTGTCTGGAACTGACAGTGTTAAGACTGGTGCGGTTGTCAATGCTTTCTTTAACTTTTCAAATCCTGCTTGTGCTTTCTTGTGCCAATGATCCACCCAATCTTTTACACTTTCTGCATTGGTGAGGTCCGTTAATGGGGCTGCTATCTTGGCAAAATTCTGGACAAATTTCTTATAGTATCTTGCTAAGCCCAAGACTCTTTTTGCCTCATGAATGTTCTTGGATGGTGGCCAGTCAATTACCACCTGAATCTTTGCAGGTTCAGTAGAGTGTCCCAAACACTCTACCCTTGCGATAACGAAGTGACATTTGGACAATTTCGCATAGAGTTGATGCCTCCTCGACTTCTCAAATACCTCCCGTAATTGTTGCACATGCTCCTCTAGAGACTTGTTGTACACTAAAATGCCATCAAAGAAAACGATGACAAATGTGTCCAGAAACTCAGAAAAGATGTCATTCATGAACATCATGAAGGTTGCTGGGGCATTGGATAGTCCAAATGGCATGATTGTGAATTCATAGTGGCCATACCTTGTTCTGAGGACAATTTTGTGGATGTTTTCTTCCTTAATCCTGATCTAATAATAACTCGATCTCAAATCTATTTTTGAAGAAGACTTTGGCACCGTGGAGCTGACCCATCGAATCATACATCCTCAAGCTTCCATCTTTCTTCTAAATGAATAGGATGGATGCCCCGAATGCGGAGACACTAGGTCTTATAAATCCTAGGTCTAACATCTCTTGCAACTGCTTCTTCAATTCTACTAGCTCTTGAGCTGTCATTTTGTAAGGTGCCTTACTTGTGGGTTTTGTACCCGGATCAAGTGCATTTCACACTCGACTCCCCTTTAAGGAGGAAGTTCCTTGTTCTCGTCAGGAAAAAGATCATGAAATTCCTTCACTAGATTGGCCGCCTGGTTAGGCAACTTGCTCAATGTTTTGTCCTACTTTTCCTCCTTTGTGTCTGATTCTTTAATTTCGAGCTTGAAGATGTCGGCTACGTGCTTGCTCGTTATGCTCTTAGGTAATTTCTTACTAGATATGCATTGCATGATCGAGGTGACTTCCTTACATGTTACTTTTATTGTCTTGCCATTGGGTGCTGCTAGTGTCACTTTCCTTTTCCTGCAATCAACTATGGCGCTAGTTGGGCCAAGATATTCTATGCCTATAATTAGGTTATACTTCCCAATGTTCATGACCTCTGTTCCTATTTCGATATTAATACCTGTCAAGTCTATATTAAAATTGATTCTTTTCCCTGTTGCGTGCTTGATTGCTCCACTTGCCAACACTTCTAGCCTTCGCTTTGACTTTAAGGCTTTCAACTTCAATATTTCTACCATTTTTGGGGAGGCAAAATTATGAGTGCTTCCCGTGCCTATCAGCAGTATGAAGAATTTTGCTTTTATTTTTGCTATTGTCGAGATGACTTGGTACTCGACATTCTCGGTGTCAATGGCTGCATAGATATGGCACTCACCCTGGATGTAGTCGCGAGCTTCTTCGTCGTCATCTTCCGGGGGTGTCTTCCACCCTTCTAGCTCTACTAGTGCCACGTTTATTACGAATGGGCAAGTGTGCGTCCGATGTCCGGGTTGAAAACATCTGAAATACAACTGCTTTTCTATACATTCCTGTCATTTTTCCTTTGGTATGGACTACAAAAATTGTTCTATCAGTGTATTTATAATGCATGACAAAAGATCTTAATTTTGCTAATATTCGATATATTCTTGTAATACACAAAATTATAATAATAGTGTTATGATCACCGATAGTCTGGGTGATCTTCTAAAAATTTCTTTACTTGTGTTGTATTAACCGTACTTCCCAAGTTCCTGAGAATGTTTGTGGTCGTTCCTCCTTGCATAGCCGCTACGATTTCTTCGACTCTCCTGTTAGAGGTGTAGGCAGCGGTAACTGCTAACCCGCCAGACTGATGATAAGGAATTGTGAAGTTGAAGATGATTAATGCTATTGATCTCTTAACTAGCATGACATGGTCGACACTCTATTGAAATCTTGCATGTCTACCAAAGCCCCAGAGTGTAATTGGCATGAATACAACTTTCTCCCCGCGGGGGCTGAACTGCCAGTGGATTACTGCTATCCTGTCGTCAGTGATCTGAGGGCCCTATCCTACCCCCCTTGCCGGGCTTCTGTCTCCATCTCCCTGTTTGACCTGTATCTGCCCGCATACTCATCCACTGGTGTGATCAATTCCCTATGGTCTGCAAGTTGAGTTCTAAGGTGAGTTAGGTTGATGGCTCCTGCTCTATAGCTAGGCTTGTGTGTCATCGCGGAAGAGCTCAGTTGAAGTGCACTTCATTCTTGGATCGCTATAAATTCTTCCTTCAATGGTAGCTCTTGCTGGATCATCATGTGCCTGATTCTACTGTAGGCCTGAATGTCTGTAGTGGGTTGGCATGTGTATGACACCGACTCACGTACATCAACTAGAAAGTCATGTGTTTCTCGATCAGTAAAGTCATCGAGGTCCGATTGTTGTCGTAGGAGATGTAGGAATTTGTGTCCTCTATATCCCCGATCTCTACATTCTGGTAGATTCTTGATATCGTGGAGAAGAAGGTATTCTTCACCTCCCACGATGATGGGGATGAGGCTTATAATGCCTAGCCTGAACGGTGGGGCTGTCCAGGTTGTCTGCTTGGCTTGGCTAGGCTAGGCTTGGCTTGGCTTGGATTTCTTGCTCTGCTTGGTGTCTCTCTTTTATGTGATCCACTTTGGTTGTGTCCTTGATGTCATCATCCTATTCACCTTCTTCATCTTCCTCATCCGAGCCTTTGTATTCAAGGAGTAGACGATCTTCTCATGTGGAACCAAGGAGTTCTATGCTCAAAGGTTGAATGAAAGTTTTCCCTAATTGTGTTTAAGCTTTGTGGAACAAGAACATGGCTAAGGCAGCTGTGTAGGAAAAGTACCTTCTCTTGTTCACAGTCATAGTCATGTAATATGGCATGCAAACTGCTTTGTTGTCCAGGTACTTAGCTATGTTTGGGACATGGCTTAGGGCTGCCTGGAGGGATGCCTTAGGTACAAATAATCCTATGCAAGGAGGCAGTTCCTATAGTGCAGGACCTACCTTTGCTTGGAATTCTTGCACGACTTCTTGGTAGAAAGGTATAGCTGCTACTGTGGCGGACGAGTCAAATTGGTGTTGAAAAACTGAGAAGACAGAGTTAACATCTGCCTCTGCTACATGGGGAGTGGCGCTATATCATCGCTTGAATGATGCAGTAGCCATGATTCTGATGAAGATAGGGACATCAAACAGATGTATGAGCGCCTTATGAAGGTAGAAGATTGGCTTGGAGTGATGAGCAAAGTTGTATATTGCCAATGAGGGGTACCCTTGTATTTATAGACAGATTTTAAGTCGGCCGCACCTGGCTTACACTGTGGCAATGAGTCCGCAGCGGCTTAGGGCCTGTTGGAGGGGTAAGAGAGATCAGTGGTTCGCCAGATGGAACGTGCAGGAGCACAGATGCGTGCAGGTGGACACAGCGGCCGATCGTGACAGCCTGCGGGAGTACCTAGACGCTTGTTTCCTTGGCAAGCTCTGGGACCCCGGCGCTCTAGAGCAGGTCAAAACGGCCCATTACAAGGAGCACATCAACCCCGTGTTAGCCTGGGGCCCACAGTCTACTGCGTTCCCGGCGCCTCGAAAAGCGCTTGACTCATTGCCTCCATTCGCGACAAAAGCGCCCACCATCTTCGCGATCGCGACGGGCGGTGGGTTGGGGAGCCCCGCCGGAGACGTGCTCGCAAGGTTTGTCAAAACGGGTGCCATTGAGGATGAGTCTCACACTTTCCGAAGTTGCCCAAATAAGCTCGGTCGATCCGGGCCGACACGCCCCTTAGTATGGCCGGACTTGCCCTTACATTTGCCGATGAACACACCGGCCAAGATGCGCCCACGGGTCGTACATTCGGAGGTACCGACTAGCGAGGTCACCTTTGCCCCCTTTGGCTTTCGGCCGCCAATGATTAGGCCTGGGGTGCGGTGCATGATTTGTATATATTTGGGTGTTTACGCATTTTGTATGTTAGTTTGTCGGCCAGGCTGATTGTCGCCCACGGTTTTCCTCTCGAAAACCCTTCGGGCGGGTTTTTAATCCGTGTCAAGAACCGCTTTGTCGTTTTTGTATTGGGTCCCATAGACCGATTGGTCTCCGTGGACGATAAAAGTACCTTCCTTCCTTCCTTCCTATTCCTATTGTTTTAAAGTGGGATTATATTTGACTTACCCATGATAGGAGGGCATAATTGTTATATCTTTTTAGCCCACTTATGGCCCATCAACATCGACATTATTTGGGCCCTCAATTTCGACATCACGTGCTCACGCATATCTTTTGGTGACACAGCAAACTATTACTATTACCATTACCATCATTTTCGCCCCTAAATTTTTTGGCACCATGTTGTAATTGTCGGACTTGTCTTACAAAAGTCTGTACATGTTTTTGTGCTAAAAACTTTTAGGGGGAGGCAGTGTTTAGGTGGTTAACATTGTGCACATGTTAGGTGTCAGTGGTGGCAGACTGACACTTGGCATGATTAGGTTAACATGAGTGTAGGGCTTAGATTTAGCTAGAAGTAGGGCTCAGATTTGCGGTCTACACTATATTAGACCGGAGCCTCTTCAGATGTACTCAGGTTTTATCTCAAATTTGGAGAGCCTCATTTGGCCACGTTCCCTTCACTCTTTGTACATATTTGTTTGTCTTGTTCTTGTTTTGTGATCATGAACATGGCAGCTTTGTAGCATCCGGCAGTCACAGACTGCTGATGCAGGATGTATGTGATCAAGTTATGGAGATGCAGTAGGTGACTACTCATGGCATGCGCCACAGGCCCGAGTGAGATTCTCAATTGTGCTCCTGGCGCATAGCGTGAGTACAAATAGCATGTTTGGGTCCTAGATGTCACCAAACTGGTTAAGTAACGGCATTTTCTTACTCTACTCGATGAGTAAAGCCCGAAAACATCCTTGTTTGCTCAATTTGGGCTAAGTTTGGGGTAGATCAGGGGTCGACTACTCACGGCGTGCGCCACAGGCCCGAGTAAGATTCTCAGTTATGCTCTTGGTGCACGGCATGAGTATTGAAGGCTTATTTGATCATAATTTACCCAAATTAATAAAACAAAATATGTGCTCTGTAGATAATACTTATTTAAGACTCGAATAACACTTTTACTTATATTACTCAAAATTTATATTACAAATTTTTTTATAGAGGTTCTAACAATCCTCTTTCTTAATAAGTTCTGCCAAATGCATGTCCTTGACCATGCATGTGACTCTTTTAATGTGAAGTGCGCATGCCAAGGAACCTTGAAGTGTTGGACAATCTTTTGCTCTACAACTTCTTGTTGGGCGAGGAGCATATCATCTGTCACTCGCTTGGTCTCGTCGAACCCATGTAGGATTTCATGAGTCAACCTGGAGAATGTTGCTCAGGGAATCAAAAGGCCGTAGCACTGCTGGAAATGCCTGATCTTCTTAGCTGCTCGCGAGATAAATCCATGTTCCGCTTCATGGGCTTCTTGGGCGGTTGGGGTTTCTCCGTTGGGGGGGAGAGGGGGGTGGGGGTAGGGTATTCTCCTCCGTTGGCCTTCCTCCTTCCACATAGGTAACCCCGTGCTCCTGATAATACTTCGAATACACATCGTACATTTTCATATATGCCTTATATTCTGCCAATTTGCGCTTGTACTTCCTGTCCTTCTTCAGGGTGTACGATTCCAGGTTAGGTTTACTAGATGGTTTGGCATCTGGCTTAGGCCACTCTGGGTATGGTATGGTGGGGGTGCATGGAGCTCTTTCGTGTTTGCCTCTTCCCTTCTCTATGCCCAGGATCATTCTCCCATTCTTTCTTGCTCTTGCTGTTTAAGCAGCTCCCAAGCATCATCCGGCTCCGTGTCTGATGATGATGGCAGTTGGTCTGACTCTCACTCAGTGATCTTTACCCCCTCGTTGGGCGTCTTCTTGGCTTTCCTTTTTTTTTGTCTTCTCTGGAAGCGGGTCCTTGCCTTTTTCTGCCCTCTGTCGTGCGAGTTCCTCCCTTTCTGCCATCCTTCTCTTCTTCTCTTTCCTCTTCCTTCTTTTGATTCTTCAGAGGCAACGAGCCTACTTCTCTGAGTGTTCCTCATCCTGATCCTTCCTCCGCATGATCATTCTGTATCTGTTCCTGATCCTTTTGTGCTTGTTGATCCTCTTGCCCGTCTATTGGATTTTGTGAATCTCCATTTCTCCTCCATTTCTTGCCCGCTCCCACCTTTTGTTCTACAGCGAGGACTTGGACACTCGTCAATCCATCTTCTATTACCACCATTGATGTTTGTTTGGTGCGAGCCATGTTTGATATCGCCTCGATCACCTCACTAGCACCCTAAAATTGGCTTGCAGGCTGGAGCTAGATAATTAAAAGGGAAGAATGTAAATGGCATACCCTAAGGGGTCGATTTATAGGGTTGGGGATTTTAAGGGTTTCCACTGGAGGGGGGGGGAGGGGGGGGGAAGGGGAGGGGGGCATGTTATCTAACTATTTATATCTTAAATGTTTAGTAGCTTAGAATCTTTGATTCCCATAGGATATTTTACTCCAACTACTCACCCCATGCGCCAGAGGCTCGACTGAGATTCTTAGTCGGGTGCTGGGCGCACAGCATGAGTATTTACCCTTTAATTTGTCTTTTCTGTTTATTTTTTCTTAGCATTCTAATGGATGTTTCTGGCTTATATTTTGATTTTAAGCTGACTCACTCTGTCAGATTGCCTATTAAACTAACTATTCTTGGTCAACTATGGTGAAGTACTCACGGCGTATGGTCTCGGGTGTACGGCGTGAGTAGTCACATTCCTACTGACAAAATTTTTTCTAAAGCTGACTATAATTAATGCACATAACTTCTATATAATATTATCTAATCTTCAATGCTACTTGGAAAATGGCCAGTGCTCGATCTTGGTCCACCAAGCTCATGGCTCTGATACCATTGTGACATCCCCTGCTCATATACAATGCCCCGCACGTATAGAACTAGAGTTCATCCCTCCTGTCAGTGCATATCCGCTAACATGAGGCTGTCTACCTATCATCGGGTTCTTGATAGTGGACAAGAACCTGACGGGGAAGAATAGACGTGTCATTCGTCCCGTCTCCCTCGAGATCTACCTAGCCATGGAAGCCCATTATTATTAAATATAAGCACATGGCATCACATAAGATACATATTCACCTCGAAAGGTGGCTCACCATAACATAACATCCGAACAACAATATCAGTAACATCAACAAAGAAGGAAAATTCTAGGGAAAATTCTAAAACTACCCTTCTATCTTAATATAATTATTGAATTACCCCTGTATTTACATAAATTATTAAAATACCCTTCTTTCTTTATGTAGCAACGGCTACTCCTTTTGCGCCAGAATAACTCCGCGGTGATGCTGAATCGAGTATCTATAGAGTAGTATAGGACCAGGGATTTGTTAAAGAAAAGAGTTTGTTGAAGAGTGCATGCTCGGAAACGTCTCCTCCTGTAAGTCATTACTGTATTTGCATGTTTTGATTACAGTGGCCAAAATTGGACCCAATGCCGCAGTTAGAAAAGGAATTGCATCCAATCTGCTTGAATTATGTTGAATCAGAAGGCTGATATATCGATAGCAAATAGCTCTCCTTCTAGCATGCAATAGGTATTTCTATTTCCACTTTTGTGAACCAAAACTTGCTTACAGAAGTACTTGCACATTCTTAAAGTTTTAAGATACCTTCTTTCTGATCCAGTTGCTTTTTTTCAGAACCATGTTGCATAGATTATAGAAAGTCTGTTAGAGAAATGGGAAGGACCTCCATTGGCTAGGTGAAAAAAAAGATGTAGGTTGCAAGTAGAAGAGGATGAGGGATTGCAGGCACCAAATACTGTAATGGAATGTTTGGAAGGCAAGGTGAAGGATGAAGTAGTGGATGACGACCAAGATTCATGCAATGACACAGCCAAATGCATTTTAAATAGACATGGAATTTCGAAAAATTTGGGCAGATGCATCTCATGGGATTTTCGAGGATGATCTCTATAGGATGAGGCCTGCCTACCTTAAAACAGAAGACAATGCTTTTGCATCGCATATCAAGAAGTGGAAGAATCTTTCGCAAAGCTCTGTAGAATGCTGGATTGGAGCCGAAGCAAAGGGATTGTGCCATGAAAGGAATTTGTGATGCCAGTTGCGATGATGCTTTTGGGGTTTTTTTGGTCATATCCAATACAGGGACATTCTAACAAATTCAGAAAATACAAGGGCAAAATAACAATTTAGAACAAAAAGAAGGGCATTTTTAGAATTTTCCCAAAATTCTACCCAGACTCATGGGGGTCGATTGATGGCTTGGGTCTCCAGAAGTTATTACAGACAGAATTCGTGGCAAATGGATTTGGCTAACATAAGAACATCAATGTTGGGTAGTCACTCCATCCGCCCTCCTGTGCATACTTTGCAGATAGAGTGAAAAGTATTGGGGATGTGACGATAGCCTGCCGGATGCATAGTCAGAGGGACTACTCCTGAGTTGCATCTCCCCGTTCCCGATGAGGCAGGAGGGGATCAATCCCATTCAAAAGGTCCATGCCAACTACAGGCGAGCTAGAGAGACACTGCTTGTCTACGACTTCAACCCCACTGAGGCGACGCATCACCTAGGAGGTGTCGAGCCCATACCTTGCCCACACTCAGTGGCAAACTATTAGGCCTAGCCCATAGCATTCTCTGATCGTCGCTACGCACCAGAGGGGTCAACTGTAGCTAGACAAGCCTTTGTTATCAGCTGGTCTAATCCCACTACCCACAGCCAGATGGGCTCCTATGCACAAACCACATTTACTGGGTACTAATGAGGTTACTCTAGGAGCATCATCTACAAAGGCTCTGGTCTCTACCCCCTTTCCAATACACAAGAAGTGTGCTAGAGTAATACAATATCATCCAATGAACTGAAATAACAGAATAAGGATCTATTTTATCTACTCTAATATACATGGTTAGGTTCATTCGTTAAAGGCTGAGATCTAGAGATCTGGAGATCCTTTAAGGCTAAGAAAAGATGCAAACTCGGCTTAATCTGTTGGGAAGCCATCATTGCATATCAGATCAACCACATATCAGATCCTTGACTAGTCCTCGGATGGCGTCCATGTTGTCAGGACGGCTCGGGAAAGCAAGCTCCACGGGTGCTGGTGAGTCAGAATGGGTCTATCGATGGTGCAATGCGAGCTCTGGAGGCTGGAATCTAAAAGGGACACTTTTTTAGGGTTGGAATTTAAAAAGTCACTAAATATGGCAATTATATGCACATGTTAATTTCCAATGGTCATATTCCAAGGTACAACCCTATACGGTTGCCATGTGCATGTCGTTGGGGTTGACATGTACTAGTGACGTGGAAGTATAATATACGTATTCACATCCTATATTATGCTGGAACGTCACACTCGGTGCCTAAAAGGAAACAAGGCTCCCTTAGACAAGTGGAAGACCTTCGAGAAGTTGTGCAGATATATCCTTCTAGAAGGCTACGAGGATGATGAGACAGATGATGAAGATGACAAGAAGAAGAAAACAAGAAAAGGCAGGGAATCCTTATCGAATCAGTATGATCTCATTCTATGCAGTGGAGCTATCTGGAAAAAATGGATAGAGATCTGGGCTCTCTGGACGAAACAGAATGCTTAAAGATAGAAAAGGAAAGTTGCCAATAAGCCAGACACAATGTTGCTTACAAGCAATTCATGAAAATGATACTGGGCTTAATGGACAAAGAAACGCTGGATCTACAGAGCAACATACTGGACGGGACTATCTTGCTTGGGAAGACAAGAAGCTCAAAACTGCAGGATGCAAAGAACTATGAGGTGGTCCTGAAGAGACAACGTGCATTGGAAGAGGGCATCACAAAATTCTGCAAAGTTGCTAACAACGCAAGCCAAGATCTTGAATACTATAAGTGAAGGCCTCACTTGATGATGATGGGAATAACATATGACTTGTTTTGCATTGTAAATGTTTGTTGATACCATTATTGGCAACAACTAGACACTAACTAACAAACAAGCTCAAAATAAGTTGGCGTAATGCAATGTGTGCAGCAAGGATGCACGGGCATAACATGGTGTCACATACTAACTAATCTCAAGGAGTGGATTGGTATTCAGGAGTTTTATTTCCAGACCCCATCATGCAGAGCCCTGAATAGGAAATGACCTAGCTAAAATCAGAGATCTAGGAGCTACGAGAATTGCTCACAGTAGGAGTTCCTCCACAACCACCAAGGAACATTAACGCCGAAGTAGTGAAATAACCAATTTAGCAGTTAGTGCCATCGCCTGCAAAGGGTAAAGAGAAAGCAAGAAAGAGGAGGCACCATAAGTCATCTAGCTCTGGATCTAGCTTCGAATCATCAGAGACAGAGACAAAATCTAAAACAAAGGATGAAGAGGAAGTTGAGTTAGAGCAGGAAGATGAAACAACAACTCCACCTGCTAATAGACAAGCCAGGGCTATGGCTAAGGCCAAGGCTGATAAGGGAGCAGATTATCGTAAGAAAGTGGACAGCCATGAGTAAGAAATTGGAACGGTTTTTAGGCACAAAAGATATTGCATGGCGGCAGAGGTATGGCTTGATGAGATGAAAGAGTATGGAATGCCTATGGGATGAAGGATAAAGACACAAAAAGAGTAGCTACTGCAAACCTTAAGGGGGCCACACGCATATGGTGGAAAGGGTACTTTCATGTTCACGGCTTGAGCCGTAACAATTGCAGGTTCAAAAAGTTTGCAAAAACCTTCAAGAGTCACTATGTACTAAGATCCAACCGATTCCAGATGGTGCAAGCTTTCTATAGGCTAGAGCAGGGCAGTAGGGACAGTCACATCTTATACGGAAGAGTTCATGCGCTTACAACTCTGTGCGCTAAAAATTGATGAAAAACAACCGAGGGCCATATTGATGAGCTCAATAAGAACATTAAAGCTTGTGCAAGAATAAACCCACGATGAAGATAAAGCACTTAGCTTGGAAGCCTCAGCAAGTCAAGTGACTCCAATTCAGAAACAAGAGGGTTATGACAAAGCCAAGAATGCAAGAGCTTATAGTCCGAGATTAGCTAGTGTAGGGCCAGCTAAAAGCAACTACAATAGTGGGGGCTATAGAAAGCAAGAAGGAAAGATGCAGGTACTTTCAAAGATTAGAGTAGAGGTCCTAATCTGGTGAAAGATATTGGAATCTATACCAAAGGAGAAACGCGACGAGTGCATAAAGAAAAGGCTATGCTTTAGGTGGGCATAGGACCCATAAGTGCCCGTTCCTACATTGGCATTAGGAGCACCCACGACTTTGCCTCTCCCAGGCTAGTAGAGTGATCAAGGGCAGGACTTTAAAGTCGAAGCCCCTGCAAGGGGCACTATTTGCCACACAGATGGCAAGAGGTTGAACCTCGACATAGAGTTGCTGGGAATCTATGTGGTATTAGGCATGGAAGTGATGAACATAGGCCGATATGACCTTATAGTTGGGATGGAATACCTTATTCTAGCTTCAACATTGATTGATTGTGGGAAGAGAAGACTCATTCTAACTGCTCCAAATAGAAAGAAGATAAAAGTCCAAGGTAAGAAGCAAATCCTAATAATGCAATGCATGTCAAGTAAAAAGTTGCTTAAGAGCATAAAGAGAGATGAGATAGCATATATTTTCAAGTTGGAATCAGTAGAACCCGACACCAAAGGCAACACTGTAGATGAGACTTTGAGTAAGCTGCCCAAGCAAGTCGCACAGCTCATTAAGGAGTTCTATTATTTGTTTCCAGATGAAATTAGGAAACTTCCGCCTTATAGAGAAGTAGAGTGCGGGATTGCACTTGAACCAAGCACCAAGCCGACAAGTAAGACACCATACAGGATGGACATCCTTGAATTGGCAGAGTTGAAGAAGTAACTCCAAGATCTCTTAGACGTAGATTTCATTAGACCTAGTGATATGGTTTAAGGTTAATAACTAATAATGGTGCTCGGGGGAGTGGCCTTGTATGGAACAATATTTATTGATATGATCAAGTAAGAAAGTCATCCAGTAGGTCCAAGCCTTGCTATTATCAAAGAGGGAGCTAAAAATAAACCTTGACCTTTATTTAGAAGCAAAAAGGCAAAAAAGGTATTATTACCTATAAATAAAAGGACAACTTTGAGACGTGATATCTCCGCAACCACAGCTCAAAAATCGGCGATCCTTACCTTGTTGGAAAGCCCTTGAAGTATAGTTTCCAGATTGGGCTTGGTTGTCCATAGATTCCTTACGGTTTGAAAGTTATGCCCAGAAAGGCGCATAGGGGTCTGAGTTGACTGCACAGCTAGATCTGCTTCTTCCTATGTTGATGATGAGCCTACCCTTACCTTCTAGTATCTTCTCTTGTTCCTTGCTTGATCATATCAATAGAAGGAGTTCATGTAACACCAGTGGTTGGTGGCTAGAGAGATCTTGTCTTGCGGAGTAGCTTGACTTGGTGATATCTCTTCTAGTTGGTCCGGTTGGGTGGTAAAACGAGTACCCTGTGGTGCTTTACTTTCTAATAAGTTGATGAGTTTTGCAGGAAGAATAGACCATTCGTATCAATTGGTATCAGAGCCCAGTTCCGGTCTTTACCAACGGAGCTGTGGGTGATGGAAGGCGTTGGAAATTTAAGTGGCTATGCAGCACAAGAGGTCTAAGAGGGCTAAATTGCAAATGGGTTACCTCTTGTCTGATATGAAATTGATGTTTAGGGATTGTGATTAGAATCTTTAGATATTTCTTATTGCATCCTTATGGCTGAGGTTGGTGCCTCAAGGTTAGAAAGAGTTGGTGCTCTTGACCAAGCGATTGGAATGAGCGGATGCCATGTCCAAGTGAATGGAATGAGTTGGTGCTCATGTCCATGCGAATAGAATGTTTGTTATTCTTGATGTTCGCAGGTCTTCTGGTTGGTGCTGGAGATTGCGAACTGGAATGGAGATTGATCAGAAGTTGGTGCTTCTGGTGGAGGTTAGTAAATATTTTGTTTTAAACTAACCTATACTTTGAGGCAAATTAAGTTGATGTTCAACTTGTGGTTTTTGGAGACTAAGTTTATTCCTGAGAAGGGAAGGGAAAATATCTTTCTTGTTCAAGTTGAATGGTGATATTTAACTTGAAGGACTGGAAAGGGTTTACTTTCTGTCCGAGTAGAAAAAGCTACTTGGAGCATCAGAAAGGGCTAGGAATGCCATGACTGTTCAAGTGAGGGACGCCTACTTGATGGATCAGTATGAAGATTTTTCTGTCCAAGCGCGGACCCTGCCTTGGAGGATCAGAAAAAGAACATTCCTAGGGGGACAAGATTAGTCCCAAAAAGGAAAGACTAACATGCTTTTTAGAAATTGATTAGATCAATTTTGAAAAGGGATCTTTGATGGTTTCCTTTCAGGTTTAATGATGATTGAGTTTTCGCAGAACATGGACATTATGATGTAAATGAGACTTGCGCAGGAGTATGAGCGAACTTTGCTAGAATTCCTTATTAACGATTATAAGGATGTCAAGTCCTCTAAGTAAATTGAGGCCATTTCTAATAGAATTGAAATGAAAGACCTCTAAATGAACTGAGGCAATTTTTAGCCTAAAGGGCTGGACTAGGAAATTTTTAGCCTAAAGGGCTGGATTTGACAACTTTTTATTATGCAGGTTGTAGCCATGGACTTGGTTGTGTCAAATTTGCCATATAATTTCTTGATCGAGGACGATCAATCCTGAGAAGGGGAGGAATTGATATGGTTTAAGGTTAATAACTAATAATGGTGCTCGGGGGAGTGGCCTTGCATGGAACAATATTTATTGATATGATCAAGTAAGAAAGTCATCCAGTAGGTCCAAGCCTTGCTATTATCAAAGAGGGAGCTAAAAATAAACCTTGACCTTTATTTAGAAGCAAAAAGGCAAAAAAGGTATTATTACCTATAAATAAAAGGACAACTTTGAGACGTGATATCTCCGCAACCACAGTAAAAAATCGGCGATCCTTACCTTGTTGGAAAGCCCTTGAAGTATAGTTTCCAGATTGGGCTTGGTTGTCCATAGATTCCTTACGGTTTGAAAGGTATGCCCAGAAAGGCGCATAGGGGTCTGAGTTGACTGCACAGCTAGATCTGCTTCTTCCTATGTTGATGATGAGCCTAGCCTTACCTTCTAGTATCTTCTCTTGTTCCTTGCTTGATCATATCAATAGAAGGAGTTCATGTAACACCAGTGGTTGGTGGCTAGAGAGATCTTGTCTTGCGGAGTAGCTTGACTTGGTGATATCTCTTCTAGTTGGTCCGGTTGGGTGGTAAAACGAGTACCCTGTGGTGCTTTACTTTCTAATAAGTTGATGAGTTTTGCAGGAAGAATAGACCATTCGTATCACCTAGTGTCTCCTCTTTTGGAGCGCCCATCTTATTTCCTACGAATAAAGATGAGAGCCTGCGGATGTGCATTGACTATCGTCAATTGAATAAGCACACCATTAAGAATTACAACCTTACCTAGAGCGGATGATTTGATGGACCAACTCCAAGGAGTGAAGTTCTTCTTCAAGATCGACTTAAGATTAGGTTGACATCAGATTCGAAACAAGAAGGAGGATGTTCATAAATCAACATTCAAAATGAGATATGGGCACTATGAATTGATTTTCATGTCTTTTGGACTGACTAATGCCCCAACAACATTCATGAGGTTTATAAATATGGTGTACCCTCTCACCCACCCTGTTTGGAATATTTATTGATGAATTAGAAGAGTGGATGGAAAGGGAAGGAGGAACAGGAGTGCACCTTAATAAATATGTTGTTCAACTTTTGCTTTATGCAGACGATGTGGTTCTTCTCTCTAGAACAGAAACAGGGCTTCAGAAAGAATTAACTGCATTGGAGATTCGGGAGAAAGGCATGACAGTGAATAAAGAAAAGACAAAAGTCATGATAATAGGAAAGCGGCAGAATATCAGCTTTTATTTGGAAGGGGAAGCTCTAGAACAGGTGCATCAGTATAAATATTTGGGTGTTGAGTTCACGGATAATTACAAATGGAATGCTGGGGTAAGTAAGAGAATATCTGGGGGGATGAGAGCTTTATACAGCATCATGAGCATATGGAAGAACATACATGTCCAGGAATGGTCTTTGAAGAAACTTATGTTTAAAATGTTAGTGCAGCCAGTTATTCTATATGGTTGTCCAGTATGGGGACCAGGCTTGTCAAAGAAGAATTGGGCAAATATTGAACAAATACAAAAGAGATTTTTAATAGCAGAGCTTGGTGCCAAAGTACAAACACCATATCGATGCTTCTTCTTTGAGGCGTGATTTCTTCCACTAGAGGCGTAAGCACTATGTTTGACACTTGGATATTTAAGAAGGATACAAAGTCTAGAAGATGATAGGCTACCTCGACATGCTCTAAGTGAATCAATGAAACACCAAAATGGCTGGTACACACAATTGAAGGAATGGTTGGAAAGATGGGCACTAAATATAGATGAGATACCAGCAACTGAATTGGGGATTCGTAGTTTACTTTCGAAAAGGTGTTGAGCACAATATGGATGCCACCTCTGCACCCAAATTGGGCTTCTATTATAACAAAGTCAACCTCATGATGATGTATGTTGAACAGGACTATCTTAATAGTCGCATGTCGAGAAAACACGTAAGCTCATCTCCCAAGTGCGCCCTCGCCCCATTCTTTGGAAATCGAAAGTACGCACATGACTTGCCAAGGGAGTTGAGGTTTTGTCCTTGTTGCAGAGAAGCGGTGGTTGAGGATGAAGAACACGCATTCCTTGAATGCTCCAGGTTTGAAGAAATACGGGAGATCTATGGGATTTATGGGAATTTTTCTATGCTACTTACATTACCAGCAGCCCACTTAGGAGCTTACCTTCAAGCTTGGTGGAAACATCGTAAGATAATTTTAGAACTAAATGATGTTGCAGATAATCTTGAGGCAAATGGCCTCGTTTAGTGTTTCTTTCTACATGTATTTCTCTTGTCGCCTAATGGACCTGAGGGTCTGAAATGGCGTGACAATAAATCAATCAATCAATCAATCATAAATGATATTTTTTGTGAGTTCCTCGAGGACTTTATAATTGTCTTCTTCGACAACATCTTCGTCTACAGTTGGAAGAGCATTGTCCTACATTTGAGAAGAGTTATTGAGAAATTGGGAAGACATAAACTCTACGCTAAGTTATCTAAGTGTCATTTTGCAATAGGAAGGGTAGAGTATTTGGGATATATCATTCACCCGAGGGTATTTCAACTGATCCGGTGGAATGTCCGACCCCTAAGAATGTCCATGATATGAGGAGCTTTCTTGGTTTAGCAGGCTACTACAGAAAGTTTGTGAAAAACTTCACCAAAGTTGTGATATTGTTCACAAACCTCACAAAATTGTAGAAGATCAAGGATTAGAAAGATCATTGGGAGTGTAAAGTTCAAGAAAGCTTCGACAAGCTCAAGGAAGTATTGATGGCAGCACCATTGCTCACCCTCCCAGATCCGAAGAAAGACAAGCTATTAGTGATAGATGCAAGCTGGATCGCAATTGATGCAGTCCTGATGTAAGAGGAACGAGTAGTTGCTTACGACTCTCATAAGATGAATGACGCTGAAATGCGATACTCAATACATGACCAAGAGCTTCTAGCAGTAGTAAGAGCTCTAAAGGTAGGGAGGCATTATATGATGGGAAGAAGGTTCAAGTCAGATATCGATCACCAGAGCCTCTAGTATATATTTAAGCAACCACACCTCAAATTGAGGCAATGGAGCTGGATGAAGTTCTTGAAAGAGTGTGATTTTGAGATATCATACAAACCAGAAAAAACTCAATGTGGTTGCAGATGTGTTGTCTCGACATCCCTTGACAATGCGAGTTGCAATGCAGTCTTGACCCTCGCCAGCGAGTATGAAAAGAAGATAAAGCAAACCTTGCCTACAGATAGGGATTTTATAGAAGCATGGGCTTTGATGCCTTAATGGTAGTGATAGTTATTTAAGAGATTCTTAGATTGCATGGAATTCCCATAGCAATTGTCTTAGATAGAGATTCGAAGTTCATCAGTGCCTTTTGGCAAGACTTCTTTAGCACGATCTACACCAAGTTGTGGATGAGTTCTTCTTATCATCTGCAGACAGATGGGCAAATAGAGCACACCAACAGAATCCTGGAAGACATGTTGAGAAACTACGTTTGGAACAAGCAATCCAAATGGGCCGATTATATCCACCTAGTTGAGTTTGTGCACAATAGTACGCAAGAATCATCAATGAGGTCTCCCTTCATAATTACTTATGGCTATCAATACCTAACTCCATATATGTGGCACAACCCAGTGTCCAAGGTGGAAGTTTCTTAACAACTTCTGGCAAATATGTAGCAACTTGTGGAGGAAGTGCGAGGCTATCTTCTAGCACAGAAGAGTCTAGTAGATAAACACTTCACGAAGTTTGTTATGGAAGATAAAGTTTGGCGCAATATAAAGGTGAAGCAAACGAAGCTCTGCATTGGCAATTGCAAGAAACTTGCTCCACGATGGGCGGGCCCTTTAAGATTATAAAACTAATAGGGATCCAATCCTATAAGCTTGACTTACCCACTCATCTAAAGGTTCACAAGGTTTTCCATGTAAGCTTATTAAAGAAATGCACTCCAAATCTGGAGGAGATTTTGGAGACTCCAACCTTGTTGCAAATGATTGAGGAGCAACTCGAGATTGTTTCTAAGTTAATTCTTGATAAAGCATTCAAGAAGACACAAAGGTCAGAATTCCTTCAATATCCGTTCAAGTGGAAACACTTACCCGTGGAAGACGCGACATGGGTAATTGAAGCATGATCTAGAGAAGCGATATCCACAATTTATAGAGCAATTCGATGGCTAGGTCACCTCCGGCTTAATCGATGTCGGTTCATCAGGTAAGTGTAGCCTTAGCATGTGTATTAGAGCTAAGGTGGGAAGAGTGTATGCATCTTGGTGTAGCTAAGATGCATACATATAAGCAGATGATCGTGAGCGATAATGGGATCATCCTAAATGTTCTCTAGCCATGATGCACTGCGTATGCACATGACTTGAGGTCATATAGGTTAAGCAGGTGATCATGGGGGATGATAGGATTATCCTAAATGTTCTCTAGCCATGATGCACTGTGTGCGCACATGACAAGAGGTCATGTAAGGGTAGGCATATAATCATGGCGATGATGGGATCATCTTAAATGTTTCTTATGCCATGATTTAGTGCAGGTAAGTAGAGGTAATCTTGAACTGGTAGTTCGGTTCAAGTAGGTTAAATAGAAGGTGGTCCCTTTAAACCACATAATATATTAATAAAAGGACTTACTAATGTGGTGTATTACTATGCAGACCAACCTTGAAGAGGATGGGGCAATGAGAAGAGCACAATGAGGAGCGCAGGATTTTGGATAAATGTTTTGTCTAAAACATTATGTGATAATGTTTAGGAGGATAATCTAAGTAAACATTGCCCAAAATTGCAATTATTGTTGTTATTAATGATTGTTATAAGGCTTACCTTAATTTTGTTAAACTGTTGTTAAGTATTATCGTAAGTGGTACTCATACAGTATCATATATGCTAGAAATATGTATACTATATCTCCAGGTCAAAGTACATGTCGCCAAGATGACATGTACAAGGGATGGACACAATCATACCGTAGGTATGACCATGTGCGACGACCATAAGGAGAATTGATATATTATAAATGGTATAATACTACTAATGAACCTTAGATATATTATGTGGGTCACATAATATATCCCTAGGGGCAAAGTCTTAACATGTCATCTAACATGTTAAGTGTGAGCCATTAAAGCCCACGTGTGTGGCAAATGCCTATTTGCATGTGTTGTCAAAGGGAGAGCACCCTATTCCAAATACCTATTAATAGGTATTTGCTATAAAGGTGCTAATTGGCCCCACTTGCCATGTGGCAAGGCATCATTAGACCAAGTGGCCAAATCGCAGACCAAGATTCCAATTTCGAGGCCTAACAAGGAGAGAGCTTAAACCCTAAAACCTTTTAGATTTTGGGCCTACAGTGATTATGGGCCCTTTCGGAGGTCGTTTCGAGCTTTGGAGGGCAGAATTCGGTCTCAGAGCTCAAGTAGAGCTCACATACCTAAGGCGCTTCCCCAACGTCTTCGTATTTCGTGGAGAATGCCATGTCAGGCAGTTTCAGTGGGGAGTTGGACGATGGAACAAGTTGCTCATAGTTTAGGTTGTCAGTCCTAACTTAGCAGTAGGATTTAAGCTACATAGCACCTTTGTACGTGCTCATAGACCATTAACCCTAAAACCAGACTGACCAAGGAACCCCCAAGGAACACTGACCCTTGTATTCTTTAGGGTTAGATATGATGTATTAGAACTGTTGTTCTATTAAGATGATTAGATGATTAGATGATCATAGTATGATACTCTATTTTGCACCTTTTGTGTATGGGAGTAAAGGGGGTAGAGACATAGGAGCTATGAATAGTATGATCCTAGTAGTTAGACCTCTGTAATTCCCATTACAGTGCAACCTATGCATAGAGAGCCCACCTGATTGTGGGCCTAGAGCATTGACTGGCTTAGAATAGGGGACTTGTTTCGATTGCAGAGGGATCCAGGATGTGCGTTCTCTGCCAGGGAGTCACTCCGAGAGGGCAAGGTATGTATTTGACACCGTCCTAGGTGATGTGTCACCTCAATGAGGTTAGGTTGAGTACGAGCGGGGGCAACCTCTTCTCTCTATACCTGCCATGGCAAGATGCCTCTTGGAAGGAGCAACCTTCCTGCCTCATCAGACCAAGGGATGCAACCTTAGAGTAATCTTAGGGTTACGTCTCTGGCAGGCTATAATCGAGATCCAAAGCTTATGGATCTATATGCAAAATATGCACAGGAGGGGCGGATGGAGTGGACTACCGCTGCCATTATTCAATGCCAGCCAACTCCAGTGTTACAACTTTCGTCAGCTGTTATCTTGTAGCCCGGATCATCAGTCTCACCTCACAAAATCTGAGCTTGAGTTAGGATCTCCCGTGTGATGCTATGGTGATGTTGCACTATGATGATGATGTTGTATTGTTGATGGTGCCTCACCCTTCATGTTGAGCATTTAGTTTATTATGATATAAGTTGCTTGTACTTACATTTACATGCTTTGGCAGTGAGATCCACCCCGAGGAAGACGAAAAAGACACATCCTTCTTCCGCACCAAATCTCGAGCACCACCAGTAGTTGATGCTGCGTGGATGGCCTCTTGTCGATCTGCAGAGTTGGCATGAGGGATCTCCATGGCTTATACAACGGGAGCATCGTATAAGTTAGGGGGATGTCATACCGGGGAGTGTAGGTCACCTACCTTGTAGATGGGAACATCCCTAGCTACTGGGGGAGGCCTTCCTGTAATGCCCTGTTGAACAAGGCAGTTAGGATTAGCATCATGGATGGCCATGACCACTTGAGCAACTCTGCTTGCATGCCGTCCAAGTCCGCGCCACTTTCCTATTGGCAAGATGTTATAGGCCTTGGACGACATGGAAGCCAATCCACTATCTAGGCACAATACCTTATGCTAGGAGCTGCTTTTGCATGTGTTCATCTAGTATATATGATAGGTTTAAGGTCTCTACCACAGGACCAATTGGTCATACTTGAACCCGTGACCTTTGTGGCAGTTTAAGGTCCTGCCACTAGACCATGCCCCAAAGGCGTCATCCTTCAGAAGCTTCGCATTCAAACGAAAGCAAGTTCATCCAAAATGGCACTACCAATGGTAAGTTTGGGATATGATGATTAAACATAATTATCCTGAAGGCAATATCGAAGGGAGGGGGAGGGCAAGGGGGGCACGATTACGTTTGTATATTTATTATTCTAACATTGTGTATTATTGCTGCGACAATAGGTCCTACTCGATCTAAACGCATCCCGACACCTTCAACGTCACCCACCACGTCACTTAGCAGCCCCATCCTACTAGATGTGTTATGGAAGTAGGGCTCATATGATATGGTTTTGGAGGATCATATAGTGTAAGATAACGCCACACTTTCCATTAAGGCCATATCTATTCAAACATAAAGAGCAAAACTACGAATACTAGAGGACCACAAATGAGAGGCCATTAGAGCTTCTTACCTAATAGAAACTAAAGGAGGGATATAATTTGTAAAGAATTTGAGCCACAAGTGAAGATAAGCCACTACTTGAAAGCTAAGATAAGCCACTTGTACAATGGGACATGGAATTGATGAGATAATGACCAAGGAGCTAGTGGCAACTATAACACCAAGTTGAGGAGCGGATTAGGTTGACAACCATAAGAATGGACTAAGACATCCATATATCAATGATAAAGATAAAGGAAAATTTCCCAAAGACACCTCTAAAATGTCTTTTATATATTTTCTAAACACTCACGACACCCTAATCTATCTTCAAATTTCCACTTTTCTTTATAATCTTGCAAGTTTTAATAGTCGACAACCAAAGATGAACAAGAAGAAGATACACTATCCTGCATGCCTCCATACATACACTTTATGCCATTTTCACTAGTGATACAGGGTGAAAGAAATTTCTAAAGAATTTGCACTTCATGGACAAGAAGAAAGATGAGCCCATTTGAAATAGAAAATGAAACTACTTTGCATGAAGTACATGCAATTGATGCATTCTTCTATAACCATTGATGCATTTTTAATAATATATCGAATTGGAGAAGGGTAAAAGAAAGTTCTTAGACAAAGCATATTTCCTATGTATTTTGAATGTTTTGTTTGCGAAAAGCTATCTCAAAATTAATCGAGTTCATGCAATTCAATCAGAGCTGTATAAGACTCACAATACAATGTTGATTGATTTCTATATAGGACTCACAAATAGAAATCTTCTACAGAACTAAGTTGGCGGTAACTCGTTTTGAGACTTAAGGGCAGTTTGGGCATTTCTAAAAATACAAAGGGGTTTTTTTTTGGGTACTTGGTCAACAATTAAAGGTATTTTGATAAATTTTCCGGCTTTTTGACAACAAAAGGTATTTTGATAAATGTCCCTAAAGATAAGCAATGCTATAGCCCCACGTAGAGTAGTTGACTTGGCAAAAAGGGAAATGTTGTGGCTAGGGCCAGGCTTAGCAGCGGGGAGGTGAGAACATCGTGAATAAAGCAGCAAAATGCTCTTCAAGATTCAAGGTCCCAATTATCCCCGAGCTTGTTCGACCACCGAGGTATCGTTTCTTATCTTATCGATCATCTCTGTATCAGTTAGTTTTCTTGGAAGTGCAAAGTCTTGGTCGTTTGCAAAGTTTTGGTCGAATGTGGGTTACTACCCATTCGTCCCTAAAAGGGCCACCATCGTTAGGAATTCTGTAGTTAAATAATTACTGAAGGATGGGAGGAGGACATGTGGTAGCATCAAATGCGCAGTTGATGGTGGTTGCACTTTGTTATTTGCAAAACTTTGAATGCTCATGGGCTTAAGAGTGTGTCGAATTTTAGAAAGACTACCATCAAGATTTATGCCTCTTGTAGACATGTATGATGCTGTCTATGGTTTTTTGAAATCAAATATGTGAAACATGCGCCAAAATAAGATTAGGAAGGTTACGTCGAAGGCTAGAACATTTCTGAAGCTAATGTTTGTGGTGATTATGCTTTAAATTTTAGAAAATTTTGTTTCTGCATCTTTGATGCTTATCATCCTATGTTATTTAAGATCTTGCCGTCGTTCTTGCTGTAGCAAAGGCATTGCAGTGAAGAGAGTTTTGAGAGGTCCAGTTGCTTTATTAGCTTTTGTATTTTCTGTCCAATGTATCTCAAAATACTTTGAAATATATCTGTTCGTCTTCATGGTTTCATCCTCTATTTGCACACATGAAATTTTTAGGCAGCAGCATTGAACAAGCTGCATTCTCTTATTTCCAGTGTCCCATAGAATTTGGTGGCCTCTTTGTCTCTGAATGTATCATCTGCCATGCGATAAATATGATACTTGAAAACAGATATTTACGATAAATATGATGCTCTTCCAGCGTATTGAAGCCTCATGTACTATATCTGAAATAGAACATAGGATCCGTTTTGTCCGAACTCCAATTCTGCAGATGATTATGTGGATTCAGCTTTGAATACTATCTAATCTTTCACCTATAAAATAAAGAGGTAGGTCCCCATTGCATAAGAGATATTCTTGAATCAAAAGTATCAAATGCATTTTTCAAGCAGATGAATGAGATATGAAATGGTATAGATTTACTGATGTTTAGATGAGGTTTAAGCGTGATGTAAAATACCTTGTAGATCCTCATGGTATGCCAAAGCATAAGCATACAAATTCTGTTTTCATTTCATTTTTCTTTATTCAATCTGTGCCTCAATCACTTGGAGATGAGAGGGATACTGCATATGAATAATAGTTGAATAATACAAGATGACTTCTTGACATTCGTGGCAGCGTCACTTTCTACTTGCACATCGTTGTCCTGGAAGAAGCGGCTGGGTGGTATCGATTGCCTTGCCGCCTGGTTCTAACCCGCTCTACCAGTGTTTTTTTCCCAGTGGTTACACCGGGGAATGTATGTATGGTTTGAACATAGGCTTAGCAGATCTTCAATGAAAACTCAAGATCGCAATTATGTTTGTAGTTACTTTGATCTCAGGGGACCTCCTCGTATATTTTGGCCGTCGTATCATGTATGTGAACTTATTTATTTGGTTTATGCAGCACTTCCTGCAGTTGAGTCTTGCAGCTAGTTTGAAAGATGTCTTCGGATTAAACAAGTGCATGGGTCAATTGTGAAGCCATGGCTATCTAGGCACAGCCCAGATGCTGATGACTCTTACTTCAACGATAGAATGGGATGGCAAATGGACGGGAGCAAAAGGAATTTGGGCAACATGGGTTGCAGCTGCCATTGTGCTATTTTCTTCCTTGCTAAAAGCAATATTTCATACGTTAAAGAGATGGGTTCATGGCAGGAAGGAAACTATATTGTCCATGCCCTCAGGGTATGTTCTCATACTCCTTATTTCTTCAGACATAGTAAAGGTGCTAATATTATTGATTTTTTTATTTGATAGAGGTGGCAGCAACGGACTCTATGAAGATCAACCATCTACGGAAATAACAGAGGATGATCTTAAACAGCTAATGGAAGACTTGGATGGGAGACACAGAAGTAATCCAGGACAGTGGGAAGATGTTGTGAAGAAGAAGAATGATGTTGTTTCATATGCTGCAAAACGCCGTGATCCAGAGGTTCTCATCTATTGGCTGTTTATCATATGACATTTGGAAGAAGAAGATAGTTTTCTTTGTCGTGGAATACCCTGATTGTATTACCTTTTCTGTCTAAATACAGGATGGTGGACCTACAGAGTACATGAGTGTAACTGTATTTGAGGACTGTTCTTCTGATCTGCTTCGAGATTTTTATATGGATAATGACTATCGACAAGAATGGGATAAGACTGTCATCAGGCATGATCAATTAAGCATTTGCCTGAAAACTGGAACTGAAGTTGGTAGGACAATAAAAAAGTTCCCATTAATGACAGCTAGGGAATATGTTCTACGTTGGCGCGTATGGGAAGGAACAGAAAATTCATTTTACTGTATTATAAAGGTGAGATGTGATTCCATTAAAGTAAACCCCACTCCCCCCAAAAAGGAGATGTTATTATTATAGTGTCGCTGATGGAATGTGCATTTCTGATAGGCATGTGAACATCCGCTTGCACCTAGGCATCCAAAGTATAAACGGGTTGATGTGTATTCATCAGGGTGGCGAATATCTAAAGGTATCTATTATATGAGTGGTATTGTTACAACTGATGATCAACACTGAACACAAGCATAATGAGCTATTACAGTGGAAGGAAGAAATGCAGCTGAAGTAGTAATGCTACATCAAGAAGATCAAGGTGAAATGGCAAAAATTGCATTTTCCCGTGGTATATGGGGTTATATAAATAAAATGGAAGCAAATCTGCAAAGATATAAATCTAGAAAGTGTGAAGAGGATGCGCTTAATGCTGTTTCACTCCGTCATAAGGTAATTTTGTGTTCTGCTGATACAGGGCAAACATGATGTCCTGGTGCTTATGGCATTGCTGTATTCTGATAGGTTCCAAGCTGCCTAGAACAGACTTCCCAGAAATGTAGTATGACAGACATGGCAGATTCTCCAGCCAGTTCTAGCACACATAGCGAGACTAAATTCAATCTTTTTAAGTGGTTTACCCAGAGTATCTTTTTGGTTGGTTGGGCCATGGTGTTTAGTCAGCAAGGTACATCATCCTTTGGTACCAAGTTAGCTGCAGCAATTATTCTAAAGAAGGCTGTCAAATTGAGGCGTTCCTTCAAGGTTATCCATAGATTATAGTATGGAGATGCTCAGACTTTCCAGGAATGTAGCAAGGTACATTCTCTTTGGGTACCAAGTTAGTTGTTATGAAGAAGTGGATCAACTGTAGTATGGAAAAGTTTACTATTATTTTGAAGGCAAGTGTAGCTCATTGTGATGTGTACAGTATCAAATTTGAAAAATTTCTGCTCTGCAGCAGTCTTATCTCAATGCCATCAGCCAGGTTTTTTTCTTTTTATTATGTGTATTTTGGGGCCAATGTGGATTTTTAGCTCTCGATGGTCTATTGCTATATGAACTTCATATATTTTGGTAGTGGATGCTGGGGTTCTTAATATTTAGGCACTGGACTGGCAAAGGCTATGGAAAGTGCAGTTCTTAAAGAAAGAATCTTCTTTCCATTCTTCTAAAATGTGATCCGATCTTCTTTCAATTCTTCTAATGGAATTTTCACTTTCCTTTTTCTCTAATTCTTCTTTGGGGATACTGCCTTCCAAAGCCCCAGGTGAGCGTAGCAAGGCTGCTGCCCGCCCTTTGTCAATTTGCAACCAATTAGCAATCAATGCTGCATCTATTTGACCATCCAAATGGGGATTCAGCATGGGCTCTAGCAGATGGCACTAAAGGGGGGATTTGGATGATCTGGCATGGGTTCCCAATGTCTAGATAAGTATAGCCATCCTGGGAGTAAGTGGACTGTTCTAGAGAAAGGGAAAGAAAAGACATGCATTATTAATGTTTATGATTCAATTGAACCAGCAAAAAGGGAGGAACAGTGGCATCAAAAGGGAGCGTAGACAATTTGATGATGGCTGGTGACTTCAATAAGGTTCGCAAATTATCTTTTACTATGATTTTGGCAGTGGTTAGGCGGAAAAGGGGGGATGGGTTTTATTCTTGTTTAATGAAAGGCATGGTCTTGCATCGCCATGTGTTGTTGAGAGGGTTGGGATTTTTGGAAGAACAGATGGGCTTCGTTGCTTGTAGCTATGCTTTGGGTTTCATGTGTCTTTCATCTGTAGTTTCAGAATCATGAAGCCTGGTTTCATGAGCCTTTGATCTGTAATTCCGGAGAGACTCCAGAGAGCTGCGGAGGCGGACCGCCTCTTCTGCATGGCTCTGTATTTGCCGTGGCTATACATATTCTCCTACGTATATACATATGCAGGGGAGCATTGAAGTATACGAAGGTATGATGTGTATATTCGTGGATCCTAGATCTGGCATATTCCTAAGCATATGCCCAAATCCAATGAACCAGGAAAAAACAATAAGGAGCGAACAATAATACACCAGTATATGTCTAGAAATTGGGAAAGAAGTTAAACATGTCCAAAAGGGAGAGAGCGAAGCTTTCCATGGCAGGACGAATCGTTGTGGCTAAGTCAGTTTTAAGCAGCACCCATACGTATATGGCTTCGTTCATGTTGGCTCCACAGTCAAAGATACAACTTCTCGTCAGGGTTGTCAGGAACTTCATCTGGGGGGAACAGAGGAGGGTGCTGCTATCAAAGTCAGTTGGGCAAAGCATTTTGGCGGCCTTGGAATGATCAATTTTCTTTTGCAGGATGAGTCCTCGGGTTCCCGTCTTGTTTATCAGTCTTTGCAAATGTGCATTTCTTTTAGGTCTCGATCTCTTGAGCCACTTTTCCCTGGGCTCTGTTGTATCCACTAACCGCATACCCTAATGCGTCCCCATTTCTTAGAGGATTGCTAGTTGCATGTGAGACTGTACAATCTCCGTTTCATTTTCACCATCTTGTGCACACTAGCACTACTGCAAGTTGTTGGTGGGTTCCATTGGACGGTGGTCCTCTGGTATCTTCAGTCCACCCATTGACGCAGCGTCGATGGAGAGCAGCAGGTGTGCATATGATATCTGATTGGTATAATAATCAAAGGCAGTTGCTGACATGGGAAGAGTTTAGAGCTAAGTTCCTCCTTTTACGGTGGGATCGAGCTATTTGGCAGAAGGTGTCTTCAATTCTTCCTCCAATAGCACAAGTGGATGACCCCCAGCCTTGGGTAGTTCATGAGCGTGTCAAAGCAGATAAGTTGGTGAATTCCATGTACAAGGCCTTGCTTGCTGCAGACGTCTTGCCTCCTTCGTCCAAGTGGCCTTTGGTCATTCCTAGGGATCGGCAGAAAGCAGTATGGAAATGGGTATGGGATAAACTACTCTATCCCAAAGTATCTGTTTTATGGTGGCAAATCATTCATCGTTGTCTGCGCGTTAATATTCTGGTGCACAGATTTCGTCCAGAGGTATCTACACTTTGTCCCTTATGTGCACAGAGGGACGAGACAATTGAGCATTGCTTTTTCCTATGTAGACATGTCAGACATGCTTGGTTGTGGCTTCAAGGCCTCTTTCGTTGTAATTTGAATAGCCAGCAGGTGTTATTAGCAGTCTATCCAAGTAATTGGGATAATTTGGCAAAAAGGGCGTTTCATTTGGCTTCTGCATGGATCATTTGGTCCATTTGGAAAAGAAGGAATCTTCTCATATTCAAAGGTCTTGCTTGTTCAGATGCACAGATCCTTCTTGATGCTCAACAACGAATTGTCAAAGCATTCAGGTGCTCATCAATTGCTAATGAGGTGAAGAGCCGTATTTGGGAGCACTATCTTCAGATTCACATTTACTTGTGAGTTTTTGCTTGCTCTTCATATTGTTTAGATGTTGTATTTGAGTGGGGTGGTTTTGCTCTGATGGACATTCTCTCCACTGAGTTATTAGTCCCCATTGTACTCTGTAACTTTCTCTGGATAATAAAGGCTCAAGTCCTTCAAAAAAAAAAAAAATTGTCCAAGAAGAAGAAGAAGAAGAAGAAGAAGAAGAAGAAGAAGAAGAAGAAGAAGAAGAAGAAGAGAGACAGGCTTGGGATCTACTTATGAACCATTTTGTTTATAATCCTCCATCCTCCTCATATCAATATTCATGGAGCAAACTCAATGGAATCCTGGGATAACCTTATAACCTTATATGATTCAATATTCATGGAGCAAACTCAATGGAATCCTGGGATAACCTTATAACCTTATATGATATGGTGTGGGAAACTCAATTTCTGATCACTATCCATAGATACTACTAGAAAAAATGGGACAAGCCAGAAAAGAAGGATCCAACATAAAACACAGATTTTCTACATAACAAGGGGCGTTTAAAGTGTACTACAATTTGCTTCCTCTCCAAAGAGGTCAAAAATTGAGTGAAAAAATGGGGAAAAGAATGGTTCTTGGAAGAAAAACAGGAAAAGCATACAATTTATGAGGAAAGGAGAGATATAAGGAGGAAACTCTTCCAGGATAAAGACGACAACGCTCTACAAGATAAAGAAAATGAGCTGAAAATCAAAAGTGAAAAGCATTGAGGAAAATGAGGCAAGAAGTCTAGCTGTGAGAAGCAGGTGCAAACACATCAATGAAATGGAGGAGGGAAGTTCAACCTTCTTCTTTAGGACAATCAAAAGTAGAATCCTGAATAATGGGATGGAGATAGTGTAGTTTTAGAAAAACAAGGAGAAATAAAAATTTTTTTCCATAAGAAATACAGTGCCTTGTTTGACAACTATCAAGTGGACGAGGGGCTGCTAGAAGCCTTCTTTAAGGAAATCCCAAAAGAGGTACAAATCATTGAAGAGGAGGAAATTTTAACCACCCAAGAAGAAAAAGAGATTTTAGACACTCTTAAATCTATGGCTCCTGGGAAGAGTCCTGAACCTGACGGCTTTCAACCAGAATTCTATGTGGAATTCTGGGATATAATGAAGGATGATATTATAACCTTTATCTAGGGACCATGGAAAGCCAAGACTCTAAGCCCAGCTATCAATGTTGGGCATATTACTATGATTCCTAAAGTACACAATCCTTCACAAATAGGAAACTGGAGACCAATATCTTTAACTAATACTAGTTATAAGGTATTAGCCAAAATAATGGCATATCAATATGCAAGGTATGCCGCTCTTCTTTGTTGATCAATAGACCAATCTTCTGATGTGATGGCCATTTATTCTACAATATCTTTTGTCTTCATATATGTATGAGCTATTGCGAGCTCATATTGTTAGGATGCAAACATGCTCTCATTGCCTATAAGGCTGGGTAATCATATATGTTAAAAGGTAGCTAAGAGTAGCATCTTATTGATGCAATTTGCAACGTTTCATGTTGTGCCAACAGAGATGTGGAAGGATTATAAGTTATTTATTGATTGGCTACTCTCCACATGCATGATCCACTAGCTTTTGGCACAAGGAATGTGCATACAAATTCCGTACTAGGTCAGGGCTCATCATGTTGCCATGCTGTATAAGGCAAATCCTACAGAGCTTGCTTTAGTTAAATAGGCCATTCTACTACCATTAACATTAATTAACACAAACCATTGCATCCAATACATTTAAGTTAAAATCCCCCTGAAAACCCCTTTGGTTTGGATGCATATTCACACGGGGGGTTACTTCGGGCACTCGGAATTGTCGGATGGCCATATTTGCCCTTTATTCCTTGATCTGGACCGTACATAGCAATCCTCGTTTATGGGGTATGTCTGTACAAGTTTTTGTATATTGTATATTGAAGTTTGTAAAATACTATAAGGTTTGAGGGAATGTACTTAATGGTGTTAATTTTGTACATGTATTGTAAGTTTTTAGGGGCTCTCGCTGCCCTACGTAACCCCCCGTGTGAATATGCACCCAAACCAAAGGGGGTTTCAGGGGGATTTTAACTTAAATGTGTTGGATGCAATGGTTTGTGTTAATTAATGTTAATGGTAGTTAATGTTAATTAATGTGTTGATTGTTATTCTAAATTTTTTTTTGGGCCCTTCGGGCACTAAGAAATCCACGGGCACTAAGAAATCCATAAATGCATGTAATAATTTTAAAAACACTTCTGCATGTAATATTGTGCATGTAATATCTGTGCATGGAGATTCCTGAGTGCATACGAATCATAATAGAAAATGGTAGTAGAGCTAAAAACAAGCCATTACATTCTAAGACCTAATGTTAAGTGTGGCATAATACCATGATAGACAATAGACCATGATAGTCAATAACATAATAAGTATGCAACCTAGTCCTGTAGCAAGTCCTTAGAAAAGCTCTCCCAATCAGCAACCTCCTTCACAACCAAAGAGAGCAACATGCTAATATAAAATAATAACAGGTCTGGTAATATTTGACATCATTTTTTGTATGGTATGTTTATATTTCATTTTTCCACCTCCAACCAAGATAGCTGAAATGTAGAGTCTTATATGCAACAGTATTAGGCAAAGAAAAAGCAATATACATGGCTTTACCTTGTTGAACATATTGAAAAAACTGAGTTCTATCAAAATTTCACACAATCAATCTCATAACTCAAGCTGCGGCCTTGGTAGATTTTGAAGGATAATGTACAAGCTTGGCCAACCAGTGGATTCTAAAGATTGTTTTCAGCTCAGGCAATGAAAGAAATTCCTTCTAAAAAATGGTAAGCAAAGAATGAGCAAACACGTAAATGAGCTGCACCCACAAGTTATGCAGCAACAAGGAACAGTCCTGGCATCTGCATCAGCCCCTACCCAACCTGCACCAGCTAATCATCTATGCACAAGCAGCTGGATAGTTATCAGTTTATACATCCGATTGTGACAAGTCTGCCCAAGCAACAAAAGGTGCCTTTGCAGGAAGATCAAGATGTTCAATTTCAGTTCCGAGTTTGCATCAACCTGAAGCTTTATCTAAGGGCCAAGTCCAAGCTTTGGTAACTACTATTTCTGAAGCTGTTGCATCTCTTAAATCTGGAAGGCAAACACAACTAAAGTGATCCTTGAATCAAGCGACCAGGCAGGCAAATGCCTCACGAAATTTCCACGTACAAAACGGGGCAAATGCTCGAAAATAAAAATTATTTAACAAATATTATGAACTAACCCGAAAGTCTGGGACCCAGATAAGGGAAATAACAGCGATGAGCTGCAGCCTGAACAGTAGAACAGGAGGAAATATTAAAGCATCAAAGAGGGAGAAGAGGCGATGCCTTCAAAGCCAGGGCTTAGCTCGCATGGTAGCCGGAGAAATTCCGTTGGAAAAAGCCTTCCAACTTTATTTTTTTGGTTTTTTTTTCCTAGAACGGTCTTAGGAACTTCGCTGCATATCTCCAGAACTGTGGCATACAACACCATGAAAGAAGTGTGCCAAATCCGTAGGGAAAGATGCAGCCCATAACCGCTCCTTGCCCAGGTCCTCTGGCTCCACGAAGCCCTTTCTGAAACGCTAAGCTCATATTCACGATGGTTTGCATGTCTTCCTCTTTTTTTTTTTTTTTTTTTTTTTTTCAAAACGAGAATTTTTATTGTAAGCCCTTAGATGTTGTCTGTTTTAAGCATTAGTTACTTGGAAAAGAATTTGTTTTCTATGTAGATCATCAAGCATTAAAGTATCTAATTTTGAAACCTTGTAGGACGGTCAGAATCACTCGATGATTAATCATGTTACAAGAATTTCAATTTCGAATTGTTGTGAAACCAAAAAAATCTCATGCCCCCGTGGATCATTTATCTAAATTTTAATGATTGATTCTAAAGATAAAGGGGTTAAAGATGATTTATCCGATGCTGATTTATTTGCAGTGATTGCAGTACCAGAATGGTACGCAAATGTGGCTGATTTTCTTTAGAGGAGATGAAACCAATTGAGCGAAAGCGACTGATTCAAAAGTGTAAGACTTTCACTTTATTAGCAGGAACTTTATATAGAATTGGTAAGGATGATATATTACGTAGATGCATACTCCCTCATGAGGTGCAAAAGGTACTCCCTCATGAGGTGCAAAAGGTCATTAAATCTTGTCATGATTCCCCTGCGGATGGCCACTTTGCTGCAAATATAACTGCTAAAAGGGTCCTAAATGCGGGTTATTGGCGGCCAATCCTACACCATGATGTAACAATCTAATGAAACATTGCGCCCCTTCAGAGAATGCGTAGACCTACAAGAAGATACTCTATGCCTTTAACCCTACAGTCTCTATATTGCCTTTTGAGAAATGGGATATTAGTTTCGTAGGGCCAATTGACCCCCCTTCGTGGCAAACTCGTTGCGAGTATATATTAATATGGACTGATTATGTTACTAAATGGGCCAATGCCAAAGCATTAAGAAATGATAATGCAGTAAGTGTGGCATCTATTTTATATGAGAACTTATCGTTAGATTTGGGTGTCCTCTAACTTTTCTCATATCGTTAGATTTGGGTGTCCTCTAGAATTGGTAAGCGATAGGGGTTCACACTTTGTATCTTGACTGAGCATAACTCATAAAAAGAGCACACCATACCAATGCCAAATAGAACTGACTAACAAAACCTTGTGCAGCATAATAACCAAAATTGGTAATGCTAATCACACTGACTGGGATAAGGGTTATTAAATGATCTATGGGCTTATAGAATAGCACATAAGGTCACCACAAAACTACTCATTTTATGTTGGTATACGGTCAGGGAGCAATATTACCCAATGATCTAAAAATTCCATCATTGTCACGGAGCAATATTACCCAATGAGCTGAAAATTCCATCATTGCGAGTGACGATGAGAGAGAGGATGGTGAGAGAGAAGCTTGATGAGGATGGTAGCCTTCACGCACGTCTACAAGAACTAGAAAAGTTAGATGTCTACAAGAACTAGAAAAGTTAGATGAAGTGCGCCATCAGGCATACATGGCAAGGGAAGCACTTCGACAACAATGTAAGCAATGGTGTAGTCTGTATGGTCTGTTAACTTAAGTGCATGTCAATTTAATTGCACCACAGCCGTCCTGCATCCTTCCCAAATCCATTATGAATGCAACCATTGTCTGTTCTTTTGTGTGTACCTGTCTGAGAAAGATTTAGAGCAAAATAAAAACCAAGCTGGAATGGAAATTCACCCTTGAATAAAATCCATGGTAATATGCTTCCATGGTTTCTCGGGAATAGGCAAAGGCTGTACTAATCCAGCAGGCTTACCAGTAGAAGCTTTTACTTGTTGACAAATAAGACATGCTTCGACATATTTTCTTACATCCCTGTCAAGCTTTGGCCAAAAGAAACGTCTTTTAACGGTTGCCAAAGTAGCTTGAATTCCTCTATGACCAGAATATGGAGGTTCATGACATTCCTGTATAACCTTCAACCTGTATGCTTGTGTAACACAAGTACGATTTCGGTAGAGTAATAACCCATTATGAATCCTATACTCTGCCAAAGGATCTCTTCCATCCTTTTGTACCTGTGCATATGGAGTAGCAAAGGAGGGATCGCTCACATATTCTTTTTTCATAGGTTCCAAATCAACAAATTCTGCTACAGATATAGCTTGAATATTTATCCGACTTAATGCATCTGCAACCTGGTTCTCCTTTCCAGGCTTATATTCAAGCTGCATTCCTTCAAAATCCTTTATAGTGTCAATGAGCTTTAATTGCCGCGCATTGATAATATCTTGCGTTTGTATATGTTTCAAACTTTGCTGATCAAAGCGAGCTACAAACTTAGATCCCATAAGATAATGTCTCCACTTCTTGAGTGCATGAACTAAGGCAATCAATTCCTTTTCATAAGTGCTATACTTTTGCTCTAATGGTTTGAGCATTCGGCTGACATAAGCTAATGGATGTCCATCTTGCATCAATACTGCACCAATAGCATTTCCACTTGCATCAGAACAAACTGTAAAAGGCTTGTTCCAATCAGGTAGCACTAATACCGGTTCAGTTGCCATGTTCTCTTTCAGAATTCGGAAAGCTTCCTCAGCTTCCGGATTCCAAACAAAGGGAGCATCTTTCTTTAAAAGCCTGCTAAGAGGAAGGGTTATTTTTGCAAAATCCTTCACAAATCTGCGATAGTAACTGCATAACTGTACAAAAGATCGTAAGTCCTTGAGGTTTTCAGGTCGAGGCCAATCAATAATAACCCTAATCTTTTCAGGATCCATACGTATGCCTTCTTTGGATATGATATGACCTAAATATCCAACTTCTTGCATAAAGAACCTGCTCTTAGATTCGTTAACAAACAGCTTATTCTGTCTCAAAAGATCAAAAACCTGTTGAAGGTGCTGTTTATGCTCTTCAATAGTTCTACTGTATATAAGTATATCGTCAAAGAAGACCACAACACTTTTTCCTAGTACGGGTGCCAAAACTCTCCCCATAAGACGGCAGAAAGTTGCCGGGGCATTAGTTAGACCAAAAGGCATTACACGAAACTCATAGTGACCAAAGGTTGTTCTGGATGCCGTTTTACCAATGTCTTCTTCCCTAATTTGGATTTGATGATATCCTGATTTCAAATCAATTTTGCTAAATATGCATGCACCTCGTAATTCATCAAATAGGTCATCTGCTCTGGGCACTGGGAATTTATCCTTAATAGTCAACTTATTAAGAGCTCTATAATCCACACACATTCTATATCCCTTATCTTTCTTTTTGATAAGAATAACAGGTGCGCCAAAAGGGGAACAGCTTGGCCGTATTAGCTGTCGTTCTAACATCTCGGCTATCTGTTTCTCGAGCTCTAATTTCTCAAAATGGCTGACTCTATAAGGTGCCCTGTTTGGAGGTTTAGCATTTTCTTGCAACTGTATAGCATGATCTTCAGGACGATGAGGAGGCAGATCCAAAGCTTCCTCATCTTTGAAGAGATCATCGAATTGTCTCAGAAAACTGTATAACTCGAGAGGCACCTGTGATGGAGGGTCAGAGTTTCTAAATAAAGTATGATTCAGCTTCACCCTGTATTAACTTCTTAGTTTCGGAGTATGTCAGTAGGGGTTCAGCTTGAGATGTGAAATCTGTACACAGCTTCAAAGGTTGCCCTTCAACCATTATAGTTACTGTCTTTTCCCTGTAATTAGGTCGGGCATCATACTGCTCCCGCCATCCAATTCCTAATATCACATCCATAGTTCCTAGAGGGGCCATAATCAAAACTCTTTCTTCGGAATACTGCCCTATTTGGATGGGAGCTACCACATATTTATCACACTGGTTCCTAGGACCTTTCAAACCCTGCACAACTGTGATTTTTGTTTGCAAATCACAGATAGGTAATCCTAATTTATACACCAAGTCATGCGAGATAAAGTCATGTGTTGAACCATCATCAAGTAAAACAGTCACATTTTGACCTTTTACTGAACCTTTCATTTTAAACAGCCATGCTTCTGAAGATCCTGTATCGTCTTCTGACAAATTCTTTAGGTATGCAATTTGCAGTCTCCCTTTTTCCTGCTCATTAGCTGCAAGCTTTCCTTTATTCCTTTCCTCTCCTTCCCTGGAAGTTTCGGGTCTATCTTCCACATGGTGAGATTGAGCAACTTGCCTTTCCTTAGGCGGCGGCTCCTTAAACTGTACTTTCTTTGTATTTTTATCTGTCGGAGCTGTATTCTTCGGGCAGTTAGATTGATAATGTGGACCCCCACAAGTATAACATCCAGTCTTTGGCCCTTTACTCTGTTCCTGTTTGGGCTTCTGTCCGTTATTAGAGCGTTTCCCATTCCTCCCATTGAACCTGGTCTTACGCTCATCACGGCCCCTTTTATTTTTCTTATCTCTTCTATTTTCAAATTTTTCTCGCTTTGGTCTTTTTTGTTCACGAGAAGGCGCTCCTTCCCATATAACCAACTTACGAGCCTTGGGGTTCAACTTTCGTTCTGCAGCTCCTGCTTTCTTAATTGTGTCTTCCATGTTGACTGGTTCAATAAGATCTAACTCTGCAAATATGTCTTCCCTCAACCCATTCACGAACTTCCTTAAGAGTTCGTGTTCACCCAAGTTCCTAACCTGTGAACCTAGATGACTAAATTTCATGTAATATTCCGACACTGTTTCACCATCATCCTGTTTAACAAGGTCCCATTCTTTTTGCAATATCCTGTAATAGTTTGCAGGCAGGTAATGGGCTTCAAATGCACTACGAAAAACTGCCCATGAATTAACTTCAGGTTGCATCAGTCTGCGACCTTGCCACCAAACTTGAGCTTGTTCATCTAAATATGTGTCCATGGCTTGCAGTTTTTCTTGTTCGGTCGCGTTAACTCTCTCAAAGAACTTTTCCCATATCCCCAGGAAACTTATTACTTGCATTGGCTTAACAGACGCTCCGCCAGTAAAGTATGGCAGATCAACTTTTTCCAACCATTTAGGAGCCTTATTCCTTTTAGTTGGCGTATCAGTTTCAGCAGTAATCAAAGGATCTGGGTTGCCAGTATCTGGCGGCGGATTTTCAGGTGGTGGTGGATGAGCAGGTGGAGGGCCTCTGAGTAATGGAGGTGGCTGGGCATTACTGGGAAGAAAACCATAAAGTAGAGCAATCTGCTCTAATTTAGCATATAGCTTTCAACAGAACTCTTCTGATTTGTGATAAAATATTAGTAAGCTTTTTTTGCCTATTGTACATCCGGTTATGTTCAGAGGCCCATCTAAAAAATACTATGCATACTTGTGTGCCACTAATGAACTATGCATTGCCACTCCGCACCAACGAAGCAGATTTCGACCACAACCACAACCTTTGAAAGCCTACGACAACACTGGATTCCACCAGAATTTGGCATACAACCTCATGGAGGCACGTAGCCGGGAACGGCTATCTTGGAAACTTCTTTGTGATTCGTCTTCTAGGGTCTTGCGAGGTTGCAACACAAACTCCTAACTCCATTTGATATAGGAAAAATTGCTCGCTCGCTAGGGCGGAAGAGGGGAGGGGGGAAGGGGGAGGTATTAGGCAACTGGAAAAGGTTGCCTCGGCAACTTTTTTGGGGTCCGCCTTATAGGGTATGACCTCTCCCCTATAGCCAAATTCCTAACCCCGTTCGACATGGAAAAGATTGCCAGCGCGAAGCGTCATGCGAGCAACCGTGTAAAAACCCAAGTGTTTCGCCGTTCGGGCAGTATAGAGGCTCCGAAGTGACGATTTGACTTCGCCACATCGTCTAGAATGGCGAGGCTATCCTATGAACAAGGTTTAAAATGAAACACACTTATTTAAGAAGTGCGTTTGAAAGATTCCTTCGAAAATTCTGCAAAATTAAAAAAAGGGACAAAACAGGGAGCAAGATAGATTGTTGAGCACATAGTATTCAGAATACCCCATAAAAAGTAACACTTTTACAGATTCGACTTAAAAAAAAGGCTAAAAAAAAATGGTTGTTTTAAGGTAGAGCACTCTAATTTTGGAGATCCAGCGATTTGTTTTTGATGAAAATGCAAGCAAATACAGTGATTTCCGACTGACAGACTGTCACTTTGCAACAATCACTTAGAACTTAAGATTTTTGAGTTTTTTGATGATGTTTCTTGAACTTTTTTTCTAGAATGAGTTGTGGCAGATAGGGAAGGGATAAGAGGAAACTAGGTGTAGGCAGGCTTGAAGTAGATATGCTAGTTTTATCATTTTCTACTTTTGCATGCATCCCAAGAAATCGACTTTGGGGGTCTGAATTTGGTCAAGTTCAATTTTTTCAAAGCCATTACATTTTGGAATAAGAAAATTTGAATAATAAGTTTTTTTTTTTTTTTTTTTTTTTTTAGGGCAAGAATGGCTAGGGATGGGTGATTTGGCAACAAAGGTGATGATTTGGCAAGCAAAGGGTATGTGGCAAGAAAATTAGCAAACAAAGTTTCTTCTGGTCAAAAACGTTTTGTGACATGGTGATGATGTGGGGGTGATATAATGGAACCTTTGATATGTATGCACAATGGTGCGTGGATTTTGAGATTTTTAGGCCAACTTTTTGCCTTTTCTAGGAATGTCATGTCAAAGCCGTACTTTCTCTCTCTATCTTTGTTTTTTTGGAGAGAGAATACGATTTTGGACTAAATTGGATGGAATTTTAACAATTTTTCATATGTGATGGATGAATAGTGTACTTTTGACTAGGAAAAACGGTCTTGCTAACTTTGGTCTCGACAAATGGCAATGGTGTATGAAAGGGGAGAGAATGATATATAAGAGATATTTTTTTTTGGTGGAATGATAGTAGTAAAGCCTTGGGAAATAGCAAATCATGCCTTAAGATCATGGCAAAAGCTTGAATCATGCAAAGCACCATTGATTTTCGAGTGGTATTCCAAATTTTAACTTTGGTGTCTTCAACCTTTTGACTTTAAGTGTTCAATTTGCTTAAGTGATCAAATGTTCTTCAAGGAATGAAATCCGCAACTTCAAAAACGCAATCAAAGGCCCGAAGGAAGGATGAAGGTTAAGCGCCTTCAGAAGGGCGCCAGGCTTCTGGGAGATTTTCCCAACCCCGATGGATGAGGCTTTGTATGAAGCTGTTCTCCAGGGGTTGGGAATTACAAACATCCTGGAGGAAAACCAAGATTCTTTAGGAATCATCGAAAATCTAATTAGATGGGCATTTGAGTCTAGATCTAGAGTAGGCTTCTGTAGGTTTGGGTTTAATTCTTTCTTCCTGTGTATCCTTTGCTTCGACAGGCCTGGCTCCTTAAGGGTGGCTGCTCACAATTCTAGACCCTTTCTTGGGAACAGATTTGAGCGTAATTTGTTCATGATGAGTGCCCCTTTGGAATTTGGAGTTGAACCGATCTATTACTGGGCAGCTTTCTTTGATCTCCAACCATCTCAGCATCTTAGGGACTTAGACGTGGTGGTGTGGAGGTTCTTGGTAGCAAATTAGCTTAGATTTCTTTCTGGGGCCCTGTGTCAGGTCTAGGGTCCCTGTCAAGTAGGGTCTTTTAGCATCTGTGTGTCTGGGATCTTCGAGGGTACGTGTTGTCAGCTTCCCTGTCATATCCTGGAATTCTTCTCGGGGGGAGGGGAAGGCCATCATTGGCAGTTATTTCTTGGGGCGTAAGGAAATTAAGTGGAAGGGGTGGCTTGCAGAATTTGGTAACGGCAGCATCTTTGAGACTTCAGAGGGTTTGAATCGTGGTTCTGTTTATCCCCTTCTGTTCGGCTTCTGTTCAAGATGAGTACCAAAACAGGGAATTCTAAAAATCAGTTTAGCAGGGAGGATGATGAATGGAATCAACTTTTTTGGCTGGATAGCAGACGGGACAAAGCTTGGAGCATTTTAAAGGATTTATACACTGCCTTGGAGATAATCGGTGATCAACAGAAAGCAGCGGCATTCTGTATGGGGGTTCATGAAGAGGTGGGGATCGTGGCGTGCAAAGAAAAGATAAGAAACATTGATAAAGATTACATGGACAGAAGGGCGAATGATAGAGACTGGGTTTGGAACACTTATGGTTATATACAAGAAATAGATAACACCTTATACAAGCTCATCACTGTAAAACAAGGTCATACTGAAACGGATTGCTGCAGTTTGAAGAATAGCATCTTCAGAACGTTTATAGATGAAATGTTGGCAAAGGTCAAAAACTTGATCATCATTTGGGACGGGCTGAGGGAAAGCTCCAATGCTAGTATCAGGCTAATTAGGAGGTGGGAAGAGGCGGAGGATCACGTTATTGAGAGACACAGGAAGTCATTTAGAGCAGGGCTGGCCTTGGATCAGCCATTGGAAGGAGTATCGGCATCTCTGAAAGTCTACCAGCTTAGAAGGAAGAAATTGGCCAAGGCTTGCAAGATTAAAGATTCAAATGGTTTCTTCAATCCGACGGAGGTTAATTCTTGTGACTACGAGAACTGTGAGGAAGTCAAAATGGTAGCTTTGAACATAACGAAAACGAAGGTGGGAGAAAGCAAAATAACCAATACCATCCCGGTCGTGGGCAAGAACGACAAGACTAAAGGTTTGGCTCCCCCTCCCTCCTATAAGAATATTTTAATGAAAGAAACTCCTTCTGTTCCAACTAACTCTGTCAGTCAGAATGCTGGTAGGGGGATTTTATTGATTTATTTGGTGTGCCAGACTCTTCTGCAGCTGACCTTTTTTTCAGGAAAGCTATTTTAATCCACTTCCCGCGGAAGTGCCCTTCTCAGGAGGAACTTAAGATATGGATCACCAAGTCACAACACATCCCTATTCTTTCCATCCTTAAGCTTGATAGCAAAACCTTCCAAATTGTGTGCAGGGACGAGGTGTGTGTTAGCTATATTCTTAAAAGAAAATTAGATATGATTGCTAATGCCCCTTTTTATATGATGAAGTGGTGGTCTAGTTTCATACCGGGGTCTGATAAGGATATCAGTACTTCTACCTGGATCTCCTTTCCTAACCCCCCCCCCCCTCTGTTTTTTGGACTAGATCTCACCCGACGATTCTTTCTGAATTTCTAGGGGATGTAATTGAGATTAATATCCCTCAAACCAATTACCCGTCAGTGTGTATCTCCAAAAGAATAAATTCCGATTGGAGTAAAAGCATAAAAACCAGAGTCAAGGAGAATGAGTATATGGACATCATGATCTCTTACTCCAAATGGCCTGTTTTGGTTCCAATTGTCAAGGAGAATCATCAACAGAAGAATATCAAGCAGATTTGGATTCCAAAAGTAAATAACAGTGAGGATAGAAAGGAGTGTGTGCACGATGACATCTCTAATATTATTACAGAGCAGAATCTAATTGAGAATCAGACAATTCTGTCCAAGATTGAGGACCAGAAGTACTACCAGGAGATCCCAAAGATGGAACTCAAGGACAATATGGTCCTTCTGATTAAAAATGTTAACTTGTCAGTAAGAATTGACACAGGGAACTTTGTTTTCACCATGCCTGAAGATCCTGATCCTTATCAAAATAAGCAAGAGATAGAGATACAACAGAAAATTGAAGAGATAGTGGATTTAGAGGATAAAGGTTGGAGCTTGGTTGACAAAAGGAGGGGCAGAGGCAAGAAAAAATTCTACTTGAATCCCAGCCGAGCAAGTCCCAGGAAACAAACCATTCAAGCTCGAGAAGCAGTAGGTAAATATAAATTTTAATGGATAGAGATATTAGTTGCATAACCTGGAACCTCCAGGGACTGAATAGCATCATTAAAAGGGATAGGCTTAGAGTTTGTCTTCACTCCTTCAATCCGGATATCTTGTTTATTCAGAAGCACAAGATTCACGACCTTAATCCACTACTACAAAAATAGGTAGAAATGGCACAAAAGTGACATTTATCCTCCGCCTTTTAACCGGGCATAAACGTCACTTTTGTGCCATTTATGACGTTTGTGCCCCCCAAATGGCACAAAAGTGACGTTTATGCCCGGTAAAAAGGCGGAGGATAAATGTCACTTTTGTGCCATTTCTACCTATTTTTATAGTAGTGATCATAGGGATATTATTAGTAGAACTCTCCCCCCAATTTTAGTTTATGGTCTATTCCAGCTAACGATTCTTCTGCAGGGATTGCAATTGCTTGGAATAATTGCTTGAACATGTCTAATACTTATATGATCAATGGAAGGAATGGCAGATGGCAGATTCTTTTATGTACTATCTTTAAAATTAGGATTGCTTTGGTTAATATATATGCCTATAATAATCCTGGGGATAGGGTAGAGATTTGGAAGAAGATTCAGAATAGTTTGGACAATCTGGAGTTTGATGAATGCATTTTAGGAGGGGATATTAATATGGTTACTAACAGTTTTATGAAGAACAAGAATTACAGGCCTTTAGGTAAGCAGGAAAAGGAAGCATGGTCAGACCTGATTGGGGGGCACAATCTTACTCTAGCTAGGACCAAGGCTGATCCTTACAGTTGGACTGACAAAAGGGTGGATCCCACCTTATGTCTACATGACAGGTTTTATTTATCTGAAAATTTATGGAATCACAGTAATAGGGTGAACAATTTAGAAGGTTACACTCTATCGGATCACTTCCCTCAGCAGCTAAGAATTATAGGCAGAGACACCATAAAAAAAAGGAGGACATACTTTAAGCTCAACACTAGCCTATTGGACCATGATGAGTTTATCCTTAGATTTCAGCAGGTGTTGATTAAGTATCCCAGGCCTACTGGAAAAACTGGTTGGATGTACTGATGGGTTAAGGTAGCCAAGGCGATTAAGAATTGGCTTAAGGAATGGGGTGCACCTCTAGAAGAATTCCCATCTCCAGAACTTAAGAGAGAGACTTATAAATTCCCCGGATGAGGATAAGGATGAAATCTGGGCAGAAATAGAAAAGAAGGAGATTAAAATTGCAGAAGGTTGGAGACTCAAGGCAAAAATCAGGGAGATCAAGGAAGACGAGAGAGGAAGCTCTAAGTTCTTCTTTGTCAAAGCTAAAGGCAGGGTTAAAAGGAATCACATATTCGAGATTAAGGCAGGTGACGAGGATATTACTGATGAGAATCAGATTAAAATTGCGGCCATGAATCATTTCAAAAATATTATGGGGACTAATAAGGACTTCCAGCATGATCTTATGGATGGCTTCATTAACATGCAAAGAAGAGTAAGCCCAGAGGAGAATTTGAGTATTGAGAAGCCCTTTTCTCGTGAAGAATTATATCTAATTGCAAAGGAAATGGAAAAAGACAAAAGCCCAGGTCCCGATAGGCTCCCTGTGGAATTCTTCATCAAGGTGTGGCCTTTTATAGGGGAAGACATTACTAGCCTGGCCAATGAATTCAGGGATTCCAAATGCTTGGATGCAAGAATAAACACCAGTCTTATTACTCTCATCCCTAAGATAGATATGCCTGCTACCTTCTCGAACTACAGGCCTATTTCGCTTTCAAATGTCATTTATAAGTTAATCTCAGGTACTATAGCCAGGAGACTGAAGCTGGTCTTGGAAAAGATAATCAACACATCCCAGGCAGCCTACCTGAAGGACAGATTTATCCTTGATAATGTGGTCACTGCAATTTTGGGTCTTAACTGGGCCAAAGATACAAATCAGGATGTTGCTCTAATCAAATTGGACATCACCAAGGCTTTCGACTCGGTAAGCTGGAATTTTCTTTTTAAATGCTGCAATGCCTTAGGCTTTTCAAATGAGGTAATTCTTCTTTTCAAGGCTATTCTTTCCAATTCCAGATCCTCGGTTTTAATTAATGGGGAGTGTGGCCCTTTTTTTCCCCTTGAAAGGGGGGTAAAATAAGGTTGCCCACTGGCTCCTTTTCTTTTTCTTATTATCGTGGAAAGCCTCCATAGTAAGCTGGAGGAGGCCAAGTCAACTAACCTGATCCAAGGGCTAACCCTCCTAGACAATAGGGATCAGATATTGAACGGGCATTTTGTAGATGACACATTCTTGCTGGTATCCATGGACAATGAGATCCTTAATCAACACTCAGGCCATCTTAGAGGAGTTTGGGGAAGCTTCGGGTTGCAAGATCAATCCTATAAAATCGAAAATCGTCGCCAAGGATCAGGTAAAAGGGGAGCAAACGGCTGCTCTTATGGGATGTAAGTATATTCTACCCACCAATTCGTCTAAGATCCTAGGCATTCCTATGGCCCTAAAAGGTAGCCCCTCGGATATCTGGACTGATATTATTGAGAAGTTTCAAAAAAAAGTGGACAGCTTTAACTCTAAGTACATCTCGAAGCAAGGCAGAGCCATCATTGCAAATTTTGTGATCTCCTTGTCCCATGTCTATCAGTCTTCAGTAATCTTGGCGCCTAAAAAAGTATCTTCCAAGCTCCAGAGTATCATTGGCAGATTTATTTCCTCTGGCCAAAACAAGAGGTGTTGGACCCCTGTGGCCATGAAGGAATGCTGCAAAAATAAGAAATATGGGGGTTGGGAGTGATCAACATTGAGAAACAGGGAATAGCACTAGCAGCCAATACTTCTACAAGGCTGTTTACAACAAGATTAATCATCTAGTGTCCATTATCATCAGACATTACTTGGGTAGATGCACTTCATATGGATGGAGGAACCTGAGAATAAGTCTTCCCCATTCTATTTACTTCCCTTTCTCAGTTCCCAACTCCACACCTGGCTTGCTTAAGAAATGGATTAGGGCCTGGAACCAGGTAAAAGGGATGTTTACGTGGAAGGAAGGGCTGTCTATGAATCAATCAATCTTTTGGAACCCTGCTCTTCTCACTAACAACTCTTCTTTGTGTTTGGCATGCCATTTTCCTGAGCAGACTAAGATATGGAATTCCAAAGGCATTTGCCTGATCAGAGATTTATTTGATGATCAGGAAATTATTCCCTTCAGGAATTTGGTGCTGTCGGAAGAAGATGGGAACTGTGAAGCTCTCTACAACAATATTTGCACCATGCTTATTCAAGGAAAATGGACAGAAGGGGATGACAACTGGAATCACAAGGGGAAGGCAGAATTCAAAGTTAAAGTAGCTTACAGATTTCTGATGAAGAATCAGCCCATGACCATGCATAATAAATGGCAAATAGGGAAGGATAGATGCACTAAGAATCTTAAATTCATGTGGTCTAGCCCTATCCCTCCTAAAATCAAATCCTTCATGTGGCAGCTGTGGCACAAGGCATTAGCAACAAACTGTAAAAGATACATAATCCAGATGACAGATTCGGATGTATGCCTTAGATGTCTGTCACAAAAGGAGGATGAGAATCATCTCTTTAGAACCTGCTTGTGGTCAGAGTGGGTTCTAGAGTTAGCCTCGATTATTACTGGCACTGATCTTAATTCTTTGAGTTCTACAGATTTTTTCATGCTGGATCAACACAACGACTGGAGGATTTATATCATCTTGTGGAGGATTTGGAAAGGAAGGAATAATTTCATATTCAACGATGAAATTACCCATCCGGAGGCAGTTATCAAACAGATTGAATATGACATCAAATGGATAATTGCTGCAGGTTAATTCTTATAACAATGATTCTCATTATGTTTTGGTGCTATGCAGGGATCAAATTCATGCTGCTGCGCAAGCTCAAGTGGAAGAGAATGGACGAGCACGCGAACCAAGAATGGATTAAGGTCTTTGGGCCACCGGATCTGGAAGGGCATAATCAGCCGTGCGTTTGCGGATGCTGTTGTGACCAAAACCCCCATGCTCGAAGGGGTCTGATCTGTGAAGCCAAAGATAACAAAGGGAGATTCAATATGGCAATGGCGGAATCCTGCCTATGTATTTTCTGCACTCTCTCAGCTATGGTCAGAGGCAGAGGCCGAAAATCAGCAAACTTAAATCTGAAATCTCACTTCTAGATAGCAAATATCCCACTTGTGGACCGTTACTGTTTAAATGTCGCAGTCTTTTGTATCTGAACTGAGCTTCCCTTTTGATTATCTTAAACCAAAAACTCTATGGGTTATACTTCCCTGTAAAAAGTAGTTTTGTACCTATACTTATATAAATATACTTATAAGCCTTCAATCGAAAAAAAAGATCAAATGTCCTTCAAGAAATGCCTATATGATGCTAAACTAGTGTTCATCTTTGGTTCTACATATCAATATGTCTTCTACAAGTTGCCAAGTGATGGATATCTTCAAGTTTCATGCTCTACAAGCTCACACACACATGTATGAAGTCAAATGCTAGTGAAGTGTGTCAAGCATGCATATAGCTCTTATATGCTGCCATTTTGTGGCAGTAATGGCATATGGACAACTTGGTCATACATGGATTCTTAGAAAATCATAGAAAAACCATACCTCAAAAAAACACTTCCTTAAATAACATCATCTTAAAAACATCCCTTCAAAAAACCATACCGCCTGAGAAACAACACATCCTTAAAAAAGAAAGTACACCTCCTTAAGAAACCAAAAAAAAATAAAAATAAACTACAGCTCCTTAACAAAAACTACAGCATATCCTTGGAAAACCACACCTCCGTATAGCTACATGTAGGTTTTTTTCAAATCTTCAAAAAAACAACTCGTATTTTATTTTTTCTGTTGTTTTCAGCTGTGGACCAAATGTTGGGGTTGTATCACCTACTACCAACACCTCTCAATTTTAAAGTATCATCATTTGGGAGCTTATTCATATTCCAAAATCACACCTATTAGAAGCTGACTCACACTTACTGCCAATTCCAAAGCATCACACAGAGCAAAGCATCACCCATGTGGCTCAATATCCATATCGATGTCAGCAACATCCATTTGACAATTTATGAGAAGTTTACTGCCAGGTACTACCAATTCTAAAGAGTCACCTATTGAGGAGTTATACCTACTACCTAGTGGGAGCTTCCTCCCACTTACTATCATTTCCAAAGTATTGCATATTTTGAAAACTTTATACTCTTAGACTGAGCTTGTACACCTACTGCCAATTCCAAGGCACTATACATGAGGAAAGCATCACTCATGTGGCCCAACATCTGATACTACCAATTCTAAAGAATCACCTATTGAGGAATTATATCTACTACCCATGAGGAGCTTACTCCCACCTACTACCATTTTCAAACCATTGCATATTTTGAAAACTTTTTATTCTTGTACTGAGCTTGCAAAGTTTCAAAACTTTCTACTGCCTATGAGCATCTGGAACATTCTAAAACATTCTATTTTTGTTTTTTTTTAAGTTTTAAAAAACTTTTTATTTTTTGACTGAGATGCTTACCCATGAGCATCTGGAACATTCTATTCTTAGTGTTTATAAAGTTTCAAAAGACTTCTATTTTTAGACTGAGGTGCTTACCCAGGAGCATCTGAAACATTCTAGAATATTTTATTTTGAGCGTTTATAAATTTTCAAAAAACTTTCTATTTTTAAATTGAGGTGCTTATCCAAGAGCATCTGGAACATTCTAGAACATTCTATGTTGAATGTGTGCGAAGTTTTGAAAAACTTTCTATTTTTAGACTAAAGTGCTTACAAAGTTTCAAGGACTTGCTATATTTAGACTAAGGTGCTTACCTGAGTATCTGCAACATTCCAAAACATTCTATTTTGGCTCCTTACAAGATTTCAAAAAACTTTCTATTTTTAGATTCAGGTGCTAATTTTAGACTGAGGTGCTTACCCAAGAGTTTCTGAAACATTCTAGAACATTTTATTTCGAGTGTTTACAAAGTTTCAAAAAATGTTCAATTCTTAGACTGAGATGCTTACCCAGGAGCATCTGAAACATTTTGAAATATTCTATTTTGAGAGTGTGCAAAATTTCAAAAAACTCTCTCTTTTTAGATTGAGGTGGCCGAGATTGCGCCACATGGCCCATCCTTGACCATCGATAGGGGCGGACTTACTGGTAAATGCAGATTGAGTTCTTCTGGATAACTGTTAAAAATTGAGTACATTATGCTGTCATCTGTTATGCAAATAGATAAAATCAAGTCAAGTAGTATTTGAGCAGCAATGGTTCAAATCCAAAATTCTTTCGTGTTTTCTCTTAGTACATTGTAATACCATAATAATCATTGTTATTTGCAGTTGGAGTGCATTACAAAGCTCATATTCAAGATTGAATGGTCGAGCTTTTTTTGGTCAATACACTATTCATTTAGCATTGACCAAAAAACTGTAGCATTGTGCATTGTCCAGCATTTTTTTTTTTTTACTGTCACTTATTGAATACAGATTGAATGGTCGAGCTTTTTTTGGTCAATGCACTATCCATTTGGCATTGACTAAAAAAACTGTAGCATTGTGCATTGTGCAGATCTTTTTTTTTTTTTTTTTTTTTTTTGCTGTCACTTCATCTTTCTTCATTGTTTAACTAACAAACTTCATTGTTGAAAGCAACTTGCACATAAAATCACACTGGTTGCACTTAATTCACACAGATTGAACATGTAAACATAATCAGCATTTACTAATTGAATGAAAAAGTACATTTTGAGGTTCAGTTAACAGAATTTCTGTTACTTGCTTTAACAGAAATCTATGCCAAACCTGACAAACCTAAAGAAACATTGCCAAAACTTAAAGATCACCGATAGACCTTAAAGAAATTTCAAAAGAATGACTCTTCCAACCCTGTTGTCAAATCTGTGCACAAAAACAGAAAGATTTTAGTAGTATAACATAAAAGTTTGAGTAGAACATCAGCTGGCCTTAAAAATAGCTTTTCATTCAAATAAGTACAGTAATGTACAAAAGTTGTGCTAAAAAAAGCACTGGTTTACATGCAGACTTATATCAGCCGAGATCTTTCTACAACACGGTTATGTATGCAGATAAACTTAGCCGAGAATAATAGTAGCCGAGAAGGGTTATCTAAATACAACAGAACTAAAAAAAACCAGTCATTTTCTTCCTCAACAGAACTTGCATCGAAAAGTTGGGCTCCTCACTTCGTACATGCACCAGACATCTCCATTTTTCAGAAAGGTAACTTCCAGATGCAAAACTTGGCGAAGTTCTGCTGCTTCAGCCCAATGTAACAGCTGCTCTTTGATCCTTATCCCCATTTTGTAATATCCCATGACAACCCTTTGGGATATAGTTTGGTGATGCCTTCTCACCTCAAGTGGCAAGACTCCCTCGGATTTGATTGTGGTGGAGGAATCGGCTTCACTAGCCATGGATATGGAAGACGAGCTTGATCTTGAGAGTAGGATGAGCTCGAGCTTGATCCTGAGAGTAGGATGAGCTCGAGCTTGAAGACGAGCTCGATGGCGGGTGGAGCGCCTAACCAATGCCTTTCTTCGTGCCATGCAGGAAAGAATAGGAAGGGTCATTTCACGCCAACCTATGTAGGGATTTCGTGCCATTATGTTACCTTTAAGAATGGTAACTCATGATGTACAAATTCAGCTTTTTGCCGAATTTACATCATGTTATGCGCATAAATCTAAGAGTGAATTACACTTTATGATGCACCATTTCATGAAACCAATCATTCAACAACTGAAGTAACTGAAATACACACCTAAGAATTACAAAACTCAAACCTAAGGACTATTGAATAACAGAATTACAGAACACTTACCTAAGAATTTGTTTGGATGATTCAAGCTTGGCAATTTCGAGAATGGTGTCCTTTGTCATCTGACAAATACCTTGTGTCATGCTTGCCATGGATTCAACAATTTTTAGACTGTTTGCTGATCTCATTGTCTCCAATTCCTTGATCAATTCCACTTTCTTCAAAGAATCCTCCTTCATGAACTCCAATTTCCTTGCTCCATTTTCATCAAAATTGTTTGTCATTTTAGATATTCCTGTTGCTATGTCTTCATCTATGTGAACTCGTGATCTTCTTTTAGTTGTTGGCTTCCCACACACTCCTGCCTTAAATCTTCTAAACCCTCCACCGAGTGTTGAAGTTTGATCATGATCTCTCTCCACTGACTGACGGACAGATTAATGTTTCCATTGTTATGAACTTTATACTCTTTCATCAAGGATAACATTGTGCCAATTCCATTGTCAGACCAATCAACAGGCCGCTTTGTTTTTTTGCTTTGAATGGCATCAGAATCATTTTCATGAACAATCAAGGCCAAAGAATTTTCAGGGGGCATCAACTCACCAGGATTTGAAGCCAATGCCTTTTTCTGCTTCCTCGGATTGCAATCCTTTGCACCGAGAGGCTGAGAACTGATCTGCAATGCATCGGATTCAAAAATTTGGCCAGTCATCTTCTTCGGCCTCTTTGAAGGCAATCTCTCGACCTCTTTGAAGGCAATCTCTCGGTTCTAGGGGGCACAAAAGGTTTCGTGGTTGCTGGAAGAGCAGATCTAGTAGCTCTAGTCATAATTCAATGCCTGATAGAACAGAAATTGACTTCAAATTACTTCTTGATCACAATTTACATCAGAAATTTACAAGAACAATTTCAAACCTGAGACTCGAAATCCTATTGTCAATGCTCGAGGATATTAAATTGCAAGGCCGATCTCTTAACCTAATGCAAAATTGAAGTGGCGACTGTCCGAGAGAGTTGTCGGGCGCCAAAAATAAGAAACCGGCCGTTATGCCACTAACCATAAAACATGCGAGGGGGTTAATGGAAACGGCCCTAACAATAGTTAGGGGCCAGTTGTCTCTCAAAGGGAGAGGCAAATTTTTGACTCTCCCTTCATCTCTCGCCATCTCCCATCTCTCATTTTATATCTCAATCCCATGTGGCCAAGGCATCTCTCTCTCTCCCTCCCTCCCTCCCTCCCTCCCCCTCCCTCTCCCTCTCTCTCTGATTCAACAGAATAGCATTGATAGTTTTCTTTAGAATATATACATCAATGCAGCACCTTATACAATGTAAGCAATAACGCTAGGCAGTTGAATGCTGCTCCTTATAGACTTTATGCTGAATTTAGTTATAAAACAGGATCTCAAGCCGCAAACGACTTTCCACATCCACATGTTGATGTTGCATTAGGATTTTTAAAAGAAAAGCCACCTCCAATCAAAGCATTGCTATAATCCAGCTGCATTCCAAACAAGTAGAGAAGACTTTTTGGATCACACACTGCATAACCAGTAGAAAGGTGTGTTAAAAACATGGCAAGTATAGTGAAACTTCCTCACAAGTCCCCAAAAAAAAAACTATTGAGTACGCACACCATAGATTCACATATAAGTAGATGGCATATTGACTTTAAAATTAACCTTACCCATTGCTGGTACAGAACAGCAATCATATTACAAATCTGGCAAAGCATATATCTAAGTGGACGTGGTGCATGGCCACATGCTTGACTCATCAAGGCATTCATAAAAAATCTTGAAGTTGTCCAGCAGATAATGGTGTCAGAATTTTCCTTGTGATGCAATGCACTTGCAACAAGGTAAAAAAATGGTGAGACTAGCATCCTACACTCAAATAATCTACGTCTTGGATTTGCTGATTTGAACAACAAAATTTGTTTTTACTTAGAAGGCACTCAAAGGTGTTGCCACCATTAGAAATGGATAGACTTGTCTGTCAGCTGGCAGAGGCCAAACATCAACTACGAGGATGTTTCCAGATGTTCCAGGCTTGAACCAGGTTACCATCATTCAAAGATTGGTAAAGGAGGTACTCAGTATTCTTGAGGCAAACGGTTTTCTTCTTTTCAAATGAGCCCAGTTATGTCAATCTCAAGTTGTAGCAAAGGGCACATGAATAAAGGAGGAGGGTACACACGCGCAAGAATGCTGCAATAGACTTCAGTTAATGGCGTGCAAGGCTGTGCCACATTGGAGCTACATCAGTTGGCAAACTTTCAAGTACACAAGCACTTAGGTATCCTCCTTGCCATCTTTGTACAAACATGCAACCCCTTATCCTCGTCAAGCTGTTATGAAACCTCAGAACTACTAGAGTTATTTAATCAAATTGATTAAGATTGAAAACAAGGCGCCGAGAGCTGATAACAAGAGCAATGCGTGACAAATATCTGATCACTCATGGAATTAGGAGGAAGGAAAACACGATGGTAAACAAACAATTACCAGCAAGAGGCAATACTTACCTAACAACACCGACATAGCTCAAAGCTCGATCATCATAATGAAGCAAAAGCCAAAGGTGTCAATCTGGATATTTGGCTTCTTCTACTAGAGAAACTTATGCATCTAGAACGTTGACCAAGATGCTACTTTAACATCCAGTAAGTCAAAAGAGAAGGCAAATGTATTGTGAAATCTGTTTAGCAATCTGACTATCAAGACTCAAGACTTGTTTAACACCCTTTTAAGTTTTAACATGCCTCCTAAAGAGGCACATGGGAACAAGGGACATCATGTGAATGGGTCTGCTGGACTCAATCAGGTGGAGTTATTTCGAAGTAGAAAGCTAGGTTTGTTGCTAAGGATATATTCGGTGGTAGAATGGCCACTGAAGGCGAGAGATAGCCATTGTGGCAAATGCATTTCAAATTGGCTTCCTTTAATAGCAACCTAAAGAATGGCATAAACATCTTGTGCATAAACTCGAGCACAGCTCCAAATGCTGGCATGTTAAGATATGCTCAAGGACGTTAACATATGCTTAAAGATCCCAGTTTATGTTCCAAAATCCAAGAGAAACAAATTTTCATTATTGTGCTTTATGTTGATGGTACGATTCTAGCTCGAAATGATACTAGAGGTATCAAAGGCAGTTTGATGGCAAGTTTGAGATCATAGATCTTGGTCTTCCCTATTACTTAAGAGCAGCGACCTCAAGGCATTTTATCTCGTTCAAGCAAAGTTAACAGGGAAAGTATGGTATCAAGACGACAATGATTACAGCAGGAGCATCTTATACAATTACTCGACCTGATTGTCTTTGACACTAAAAGGATTTTAGCATATCAGCAAATAGGCATACTGTTTAAAATATTCACACAAGGTGCTCAATATCTACTCCAGATTTATGAACAAAGTAGAGAGTTATTGGCCCGGTCTTATATTTCTATTTGGCCTTTTCCTTCATATAACACCCCAAGGGTGTCAACACCATTACCACATGTAAACTGAATGCTAACTGAATCCGTTGAAAATGCAGCTGAATGTTAGGAAACAGAAAGAGGCAGGCAATAAGCTTACCCATTGTAAAACCTTCATACTCAATTATAGAGTCGTCACTTCTGATATTGGTCCGTTCTTCAAAGTCCATTATATATGACATTCCAGAGCAGCCACCTTGTCTCACACCAATTCTAAGTAGCAAATCCTTCTTTTGGTCTTCCTTTAATTTGATTAAATGCGTAAGAGCACTCTCTGAGAGGGTGATCGCTGGATTTAGACCTGAACTTGTATCGGCTTGCGCTAATGCACAACAAAACGGATAATTCAGGGCAAGATATCAAAGTCCAAATTAGGTTTACATATAGCAGTCGGATACGCATAATCTATCAGAAATCAAAGAATAACTCGAAGAAAGAAGAACTTACCAGTGCTAACAGCAAGAGCTCTGAAGCGTTGGCGTTTTGGGGCAATGGCAGTGATGCTACAGCTGCTGTTTGTTGAAGAAACGGAAGGAAAAGAGAGAGGAAGGGCGATGCGAGTATTAGAAAGTAATGAATGACCGTGCATGGCTAGTAAAGACATGCCGGACATAGCCATCGCTCCTTCTTCTGATTATATTACACAGAGCAACAACCAGAGCAACCAATGACATCCCCGGTATTTTGGTGTTTACTTATTGTAATCTCTTCCGTATACAGGATTGCGTGGAGGGAATTCTGGCCTAGAAAATTGGCCGACACGCGTCAGCATGGAGGCCAATTTTCTGGCCAGAATTCCCGACACACAAACATTGGTGTAACGTGAAATTTGGGGGCGCATTTTCTGTGCCACGTCACCATTTCACTGCACCATCTTTCTCTGGCCGGCCGAGCTCCGGCTATGGCGCCGTCGTGATGCCAGAGCTCTAGGCGTCGTGGATCCGGCCGCTGTTTGCATTTTCTAAAGCGTCCGATTCTGCTCGTTGTTTTGATGGGATTTTGAAGAAGAGCGCTTGAGAGCTTTTGAAGGATCTTTGTATTCTTGTGTCTTTCTGGAGATTTTTTTGTTTCTTAGAGCTGGCTTATAGCTGTGGATGAGTTTCTTGGAGCTGGCTTATGGTTCTTCCTGTGGATACTTCCTGTGGATCAGGGGCGATGGCTAGAAGCAGGGCTGTTAGAATGGAGCCCATGTGGCATAAAGCGGGGCCAGAAGCAGGGCTGGAAGCAGGGCCAGAAGCAGGGCCGGAAGAGGCCTTCTTTCCGGCGAGGATGAAGAAGAAGATCTCATAAGTATATGCGCCATAGACATCTCTGTTAGATCAAGTTGCAGGTTAGATCAAGGCATTGAGGAATGAAGCAGGGCCGGAAGCAGGGTTTGTGGCTGGAAGCAAGACCGTGGCAGGAGTTTGAAGATTGGATGGATTGCCTCGGATTTGTGCAGTTCTTTATTTTATGTTGAATAGTATGGCAGTGAGCTTTTATTTTGTGTTTCTTTAGCTTATTCTTACACTTGATTCATCTATTTGTCTATGAGTTTTTCAACCTCTGATTTTGTCTACACTGAGTTTTGCAGCCTCTGATTTTATCTACACTGAGTTTTGCTGCCTCTGATTTTTCAGTTGGTTTTACAACTCTGTCTGAGATTGAGAAATCACCGAAAAACACACCTAATTAGTGAAAAACATAACGAAACTTTTTTTCTGAGAATCAGTGATTCCTGGAAAATGGACACGAAGAATCACTGATTCTTGGAAAGAATGTGTGCACGTGGCATACAGGGATAGGCGGATGGGGCAGAAAATGCTCCACCCAAATTTTACGTTCTTAAGAGGTGCATTAAGTACTAAAACTTTTTTGTTTTTTCACGTTGAAGGGAGCACGGTGGGTCTCCCACCCAACTGTAGTCAGTCCTAGGTTTGAACATGAACATGTGGTCGGACCAAGCCAAACGAAAGGTCTAACCACTAGATCACCGCTGCGATAAGCAAGTAATCCAAATGTCTAATCATTAGACTACCGCTACGGCACGCAAATACTAAAACTTAGTTACGTAAATGAATGTTAAAAATTGAGTTGGATTGGATCAACTTTGATCGTCTAAGGACACCAGGAGATCTATAGGATTCAATACAGAAAGAGTATAGTAAGCCCATTTCTGTCTACGATTAAAAAAACCACCGTCCCGAAGGGTTTTCGAGGGAAAAATCTTAATAGTAATAGAGTCGCTAAGAAATTGTATATCTGTATATATCAATGTGATGATGTAGGATAAGGAAGGTCCATCAAACTGAGAGCCCCAAATGAATTTACAAAGGAGTAATAGTTGTGATAAAGCCTTACGAGGCTTAAAAGGTTTTAACCCAAAATGAAAGAATTGTAATAACGCTTTGAAAAACCTTAAAACCTTAACAATAAGAGAGTGTTTAAAAAAGTTCACAGCTGCTGCCATAATACTCTTCAAAGTGATATGCCTTGGTCCCTTATCACAAGTCTAAGTTGAAATGCTATTGTCCTGCTAACAAAAATTGTTAGTAGGTGAAGTGGCAACCGATTCTCAAAATCTCTGCTGAAGAAGTTGAGCGGTCGACCTAATTGCAGTGCTTGGGCAGCCTTTGAGTAGGGTCACGCCGAGAAAGGTTGTGGCCCCTTTGAGCAAAATGGGTGTGCCATACGCTATGGCAAGCCAAAAAGGAAATGGTCATGTGCCTGAGGTCGTGACCCATGAAGCCTAAACTATCACAACATAAAGGCCGTGATGACCTGTTGAAGAGGATCATGCCGAAGGGGCCGTGATGTCCCCACGCCGAAGTATCCCTTTGTCTTTTCTTGCTCATTGCTGACTTTGAGATAGAGGTAGTTGTCATACCCATTTAACGTGGCTCCTTCCAGTAGTTTAGAAATAGTCTTGTGACTCTGGGCACATGACTAACATTCATCATCTTCAATTGTGGAGCAGAGCAAAGAGATAAAAATAAGTTTTTAATCATGGAGCAGAACGAAGATAAAAATAAGAAGAGGAAGACAATCTGAAAAGTGGAACCAGTTGCAAATGATAAACTTTGGACATGTTTATTTTCTATCTTTAGGCAGATTTATTTCTTTGCTATGCAACCACACCCTTGAGGCACTAGAGGGCAACCCTCCATATACAACACCTTGTTTTGCTAGGAGGAAACTATAGCCAGCAAAAAGAATGTTTTTACCACTAAAAAATGCATAATGTCAAAAATGGTTATTCTTCCCATTTGTAGAAAAAAAAAATCCTAAACAATAAAAACTAGACTAACACTATTGTGCCTCATAGAATACACCCTCAGGAGGCAACTGAACATCCATACGGTCTTCTTGTGCGTCACCTTTATCTTGAGCTAAACTTTATCTCCCACCACAAACTCTCATGAAGATCTATGTCTATCTGCTAGACTCTTCTGACGTGCTTGCTATTAGAAGATATCATGGCATTGCCTACAAGCTACTGCATATCCACCAAAAGTTGTTGAGAAACTTCCACTTTGGACACTGGGTTATGCCACGTACATTTATAGTCGTAATTAATCACGAAGGGAGACATTCCTTGATGATTCTTGCTTTGTATGCAAACTCAACTAGGTAGATATAATCGGCCCATTTGGATTCCTTGTTCCAAATGTAGTTTCTAAATATATCCTCCAAGATTCTGTTGATGTGCTCCATTTACCCATATATTTATGGATGATAAGAACTCATCCACAACTTGTTGTAGATTGTATTGAAGAAGTCTTGCCAAAAGGCACTAATAAACTTCGAATCTCTATCGGACAGCATGGCAAGAACTGTGCCATTTTTAATAACTTATCTACCACTACCATCAAGGTATCAAAGCCCCTCACTGTTCTTGGGAGACCCGTTACGAAGTCCACATATATGACCTCCCATTTTGCATTAAGAATGTCCAATAGTTCTAATTCGCTCGAAACTCGGAGTTGTCTGCTGACATAACTGGCACCTACAGATGTACTTTGTTATTTGCTTCTTTATGCCCACCCAATAATAGCTATTCCTAAGATGGGTCCTATGACACAACCAAGTGGCCGAATAAAGTGGTGTTCTCTTTAGTACAAATTGATTCCCCTACTAGGGGTAGAAAGGTTTAAAATTTTGGATAAACATGCTCCAAAACTCAACAATCATCAAGAGCATGATGGAAATGAAGAAAATAAGATAAGAATATGATGTAACTGTTGCTCAAGCAAGGCAAAGATGAGAAAAACTGGTGACAACTTCTCGTCGGGATGGACCCCCCCTCCCCCGTGTGGGTTTTCGAGGAAAACCCTAATAAGAAGATGTCGCCACTGCTCTCGAAGAATGCCTGCAGCACCAGAATGTCTGCCAAGAAACACCTTGAAATCAAGATGATGGCAAGAAGGGGCTCCACCCCCCACTCTCCGACCACCGAGAGAGCTTCGAAAAATAACCTGCAGTGGAAAGTCTGAAAAGATGAGTGACCTGCAAAAAAGTTAGAAATTTCAAACAAGAGTGCGCGTCAAAATGCAAGAATATAGAGAAAATTATGACAAAGCTCGGAGGCTCCAAGGCCACGCCGAGAAAGAAACAACAGTCGACCAATCAGAAACTGTCTGCGAAATGACCACCACGAGAAAAAACATCCGATTAGTGCTGCCTCGGAGGCTACAGTGCCACGCCGAGAAAAAATGAATAACAAATATTGTCTCGGAGGCTACAGTGCCACGCCGAGAAAAAATGAATAACAAATATCGTCTGATAAATAAAAATTAGTCCGGGCTACAATCATCAATTCATGTCAAACCATGATCTGCATTTCCAAACAGAAAACCGTGGCTTGGGATCAAGCCTTATGGCAAAGATCGTACTATAGCACGAGATCGAAGCCATCAAAAACCTAAAAATTTCCTAATAGTATATGATTGACGTGAAACTGATAGGACAGAAAAGGAGGAGAAATATTAGCTCAAGAGAACGCTGATGAATGAAAATGGGAGAAGAGGAAGAATAAATAGGAGAGATGAGATGAGGCATCCCCATCCAAGGAATGTCGGTTCTATTCCTAACTTAAAGTAGATTTTCACTTATTTGGCTACAACTCAAGGCTGGTAGGTTTTGTGATGGAACCTTGTGACTTTTAACTGCGGAGAAGTTATGCGGAACAATAACAATATTTCTACTATATAGTAGTAGCTTCGGATTTAATTTGCTGCTTTGTCATTTTTACTGATTCATTGTCTTGAAGTTGAGCTTTTGTAGACACTAATTTGTTAATCTTAGACTTCAAGGAGGTTCTACATTTGGACTTTGCTGTGAAGATTTGAATTACTGAATTGTTTGATAGGCATTTGAAGCATTGATTTTGCTGAAGATAGGAATATGTTTTGGACGTGGGCTAGAGTTGCATTTTAAGTGGACAAGCTTTATTAAGTTTCTGTGACGCTCCTCGAACCTATACGATGCTCCCATCATATAAATATGGGAAATCCCCTCTTCCATGGCGATGATACCACCATAGAAAGGCCCTCCATCTGGCTCGGACCACTTGTGATGGGCAAGTGGCCGGGTGAAGGGGCCGGAGGTGTCATTCGTCCCACGCCTTCTATGGGAATTCTATATGGCGAAAGCGTACATACAAGGTTAGCACCTAGCAATAATACAAATAAATAATATACCACCACGAAGGGTGGCCCATCATCATCCATAAGAATACAACAGAACACCAACATAACAAAGGAAATGCATCATAAATAAGGGCTCTACCCCGGCTCAGAGTCATGGGGGTCGACTGACAGTCAAGGCCTCCGGATAACAACAGACAGAATCATAACAATGGCATTGGCTGGCATAGAATAATGACTAGGGTAGTCCATTCCGTCCGCCCCTCCTGTGCACACTTTGCAGATAGGCTGAAACATGCTATGGCGTAGTTGTAGCCTTCCGGAGATGCAATACCATGAAATCATCCTATAGGACTACTCTGTGTTACATCTTCCTGGTCCGATGAGGCAGGTCGAAGAGGCGTCCCCTCCCCGAGTATGGTGAGTCCCCGGGTGTGCTAGAGAACCGGTGTTTTCGTACTCGACTTCCCTAAATCTAAAGGCGGGCTCACCTGCCCGTTCGAGTCCGGGGCATCCTGGAAGATACGTCCCCTGCGATCCAGGGAGTGTCAGACCCATACCCGGCCCTCTCTGTGACCGGCTATAAGCCTAGCACACTGTAGGAGTTCTGTAGCCACGCTAGGCAGGATCCCACCCCCGATTCTTCATCATACTCGTTGTTTGGTGCTGAATCGCATCATAGCATCCACAGTCAGGTAGGATCTTGTGCACAGGCTGCATTTACTGGGTTTTAAGAGGTTCTAGCTAGGAGCATCACTAAATCTAGATAGCTTTTAGGTCTCTACCCCCCCTTTAATCCCATACAACACAGGAGGAACAGAAAGAGAAGACAGAATCAAATATAGACATCCACCATCATCATAAGTAGATTATAGAACATAATCTAATCATCCATCTACTCAAACAAGGGTTAGAATAGCACACAACTACCTAAAGACTGACCTGTATCTATATCGTTTATCTCAGATACACAAATTGGATTACACGGTTAACCACCCAACCGGGTCCACAGGGTCATGGCAAAGGAACTGGCAATTACAAACATTCAATCTATAGCTACTCCGCGTAGCCCTTGAATAGCATTCCAATGATTAGATCATGAAAGATCCTCCTCTGAGCTAAATATTCCCACGGTCCTGAAGAAAAACTTGTATTGGCACTAATCAGGGGTTTCCTTATAACCGAAGGGGCCAGTCTTCATCTGTTCTGGTCGGCAGTATCCTTCTCAAGGCTCAGATGCAGAGAAATGCTAGTCTGCAGTGCTGGCATGTAGAAATCAACCCCTGTTTAGGAATCGGCCAATCCGAGCAGACTCCCGAATCCAACCTGATATGTTCTATTTGTCCTCAACAGTGTTTCTGGGTCTGCCCCTGCACTCGATTTGCTGCGCCCCACTCGTTCTCCGATGATGATCTCTTCCGCTATTCCCTTTTACCGGTCTAAAACCCGCTTTCAAGCCCAGAGTCCCTGTCAGCCATTCATCCCATCTGTGTCTTCCTCCTTACAGATCGTTGCCCCCACCTATATATGCTCATGTTTTCCTTTTTTTTTTCATAAAGGCCCATCTCTTTATATAGCCCCTTATATAATCCATATACTCCTCCTTTATTTGGATGTCCACCTTTTATAAATACAAGAAATTTATCGCGGCGGCCAAGGCCGCCGCGAACATTTCTTTTGCCCAACTCATTGTAAAGGAGTTTTGTATCAAGTCAAAAGGATCTTAGCTATAGACTCGCGAAATTGAACTAAATGTGTCTAAGTTGGAGCTCTAACCTCCAATTCTTTTCTTAAAAAGCTCAAAAGCAATGCAAAAAGCATCTAACTACTCTATGCAATTGCATCCTTATCAACAATTTGCCAATGGACGTCATAGAAAACACTGCAGAAAAATGCAGTGTTATATGCTTTTACACAGTCCTGGCTAAAAATCTAGCTATGATAGTTGTTTGAGTGAGAAGACATGAAAACAGTTTAAGATAAATGCAACGTTACATGCTTCTCCATAGTCTTGGCTAAAAGTTTCGCATATTTTCCACATGCAGCATGCACTGTTGCTCTAAGTGTCTGAATGCATCCTTTCTGATGAGCGTTGCCATTCCATTGGCATTAATAAAATCATTCTTCATTACAGCATAAGCACAGTCAACTAACATAGTAAGCAAATCTCTAGAAATATAACCCCTAAAAACCTGTTCATGACCATGGCCATGGCTGTGGCTTCCTTCCTTGGGAGCGTGAACAATTTCAAGAGGAGGATTTAACACCTCACCTTTGGATTTAGAGCCATCTTCAGGGTCGTTTGATTTTTCCTTTCCATAGTTAGTTCATAAAGTCAACTTGAGAAGCAAACTAGGCAGGAGACTTGGAAAATATCATAAACATGTTATGTGAACCTCCAAATCAAAGCCATCCTCTATCTTTGGCAACGTTCTAAGCATAATCCATTCACCAAATGTCTTCTCTGCAATTCAACCATCTTTAAACATTCAAGTTGTTGCAGAAAAAAGGTTTTGTTATTGACTGCTAATTGTATGGAACTCAAAGCCAATTGATAATAAAGAGTTAGTCTATATCTATTCAGCTAAACAAATCGTTTCTAAATCTACCGAAGGATGAAAAGTAAACAAATCCTTCTCCTTCCTTGCTACCAAAGGCTAAGTGCATGCCTATTAGTGTGATTTCACTATAAGATGGCCGGTGAACACCTAGATGAAGGTCCAACAAATGGAACCCTGATAGGGCAAAGAATGGTTTCCGTCCACCCATATCCGTCCTTGGCATGGACTCTAGGAGCTCTCCATCGCCACTCCGACCAGTAGCTATGGTGGATGGCGCCAGAAGATGCAGTGGAAGTCGGACACGGCAAACTACTGGCACCCGCTTGTAGAGGCAAAATCAATTGCAGAGTGGGTGATTACCTGGCGCAGAAGAATCACCAAGCAGACAAAGGATTTCCGTGCCCGCCTTGCCACAACTCAACAGGAAGCAAAGAAATAAGCGGGTCCGGGCCCCAACAGCTCCAACGGAGGTTTCTCTGCATTCGATCCTTATATTTGTAGCCTGCATTCGATCCTTCTGAATCGTGCTTCCCAGAGTTATCTGGCCAGCAAATTGGCTTTGGGTCTGATTCCGACCTTCCAGGTCGCTCCCTGGCTGCAATGGCAGTGTTTTTTAAGCCGCCAATTGCTTCAACAAAGGCACCCTAGCCTTCGATCCACCCTGTATCAGGCCTTGCAGAGGCCTCAGGCCATCAAATCGGCCCCTTTGGGCCTCTGGTCCTTCTAGATCAGAATCAAGCGATTATGGCGCGATCTCAAGGCGCCGACTCCGGCAGCCATAGCTTCAAGGAAAATTTTAGAAATGGTCTCCGTTTGTTGGTTCCTGAATCTGAAACTACAAGATTATATAGGACAGATCGCCAGAATCATCAGGAGACTGCCCAGACCTGGCTACGTGTCTCTAGAATCGATCAGAGAAAACTTGCCGCTCAGTAGTTTGTTGCTTTTTTTTTTTTAAACAGTGCTATTTTTTGCCCCCCGAAACACAGAATATGCCAAAGCATCTTGCCAATAATAATTACATGAGTTAGATAAAAGGCTCCCTTAACTTCGTAGAAGTCAATGGCCCTTTAACGTATTGAAGGTTGGCCCTTTTTTCCTCCACGACCCCATCCATTGTATTACAACCCCTTTTTAATTAGTTGATCCACTTTTACCTCTTATTTCCTCATAAGAATAAAAGTCCTTAGATATTTGAGTAATGTTTGCCACATTTCCACAACTTTGCCATATTTGTCATGCCACATAACCCTGTCACCGTGGACCACTCCCACGTGCTATACTCCATATCGATCCATCCCTTCTCAAAAGAGATCGTCCGCGATCGTCCGAGTACACCCCAATTTGGTCCATCCCTTCTCAAGGTGGTTGTTCCATAATCAACGTGCACCTGGGAATTTCTTGGACCCTGCGAACTCAGGAAACAGTTATATATGTTATTGTACTTCCACAGTACTTTATATCTTGGAATCTCCGCGTCCCTATTCTTTTAATCCCTGCAAAACTCTAGAAGTAGTTATGGATATCTGCGTACTTTCACAGTATGATATATCCTTGTACCTCCGCGGTACATTATTATCTTTCGTACCTCCGCGGTACTACTTGATTGTATCTCCACGATACAATATCTCCACGATACCAAACTATTGTATCTCCATGATACTGATGTAATTTTTGTCAGGCCTATTGTGTTGCAACCACAATTACCACTCTTAAAAAATATACATCATGCACTCTTGTTCAAGCCTATTGCGCTGCAGACACAATTACTGATCTACCAAGAGGCATTCACAATTAGTGCACTATGTTCAGGCCTATTACGTTGCAATCGTAATTACCAATCTATCATGGGTACACACAAGAAATAAATTCTTATTCTCTATTCCGCATAAAGAAAATCAACTTACGAACTTTACCCATAAGTCTGTCCCCTAGGAAATAATTTGAGATTCCGCGTCCAAATTTTGCATCCATATCCTTGACGGGTTGTACGTAAAGTGTCTCCCCAATGCTTAACACTAAGCAAACCTGCAAATAAGGTCAAGTGTTAATATAGATGAATTCTCAAGCCAAATATTTATATAAATGACCCCCACGTCCAATCAATCTCTAAGATCACCACGATCTGACTCCGCAATCCCAAGCAGGACGCTTTTATTTATTCCATAATCCCCCAAAGGATCATAGAAGTTTCCCCAATAACCCGAACTCGTTCTCAACTAGTCGGTCCCATATGTTTCGAGTGTTCTCCACGAAAATACCGAGCTTTTCTTTTCTCTGCTACTGATGCTCCAGCTTCACTTGTAGCAGTAGTCGTCAAATCCTCCTTACTTGGACGCCACGCTCCAAGGATTTGCCAGTTCACTCACATACTTGACCCCAACACACTTTTTGACGAAGTTCAACCCAACTGTACTTGCAGCACAAACTTGCAAGATTCTTGGTGCGGCGCAGCCGTAGAGTATAATACCACCACTAGTTCCATCTTCTTTGATTCAAATCCAAAGCAAAAATTCAAAGTCTCGGTGATGTTTCCACAGCCCATAGATTCCATAAGAATCGCAACTTCCACTCTGATACCACTTGATACGACTCATGTATAATAAGAATTAAGTAACTGCTCTACAACATCACAATTGAGGAACAAGAACTGTTTATATCATTTATCTCAGATGCACAGATTGGATTACACGGTTAACCACCCAACCGGGTCCACAGGGTCATGGCAAAGGAACTGGCAATTACAAACATTCAATCTATAGCTACTCCGCGTAGCCCTTGAATAGCATTCCAATTATTAGATCAGGAAAGATCCTCCTCTGAGCTAAATATTCCCACGGTCCTGAAGAAAAACCTGTATTCGCACTAATCAGGGGTTTCCTTATAACCGAAGGGGCCGGTCTTCATCTGTTCTGGTCGGCAGTATCCTTCTCAAGACTCAAATACAGAGGAATGCTAGTCTGCAGTGCTGGCATGTAGAAATCGACCCCCGTTTAGGAATTGGCCAATCTGAGCAGACTCCCGAATCCAATCTAATCTGCCCTGATCTGTTCTATATGTTCTTAAGAGTGCTTATGGGTCTGCCCCTGCACTCGATTTGCTGCGCCCCACTTGTTCTCCGATGCTGATGTCTCTCGCTATTCCCCTTTACCGGTCTAAAACCCGCTTTCAAGCCCAGAGTCCCTGTCGGCCATTCACCCCATCTGTGTCTTCCTCCTTACAGATCGCTGCCCCCACCTATATGTGCTCACGTTTCCCTTTTTTTTTCATAAAGGCCCATCTCTTTATATAGCCCCCTAGATAATCCATATACTCCTCCTTTATTTGGATGTCCACCTTTTATAAATACAAAAGGTGCTCCCTTAACTTAGTAGAAGTCAATGGCCCTTTAACGTATTGATGGTTGGCCCTTTTTTCCTCCACGGCCCCATCCATTGTATTACAACCCCTTTTTAATTAGTTGATCCGCTTTTACCTCTTATTTCTCCATAAGAATAAAAGTCCCTAGATATTTGAGTAATGTTTGACATATTTCCACAACTTTGCCATATTTGCCATGCCACATAACCCTGTCACCGTGGACCACTCCCCCGTGCTATACTCCGTATCAGAGTCCTTTCATACCATAACATAGAAACACTTATTATGCATAATAACAAGGTCCTCAGTGGACTGTAAGGGACAAGGATAAAAACACATCAGGACTCCTAAAGTGAGCCGGCAGAAAAGTGCAGATGCCGCTGTATGCACTACACATATCTACTTCACAACTACATACCATTGGAGTTGGAGTCTATAGAATCGTGGAGTGTCCGGCCCTGGCATTGCCGCGTAAAGTCGGGGTAAGCCTTGTCAAGGTCTTGTTTAAGGACCCAGGTGGCATCCTTAGTAGGCAAGAGTTTCCACTTAGCTAAATACTGAAAAATCTGGGTTCTTCTCGTTTGTTTATATTCTTTATCGAAGAGCTTCTGGAACAATTTTCAACTGCTGGTCTGTCATTTCCAGAAGTGTTGGTGTATCAATAATCTCATGAGGATCTAGAGTGTGCTTCTTCAGAAGGCTACGTGGACCTATACGTTCAATGATCTAAAATAATCCTCCCATCGTGGTGCCAGTTTCTTGCAATTCCCAATTTTGAGCTTGACCTGCTTAACCTTGATCTTTAACCATATAGATTCACCAACCTGGAACTCACGCGGGGTATGGTGTCTATCTGCTAAACTCTTTTGGCGACTCCGTGTTGCCAATAAATACCCGCGTACTTCCTCTACCAAAACTTGCATATCGGTAAGCAACTGTTGTGAGACTGCCACTTTGGAAACTGGGTGATACCACGAATCTGGAGTAAGACATTGTTAGCCATAGGTAATCATGAAGGGAGACATCCTCGAGGACTCCTACTTAGTACTATTATAGGCAAACTCTACCAAGTGAATGAAATCTGCCCATTGAGATTGCTTATTCCAGACATAATTTCATAGCATATCCTCAATAATTCGGTTGGTATATACGTTCTGACTGTCCATCTGTCTGAGGGTGATAGGCCGTACTCATGGCAAGCTTGGTTTGTATAGTGCTGAAGAAATCCTTCCAGAAAGCATTTAGGATCAAGATCCAAAATAATGGTGCGGGGCATCCCATGGAGTCGAAAAATCTCCTTGGAGAATAAAAGTGTCGTATCCAAGGCAGTGTCGGTGGTGCGGCATGGCAAGAAATGTGCGATCTTAGAAAGCTCATCGATTACTACCATAAAGGCATCAAATCCTCGAAGTGTTCATGAGAGGCCGACAATGAAGTCCATGGTAATGACTTCCCATTTTGTATTGGGGACATCAAGAGGTTCCAGTGTGCATGACGTTCTTAACTGCTCTGCTTTTGTCTGTTGGCAAAGTTCGCACTGCTTAATGTAGCGGGCAATATGCTTCTTCATACTAGGCCAACAGTAACTCGATCTTATCTTGAAATATATTTTCATAAATCCAACGTGACCAGCAATAGGACTGTTATGTGTGTCATAGAGAATATGCCTCCTAACTCCTGATGACTCGGGTACACACAACTTATCACGATAATATAAAAGATGATCATCCTTCTTATAATGCTTAAATGTGTCCCTCTCCTTATCGGTCCTGGCCTCTTTAGAAAGGCTGCCCCACACTTCGCTGAACTCGGGATCCGTTGGAAGAGATTGCTCAATAGTCTTCCCAAATTCACTTTCAAGAGTGGAAATAGCATTGCAATGGGTACGTGTGGTCAATGGATGCCGAGATAAGGCATCGGCAACAACATTGTGTTTCCCGGGTTTATACGAAATCTCAAAGTCATATTCTTTCAAAAATTCTATCCACTTGCGTTGCCAGAGATTGAAATTAGCCTGTATAAAGATATATTGCAGACTTTGTTAATCTTTGTCTAGTTGGAACCGCTGTCCAAGAAGATAATGTCTCCAGATGCGCAAGGCACACACGACTACAAGCAATTCCTAGTCATGAGTGGGATATCTCTGTTCTGCGTCATTCATTTTCTTAGAGTCATAGGCTATTACTCGTCCCTCTTGCATCAAAACAGCTCCAGTTACTGTCTTACTGGCATCAGTCGCAACCGCCTTATCCTTCTGAGGATCAGGTAAAGTAAGGACGGGTGCCGACGTCAAGGCGTCCTTCAGCTGTTGGAAGCCTGATTGAACCTTGCTTCTCCATTGTGCTGCCCAATCCTTGACCTTCTCGTGCTTCCATTAGAGGCAGTTTGGGATATAAGTTTGTCCTCCTAAGAAAATTGCATAATATTTTTTATTTTATTTATTTTCAATATGGTGGGGTGCAACCACCATTTACCTAACTACGTACCAAACAACTCCAACAACTATTCTCTCAACTACTACCTCCTTAAAAGGCTCCATCCAAGTTTGGTTTTCCTTAAAATGCTCCATCGAAGAAAATTTGGTCTTGGTCTTCCTGAAATGCTCGATGCCAGGAGTTTTGTCTGCCCCTCATGCCACCGTGTCCACAGCCACGTCATACAGTGAAGCTCGGAAGCTTTTCCGACCAATTCCGGTCCACATCATCAATCCCGAATATGGAGATGGAAACCGAGTTCTTTGTTTTCGCGCCTCGTAACTTTCTTTTCCGGATTGGCAATGAGAAATTTCGAATTTGGAGCTTCCCCCTTTTACATCTCAAATTTGAATTTGGAGGTAAGTCGTGGAATTTTCTAAATGGTTTGCTTGTGATTAGTGTTGGTCTTGTTTTCTCACTACCAGGATGACTGAAATCAAGATTCTATTGCCTGAGGAGTATGCACAGACATGGAATAGGAAACGAGGAGGACTTAAAGGAAAGATTGATGAGGATAAACTTAGATCAATTGGAGCAAAGCATGCAGACATATGGGCACATGGAAGCATTTATCCCCGGGATCCTATTAGCGGTAAATTTCCAGAATTTAATTCTATCACTAGCTTGGTTAAGTTTGTTTGTGAGGGAAGGAATGGTCTATTAGGATATTGCGAAAATATGTGGAAATACATAGGCCAGCTCTGTTCTATAATCCAGGGTAATTTGCAAGCAATTGATGCACAAAAGCGTGAATTTGAAAGCCTATTGTCAGAGAAGGCTTCATTGCTCTCGCAGGTTGTAACTCTGAAGAGGAACTTGATGCAAGCTCAAAATGAAAATACTTTAAAGGATTTTATTATTAAACAATCAGAGAGAGAGAAGTTTCAAGCTGAGAATTTTCGCATGAGAGCTGAATCTACAGTTAAATGTCTGGAAGCTCGCTTAAAAAGATTGAAGAAAACTTCTATGGGCTTTCGGGAAAGGAAAAAGAGTATGAAACCTATTGAGGTTTTAGCTCCAAAAGGGGGAGCGGCAAGGCGAAGGGTTTATGCTGTTCATCAAGTCTTGAACAGTAAGAAAAAGAGTGGAGTGGTAAGAAGAAATGTTGGGAACTTCCTTGTGAACATGGTTTCGAGGGATGAAATTATTGACTTGTTAAATGCGCCATGCAATGCAGCATTGAAGAGGAATATTTTAGATATGGTTATAAAGGACGTTGCTTCAAACATGGATGCAGATGAGGTACAAGCAACTTGCGATTCTATTGGTTTGAGTAGACAGGGTTATAGGAGCCTCTTCAAACCTTTTCAAGCTGCATTGAGGACACTTGGCATCAAGAAGGTCATTATACCTCGTCCATATGCGATTGAAACTAGCAGAAGAAAGAGGAATGCAAAAGTTGATGAAGATGAGTGGTTGAGGTGCCAAGTAATACAGGGATTCGACTAACTATAGCTTAACTTTCATTGGCTAATCTCAAGTGCTGATGTGGAATTTTAGAATTTCTTAATAGGATAAAACTAGATTTCAAATTAACTCTAATGGTTAGGTCAGTAAGGGGTGCTGCAATCTTAGCAAAGTTCTTAACGAATTTGCGGTAATATCCCACCACTCCTAAGAAACTACAGACTTCCGAAACATTGGTAGGTGCTGGCCACTTTGACTGCTTTGATTTTTACTGGGTCTGTAGCAATACCAATAGCAGAAACAATATGACCCAAATAGTCGACCCTGGTGGTCGCAAATTTGCATTTGGAAAACTTAGCAAATAGTTGGTGGCGCCGCAACTTCTGAAGAGCCAACGAAGATGGCATTTATGATCCTCCAGGGTTTTACTATAGATAAGAATGTCATCAAAGAAAATAATGACAAACTCGTCTAAATAGTCTCTGAAGACATCGTTCATGAGATGCATGAAGGTTACTAGTGCATTGGTGAGTCCAACGAACTCATAATATTCATAACGGGTGCGGAAGGCGGACTTGTGAATATCCTCCTCCTTAATCCGTATTTGATGGTAGTCAGAGCGAAGATCTATCTTGGAGAAATACTTAGCTCCTTGCAGCTGATCCATAAGGTCATCGTCCCTCGATAATGCATATAGATTCTTAACAGTATGCCTGTTTAGCTGGCGGGAATCGATACACATATGCAAAGTCCCATCCTTCTTCTTAACAAACAAGATATGAGCTCCAAAAGGTAAAACACTGGGCCGAATGAAGCCTAGCTTTAGAAGTTCCTGTAACTGTTTCTTAAGTTCTGCCAACTCAGGTGTTCTCATGCGGTAAGGAGCCTTACTGGTAGGCTTGGTACCTGGTTGGAGTGCAATCTCGCACTCTACTCCCCTGAAAGGTGGTAATTTCTGAATCTCATCTGGAATGAGATCCTGGAACTCGCGAATGAGGCTGGCTATGGTTGGCGGCAATCCTTGAATGGTTGCTTCTTGCTGGGCTTCAAAGGACGCAAGCCGAATAATGCAAGCCACCTGCGTATGCCGAATGGCTTTATCCAGGTACGCAAGGAGATGCACTGCATAATAGGATGTATGCATTACCTGTTATAGTGACACGGGCCCCATTTGCTGCGTTGAAAGTGACAACACGCTTCTCACAATCTATATTTGCCTTTGCTATTGTCAGGAATTCCATCCCCACAATCAAGTCATACTTCCCAATATTCATAATTTCAGCCCCCCAAAGTGACGGGTGCCCCTGGTAATTGGATGTTCAAGTTAACACGACGGCCTTGGGGCGGACAGCTCCACTAGCCAACGTGACTGGTCTTGGTTTAGATTTCAAAGGGGATAACTGCAGAGTTTCGGCCAACCTAGGGGATGCAAAGTTGTGGGTACTACCCGTGTCCATAAGGATAATGAAAGGTTTGCTATCAATTTGACCCACTGTAGAGATGACACTGGGCTGACAATCAGCCTGACCGGTCTCAATAGCAGCAAAAATGTGAAACTCGCCTTGTATATAGTCAGTCAGCTTCTCCTCCGGCAGAGCTGGGAGTTCACAAAAGGTGTCAACTCATCCCAATCTACCTCTGCCAAGGCTGCCTGTGCTGCCTGAGTGACGTATAGGGCAATTCTACATGCGGTGGCCTGAACGGAAGCAACGGAAACAAGCCTTATCTCGTCGTAGCTGGTCTCGAGCCTCTCGTGGAATAGACTGGAGAATGTGCTACACTTCACTGTTTGGGGCATCTGTCTTATTGGAACATTAAAGCTGACTTTCTTTTCTGACTTCTGATAAGGAGGCTGCTGAGGAGGTCCCGGACTAGGAGAGCGGTTCTTATAAGGTACATATGGCTTGCTTGGTTTGCACTTGGAGGTCGCTGATACGGGGCCTTTGATGTGTCATCCTCCAAGCTCAAGGCCTTTGCTTCAGCCTCTGCTACAGTTTTGGGATCAATCGCATGTACCATCTTCCTTAAGGTGGGTGACAAACCCTCGACATAGCCTTCAACTGCACGGCGTTCGTTGATCCCTGGAACCTAAAGTCTGAGGCGCATAAAATCATCGGTATAGGCCTGGACTATCATGCCACGCTGCTCCAAGCGATAAAAAGTTTGTATCTCTTGCAGCGATGTGCCCGAGGAACATAATGTGACTTAAAAGCTTTAGCAAAGAGTTGGGATTTACAATGTCCTCATGTCCTCTATTCAACCCATGAGATCGGGCATACCCTTTCCACCAGATTCGTGCAGACTTAGTAAGATTGGTGGTGGCCACTTTGCCAATGTCTTTTTCTGTCATACAATAGGATTTGCCAAATTCTCGCATCTCGTCTAGCCAAGATTCTGCATCCACACTAGAACGGGAAGTGCCTGAAAACTGTGCGAGTCTGCGGTTTATCCAAATACTAGTAATAGCGGAATCCACTGTCTTCTAGTAATCCTTCTTTGTAGACTTAGCATGGTCCTGCTCTTAGGCAGCGGAATCCGAAGGGTCATCAAAATCGGATGAGTCCGAACTACTGTCAGAAGATGAAGAATGGCGATGATGTCTAGATCGTGGTGGCGTAGGGGATCGACGGCCTAAAGTTGGCATAGCCGCTGGTGGAGACCCCTCAGTGACGGGCACTTCTTGCCCCTCATCCGCCAGCCCAGGGCCCATAGGCCTTTGCAGGACATACTGTTGGAGTTGCGCCATCTGGCGCTTGATGATGAGCAATTCCTGTTCAGGCGTAAGGCGGCCTGGTTCCATGGGTGTCGCCCACGGAGGGGGACGTGCCGTCTAAAATATCAATAAAAGCGAGATAAGCACAATATGTCTACATTCTCACAATGATCATTGATAAGGGAAAAAAAAAACTTTGACATTAAAGTAGAACGGGAAGTTACATTGAAGATAAGAAGTCAACGGTAAACATAAATGAAATTTTTATGTTATATATACTATGGTTACACAGGCCTATACTCTATTGGTTCCCCAAAGGGGTGCAGTATGGTATCAAGATCGTCCTCCCTCACTGACCGCACTAGATTATATTTACGCCAAGCCTGGGCAATGATGTCCTGATATGCTAGGGTTGGATTTATGACTAAGAGATTAAACAAGTCATTCATTGCCCCGTAAAGTTCCCACAGATGATCATCAATGTCGTGGAACGCATCCACATTGGTGGACTCCCAATAGTCCCAACCCCTCTGCATGTTGCATTGTAAGTTGCGAACGACGTTGTCTTGAAGGAATGTAACAATTTCCCACCCGATAGCGGAGTGTTGTGGCAAGGTTGACCCTGTAACAGGCGGTGTAAAAGATGCGCAATTACGTAGAAGTGAATTAACATGGAAAAAGACAACAAAGAGCTATAGTTTGTATTAATAAATCGGCATAGAAATGCCTATATGAATAAGACATATAATAATGGCCAAAGGCTAAACAGTAGAAGCCAGAAAAATATACTCAGGAACTAGGTCCTGCATCCTGATCCATCTCCGTAGGGGGCTCCGGTGGTTGTCGCTGGCAGAGCAAAGCGACACCGGGGCTGATCCTAAGAGCAGCTGGGATTTTGCTGTGACGTTCCCCGGAAATATATGCCATAAATACGTATATTTCTGGGCCATGTCACTGTACAAGTCTACTTTAGTAGCCTTGTACACCATAGTTGGTGGAAAAGGGAGCATGGCTAAGTTATTCATATATAACTTAGACGACCTTAGGCATAGGGCCATTTCCACATGGCCTCCCTATTGGGCACCCGCCAAATGGAAACACCCCATTGGAGCCATGTGGCATTGACATGGAACCTTAACCTTAAATGGCCAAATCCTAACCCTAAGCCATTTTTCTGGCTCCAACAGTCCGGGAACCTTGTTCGCGCTCGAAACTCCGTTTCGAGAACTGTCTGCTATGGCACAGCATAACACATCAGCCCCCGGAGTGTACACGCATTAGTAGGAGTGGGAGCTACTTCGAACCCTTGAAGGGCATGGAGACGCCGGGAGCAGGAGGGAGTTCTTCAGAAGCAGGTATTTGGGTTAGAGTTCTTAGTAGATCATCTAGAAGTTAGGATTCCAGATGAGTTAGCATTTCGTATCTCTAGTAGAGCCATTCTAGAACCCTCAATCTAGACCTTGAACCCTAATCAATGAACCCTAACTGTAAGTTAGATGCATGTGATTAGGTTTAGATGATATTCTCATTATTATCATGTTATGTGGATATGTGATGTTGGTTGATCATATTTGCTCCTCTTGTATGGGGAAGGGGGGTAGAGACCTAGAAGCCACTATTAGATTATGCTTCTAGTTTAGACCCCTTAGTTCATATTATATGCAGCCTGTGCATAGGAACCCACTCGGTTACGGGGTGGAATGACATAACACTACACAACAAGGCTAGTGGCAAAGTGGATGGGGGTCCCTGCTGAGTGTAGCTATTGGGGACCATAGTGGGCTAGGTCTATAGTCGGTCACTTCCTGTGGGCTGGGTATGGGTCCGACACTTTCTAGATCGATGATGTCGCCCTGATCCTCAGGAACTGCAGGTGTTGGCCTAGCTCTTGTTTTGGGGAGTTCAGTCGGGACGAATCGTGTATGCCACAATTCTCTAGCCGGCCCGGGGAGATGGAACTCTTCCTACCTCATCGGACCGGGGAGATGCAACCCGGAGTAGTCTCGCTAGGCGATACCACGAGACTATGTATCCGGCAGGTTATAGTCATGCCAGAGCCCGATCTAGCCAGTCTGCAAAGTATGCACAGAAGGAGCGGATGGAGTGGTCAACCCTAGCCATTGTCTATAGCCAGCCCCGCCATTGTTATATCTCGGTCTGCTCTATCTTGTAGCCCAATCGTCAGTCTACTTCCTTACGAGTCTGAGCCTGGGTAGGAGCTCTCATGTTTTATGGCATGTTGATATCTTTGTTGGATCTACGGATGTGTTATCCTTCGAGGTAGTTAGATGTATTGCTATTGTTAGTGCTGACATTATGTTGTGCTTCCGTTGTATAGGAGCCCATAGGGAAGGGCGTCAAGGCACCTCCGTGTCCCCTTCCAACACTAGGAGTATCTTGAGTGCGGATAGAAGGCCCATGCGGCCAGAGGCTGGATGGGGGATTTCCTACGAGATGTACGACTGGGCGTCGTATATTTAGTAGGGACCGTCACATTTGCCACGTGGCAAAGGGTTTAAATGCACATGTAAAGATATGTGCAACCTAGGAAGTTGCCCTTTAGGGTGCAACCCTTTACGATTTCCAAGTACATGTCGTCAAGGCAACATGCACGAGTGACGTAGCCGTATAATATACCTATTCATATCATATATATTATGCTGGAACGCCACAGGAAAGAGAAGCCAAATAAAGGACGAATAATGAGCTTGCATGCTTCAACAAGATAATTTTAGCTTACAAGGTAATCTTGTTTGCTATGGGCGAACCAATACTATCCAATGAAGACACATCAATTTTAATGATGACGCTCGATCTTTCTTGAGCAACAAATTCCATGGTACAAAAATGTTGTTTAGAAATGTGCAACAGATGTAATTGTACCGTTATTCTTATTTATCTAGTGCCTTGTACAATTTGGGACAACCTTCTTGGAACCTTCTAGCATGTAAATGGCATATTATTTGATTAATGGCATATTATTTGATTGAAGACATGAGAGACGAGATGCATCAAGATGAGACTAGTAATTAATGTCATGGACTCGTACCAAACTAGAATGTTTACATAAATATTTCTCCATAATATTTATTGGCATTGTGTGAATTTTTACAAACAATTTATCTACTATTTACATTTGCAAATGATGACATCGCAAAACCCAGTTATAAGAGTACAATTATAAGACTAGTAGTAGGTATTATTAGAGTGTGAGATATATAGCATGCCAATGGAAGTGCAACAAATGTGTTTATTTGTATGTCTTTTGTCAGTGAGAGTTTCTCTAACATTAATATAGAATATAATAAAATAGAATAGAATAAAGTTTTTATTATTCACGGAGACCATCGGCCTATGGGACCCAAAAAGAAGGCGCAACAAACGTGTTACTGTCCGGATTAAAAACCCCCGCCCCGAAGGGTTTTCGGGAGAAAACCCGTGACAGGAATAAGAGTGCTGTCAAACTGTACATGCATCTATCATGAGGGGAAAGAAATATGTATATGTATTAGGCGAGTGTATCTAAAAAATTTGGGTATCTATATATAAATTGCTTACATCTTAGTGAGTCCATGTTGTGCCTCTACTACACTCAAATGAAAGAATGCATCCATGCATAAGAAATCATGCCTGGCATGTATTTACGAGAATTGTTAATCGTGTGTGCTAATATTGATCGGAAGATATGCCAAAGATGGCCAACTTAAGGAAGCTCTTGGAGTCTTCCAATAAATGCAACAAACGGACTTAACACCTAATAAGACCACTTATCTTAGCATTTTAAACTCGTGTTCTGGCATATTTGTAGTGTGGGGGTAAATGGGTTCATGTTAACATCTTACGCCCTAAATGTGAGCTGGATATTTAAGTCAACAATGCTATGATAGACATGTTGTGCCTCTACTATACTCAAATGAAAGAATTCATCCATGCATAACAATGGGGCAAGGTACCTTGGCACTTAAAGCCATCTAAAGGTTGTGTTAGCTTGATCAATGCAACCAAGGCAAACTGAAGACCAAGAGCTAACGACAAGAACCAAAGCAAATCTCAAGGTATATGAGACAGGCTAGGCCTCACTCTACTGGCATCATACATCACCACCATCTTGAACTAAAGATAGGAAATATCATGCCAGCATAGTGTTGCTTTCTCGCAATGCCCCCCAAAACATGTTAGCTTGATCAATGCAACTAAGGCAAACTGAAGACCAAGAGCTAACGACAAGAACCAAAGCAAGGTATATGAGACAGGATAGGCCTCACTCTACTGGCATCATACATCGCCAACATAATCATACCATCATAATTTCTTGCACCAATTCATATCATAAATTTAACTTCATTTGAGATTAGAGAAATTGAGATCACACATGAGAGAATCACATAATCATACTCAAAATATCATACTTCAACATGATATTATTTAACTGATCAAGAAAGATACTTACAACTTCAAGAACTTTGCCCAGATGTCATCTTCCAAAATTGGGCCTCCCTTCTACACGAATTTTGGCTATCTTATACAAAACTGCACTTGATCCTAGCCACCAAATCTGGGCAAAATCTCAACCTTAGATCCAAATTCTAACTACCATAAGTTCACTAGATCTTGCCAACTCAACATCAAATCTAGGCCATCAAAACTCCTTGCAACCACCATGCTCTTCCAGATTCATGACACATTATCAGAATGTCAACCATTGAAAATATTTATTAAGGACTTTAATACTCCTTCAAGTCCATAGGTTCCATTTCAGTATATCATAAATGTTTCCTCCACAATATTTGCATATTTTTTACATTTTCTCCATATTACACCCATATTGTTCTCAATTTATGCACACATTTCATCAATTTAAGCACATCATGCAAAAATAGTCAAGATAAAACACACAACATTGTATTGATGATAGCTGCAATGATAATCATATGCCATAATATAGTGTTATAGTTACCAATAGGACATGAGCAGAGAGAAAGCCAATTTGAATAAACCATTGATCTTGCAACAATAGGTTTAGGCAGTTTACAAGGAATATCTAACATGTATCAGCATATATCCAGAATATGCCTATCCATCAATGGGATAAGATAGCCAAGTAAACACATTCCACAAATATTTTAAAATCCAAATCCCAACAAACTAGAATTTTCTAAATTAAATAAATTACAAAAACAAGAAGTATGTCTTCTTCAAATGAAATAACAAAAACAAGAAACATTGCTTCTTCAAATGAAATACAAGAAAAAAGCTTAGCCATCAATTGCATGATGTGACGCTCTTTAAATCTATATGATGTTCTCATCGTATAAATACGAGAATTCCACTCTCGTGGCGATTACATCGCCATGGAACGCGGAGGTGTCATTCGTCCCATGTCCTCTATGGGAATCCTATACAGCGGAAGCGTACATACATGTTAGCACACAACAATCATGCTCAAAACAATATACCACCACGAAGGGTGGCCCATCCATCATCATCAACTAAATGACAATACAAGCACAAGGTAACATAAATAATACATCATAACAAGGGCTCTACCCTGGGCTCAAACTCCATGGGGTCAACTGATGGTCAGGGCCGCAAGATATCAACAGACGGAAGTATAACATGGCGTTGGTTGGCATAGAACAATGGCTAGGGTACCTGTGCATGCTTTGCAGATAGGCTGGAATATGCTATGGCATGATTGTAGCCTTCCGGAGATGCAATCTCATGGAATCACCCTATGAGACTACTCCAGGTTGCATCTCCCCGGTCCGATGAGGCAGGTCAGGGGGGCGTCCCCTCCCTGAGCACAATGGATCCCTGGGTGTGCTAGAGAATACGTGCCACCTCGATGCACATGCATCCGTACCCGACTTTAACCCCCCAAAATTCATGGGCTGCTAGGCGCACCCATCGAGCCCAAGACGTCCATATAGGCATGTTTCCTGCGACTCAAGAGGTGTCAGACCCATACCCGGCCCCAACACGAGGACCGACTATAAGCCTATCACACTATAGGAGTCATGTAGCCACGTTAGGCAAGACCCCACCCCCGTTTCACCATTGAACCCGTTATCTGGTGCTGAATCACGATATAGCATTTACAGCCAGGTGGGCTCTTGTGCACAGGCCGCAATTACTGGGTCTTAAGGGTTTTAGCTAGAAACATCTCTACTTCTAGGAAGCTTTCAGGTCTCTACCCTCCCTTTAACCCCAGACACACCGGAGGAACAGACAAAGAGAACACAATCACAATCAAAGTATTTATCATCATCATAGTAACATATAAGAGAGAAATTAACCATTCCATCTAATCAAAGAACTGTTAGCTGAAGCACAAACTATCTAGGGACTAACCGGTCTCTTGGTTAGAGCCATTATCATGAAAGGCTTCCATTCTTCAAATCTGGTCATAGCAGCTAGTGGCTCCTCCTTCCTCCACTCTCCCCAAATCGATTTGGGACAGAAATGGGGGTAGGACTCCAATTTGCCCTCTAAATTTGGCAAGTCCCCTTTGGCCAATCGATTTGGGCCAGGTGGCACTGCCCTATTGGTTGACTTTAGCTAATTAATAACTTAACTAGTCTAATTAGATTAATTACACCCTAATATTTTAGCATAGCTAAAGAAAACCGTTTTAGGCTAGCCCAAGTTATCCCCTATTGACCCCTAAGATCTAATTATAACCTGGTGACGTGTCATATATGATATACGTATACCGTATAAATATCTGGAACGTCACACATGACACTAAGCCTATATAAAAACCAAGTCTTACCTTGCTAAAGTATTCTGGTGTGCTTCTTGCTAGTCCCCCCCCCCCCCCCCCCCTTTTTTTTCTCAATCTTCCAAGTGAGGTAATTAGGTGGTGGGATAAAATTTAGTCAAGCTGATTCAAAGGAAGGTCAACATGGCATAGATGATGGTAGAAATGGAGTCAAAACACCAAAATGGATGGTCCTTACTTGAGGGGTCTTCCACTTTTCAATCAAAGTTTTTCAATCCCTTGGAGAGGGATAGCAACCCTGTGCCCTCCACATCTGGGACCGCTAACTGCAGGTTCCCAAATATCTGGATTTTGAGTTTGGAGTCCCTTGCCACGATATCACGTGTGGTATCCCGGAGCCTTGCATTTGAATTTGGCAATCCTAGTCCACAGTATCCATCATGGCATCCTAGAGTGGGACGTCGACGACTATGATGCCCCCACATAGCCGAGAGTAGTGATCGACTGTCGCACTTGACGCACGTCAATACGACAAAACGGGTGGAAGAAAATGGCCTCCATGGGGGGACAGGCGAGGGATCCCGAAGCGAGGATTTTTTTTTAGCACTGAGATAATCAAATCCGAGGTCACACTATCTTGATCTATCATTGGTCTATATGCAAACAAAAATGTGTAGTTTTATAAGTTATAAATGGATAGGTTATTCGAATACATCGACGATATTATGAAAAAGAAAGTTAGGAACCAAGCAACATACATGCCTAGATTAAAACTTGTAATGTTTCTGTGTGCAATGTTAAAGGAGATAGGGCAACATTTTCTTGAATTTGTGGTCAATAACAATGCCTCGTGGCATGAAATTTCCTCCCCCCTAAATTTTACTTGGGAAAATGTGCCTAAGAAGGGTTGGGAATCAGAATAATTTATTTCTCTGGCATCAGAGGGTTGGGAATGGACGCGAAAGTCTGGCTCAATGAAGAATTGGGCAATACTTACGAGGTGAAAGACAAAGACAAGGGAGAATTTGCAACGGCCAATCTGAAAGGTGCAACGAGAGTTTAGTGGAAAGGTTGTTCAAAAGCACATGGATTAAGCCAAAATCCTTGCAAATTTAAAATCTTACAGATGTCACGAGATACAATCCTTTTATCGGCTTGAGCAAAGGAAGAGGACCGTAGCCATGTACGCTTAGTTTATGAGACCTCAATTTAGTCCAAGATATTAGCAAATGCAGGTAACTGAAGGTCACATATAGGGCTTGAATGATAACATCAAGAAGCTTGTGCGAGCCATCTATTCATGCAGTGTGTTAAAAGCTGAGGATAAAAGCCATTAGCTTGGAGGAAGATAACCTTCCAACACCTTCTCAAAAGTAAGATGCTCTATGATAAGGGCTTTTTATTGTTTGACTGAAACTGACTAGTAATAGTTAAATGCATCTCAAAGGGCTTAAGTCTATCATTCCAACGAGCACAAAAGCTCAGGTATGTCATTCCAATGAGCAATCATTATGTTTGTATGATTAATCTTCTTACACAATTAGCACACAGAGACATTGCTGGAAAATGAGATTAATTCTCCAAAGAGCATGGACAACCTTGTTGAACTCTTGCAAGTTTTATTTATACATATGTAGAATTTGGATGGTAGTAGGCAAGCAAGCCACAGTTTGAGAATCTTCCAACATTGAGCATTGAAATCTTGTATTGTAAGTGTAGGATTTATGTGAGCTTATTGAAGCATTGTCCTTGTTGTAACAACATTGTATAATAGCAACATTGTATGTATCGTTGTGAAAGCTTCACTTACAGGAAAACATATTTAAGTATTAGTCAACCAATACTTTTGTAGAAAGAGAATCCAAATAAAGGACGAATAACGAGCTTTGATGCTTCAACAAGATAATTTTAGCTTACAAGGTAATCTTGTTTGCTATAAGCCAACCAATACTATCCAATGAAGACGCATCAATTTTAATGATGTTGCTCGATCTTTCTTGAGCAACAAATTCCATAGACAAAAATGTTGCATAGAAATGTGCAACAGAGGTAGTTGTACCGTTATTCTTATTTATCTACTAGTGCCTTGTACAATTTGGGACAACCTTCTAGCATGTAAATGGCATATTATTTGATTGAAGACATGAGAGATGAGATGCATCAAGATGAGACTAGTAATAAATGTCATGGACTCGTACCAGACTAGCATTGGCATTGTGTGATTAGTACAATTAGAAGACTAGTAGTAGGTATTATAAGAGCGTGAGATATATAGCATGCCAATGGAAGTGCAACAAATGTGTTTGTTTGTATGCTTTTTGTCACTAAGAGTTTCTCTAACATTAATCCAGTCGGCCTATGGAACCCAAAAAGGAGGCGCATCAAAGGTATTACTGTCCGGGTTAAAAAATCCCTGCCCCGAAGGGTTTTCGGGGGAAAAATCATGACAGGAATAAGAGCGCTGTCAAACTGTACATGCATCTATCATGAGGGGAAAGAAATATGTATATATATATCAGGCGAGTATATCTAAAAAATTTGGGTATCTGTATATAAATTGCTTACGTCTTAGTGAGTCCATACTATGCCTCTGCAATGATAATCATATGCCATGTAGTATTATAGTTACCAATAGGATATAAGCAGAGAGAAAGCCAATTTGAATAAACTTTTAAACTTTATTGATCTCGCAACAACAAGTTTACGCAGTTTACAAGGAATATCTATCATGTTTCGGCATATATCCAAAATATTCCCATCCATCAATCGGAGCGAGGGATTACTATAAGAGATGGTCAAGTACACACCATTCCACAAATATTTAAAATTCCAAATACCAACAAACTAGAAAATGCTAAATAAAATGAATGGCAAAAAGAAGAAATATTTCTTCTTCAAATGAAATAACAAAAACAAGAAACATTGCTTCTTCAAATGAAATACAAAGGAAAAAGCTTAGCCACCAATTGCATGACACCAAGCCTAAATAAAAACCTAATAAGTCTTACCTTGCTAAAGCCTTCTGGTGTGCTTTTTGCTAGTCCCCCCCTTCCCCCCCTTTTTTTTTCTCAATTTTCCAAGTGAGATAATTAGGTGATGGAATAAAATGTGGTCAAGCTGATTTAAAGGGAGGTCAACATGGCATAGATGATGGTAGAAATGGAGTCAAAATACCAAAATGGATGGTCCTTACTTGAGGGGTCTTCCAATTTTCAATCAAAGTCTTTCAATCCCTTCGCAAGGGATAGCAACCCTGTGCTCCCCGCATTTGGGACCGCTAACTGGGGGTTCCCAAATTGTGGAATTTGAGTTGTGAATCCCTTGCCACAATATCACGTGTGGTATCCCGGAGTTTAGCATTTGAATTTGGCAATCCTAGTCCGCAGTATCCAGCATGGTGTCCCAGAGTGGGACGTCGACGACTGTGATCCCCCATAGTCGAGGGTAGTGATCGACTTTCGCACTTGACGCATGTCAACGCGACAAAACAGGTGGAAGAAAATGGCTTCCATGGGGGGACAGGCGAGGGATCCCGAAGCGAGGATTTTTTTTTTTTGGCACTGAGATAATCAAATCCGAGGTAACACTATCTTCAGCTATCATTGGTCTATATGCAAACAAAAATGTGTAGTTTTATAACTTATAAATGGATAGGCTATTCGAATACATCGATGATATTATGAAAAAGAAAGTTAGAAACAAAGCAACGTACATGCCTAGATTAAAACCTGTAATGTTTTTATGTGCAACGTTAAAGGAGATAGGGCAACATTTTCTTGAATTTGTGGTCGATAATAATGCCTCATGGCATGAAATTTTCTCCCCCCTAAACTTTACTTGGAAAAATGTGCCTAAGAAGGCACTTTCGCTTGGTTCAGACCTGTCAAACTATTAGGGCTCGCTAGGCCCTTACCAGGCAAAATTGCCTCCTCTCACACATTATCCCTAACATAAATTCTAGGGAAATTTACCAAAATAACTATAATTGTTGACTTAATTCCCAAAAAGCCCTTAGGTTTTTTTTTTTAAATTCCCAAAATGCCCTTAGTTCTTAAGTAGCCCTTTGTATTTTATAAATTACCAAAAATCATGTTTTCACAATAGATGATCATTCTTTACACAGGGAAGTGTTTGTTATAGATCACAACTTATAATTTATTTATTCAATATGAGGCACATATACTCAAGTTTTATTCATGACATCTTGCTACTAGCATGTGACTTTATATGACTTGGCATTGGAAACTTGGGTGCAATCGATATCGTTCCAGTTGACTTGTGGCGTGCCACCACAATTGCGACCATAGTAGAGCTTGAATGGCTTCCCCTTGAACTTGAACCTGTAGGCAACGTCAGTTTTACTAAAATTGACACATCGATCGGCACACTCAATGGTTTTAAGAACATTGTAGCAGTTTGGATCTTTATAAATTATTGCCTCGCTATGACCATGATGGTAATGGGCGCTTGCAGTGGATGCATGAACGACTAGAAAGATTGCCACAACAACCAAAAAAGGAACTTTGTAGGATGCCTGGGCCAAAAAAAGAAGAAGAAGAAGAACTTGTGAGTGTGAGAATTCAAAGAGTAGTAGTACATCCAAATTTGCTTACCATTTTACTTGCTGGTGCTTGATTTGAGGGTGTTGTGTTTGCTGCATCAAGGCATGTCATGTATATATAGGCGAAGATGGCGGCCTTGTCTTAGTCTCCATTTAGTGAAGGCAAAGATAGCCGCCGTGCCTTAGATTGAGATTCCACTAGCCTTAGTAGACATCACGATTTATGACCCTCGCCTCGCCCATCTTGACCATTTTTACGCCCGCTTTGTCCGTTTACTTATGTTTGTTCTTCATGTTCGTTCGTATTTCGCCTGCGACCATTTTCGTAATAAACAGTTGGGTCGAATTACTGTAAAATTACGCCCGTTTTAAAACGCGTAATTTTGTTGAGCGGCGCCGCCAGGCCTGATGGTAGCATCGCCGCCTTAATCCTTCCGAACCCTAATCCTTCCTATGCATGCTTCTACCAAAGCGGATGCCATAGCCGCTTCTGCCTTCCATCGCCATAGCTGGGTTCATCCATAGCCATAGCTTCGTCCATCGCCATAGCTTCTACTGCGCTACCCTTTTTGCTCAACAGCCAGGCTGCGTTTGTGCACTGCAGTCTCTAAATCGCAAGAAGTCAGTCTCCAAAGCGCAAGAATCAGAAAAAAGGCATCGGACATACCCTTGAAGGCAAAACTTGCTTTGGCAGGGGCTTGACGGGGCTAAATCCGGCACTGCAGGAGATATCCGCCATAGCTAGAGCTTAAATGCAGTGTGTCCTCTGATTGCGGTGTTTTCTCCAAATGCTTGCCGCCAGAAACAGAGAAAACAGAGGAATGAGAAACAGAAACAGAGCAATGCTTGCCGCCAGAAACAGAGAAAACAGAGAAGCCCCTTGCCACGTGTCCGTACGTAATTCGCCCAACTGTTTATTACGTACGGGAAACTACTTCTCTCGAAGATTCCCTCGGGAATATTCCCTCGGCGACCCGCCAGACTCGGCGGCGCTGCGGCTTCGCCGCTTGGGCGCCGCCTCGTCTGGCGGGGCCGCCTCGGAAAATTCCCTCGTGGAATCTTCTCAAACCGTAGTTTCCCTAGTACATTATGTATGGCGTGTTCTGGCAGGTCCGTCCTTCGTGCAGAAGTCCAGCTCTTTGGGAAACTGCAGTTGATGAGGTAAAAATCACAGAAATATGCATTTCATTTCTAAAGAAACATATCACATTTTTTGTAAGCCTCTGATCATTTGTAAGTCATGCCCATCTGATCATTTCTAAAACCTATCACATTCTTTGCAAGCCTATGATACAGATCATGCCTGGCATGTATTTACGAGAATTGTTAATCGTGTGTGCTAATATTGATCGGAAGATATGCCAAAGATGGGCAACTTAAGGAAGCTCTTGGAGTCTTCCAACAAATGCAACAAATGGACTTAACACCTGATAAGACCACTTATCTTAGCGTTTTAAACTCGTGTTCTGGCATATTTGTAGCGTGGGGTAAATGGGTTTATGTGAACATCTTACGCCCTAAATGTGAGCTGGATATTTATGTCAACAATGCTATGATAGACATTTATTTTAAATGTGGTAGCTTACATCATGGTTGGCAGGAGTTTGACAAAATGATTGAGAGGGACTCAGGTGCGTGGAATTCAGTTATTTCTGGTATTGCAAAGTTTGGAAATGGGAAGGAAGTCCTTAAAGCTTTCTGGAGAATGCATGAAGACACAGTATCAGGTTAAGCCAGGTAACATTTGCTATACTAACTGTGGGGGGATTCAAGATGCTTGCACCCTATTCCATCAAGCATCTGTGAGGAATATAATTGTTTGGAATGTGATTATTGCAGCAAATTGTCATCGTGCTACAGGCTTAATTGCTTCTTCATGAAATGCAGAAGGAAGGTGAAAAGCCAGATAGTTTGGCATTTGGTTATGCACTCTCTGCATGTGCAAAAGCAGCACATTTGGGACTTGGAAGCAAAATCATGCTTACATCATATATGAAAAATGTCATGTAGGAGGTTTTGTGCTTAACACAGTTATGAATACTGAGATGTGACAACATGGAGGTCTGAACAGGTTGGTCTGAAGATCAACCTAGGTCAGCACCTAACATTCCCTGAGGGGTCATGGTAGCAGGAGCGTTAAACATGATAGTAAAGAAAGAAAGATCTATTAACATCTAGCAAAGATCCATAGGGTCTATGAGGTCTGATACATACAGCATTGTAAAGCTATTGACCAAAAACTGTGATCTAAGCCAGAATCAAGAAAAAGTAGAAAGAGAGGGGGTGGTAAAAAGAAGAGGAAATTAACATTCTAAATATAGTCGCAATGGTGACGTGGAGAGCAGCACATGAACATACTAACTCATTAACATCCTTCTGAGCTAGAGGTATAGGCCAAGTCTTATCACATGGTCCTCTGTGGATGCATAGGCTGCCGTGTCACCACGTCTCCTTAACTAATAAGATGTTTAGACATCTTTTGCACCTGCAATAGCTTGCTAATGCCTTCTGCTGCCTTTTTCTGGGTGAGAAGGTGGATTTTGCATTGGAGCAAGTTAAAGTTTTACAAGCGAATGGCCCAACAGAAGCTGATGCATTAATTGTCTTGGAGCTAGAGCAAAGGACTTACTAGAATGGACAGCAGGTGAGCCTCATGTGGTTTGCATTGTTCAATTTGCCATAAAAATTGTTAATGCAGATGTATTTAATAGGTGCCTTTTGGAACAGGAAAACGGTTACTGGCTGGATTGCCTTCTACGTGCTTACCACTCTCGTGTATATACTGGTATTCCAGTGTTTTAGATAGAGTCCCAGAAAGCATATTTGCACTCAGATCCAACTTAGTTAGCAATGCTCCAATAGTAGGTGCAATGACACCACTCAATCTGTTAGCAGAAAGATTCAAAACCTTTAAACTCTTGCTTCCCAAAACCTGTGCTGGAATGCTCCCTGATAACAAATTCCTTGATAGATCTAGAGTTTGCAGCTCTGTGATGGATCCATAAGCAGCAGGAATGGACAAGGAATTATACGAAAGGTCCACATACCCAACATCTAGGTTGTATTTCAAAGAAGAAAGGGAAGAAATGGTGCCATAAAGATTGTTGGAATGCAGATCCAGGGTAGAGAAGATCATCTATGAAGATCCAGTCTTTAGGGCTTCGGCTTGCATTAAAACCTAGAAGCTTGGTCCTTGCACTCCACAGCATCAAACTTCATGTCGGTTAGGCGGTTCGAACACATCTACCGGCAACAGGGCTGACCGACAATTTACTGGCAACAGCCAGTTTGGACCGGTTTTCGGCAAATTCTAGGCATATGCCTGCACATACCTGGAGTATGCCAAAAACCCATATGAGCAAAGGTTTGCCCACCTGGGGGCAACCCAAAAGTCGTGCTCATAGCTGTACATCACAGATGGAGTGTTTTAGGAGTGCTGCAATAGCTATGGCTACAATATTTCCCTTAGATGTAACAAATTCATGCAACGGATTTATGTAACGATTTTAGGTTCATTTGGATATGGACCCACAGCCTATTGATACAATATAAAACTAATTGTGCAGACTTTTTAGATGGTGCTGAAATGAAATGTGATGTGGGTAAGGACAAAGGATATCCATAAAGAAAGAGAGTATATAAATGCTTCTTGACGAGCTCATGGCCATAGTGAGCAAACTTCTCTTTTTGGCTTTGGTTTTGAACTTTCAAATTTTTAGTAATCAGCTACAGTGAATTAGTCGTGGTCATTATGGTTTTTACCTATAATGAGTTGCGCAAAACTGTCGTTTGAGACTCAACATTTGGCCGTTTCGCATTCTAATTTTGGTTGGTTAGTAAATCCCATGGAGAGGATTCCATGTAACTTGGTGATCACGCTTTCAGTATTTTAATGACACATGAGACTGCCAAACAAGTTGACCACGTCATTCTTGTGAAGCAGAAAATGGCACTGCATGTCCAACTCTAGAGGAGGTGGAAGCCGCTATCAGAGGAGGTTTGTTAATAAACATTCTCATGAACCTAGATTGAAGAGTTAGAAAGGGACAAGTAAGTATTTGCAGGATCACCCAGAAGCTGACTTCCATTAGCACTATAGTATTATATCTTTGTATATCATTATATATACAAGAAATTTATCGCGGCGGCCTTGGCCGCCGCAAACATTTCTCTTTCCCAACATGGTGTCATCTTTGAACCCAAGTAATCTTACCATGTCTTTGTCATGACATGAACCTAATGAAAAATTTTCAACATACAACTCATTGATGTTAGTGTTAGAATATTATTAAATGTCGAAGAGAAATATTTATGCTTGAGTTCATATTAGAATATTATCGAAATAAATATTTATGCCCCTCAAGCATACTGATCGTAGGCACATACGGAACGTGTACAAAGGATTTTCAGCATGGATGAAGTTAACCCCTTTAGGGCTATACTAAAGAATGTTATAGTTCCTTCACGAGATTCTACAAAATGGCGAGAAAGAGAAATTTCACATGAGGTGGGTAGTTAGGTGTCTACGTTAATTTACAAAATGATGTGCAAATACTATACAATAATTAAATATCACAAAACAATAACAATAACAATTGTACCTAAAGAACAATCGCATTACATGTACGCCTATATTTTTAAATGTCTTTGTACTAATGTAGAAAATTGGCCAAATAGTGGCTATGGAGGTGGAAATAGCTGAGAAATAAACGGATATGGGATGGTCCATTTCTAAACTATATCACAAGCAAGCCAGTTGTAACGAAAAAATTCTTCATCTCGATAAATGGTATGATTGCTGAGGTACTACTGATGTTGCCTTTCTCTAACTCCATGTCTCGACCCGAAATGTGTAAGCGGGTTTGTGGATTTATTATTTGGATAACAATTCGCAATTTTATATGCACCATTAAAACCTCATGGTATAAAATTCTTGGCCACAGACTTGGGTTGCCATAGCTTCCACATTCTGTCATGACTTGCTATAACGAGAAACTTAGCTGTTGGTGACCATGCTACATCAAATACATAATCTGTATGAGAGCTGCATCAAAAATTATATAAAACATTACAACCAGTTAGTTAGACATACAACAACTCGATTACTGTAATTCAAACATAGTCGTCTGATATTTTAATGAGTTCTATATTTACGTACCAGACTTACATGGATGACATTATCAGAGTTACCTCAAGACATGAACGCATTGAAAGGATGAGGTATCAAAAAGCCTAATTGTTGTATTCCCAGATGTTGTAGCTAACAACTTTCCATTAGGAGAGAAAACAACCCGTTTTGCTTCCCCACAATGTTCTTGCAGCACTGCCAAAGGTGAATGCACACGAAGATCCCATATTCTACAACACTTGTCATCACTTCCAGTTGCAATATAAAATCCTGAATCATCTATATCTACACCTATGACATCCTCAAGATGTCCATGCAAAGTCTGTACATCCTTCTCTGATCGAGGATCCCAAAGCTTTGCTGTATAGTCAAATTATGCAGTTGCCAGCAGATGCCCATGAGGTTGAGACAGATGCGATGCTCAGTAACTGCTGATGATTGAATTTCGTAGAAGATGACCAGCTTTGCAAAAGGCCAGATCTACGCCGACTTTCATCTAGTGAAGGGGCTTTCCAGTCAATCTTTGGGTTCATCAATTGTTTCCTTAAAGCTTCTGGAAGCTTAAGGACAGAAAACAGAGAGATATAGATCCTTTTCATGGTTGTCAGATTGCCCAATAAAGACAATGTATGCTGGAAATGACAAAGCATTCAGCAAAATTTAGAAAAAAAAGGAAGTGTAATACATACCTGACCTCCAAAAATGACACGGGTATCTAAAGCTCTAAGAGCCACTTTCATGTCTATAATGGCGTAAACCATGGCAAATGCCTTGTTTCCACTAAGACTCTCAATAAAGACAAAGTCTCCTCTATCAACCTTAACATAATGGCCACTGACTTGCTCTGCTTCAATGTAGCAGAAGGGATCACCTTCACAGGGATAGGACACACGGATGTCCCAAACCACGCCATTGTTTTGCTTAGAATATGATTTACGCAGCCTGCCTATGTTGAACAGCAATCAAAACCATATTAGCAAAAGATGGCGATTGCATATCACATCATCTGAAGATAAATAAGTACCTGGATCGATGTTCCTTCTATTGTTCCCATTCCTACAATACTCTTCCCAACCATTGGGCACTAAAAGCCTTGCATTCTTCAAGAACAACAGTCTCAAACTTTTGAGTATACTCCTCTGTTGATGTAAATCCGGAGGGTAATGTATAAACATTCTCAGACAAAGCGCTCACACTTGAATCTTCTTCAGACCATGGACCTTGAATCCTCAACACTGCAAGATCAAATTCATCTTCACAACACAAACCAGTTGTTGCAACTGGCACTACCTTTTCAACTGCAGTTGTTGTAACTGGCACCGCCTTTTCAGCTGCATCGTGTCTTTGGAAAGATTCTTCTCTAGGACCATTACAGATTCTCTAGACTAAATATCATATAACATTAATGAGATTGAAAATTTGATAAGCTTATAAAAGTATGCAACCCAAACCATTATTGAACATACTCTTTTGTATTTGTTGCATTGTACTTCTTCATCACTACGTGAACTCGATTCAGTATCAGCACAGATGCTCCTTAACCTTTTCCTCTTTAACTTTGGTGAGGCCGCCTCCTTTTCAATTTCTATAGCAGCATATTTATTGACTATGGGATTATCCTTGGTTCTTTCTTTCTCACGTGATTGGTCTAAGTCACCGTACTGAGCATCTCTTGCAATAATGGCGTCTCAAGTTACCACATTTCAATCTTGCAGTTGACAACATGAGACTGAAGATCACTATCAAGAATTTGCTCATGGATATGTCTACCCTGCAAAATGGCACCTGCACTGGAACAACACTTCAGAATGCTCAGAAACATGAACATATCTGGATTTAGGCTTTTATGCTTCATTTTCTTCATAGAAAAAATGGGCCATCACCTCTTGGCTAAGTTTGACATGAGCATCTACAACGGCATTCCAGATATAGTGGGTAGGATTTGAAACCTTTAAAAATGTCCTATTTGTTTCAAAACGTATTAAGTAAACAAAGAACTCACCGAAATATGGCGGGCAGATTTTGAGGTTTTTGAAGCGCATCGCCTACACAACCAAGAACCATTCAGAGCAGCCCGATTTAAGGGTAGAAGTCGCGGCAGGAGCCATGGGTTTATATACTCATCAATTTCTGAACATGTGATGTAGCCGTTTCCAACAAAAATTCTCTATTCTAGAACATGTGGCATAGCCGCTTCCAGCAAAAAGCATCTAGAAATTTCGATGATGACAGCGGAACCAGCTGGAGCTAACTAAGAGCCAGCCTCCAAACAGATGGCCATAATCCATGCCGTTTGTCAAACCATCCAACTCAATCACGCCCAAACGAATTCGCAAGTGCTGTTTGTCAAACCTCGAATAATATCTTCGCGGACAGTTGTCTGCCCACCCGTGGTTTTTTTAGCAGGGTTGCCTAACCCGAGCTGCCCACTTTCTTGCATTTCTAGCTATGCCACGTGTCATGCCACGTCAGCAATATTTAACGTAAGCCGTTAGATCTATAATTTTCCATATCTATCTACGGTCCAGGAAAATAGAAAACTCAAAGAAATTCCATTTGTGGCGTGGCGATGGCGATGGCTGCAGAGCAGGTTGCTTCATAGCAATGGCCGCTCCATAGCAATGGATTTCTAGCGGCAGGTTGCTCCATAACAATGGATTTCTAGCGGCAGGTTGCTCCATAGCAATGGCCGGTCAAGTATTCTAACGCAATTTTTCTTTCCAGCAGAGGGATTTGCCGTGGCAAAGGGAAGCAGGGTGATTTGTTGGCAAAGCAGGCAGATATGGCCTCCTTCCAGATGTGTATGCTGAAGCATGTGCCTTGGATCCTTCATATCCTGCTCTTTTTTCTTCCTTATGCTTGTTGGTATGCTCTGTTTCGATTCTTCAAGGCCAAAGCAGATTTGGGCTCTCTTAACATGTTGCCGGATTCATGTTCTGCCGTGATTTTGCAGGGATTTCTTAGCAGGGTTTTCACAAGTTTTTTTTCGCAGATTGGCAGGTCGAGTTTGAGACCCATGTTCCATTGTAAGCTGCTTGTAACAACAGGCACAAAAGACATAAGTAAAAAGAAAAAGCATTTATTGTAAGTTTCCTTTATACAGAGACATCTTCTTATTTAAAATGGGATGGCTTTGATCTTCGAGCCCGGAACGCCGCATATGCAGACGCATGCGGCGTTCCCTTCGGCCCCTTGCGGGGTACTATTTTGGTCGTGCGCCTTTCCCATCTCTCCTGCCTGCATAGTTCAAATTTGAGCAGGAGGAGCGGCATAGGGCGGCGATGGTCCTGGCCGCATTAGAAGATTTGCATAGAGCTTTTGGTAAGCTTGACTGTGGTGTCGGCAGCTGCGCCTTGCAACTGGAGAGAAGAGATGAAACTAACGGCAGTAGTTGAGGCTATAAGATGATGTTTATGGAATCAGTGAGATGGTAAGCATCCCAATACACATAAGTTTCGGCTATGGGGCAAGCAGGTGTCAAAAGGTTACAATAAATAGCAGCTTCATATCTTCCTGATCCGCAACAGCCAGTTGGTCCTACTGAGAAACCTGCAAAGAACAAGCGGCAAAGCTTCAGCCCTAATCTAAATCTTCTGACCATACCAGGTATGAGCTACTCACCGTATTTGGAAGGATTTTGTGAAGCATCCAAAGTTGTGCTATATAAGTCTAAAACTGTCAGTTTCATTTTAGATAGGTGTTGACCCCCAACCTGGCTAGAGAGTCAAACACAAGAAGCCAACTTGACTCAAGTTGGGGTTAGAACCTCCAGATCACTTAAGGTGATCAGTCTACACAAGAATTTCTCAGGGGAAAAGCTCAGTTATCAAGTATTCATACCTTTCCCAATTCTAGAATATGGAGCCCTTACTCAAATCGATGTAGCTCTCATAGGTGGATTGATTTCCAAGGTCAAGTGATTGTGACTGGTACAGAAAAGTTATAGGCAAGCAAGGGTGAAAACCTTGACCAAGTCTGAGTTTTAATCTGCAAGATATTCGATCTCAAAGTTGGGTCAAATTTTGGTCAATATCAGTCAAAACTACAAACAGATCTCAGAGTTTTATAACTTGAGTTGCAGATAACTTGAGTAAAAACTCAAGTTGGCTTCTTGTGTTTGACTCTCTGGCCAGGTTGGAGGTCAACATCTTGGAGGTTCTACCGAGATCTTCCTGGATTTCAGAACTCATGGCTCCAAAGCAAAAATTTCCAGCAGAACAAGAACCATTAGAAGATATTGATGCATCAGATCATTGCAGAGAAAGGCCATTGAATTCAAGTTTCTCAACTAGCCTGCTTCAAAACATGCCATACCAATTTGAGTTGAATGTTCCTGTTCCTTTGCCTACTTTTGATTCCAGTATGAGTGCTAACAACTTTTTGAGAATATTTGAGGACTACTACAGGGATTATGGCTTCAAGAAGGGCTGCAAGCTCTCAGAATTTGAAAAATGTTTCAAAGAAGAAAGTGAAGCTGGTGCTTGGTTAACTTATGAAAAGTTAATGGGTACCACTTCATGGGATGAACTTGTCAAGAAGTTCCTGGACAGGTTTGGTAAGCTAGCTGCTCCAAAAGATTTGGTTAACGAGTTGCAAGGTTTCTATATACATGCAGGTGAGAGTGTGAATCAGTACAAGGAGAGGTTTAGTACATTTAGCAGGTGTCAAAGAGCACAAGTCACCATCCCAACTCTGTTTTTAGTTACTGCTTTCATCAATGGTCTGGAAAAAAGACCAGATATCCAAAGGAAGTTGCTCAAGATCCAAGCTGCTGAAGGATTTGATTCTATATACAAAGTTTTTGCCAAAACTACTGACTTGACTCAGATGCTCTCTACCTTACCTGACAAGCACCATGTTCCTCACCATAGCCATGACCCGTTTTACCCTGATGCTACCGATGCACATTATGATCATCACCCTTCTATTCCAGTTTATGCCATACATTAGTTGAACTCAAGGCTGCAAGAACAGGTAAAATTTACCCTGAATGTATTCATTGCAATAGGAATTCTCATCCATCAGAAATTTGCTATTGGCAAATGTGTCCCAAATGTAATAGAAAAGGCCACTTTGGAAAGGAATGTCCTGTTTGTTCTTTTTGCAAAGAAGTTGGCCATACTGATGCTAGGTGTGCTGTTAAGGAATATTTTGCTAAGCAGGAAAAAGAAAGGAGACCGAGCCTAAACCTCCCGCGTGAGATTTGCTGAACCAAGCACCTCTATAAGGTTTATTCAAGCTCTGTAAGCTCCCAAATCTGAAGAAGTTATGGTGGTGCAAACTAGAAGCATGAATGAAGCTCATGCACATGCTGAACCAAGTAGGCATTCTACTGCCAGGTCTTCACCACCTGTAGTGGAAGCACCTGCTCAAATTATAGCTCCACCCCCTCAGCAAAAATATGGTAAGAAAGATCAAGACTTTGATGAGGTTGATGTTTTCCTTAAAAATTCCAAGGTGAGTGTGGATTTTTTCACATTGCTAAAGATTGCACCTAGCTATAGAAAAAGGGTACTGCAGCAAACTAGTGGTGAGGTATTAAATGCTTGTGTGAATTTCACTGGTGCCACTAACCTTGTTCTAGCACAGAATGAAGAAGACCCTGGTGCATTCACATGTTCAGCTACTTTAGGAGGTTATACCTTCTCAAACGTGTTACTTGATGGGGGATCCCCCCTAAATATTATGCCATATCACATTATGAAAAAATGTAGTTTCGAGGTGGATAAGAAAGCTTCTATACTATTATCTTTTTATAATGCTAAGATCACCCCCATTGGTGTGGTAACTAAAGTGCCTGTCAATACAGAGGGCATAACTGTAGCTGCTAATTTTATTGTGGTAGCTTTTGAAGACATAGGGGATGAATCTGATATCTATGATTTACTTTTAGGAAGAAGGTGGTTAGCCACTGTGGATGCTAGACCAGTCTGGTCTCAAGGGAGATGTACCATCTCCAATGGTTCTCAAACTGCTACAATCTATAATCAAGATGGCTCCTATGGTTCCAATGAAGAGGTAAACTTTATCAAAGAAATGCTAACTGAAGAACCTTTGGGATTTTACAGAATAAAAAATACAAGACCAAGGAAATGTGAAATGGTTCCTCTCATTATGGAATGTGCACTCCCCAGCAAACAAGGGCCATCAGGATTCTTATGGTTTGATGGAGGTATTTCTAAAAAACTAAATATTGCATCATCTGCTGCTATTCTGAAAGATTCCTCTCATAAACTTTTAGCTAAAGTAGGGAGAATCTTCCCCCAAATTACATCTAATGTAGCAGAATATAAGGCTTTAATTGCAGGTCTTCAGGAAGCCAAAGCTATGGATATTGCCAACATTCACATTTTTGGTGATTCACAATTAATTTGTAGACAAGTTTCAGGAGACTACCAAACAAAAAATGCAGATGTGGAGCTCTTAAAAAACCAAGTAGTGGGAGTACTCTCGAGTTTTGCTTCATGGGAGATTACTCACATACCAAGAGAGAAAAATGTGGAAGCTGATGCCCTATGCAGAGAAACTCTTATGTCACACCTAACTGAGGGAGCTATTCCAGAGGAAGACCTTGATGCTAGTGAGGTAAAGGCTCTTTGTCCTATTCTAACCATTAATGCATCAGAGGAAAAGGATACTGAAGAGATTACCATCACAAAAAATGGTAAGACTAGAACCTTGTTTGTTGGAGATCTAATTGAATACCAAAATAGGGAGAATATACAAATGTTCTTTGAAGAAAGGAAAGATGTGTTTGCTTGGGATTATTCTGAGCTTACTGGTATTAAAGCTGAGGTATGCCAATTTGAAATCAAGATTAAGGAGGGATGTAAACCTGTTTTTCAAAAACTGAGAAGAATTAATGCTTCATTGATGGGATTGATTAAAGATGAGTTGGATAAAATGCTAGATGCAGGTGTTATTATTGAAATCATTAATCCAGAATGGGTGTCTTGCATTGTACCTGTAGAGAAAAAAGTGGTGCCTTAAGGATCTGCATTGATTATCGAGATCTTAACAAAGCTACCATCAAGGACTGCTATCCCTTGCCTTTTTTAGAAGAAATTTTATATGCTGTAGCAGGGAAAGAGGTGTACCCATTTCTAGATGGATTTTCAGGATTTAATCAAATTGGCATTAAGGAAGAAGACCAACCCAAGACCTCTTTTATTACCCCTTGGGGAACTTATGCAATGAATAGAATGCCTTTTGGACTAATGAATGCACCTGCTACTTTCCAGAGAGCTATGGATGTTATTTTTAGGCCTATGTCTCCTCAAGGATTCAGAGTTTATTTGGATGACCTTTGCTTAGGATACTAATCATTTGGAATTGCTTGCAAAAATATGCTCTTTGTGCAGGGAATCTGGAGTCAATCTTAACCCAAAGAAATGTGTTTTTTTTGCATTCAAAGGGCAACTTTTGGGGCATGAGGTATCCAACAATGGTATACAAGTGGCACAAGAAAAAGTTGAAGCTCTCAAAAAGCTGGTAGCCCCCAAAAATCTGAAGCAGGTCAAAAGTTTTATTGGCATGACTAGTTTTCTTAGGATGTATATTCCTAATTTTGCTCACATTATAAGTCCTATTTCCAAGTTGACAAGGATAGGCAGGATTTCCAAATCTGAGAGCAAGTATGTCCCTGTCACATGGTCATCAGATTGCCAGGAGTCTTTTGAGTTGCTTATAAAGTCCATTTGTGAGGCTACTCTTCTAAAAAAACCTGATTTGAACAAGCCATTTGAGGTCTCAGATACCATCACTAAAAAGCCATAGGCCTAGCTATTCTTCTCGCAGGACAAGTACACCATAGCTTTTGCCAAAGAAAAAGCGGTGGAGTTCAACCGAAGAAAAATACACCGAATGGAGAAGAGTGTCTTTCTTTGCTCTTATGTTCCTCATTGATGAGACAAGGTCACTTACTATTGAAGAGTTACATTCAAGTTTATATGAAGCAAAATCCAACAGGTTTGTTATTTGATAAGGCTACCTCTAAACCAAAAATTCAAAGGTGGGCTTGCAAGCTACAAACCTTTGATATTTCCATAAAAGAGTTACATCGTGAAGAGTCCCAAATCTTTATTTACCTTACATTTTCTTTGATCATGAGGATGCAGTAGAAGTTGTTGACTTTGTGGATGCCTTAGCTTATCTGCAGGCAGATGATAAAAGAACAGGACCAACAGGATTGGCAGCTACCTATAAAGAATTTTCTACAATTCAAGGAAATGCCCTCAGGGCTGACCTCGAGCCAGCAAAGGAGATTTAAAGAAAAGTGTAGGCAATTTAAAATGATTAATGATGTTTTATGTAAAGTCAACAGGGATGGACTATTACTGAGGTATGTCAATGAAGAGGAGTCTGCTTTGATCATTAGAGAAATGCATGAAGGAGTATGTGGAGGCCATTTTGCTGGAGATACTACTGCCAAGAAAATTCTCAGGTCAGGTTATTATTGGCTTACAATATTGAAAGATTGTTATACTTTTTTTTTTTTTTTTTTTTTTTTTTTTTTGAGAGTACGAGATGTTTTTTTTCATTAATTAAGGAAATACATACATAGTAGTTTGGTAACCTTCATAGATAGGTTTTACCAAATCAAAATGAGAAAAATATCAAAAATACAACACAATATTTAGTCAAAGTCTGGTCAAACTGTAGATAAGTTTGTTGCTCAAGTCTTGTAGAATACTTGAGTTTTGTAATTTAGTGGTAATCTGTTTTCTTCAGAAGAGCAACTGTTCCAGCAAAATAAATTCTTCCAAAAAGGTAACTCCATTTGATGTCCAATCAGCAAGCATATCTCTGCTACCAAACCTGCAAAACCAAATGAAGAGCTATTGCACCTCAGAAGAGGCAATACTGTCAATGTATAGATCATCAGGAATGGTCGGGATCTTTGGGTCATCTGAGTTTATGGCATTATGGAAGAGTTGGTTGTAGGATTGAGTGAAAGAGTCTGCAGTTCCCATGACATAGGAATCGGCCATCCATAGATTATCTCTTATTAGTCTGTAAAAATCTTGCTGAACCATAAGAAGAATAAGAGTGCCATAAGCATCAGCTAACATTCTGTGAGTGTAGTACATCTGCCTGTATCTGCTGAACTGTCTTTCAGTGAATTCATGATTGTTGGAGTTAATGAAAGAAAACATATAAACCATTTGCATAACTTCCCTTGTGTATATATCTGCCCAAATCCTTTCTCTTGCCTTACTGATTTCGTTGTCCCTGATCATCTCTCTGACTGACCACTGATTATGAGGGGGGAACTTGACCTGGTGTTCATGAATTCTCTCATCCCCATACAAAACTTCATATCTATCTGCTCCTCTATCAAATTTTCTTTTCTGATGACCTCTGCAGAGCTCCATATACCCTACGAGCAAGAGTTTAGTTAGAATTTGTGTAAGATAGATTGGAATTGAACAGGTTAAAATACCCTTGAAAAGATTGTTATACTGCTATAAAATCTTGCCACAAGTGTCAAATATTTGGCAAAAGGATCCTCCTCCCAGCTGCACTAAACCCCATCATTTCTCCAGGACCTTTCCAAATATGGGGATTAGATTATATTGGCCCTATTAACCCCCCTTACTGCAGGACAACATCAGCACATTATTGTGGCTATAGATTATTTTACCAAGTGGGCAGAGGCAATTCCTTTAAGACAGGCTAATGCCATTACAACAGCAAAGTTCTTACATGAGTATATTTGTGCACGGTTTGGTATTCCTCTACAATTGCATTCTGATAGAGGTACTCCTTTTGTGAATGAAGTTATTGCTAATTTATTGACCATTCTTAAGGTCAAACATACCAAGAGCTCCTCCTACTATCCCCAAGGTAACGGTCAAGCAGAAGCTACTAATAAAGTTTTGAAAAGCATTTTGCAGAAAACAGTGGATGATAATAAAAAAGATTGGCATGTCAAACTGGTGGATGCTCTATGGGCTTATAGAATCACCATTAAAGCAGCAACCACTCACACACCCTTCAATCTAGTATATGGCATTGAAGCTGTACTTCCAGTAGAACTTGAGCTTCCATCTCTGAGGTTAGCCCATAAGTTATGTTTGCCTTTTGAATATGCTTTGCAGGAAAGATTGGATACCCTTTTACATTTAGAGTATAGAATAGAAGCTGAGAATGCTAATCTGCAAAAAAAAGCCAAAGATTTGGCTGCTTTCAAAGCTGCTCATAAAATACAGGGAACTTTCAAAACTGGAGAGTTAGTTCTAAAATGGAATAAGTCAAGGGAAGACTCGGCTAGTAAGTTTGAAAACCTCTGGGAAGGTCCTTATGAGGTGTTGGAACCTGCAGACACCAATTCTTATTGGTTAAAGGAATTAACTTCAGGAATGCCACTTCCAAATCCTATCAACACTATTCACCTGAAAAGGTACTGGGATCAGCATATATGCTTGTCTCTTTTTATGTTCTAGAACCTAGACAAGTTAGAATTAAAGTTAAATATTAGATAGGTTGGCTTAGATTTCACTTTATCTTAAATTTAGAACTAATGTCTTCATTGAGTTTATATTTGCAGATTAGCCAGTATGAAGGATGAGATATCAAACAGCTTCAGAACAAGGATTTTTATTAATTGCCAAGTGTCATTTGCAGGAGCACCCTTTTTCCATCTTCATTCATCTGTCTCATTGTGGTCCTGCCCTCCATTCAGCTATGCACTCTCATTTTATCTCCCTAAATGTGCACTCTGCAAATTCAGCTTCACCATTATAGCATAGTTGCAAAGATCAAGATTAACTTGTTTGTATGTTTCCATGACAGGTGCATCCTTTGTCCATCTTTATTCATCTGCCATAAGTGGTCCTGCTATCCATTTAAACTCCTTATTCTTGTTTTCATTCCCAAAAGAAAGCACTCTGCAATTCAGCTTCACCATCATGGCAGAGTTGCATTTTTAAGGATCAGGGAGGCATACATTTTCTTGTTTTGGCGAGATCTCAATTTTTGCACATTCACTTCATCCTTCTACACTTCCTTTCCATCACTACTTGACCATATTCACACTCATTCTTACCTTTTTTTCACACACATTTTCTTGTTTTGGCGAGATTTCAACATTTACCCACTCACCTCATCTCATACACTCCATTTCCATCACTTCCTTATCATATTCACACTCATTCTCACCTTTTCTCACTCACTTACATCCTCACACCACCCTACTCACTTCCATTTCATCAACATATACACTTTACACCTTCTCTTTACCATAATTCTCACTTAGACACTTTGGAGCAAATATGAAGACCCCTTATGGCCGAGGGGACCAGCCATTTTCTTGTTTTGGCGAGATGTTGCCTCCAAAGGGCAACATACTAACTGGGGTTCATGTATTGAAGTAGGTCAAGTTATTGTGGAAGAGTTAAATCAAAAAAGAGCTTGGTAGTCAACATTGATATGAAAGGTCAAACAATATTAATCTTCAAAGGTAAACTCCTATGGAAGATGCTTTATCTGAGGTCAAAAGTATTCAAAAGATGCTCTATGATATTCTGGGTTGTGAAGATTGGAAGATGCTTTTTGAAGTTTGGAAGACAAAGTTTGGAAGACCCCATGGTATTTGATTCCACCTCCTAGCCATTTTTTATCCATATTCTTACCCCCATTTCAAAATTTTCCTAGTCATATTCTCTCATGCCTATATCTTCCCATGTTCACTTTTTTGCCAATTGCACCATGCTTGCCTAAATCCTTCTTTTCTAAAGGCCTTTTGTTCATCCCAAAGGATGATCTTCCCATTCCATATCTTTTCTCTCATTTTTTCCATATTACATTCTTGCAAATGTCCCTAGCAGAACCCTTATTTGCAAATTCTTATGCTCCCTCACTTCATTTACCAAATGTGCCTAATTACCCATGCCACCCAAGTATCCCCCATGGAATATTCCAGTCATGGTATCTACCTAGCATATTCCCCAAATTATTAGGGTTACTATAGACCCAAATGACTTCATAATTATTTTTGGATCTCTATTGAACCATGGCCTAGCTTTTCGAGATGGCTAAATACAACATATTCTTGGTTTATACCTCCAAAAATACGGCCACCGTATCGCGCAAACTCTGGAAAAATACAGTTGAAGAACCCTAAACTTAGAAACTTGCTCGAATCACGCCGGAATTGGGATCTTAAGCTACAAAAACTACCTATTCTTGGATTCCCTCCATCAAAGATCCCATTAAGCCTATAATCAAGTCCTAAGATGCCGGAATCATTAAATCTAAATCTATATACCGGGGAAAACAATGACAGAAGTTTTTGAAGGCCCAGACACATCAAACCTCAACATTGATACATGCTGAGCATGATCTGAAGATGTTCATGAAGTATCTGAGTGTTCCACAGTTCGATTTGAGAAAATTGGACTGATATTCTTGATTTGATATTATTTATTGACATCCTAAGCTATCTTGATGATTGATCTATTTCCTAAGACTCTTATTCACCGTGTATTACCTTCATTTCAATGAAAATGGCCTGCCAAGTATTTAAAAAGATCATGATCCTTTAGTATTTTTGCATCACAAACATTTTTACAGTGAAGTGTCCCTTCATTTTTCTTGCATATGACCATTTGCACTTCCTTTCTTATCTTAACCTGTGTAAATTTCGAAAGAAATCCATCCCAAACTCAAGTTACCATTTTTTGCATTCTGTCTGATACAATTTTAGACTGATATTCACGAAACAGTGCCAAAAAAATAGTTTTAGTGATCCAAATTATGATTTGATTACATGCCCCTCACCTTTGGGACCTATACTGCACCTTAGTTTTGGAATCTCTTCAAAATTCTACACAAGAATTTCTCAGGGGAAAAGCTCAGTTATCAAGTATTCATACCTTTCCCAATTCTAGAATATGGAGCCCTTACTCAAATCGATGTAGCTCTCATAGGCGGATTGATTTCCAAGCTCAAGTGATTGTGACTGATACAGAAAAGTTATAGGCAAGCGAGGATGAAAACCTTGACCAAGTCTGAGTTTTAATCTGCAAGATATTCGATCTCAAAGTTGGGTCAAATTTTGGTCAATATCAGTCAAAACTACAAACAGATCTCAGAGTTTTGTAACTTGAGTTGCAGATAGAATTTTGAAGAGATTCCAAAACTAAGGTGCAGTATAGGTCCCAAAGGTGAGGGGCATGTAATCAAATCATAATTTGGATCACTAAAACTATTTTTTTGGCACTGTTTCGTGAATATCAGTCTAAAATTGTATTAGACAGAAAGTGCAAATGGTCATATGCAAAAAAATGAAGGGATACTTCACTGTAAAAATGTTTGTGATGCAAAAATACTAAAGGATCATGACAGTCAACTTTTTAAATACTTGGCAGGCAATTTTCATTGAAATGAAGGTAATACACGGTGAATAAGAGTCAGGGGATCATAGATCAATAAGATAGCTTAGGAGGTCAATAAATAATATCAAATCAAGAATATCAGTCCAATTTTCTCAAATCGAACTGTGGAACACGCAGATACTTCATGAACGTCTTCAGATCATGTTCAGCATGTATCAATGTTGAGGTTTGATGCGTCTGGGCCTTCAAAAACTTCTGTCATTGTTTTCCCCGGTATATAGATTTAGATTTAATGATTCCGGCATCTTAGGACTTGATTATAGGCTTAATGGGATGCTGATGAGCGGGAATCCAAGAATAGGTAGTTTTTGTAGCTTAAGATCCCAATTCCGGCGTGATTCGAGCAAGTTTCTAAGTTTAGGGTTCTTCAACTGTATTTTTCCAGAGTTTGCGCGATACGGTGGCCATATTTTTGGAGGTATAAACCAAGAATATGTTGTATTTAGCCATCTCGAAAAGCTAGGCCATCGTTCAATAGAGATCCAAAAATAATTATGAAGTCATTTGGGTCTATAGTAACCCTAATAATTTGGGGAATATGCTAGGTAGATACCATGACTGGAATATTCCATGGGGGATACTTGGGTGGCATGGGTAATTAGGCACATTTGTAAATGAAGTGAGGGAGCATAAGAATTTGCAAATAAAGGTTGGGCTAGGGACATTTGCAAGAATGTAATATGGAAAAAATGAGAGAAAAGATACGGAATGGGAAGATCATCCTTTGGGGTGAACAAAAGGCCTTTAGAAAAGAAGGATTTAGGCAAGCATGGTGCAATTGGCAAAAAAGTGAACATGGGAAGATATAGGCATGAGAGAAATATGACTAGGAAAATTTTGAAATGGGGGTAAGAATATGGATAAAAAATGGCTAGGAGGTGGAATCAAATACCATGGGGTCTTCCAAACTTTGTCTTCCAAACTTCAAAAAGCATCTTCCAATCTTCACAACCCAGAATATCATAGAGCATCTTTTGAATACTTTTGACCTCAGATAAAGCATCTTCCATAGGAGTTGACCTTTGAAGATTAATATTGTTTGACCTTCATATCAATGTTGACTACCAAGCTCTTTTTTGATTTAACTCTTCCACAATAACTTGACCTACTTCAATACATGAACCAACAGTTAGTATGTTGCTCTTTGGGGGCAACAATAGGCTCCACCATTTCATGTCTTCTGTGTTGCGTTTTAGTCTTGCGTTTAATGCTTGGGCATCTTGGTTCAATGTACTCACGCATGCCAGGTTTCCTTTACCATATAGCGTAAACTGTGAGATTTCGTATATAAATTTGCTTCTCGCTGAGGATTGTGGTTTATTATCGGGTTTACTACAAAAAGCACCCCATCAGCAGGCTCTTCATGGGGCTCTAATGGCATGGAGTGCAGGTTAGATTTCTTTCTGCTTCGCTTCGTCCCGACACTAAATAATCATTTGCATATGCTATTTTTTAAATCAGCTGAAGATTGAAACACATTTGTTGTAGGATGTGAAGATCCGTAAGATTAAAGATTATTTTGTTTTTGTAGGGGGCGAACCATTGGCAGAAAATATCTTTGCTTGAGCAAATATTGGATCTTAGATGGGATTGTTTGAAGCTTTGCTTGGCATAAAATAATTGATCTTGAGCTATTGAATGTTTTGAGATGTACCACAGAGGCATAAACCGAAGCAAAGGTACACTGTCTATTTCATGGAATAGAATCTCATGCCACACTGGCCTCTTCTTTTAAAGATTCGCCAAGTTGCATCACAAAAGATCCAGAAGCGCTTTTATTTTTGCGTATTTTGCTCAGTCTTGATGTGAATGTGTTGCATTATCCAAGTGCGATCCTGTATGTTATCCAACGATGTTGTTTATGCTCTTTATCCAATGATTTTATATTGACAAGTCCTACCTATTGCTTTATTGGCTGAGATAACAATGCTCCGCTAGATGCATCAGAGGCTGCTGAGGTAGAGACCCTGAAAGAGCAGGCATGCAGGCTGGTAAGATGGCTGCAAGTGAGCAATAAGGCGTAATATAGACAGTTCATTGTTAAAATGGCAGGAGCTTATGTTGTCATTGTTTCAATCCTAGGTATTGCTGTTATAATTTTCAGCTTCTCATTATGAATTCTCATTTTAAACAAGGGCTAAGTGGTATTCTAGCAGATGAAATGGGGCTGGTAAAACTATTCAGGCAATGGCCTTTTTTGCCTACCTTGCAAAGGATATTGACAAGTCCTACCTATTGCTTTATTGGCTGAGATAACAATGCTCCACTAGATGCATCAGAGGCTGCTGAAGTAGAGACCCTGAAAGGGCAGGCATGCAGGCTGGTAAGATGGCTGCAAGTGAGCAATAAGGCGTAACATAGACAGTTCATTGTTAAATGGCAGGAGCTTATGTTGTCATTGTTCCAATCCTAGGTATTGCTGTTATAATTTTCAGCTTCTTAAAATCTCTTCTTCTTCATTATGAATTCTCATTTTAAACGAGGGCTAAGTGGTATTCTAGCAGATGAAATGAGGCTGGTAAAACCATTCAGGCAATGGCCTTTTTTGCCCACCTTGCAGAGGTTTGTTCTGTAGAATTAAGCCTCTCACAAGTGCACCTGCTTCAGTCTTAAGTAATTGGACAACACAAGTGCACCTGCTTCAGTCCCGAGTAATTGCTTATTCTGTGCCGTCTCAGGGCATTGCCTGACCTTAAGATGATAAATGAGATTTGTTATTTACTGGGGTGTGTATGATTGTCTGGAAGTTATATACCTTTGTTTTTGCTTCGAAATTTATGGTTGCAATTGCACAGAGTGATGCTCGGCTTTAGCGAACCCTTTTAGTTCTATGTAGCAGGTTGTTCATTGGTTACAGAGCAATTACTGTGAGGAAGGCCACGTTTCCTTGCTTTTTTGCTATTATGAGCCAAATTATCCAGGTGCATACTTGATGTATATACCTCTATACATCAACAAGATAAATTCTATTCTATTCTATTCTATTCTATTCTATTCTATTCTATTCTATTCTATTCTATTCTATTCTATTCTCTCAACAAGATAAATTCTTAGCTCATTCCTAGCATTTGAGACATACACGGTTTTTTATTGGAACAAATGTAATATTATTTAGCATTGTGGTCCTGTGTTAAATAAGTTCTTTTCATGAATGCCAATTAACCATCATAAATGTGTTCTGGATTTCCCGACCAGAAGAGCAAGGCATGGAGTGCATGGAGTGTAGGTTAGATTTCTTTGTGCTTCACTTTGTCCTCACACTAAATAATCTTTGGACTATGAGTTTTAGATGGTCTCACTGGAGACCTCTTTAATTACGACCTATGTGATTTGGACCTGGAAGAGCTGACAAGTCTTGCAAATGCCACCATAAGCAGTGGAGGAGATAATGTGTTTCAGGTTTCTATGCTCGAAGAAACTAAGAGTAAAGGATGGCAGGTTTAGGTAATCTTATTATTATTGTTACACATGAGAAAATAATGAGCATGACATACTGTTTGTTAGCAGATTCTTCTATGCCAGGGATAGGTCAGTCCTTGCATATATAAATGACTGCTATGGTAGAAGAGCATTCTTGCATGTCCGCCAAGCATTAGAAGAGCATTAATACTATTTGGATTTAATAGTTTACTAGCATTGCACATATGTGGCAGGCAGTAGAAGTTGTTACAAAAGGGATGACTGACGGCTTAGGTCTCCAGAGTTCATTGCAGTGGATTTGGCTGGCATGAGAACATGGCATAGGGTTGTGCATCAGCTGATGTTGTATACTTCATTGGATCCTAATTGGAATCCAAGACCTTAACCAATCCAATACCTCTCCAGACATCCTTATATTTTACAACTTTTTATTCCATCTATAAACACCATTGTAAAGGTACCCCCTTTTTTTTACAACTTTTTATTCCATCTATAAACACCATTGTAAAGGTACCCCTCGCTTTTTCTTTTTGGTTCAATATCCATCTAGAATAAATTTGACTCGCATTGTTAACGCTCACTTGCATCCACCCGAATAGTTTGCTCAATGGTTATGCATGCATACACGCATTACTATCACCTTGGGTTCACAATTATCACTAGACTAGATACTATGAAGTCATAAAAAACATATGCACATACATATTCCACTTCCAATACATCTAACGTCCACTATTCAACTCACTCCAATCTCAATTGTATTGATTAACAATTGCAATTTTGGACAAAACCCTAAACTATCAAAAACATCAATCCATTCCATTACATTTACCCATTCTATTCCACACTATGCATGCTATTATTTTACATTGTCAAGGCTAATGCTAACAACCCCAAACCCTTTACACCTGGCACTCCAATACCTCTTCGAACATGATTATATTTACCAACTTCTTATTCCATCCATAAAATCCATTACACGTACCAATTTCATGCATCTAAGATTAATGCCCGACATCGCCGGGCACATATTTCTAGTACATATATAGTTTTTGAGAAATGAGAAAAGGCTTTTAGCCACAAAAAGCACATTTTTGTTGTCAAATGTGTTTACAAGGGTGAATGTGTTTACAAGGGTGAAGGGTGTTTTCACATAATACTTGTTAATTGGATTAGTTTATTTCCTTTTAGAGGCAGTGATTTTATATGATAATTTTGCTTGTTCTTGCCTTGAAATATATTCTTCTTTGTGAAGCTGTTGGATGCATATATAAAATGAAGCATACATTTCCATGAAAGCTTTACCTTTCCTTACGATTAAAGGTTTTTATTGGAGGGAACTATATGATGCAGGTTTTCCAAACTTCACGTGGAAAATTGCATGAGTCTACCTTAGCGTTCAATTTAGCCCTTGTTTCAACTAATTTAAAAACATTGTAATCGAAGGCAAAAGACTTCTTGCCAGAATTTATTTAGGTAGAAAATGAATAAAAGAATGAAAATCTAAGACATGAATCAATCCTCTCAATGTGGAAGCTCGATTTTTTGGGTTTCCCTAGGGGGTTGCTCATATGGGCTTTTGGGCACTCATATGCTTAGAATATGCCGAAAACTGCTCCAAACTGACTATTAGTAATTTGCAGTAAGTGTTGCCTGTAGCTAGTAAGTGTTACCTGTTGCTACTGTTCGAAACGCCTAACTGGTATGAACTTTTGATGATGTGCAAGGATCAAGCTTCTAGGTTTAATGCAAGCCGAAGCCCTAAAGACTGAATCTTCACAGATGATCTTCTAACTGAGATCCCGTTGTTTTTCTTCCCCAAGCTAATGACAGAAAACATCTCTTGCTTCTCAGATTTCTACCCCAGCTCTTCTTCCTGCGAGTATGCAACTTCCGTTGTTTGATACTAAGGAAAAGTATACCCTCTGAGCAGAGTTTTACTCCAGCTCTTAGGAAACATTCGCTCTTACATAGTTGGCTTAGAAATAGAAGCCTATCTAGGTTAGTTCAGAGACAAGGAAGGTGTGGAGGCCGCAGGCTCTATGAGCTATGCTGGCCATAAAAGACTTAATTGTTGATGGCAAAAAGCAAGGTTCCAGCAAGAAAAATTACAGGCCTTATCTGTGGAGATACTTTGTGTTATGAGCTATGTAAGTTCCTAGGTATCTGCTTACCCTGTTACCCTGCTGTAATAAAAAAAATGTAATTAGATATGTAATAAAAAAATGGAATTAGATATGTTTGTTACGATCGAACAAACAAAAAACATGAAAACATACTCTCGGGCCACTGGAGGACAACCCCTCGTGCGCAGCATCTTGTTCTTAGTGTTACCTGAAAGGACGAAAGCAGATCACCCGTATATACACGAGACTGGTAAGTACGTAGAAGGCAATCCAGCCAGACAGTTTTTATGGCAAATTGAACAATGCAAACCACATGAGGCTCACCTGCTGTCCATTCTAGTAATTCCTTTGCTCTAGCTCCAAGACAATTAATGCATCAGCTTCTGTTGGGCCATTCGCTTGTAAAACTTTAACTTCCTCCAATGCAAAATCCACCTTCTCACCCACGAAAAGACAGCATAAGGCATTAGCAAGCTAGATTAATTTAACCCTCTTTGCAGGTGAAAAAAGATGTCAAAATATCTTATTAGTTAAGGAGACGTGGTGACACGGCAGCCTATGCATCCACAGAGGACCATGTGATAAGACTTGGCATATACCTCTAGCTCAGAAGGATGTTAATGAGTTAGTATGTTCATGTGCTGCTCTCCACGTCACCATTGCGACTATATTTAGAATGTTAATTTCCTCTTCTTTTTACCACCCCCTCTCTTTCTACTTTTTCTTGATTCTGGCTTAGATCGTAGTTTTTGGTCAATAGCTTTACAATGCTGTATGTATCTGACCTCATAGACCCTATGGATCTTTGCTAGATGTTAATAGATCTTTCTTTCTTTACTATCATGTTTAACGCTCCTGCTACCATGACCCCTCAGGGAATGTTAGGTGCTGACCTAGGTTGATCTTCAGACCAACCTGTTCAGACCTCCATGTTATCACATCTCAGTATTCATAACTGTGTTAAGCACAAAACCTCCTACATGACATTTTTCATATATGATGTAAGCATGATTTTGCTTCCAAGTCCCAAATGTGCTGCTTTTGCACATGCAGAGAGTGCATAACCAAATGCCAAACTATCTGGCTTTTCACCTTCCTTCTGCATTTCATGAAGAAGCAATTAAGCCTGTAGCACGATGACAATTTGCTGCAATAATCACATTCCAAACAATTATATTCCTCACAGATGCTTGATGGAATAGGGTGCAAGCATCTTGAATCCCCCCACGGTTAGTATAGCAAATGTTACCTGGCTTAACCTGATACTGTGTCTTCATGCATTCTCCAGAAAGCTTTAAGGACTTCCTTCCCATTTCCAAACTTTGCAATACCAGAAATAACTGAATTCCACGCACCTGAGTCCCTCTCAATCATTTTGTCAAACTCCTGCCAACCATGATGTAAGCTACCACATTTAAAATACATGTCTATCATAGCATTGTTGACATAAATATCCAGCTCACATTTAGGGCGTAAGATGTTCACATAAACCCATTTACCCCACGCTACAAATATGCCAGAACACGAGTTTAAAACGCTAAGATAAGTGGTCTTATCAGGTGTTAAGTCCATTTGTTTTGGAAGACTCCAAGAGCTTCCTTAAGTTGCCCATCTTTGGCATATCTTCCGATCAATATTAGCACACACGATTAACAATTCTCGTAAATACATGCCAGGCATGATCTGTATCATAGGCTTGCTTAGAATGTGATAGGTTTTAGAAATGATCAGATGGGCATGACTTACAAATGATCAGAGGCTTACAAAAAATGTGATATGTTTCTTTAGAAATGAAATGCATATTTCTGTGATTTTTACCTCATCAACTGCAGTTTCTCAAAGAGCTGGACTTCTGCACGAACGACGGACCTGCCAGAACACGCCATACATAATGAAAATGGTCGCAGGCGAAATACGAACGAACATGAAGAACAAACATCAAGAGTAAACGGAGACAAAGTGGGCGTAAAAATGGCCAAGATGGGCGAAGCGAGGGTTTTTTTGGGAAACACGTGTTTACAAATTTCTTGGTCCGAACTATCATAAATCGTGATGTCTACTAAGGCGATTCCATTAGCGGCTATCTGGGCCTTCACTAAATGGAGACTAAGTGATTGTTAGTGGAATCTCAATCTAAGGCAAGGCGGCTATCTTTGCCTTCACTAAATGGAGACTAAGACCAGGCCGCCATCTTCACCTATATATACATGACATGCCTTGATGCAGCAAACACAACACTCTCAAATCAAGCACCAACAAGTAAAATGGTATGCAAATTTGGATGTACTACTATTCTTTGAATTCTCACACTCACAAGTTCTTCTTCTTCCTTTTTTGGCCCAGGCATCCTACAAAGTTCCTTTTTGGTTGTTGTGGCAATCTTTCTAGTCGTTCATGCATCCACTTTATAGCCCATTACCATCATGGTCATAGCGAGGCAATAATTTATAAAGATCCAAACTGCTACAATGTTCTTAAAACCATTGAGTGTGTCTTGCCGTCGATGTGTCAATTTTCATAAAACCGACGTTGCCTCACAGTGTTCAAGTTCAAGGGAAGCCATTCAAGCTCTACTATGGTCCCAATTGTGGTGGCACGCCACAAGTCAACTGGAACGATATCGATTGCACCTAGGTTTCCAATGCCAAGTCATATAAAGTCACATGCTAGATCTAGCAAGATGTCATGAATAAAACTTGAGTATATGTGCCTCATATTGAATAAATAAATTATAAGTGACTTTATCTCATCCCATATACAATAGAATTTATGTTAGGGATAATGTGTCAGAGGAGGCAATTTTGCCTGGTAAGGGCCTGGCGAGCCCTAATAGCTTGACAGGTCTGAACCAAGCGAAAGTGCCTTCTTCGGCACATTTTCCCAAGTAAAGTTTAGCGGGGAGAAAATTTCATGCCACGAGGCATTGTTATTGACCACAAATTCAAGAAAATGTTGCCCTATCTCCTTTAACGTTGCACACAGAAACATTACAGGTTTTAATCTAGGCATGTACGTTGCTTGGTTTCTAACTTTTCTTTTTCATAATATCAGCGATGTATTCGAATAGCCTATCCATTTATAAGTTATAAAACTACAGTTTTGTTTGCATATAGACCAATGATAGCTCAAGATAGTGTTACCTCGGATTTGATTATCTCAGTGCCAAAAAAAATCCTCGCTTCGGGATCCCTCGCCTGTACCCGTTTTGTCGTGGTATATGAATAACAAAATTTTTGTCTGTTTACACTTGTTCATTGTAAATGCCTAAAACCTTGAACTGAAAATCATCAGAGGACCACCTTGAAATTTCGACTTTAAAAATCAAGGTGATTAGAGCAAAATTTCAAGGTGGTTAAAATTTAGTTCTCAAATTCAAGCAAGCTAACATTATAAGCCAATATGATCCTTTCTTAGAATTCACTAATGGACTCTTAGCACGTCAAGATGTAAATTTTTAGTTACAAATCTTCTATATATCATCAGAGTATATCAAGATGCAGCAGAGCATGGATATATTTCTACATGACTTACATTAATTTGCTCCATTCTGAAGATAATTCATACTTTGCATAAATCTTGTTAAATTCTGATTGCGGCTCCAGAGCCAGAATGGAGACATCTTTAGTAAACACCATGCTGGATACTGTGGACTAGGATTGCCAAATTCGAATGCTAAACTCTGGGATACTACACACGATATCGTGGCAAGGGATTCCCAACTCAAAATCCACATATTTGGGAACCCCCAGTTAGCAGTCCCAAATGCGGGGAGCACAGGGTTGCTATCCCTTGCCAAGGGATTGAAAAACTTTGATTGAAAATTGGAAGACCCCTCAAGTAAGGAACATCCATTTTGGCCCCTTTTTTTTTTTTTTTTTTTTTTTGAAGGACGAAAGCCAAAAAGTTTCTTAATCAGAGAAAAAGTACAAAATTTACATGTCTCAGCACACAAAGATGCCACAGGAGCACGAGCCTGGAGCACAATGTACTTACTTCGGAATAGGAGACTAATGATAAGAATCAATTCGAAGATACTGAATCCAGATGCGTTCCACCAGTTTTGAGTCAAGGGAGGAACACTCGTAGGCTGTCAATATCTTTTTCTGGGCCACCGTAATAACACTGTGTGCAGATGAATAAATGCCCTGAAAGATGTGGTGTCTGCGACGCTCCCATATCGACCATAGGAGCCAACCGGAACCAAGATGAAATGCCCTTTGTCTAGCTGGAGGCCATGCGTTGGGATAGGACGCCAAAAGGATGCATCGGCAGTCCAATGTACTGTTAAACAAACCTTGTAGCCAGGACCACGCTGGTTGAACCTCAGGACAATAAAAAAGACAATGCTCAAGAGTCTCAACGTCTAAAAGACAGAGCGGGCATACTGCAAATATGCGAGGATCATAGCGATGTCGAAAGGCATTAACCCGCAGGCACCTGTGGATAACCTGCCACCACAGTACAGAGACTTTATGGTGGAGCAACCTATCCCAAAGCCATCGCCATGTACGACACAAAGTGGGCTGTGGAACATGTAGGTGCCACCCATCTGGCAACTGGAGGGGTTGTGGTGCTAAAAGAAGGCGATATACTGATCTGACAAATTGCTTGCCTTTGTGAATATTTTCATGACAGTCCCATGGCACCCTTTCAACAACACCAACTTGCACTATAAGAGGCAAATTTTCTGCGCCCTTCTCCCATTATAGAGATACATCCCAACGAGAGAGCAGGAACTTTGCCTGAAATTCAGGCCAAGACAGTAGGCGACCCTCCTCATACCAGGCTTGAATAGAGACAACACCTGCAAGAACCCATCGTCTCTGTGTAAGGGGATGAACTGAGGCTGCCAATGGAGGTGCTGAGGGGTCTGGAGGCAGTGGTGCCCCACCACCATGGAGTCTCCAATAGGGTGTGGATAGAGGGGCATGGCCAGAAAAGATGTCTGACTGCCTCCCATGCTGCCAACAAGCCACGCAAAAATGGAGAAGCACTTGGAAAAGGCTGCAGAGTCTGAAATAAAGCCCAAGGTAGGACTGGTTTGACAGCCTTCTTGCCTCGAGGGATACAGTGACCAAGAGCTTGTCTAAGAAGGCGTGAACCAGGAGAGTCATCCTCACCATTCAGGAGTCTCCAAATGAACTTTGAAATAAGCACTTTGCTCTGCAGTAAGAAGTCCATCATACCCAGACCACCTGCCCATTTTGGAAGGATGCACTTCGACCAAGCCACCTTAACAACAACACCTTCCTCAGTACCTGCCCAAATAAAGTTTCGAACTATTGCAATGAGCTCACGCACTTTGATATGTGGTGCTAGCAGTAAAGATGCCATATAAACATGGGTACTACTAAGGACTGACTTGGCCACTGTAATGCGATCCGCAAGAGAACTTAGCAGTGGATACCAGAACAAGTGCTTCTCCAAATCCCTAATGATCTCCTCCCATGCAGCTCCCATAGTAACATGGATGCCAACTGGAATCCCCAACAACTTGATGGCCTGTCCATGCACAAGTAATTTCCATGGATAAGCGTGAACACATGCCAGAGCCGGATTATCCAATGTCCACAAAGCTGTACACTTCTGCCACCCCACAAGAACACCCGAAGCCAGTGAAAAAGTATCTAAAAGCATTTTGGCAGTAGCAAGATTCTCATCATTAGTGACTAGGAAGAGGAATGTGTCATCTGCATATTGATTGCAAACCTCTTGTGTGCCGTCCTCCATTGCAAGACCATGGAGAAGTCCCTCTGTCGTTGCAATGGTGAATAACTGTGACAAAGCCTCTGCAACAATTGTGAAAAGCCTACCGAAGATATCTGCAATAAATCCTACCGAGTGAAAAGGCATGTGACGGCTCACCATGGAACAGGACAGTCGCCCGAGCAGAGACATGCAGCTTCATAATATCTGATGTGAATTGTTCCCCAAATCCCAGTCTTAGCGTACAACGGCGCATGAATTCCCAGCTGACATCATCTATGCCATGTTGACCTCCGTGGACGATAAAAGTACCTTCCTTCCTTCCTTCCTTCCTTCCTTCCTTTAAATCAGCTTGACCAAATTTTATTCCATCACCTAATTACCTCGCTTGGAAATTGAGAACGGGGGTGGGGGGGAACTAGCAAGCATCACACCAGAAGGCTTTAGCAAGGTAAGACTTGTTAGGTTTTTATTTAGGCTTGGTGTCATGCGTGACGTTTCAGGTATTTATACGGTATACGTATACTATATATGACACGTCACCAGGTTATAATTAGACCTTAGGGGTCAATAGGGGATAACTTGGGCTAACATAAAATGGTTTTCTTTAGTTATGCTAAAATATTAGGGGATAATTAATCTAATTAGACTAGTTAGGTTATCAATTAGCGAAAGTCAGCCAATAGGGCAGTGCCACCTGGCCCAAATGGATTGGGAACTTGCCAAGTTTAGAGGGCAAATTGAGGTCCTACCCCCCCAAATCGATTTGGGGAGAGTGGAGGAAGGAGGAGCCACTAGCTGCTGTGACCAGACTTGAAGAATGGAAGCCTTTCGTGACAAATGGCTCCAGCCAAGAGACCAGTTAGTCCCTAGATAGTTTGTGCTTCAAACACTTCTTTTATTAGATGGAATGGTTAATTTCTCTCTTATATGTTACTATGATGAGGATGGATACTTTGATTGTGATTGTGTTCTCGTTTTCTGTTCCTCCTCAGGGAGAGTAGAGACCTGAAAGCTCCCTAGAAGTAGAGATGTTTCTAGCTAGAACCCTTAAGACCTAGTAATTGCGGCCTGTGCACAAGAGTCCACCTGGATGTGAATGCTATATCGTGATTCAGCACCAAATAATGGGTACAATGGTGAAACGGGGGTGGGGTCTTGCCTAGCGTGGCTATAGGACTCCTACAATGTGCTAGGCTTATAGTCCGTCCTCACATTGGGGCCAGATATGAGTCTGACACCTCCTGGGTCGCAGGAAACGTGCCTAAATGGACGTCCTGGGCTCGATGAGTGTGCCTAATGGCCCATGGATTTTGGAGGCCATTTTCTTCCACCCGTTTTGTTGTATTGACATGTGTCAAGTGCGACAGTCGATCACTACTCCCGGCTATGCGGGGGCATCATAGTCGTTGACGTCCCACTCTGGGATGCCATGCTGGATACTGCAGACTAGGATTGCCAAAATCAAATGCTAAACTCCGGGATGCCACACGCGATATCGTGGCAAGGGATTCCCAACTCAAAATCTAGATATTTGGGAACCCCCAGTTAGCGGTCCCAGATGCGGAGAGCACTTCCATTGGCATGCTATATATCTCACACTCTTATAATACCTACTACTAGTCTTATAATTGTACTCTCATAACTGGGTTTTGCGATGTCATCATTTGTAAATGTAAGTAGTAGATAATTTTTTTGCACAAATTCACACAATGCCAATCTTATGTAAATATTATGGAGAAATATTTATGTAAACATTCTAGTCTGGTACGAGTCCATGACATTTATTACTAGTCTCATCTTGATGCATTTCATCTCTCATGTCTTCAATCAAATAATATACCATTTACATGCTATAAAGTTGTCCCAAATTGTACAAGGCACTAGATAAATAAGAATAACGGTACAACTACATCTGTTGCACATTTCTAAACAACATTTTTGTACTATGGAATTTGTTGCTCAAGAAAGATCGAGGGTCATCATTAAAATTGATGTGTCTTCATTGGATAGCAAGGGTTGGCTCATAGCAAACAAGATTACCTTGTAAGCTAAAATTATCTTGTTGAAGCATGGAAGCACATTATTCGTCCTTTATTTGGTTTCTCTTTCTACAAAAGTATTGGTTGGCTAATACTTAAATATGTTTTTCTGTAAGTGAAGCTTTCACAACGATACATACAATGTTGCTACTATACAATGTTGCTATTGTACAACAAGGAAAATGCTTCAATAAGCTTACATAAATCCTACACTTACAATACAAGATTTCAATGCTCCATGTTGACTTCCCTTTAAATCAGCTTGACCAAAATTTTATCTCACCACCTAATTATCTCATTTGAAAAATTGAGAAAAACAAAAGGGGGGGATAGCAAGAAGCACACCAGAAGGCTTTAGCAAGGTAAGACTTGTTAGGTTTTTATTTAGGCTTGGTGTCATGCAATTGGTGGCTAAGCTTTTTCCTTTGTATTTCATTTGAAGAAGCAATGTTTCTAGTTTTTGTTATTTCATTTGAAAAAGAAATATTTCTTGTTTTTGTAATTCATTTTATTTAGCATATTCTAGTTTGTTGGTATTTGGATTTTAAAATATTTGTGGAATGGTGTGTACTTGACCATCTCTTATAGCAATCCCTCGCTCCCATTGATGGATGGGAATATTTTGGATATATGCTGATACATGCTAGATATTCCTTGTAAACTGCCTAAACCTGTTGTTGCAAGATCAATAAAGTTTTGAAGTTTATTCAAGTTGGCTTTCTCTCTGCTCATATCCTATTGGTAACTATAACACCACATGGCATATGATTATCATTGCAGCTGTCATCGATACAACCTTTAGATGGCTTTAAGTGACAAGGTACCTTGCCCCATTGTTATGCATGGATGAATTCTTTCATTTGAGTGTAGTAGAGGCACAACTTGGACTCACTATGTAAGCAATTTATATACAGATACCCAAATTTTTAGATACACTCGCCTGATATATATACATATTTCTTTTCCCTCATGATAAATGCCTGTACAGTTTGACAGCACTCTTATTCCTGTCACGATTTTTCCCCTGAAAACCCTTCAGGGCGCGGGTTTTTTAACCTGGATAGTAATACGTTTGATGCGCCTCCTTTTTGGGTCTCATAGGCCGACTGGTCTCCATGGACGATAAACACATTATTCTATTCTATATTAATGTTAGAGAAACTCTCACTCACAAAAAGCATACAAACAAACACATTTATTGCACTTCCATTGGCATGCTATATCTCACACTCTTATAATACCTACTATTAGTCTTATAAATGTACTCCCATAACTGGATTCTGCGATGTCATCATTTGCAAATGTAAATAGTAGATAAATTGTTTGCAAAAATCCACACAATGCCAATGCTATGTAAATATTATGGAGAAATATTTATGTAAACATTCTAGTCTCGTAAGTGTCCATGGCATTTATTACTAGTCTCATCTTGATGTCTTCAATCAAATAATATGCCACTTACATGCTAGAAGGTTGTCCCAAATTGTACAAGGCACTAGATAAATAAGAATAATGGTACAATTACCTCTTTTGCACATTTCTAAACAACATTTTTGTACTATGAAATTTGTTGCTCAAGAAAGATCAAGCGTCATCATTAAAATTGATGTGTCTTCATTGGATAGTATTGGTTGGCTTATAGCAAATAAGATTACCTTGGAAGTTAAAATTATCTTGTTGAAGCATGAAAGCTCATTATTCTTCCTTTATTTGGCTTCTCTTTCTATAGAAGTATTGGTTGGCCAATACTTAAATACGTTTTCCTGTAAGTGAAGCTTTCACAACGATACATACAATGTTGCTACTATACAATATTTGAAGAAGAAGAAGAAGAGATTTTAACGTCACGCCACAAGGCAGCGTCCTATCGGACATGTGACACTTTACAACACACCCAGATGGGTCCTGCCCCCACCACTTTACATTGCTGAAGTGGGTCCTTCCCCCACTAACTTTACATTGCATGGCCACTTTCACAACGAGGCGTTGAACCCGTGACCTTGGGTATGGCAGTTTAACGTCTTACCACAGGACCATTGCTATTGTACAACAAAAACCGTGGCTTGCTTGCCTTCTACCATCCAACTTCTACATATGTATAAAACTTGAAAGAGTTCAACAAGGTTGTCCATGCTTCATTGGAGAATTAATCTCATTTTCCAGCAATGTCTCTGTGCGCTAATTGTGTAAGAGGATTAATCATACAAACATAATGATTGTTCATTGGAATGACATACCTAAGCTTTGGTGCTCGTTGGAATGATAGACTTAAGCCCTTTGAGATGCATTTAACTATTACTAGTCAGTACCAGTCAAACAATAAAAAGCCCTTATCATAGAGCATCTTAAATTTGAGAAGGAGTTGGAAGGTTATCTTCCTCCAAGCTAATGGCTTTTATCTTCAGCTTTTAACACACTGCACGGGTTGATGGCTCGCACAAGCTTCTTGATGTTATCATTCAAGCCCTATATGTGACCTTCAGTTACCCGCATTTGCTAATATCTTGCACTAAATTGAAGTCTCATAAACTAAATGTACGTGGCTACGGTCCTCTTCCTTTGCTCAAGCCGATAAAAGGATTGTATCTCGTGACACCTGTAAGATCTTAAATTTGCAAGGATTTTGGCTTAATCCATGTGCTTTTGAACAGCCTTTCCACTAAACTCTCGCAGCACCTTTGAGATTGGCCATTGCAAATTCTCCCTTGTCTTTGTCTTTCACCTCGTAAGTATTGCCCAATTCTTCATTGAGCCAGACTTTCCGTCCATTCCCAATCCTCTGATGCCAGAGAATGGCTCTATCTTTCTCGCCTTCTAGACATTGCTCATTGTGTAGTGCCTACTTCATCTTATCTTTCCCATTCCCACCCGTGTCAACAATCTCAACCTCTTCCTTGCCTTGAAATATATTCTTCTTTGTGAAGCTGTTAGATGCATATATTTGATGAAGCATACATTTTCATTAAAGCTTTACCTTTCCTTACAATTAAAAGGTTTTTATTGGAGGGAACTATATGATGCAGGTTTTCCAAACTTCTATAAATTGTGTGATCTTGAAAAAGAGTCTCTTTACGTGGAAAATTGCATGAGTCTACCTTAGCCTTCAATTTAGCCCTTGTTTCAACTAATTTAAAAGCATTGTAATTGGAGGCAAAAGACTTCTTGCCGGAACAACAGGCACAAAAGACATAAGTAAAAAGGAAAAGCATTTACTGTAAGTTTCCTTTGTACAAAGACATACATATATAGTTTGAGAAATGAGAAAAGGCTTTTAGCCACAAAAATGATAGAGTGGAAGCCTTTCAGCTAACAATCTTCTTAGCTTTTGTACATTTCCTACTGATGGGTCGTTATGCTAGACTCTTTGAGCAGGGCCCTTGGTTGCAAATGGGATGGTAGGGTTTGTTTGCCCTCGGTCCTCGTTATATCATAGAGCCCTTACTGCACACATTTCACGATGTTAACTTGTTATGAGCTCTTTCTTGTTTACTGTTTAATTCTTGCCAAATCAGCAATAATGTTTAATTCTTGGCCAAATAAGCAATAACAGGAAGAACAATTTATGATGCACAACAGATAACATGTAATTAACATGCATATTCCATATATTCATATATACAAAGATACAACACTATAGTGCTAATGGAAGTCAGCTTCTGGGTGATCCTGCAAATTGTCCCGTTCCAACTCTTCAATCCAGGTTCATGAGAATGTTTATTAACAAGCCTCCTCTAATGGCGGCTTCCACCTCCTCTAGAGTTGAAGACATGCAATGCCATTTTCTGCTTCACAAGAATGACGTGGTCAAACATTGTTTGGCAGTCTCATGTGTCATTAAAATACTGAAACCATGATCACGAAGTTATATGGAATCCTCTCCATGGGATTTACTAACCAACCAAAATTAGAATGCTTAAAGCCAAAAACGTTGAGTCTCAAATGACAGCTTTTCGCCCACTCATTCATTACAGTAAAAACCATAATGACCACGACTAATTCACCGTAGCTTGAAAGTTCAAAACCAAAGCCAAAGAGAAGTTTGCTCACTATGGCCATAAGCTCGTCAAGAAGCATTTATATACTCTCTTTTCTTTATGGATATCCTTTGTCCTTACCCACATCACATTTCATTTCAGCATCATCTATAAAGTCTACACAATTAGTTTTATATTGTATCAATAGGCTATGGGTAAATAGCTCTATATCCAAAGGAACCTAAAATCCTTACATAAATCCGTTGCATGAATTTGTTACATCTGAGAGAAATATTGTAGCCATAACTATCGCGGCACTCCTAAAATACTCCATCTGTGATGTACAGCTATGAGCACGATTTTTGGGTTGTTCCTAGACGGGCAAACCTTTATTCATATGGGTTTTTGGCATATTCCAGGTATATGCAGGCATATGCCTAGAAGGCGAGAAAGATAGAGCCAGAGAATGGCTCTATCTTTCTCGCCTTCTAGACATTGCTCATTGTGTAGTGCCTACTTCCTTTTGATAGTCTACTTTCTTGGTGATCTTATCTTTCCCATTCCCACCCGTGTCAACAATCTCAACCTCTTCCTTGCCTTGAAATATATTCTTCTTTGTGAAGCTGTTAGATGCATATATTTGATGAAGCATACATTTTCATTAAAGCTTTACCTTTCCTTACGATTAAAAGATATGATGCAGGTTTTCCAAACTTCTATAAATTGTGTGATCTTGAAAAAGAGTCTCTTTACGTGGAAAATTGCATGAGTCTACCTTAGCTTTCAATTTAGCCCTTGTTTCAACTAATTTAAAAGCATTGTAATTGGAGGCAAAAGACTTCTTGCCGGAACAACAGGCACAAAAGACATAAGTAAAAGGAAAAGCATTTATTGTAAAGTTTCCTTTGTACAGAGACATACATATATAGTTTGAGAAATGAGAAAAGGCTTTTAGCCACAAAAATGATAGAGTGGAAGCCTTTCAGCTAACAATCTTCTTAGCTTTTGTACTCTAGAGATCATTTGTGACATTTCCTACTGATGGATCGTTATGCTAGACTCTTTGAGCAGGGCCCTTGGTTGCAAATGGGATGGTAGGGTTTGTTTGCCCTCGGTCCTCGTTATATCATGGAGCCCTTATCACACATTTTCACGATGTTAACTTGTTATGAGCTCTTTCTTGTTTACTGTTTAATTCTTGCCAAATCAGCAATAATGTTTAATTCTTGGCCAAATAAGCAATAACAGGAAGAACAATTTATGATGCACAACAGATAACATGTCATACAAAGATACAACACTATAGTGCTAATGGAAGTCAGCTTCTGGGTGATCCTGCAAATTGTCCCGTTCCAACTCTTCAATCCAGGTTCATGAGAATGTTTATTAACAAGCCTCCTCTAAGACATGCAATGCCATTTTCTGCTTCACAAGAATGACGTGGTCAAACATTGTTTGGCAGTCTCATGTGTCATTAAAATACTGAAACCATGATCACGAAGTTATATGGAATCCTCTCCATGGGATTTACTAACCAACCAAAATTAACCAAAATTAGAATGCGAAACGGCCAAACGTTGAGTCTCAAATGACAGTTTTGCGCAACTCATTACAGGTAAAAACCATAATGACCACGACTAATTCACCGTAGCTTGAAAGTTCAAAACCAAAGCCAAAGAGAAGTTTGCTCACTATGGCCATAAGCTCGTCAAGAAGCATTTATATACTCTCTTTTCTTTATGGATATCCTTTGTCCTTACCCACATCACATTTCATTTCAGCATCATCTATAAAGTCTACACAATTAGTTTTATATTGTATCAATAGGCTATGGGTAAATAGCTCTATATCCAAAGGAACCTAAAATCCTTACATAAATCCGTTGCATGAATTTGTTACATCTGAGAGAAATATTGTAGCCATAACTATCGCGGCACTCCTAAAATACTCCATCTGTGATGTACAACTATGAGCACGATTTTTGGGTTGTCCCTAGACTATTCATATGGGTTTTGGCATATTCCAGGTATATGCAGGCATATGCCTAGAATTTGCTGAAAACCGGTCCAAACTGGCTGTTGCCAGTAAACTGTAAACTGTTCAAACCGCCTAACCGGCATGAAGATTGATGCTGTGGAGTGCAAGGATCAAGCTTCTAGGTTTAATGCAAGCCGAAGCCCTAAAGACTGGATCTTCATAGATGATCTTCTCTACCATGGATCTGCATTCCAACAATCTTTATGGCACCATTTCTTCCCTTTCTTCTTTGAAATACAACCTAGATGTTGGGTATGTGGACCTTTCAGATAATTTTTCACTGGTCCATTCCTGCTGATCATGGATCCATCATAGAGCTGCAAACTCTAGATTTATCAAGAAATTTGTTATCACGGAGCATTCTAGCACAGGTTTTGGGAAGCAAGAGTTTAAAGGTTTTCAATCTTTCTGCTAACAGATTGAGTGGTGTCATTGCACCTACTATTGGAGCATTGCTAACTAAGTTGGATCTGAGTGCAAATATGCTTTTTGGGACTCTACCTAAAACACTAGAATACCCGTATATACATGAGACTGGTAAGCACGTAGAAGGCAATCCAGCCAGTAAACGTTTTCCTGTTCCAAAAGGCACCTATTAAATACATCTGCAGTGACAGTTTTTATGGCAAATTGAACAATGCAAACCACATGAGGCTCACCTGCTGTCCATTCTAGTAAGTCCTTTGCTCTAGCTCCAAGACAATTAATGCATCAGCGTCTGTTGGGCCATTCGCTTGTAAAACTTTAACTTCCTCCTATGTAAAATCCACCTTCTCACCAGGAAAAAGGCAGCATAAGGCATTAGCAAGCTAGATTAACTTAACCCTCTTTGCAGGTGAAAAAGGATGTCTAAATATCTTATTAGTTAAGGAGACGTGGTGACACGGCAGCCTATGCATCCACAGAGGACCATGTGATAAGACTTGGCATATACTTCTAGCTCAGTAGGATATTAATGAGTTAGTATGTTTATGTGCTGCTCTCCACGTCACCATTAAGCGACTATATTCAGAATGTACTTTACCAATTCCATCAATTTCCTCTTCTTTTTACCACCCCTCTCTTTCTAATGTTTTCTCGATTCTAGCTTAGATCACAGTTTTTTGGTCAATAGGTTTACAGTGCTGTATGTATCTGACCTCATAGACGCTATGGGTCTTTTTGCTAGATGTTAATAGATCTTTCTTTCTTTACTATCATGTTTAACGCTCCTGCTACCATGACCCCTCAGGGAATGTTAGGTGCTGACCTAGATTGATCTTCAGACCAACCTGTTCAGACCTCCATGTTATCACATCTCAGTATTCCTAACTGTGTTAAGCACAAAACCTCCTACATAACATTCTTCATTTATGATGTAAGCATGATTTTGCTTCCAAGTCCCAAATGGGCTGCTCTTGCACATGCAGAGAGCGCATAACCAAATGCCAAACTATCTGGCTTTTGACCTTCCTTCTGCATTTCATGAAGAAGCAATTGAGCCTGTAGCATTAGCATTGATGACAATTTGCTGCAATAATCACATTCCAAACAATTATTTTCCTCGCAGATGCTTGATGGAATAGGGTGCAAGCATCTTGAATCCCCCCATGGTTAGTATACAAGCTAAACAATCTTGTCCGTAGCCACTTGCAATTGTCTGAGCTTGAAATGATTTTAGCTTTCCTAATGATTCTCCATCGTCACACACATCAAGAATGGCTAGAAAAAGAACTTTGTTGGACATTATGCCGTCCTGCTGGATCTGTGGAAGAGTTATGTTGGACAAATGCTACAATAACTGCAGTCTATGAAATGATATCATGGGCAGGCAAACTACTGAATACCAGGAGAGATTCTTTCGAACTCCCATGTGTACCATACATATCGACGAGAGTTTCAAAGACCCAAATCTGAAATTTATTCAGTTCTCAATATCTGAGCGTGTATAGCAAACATTCTAGCGCATTTCAGCATGCTCCATAGCAAACATTTTAGCACACGCATTAGCAACAATAGTAAATGTTACCTGGCTTAACCTGATATTGTGTCTTCATGCATTCTCCAGAAAGCCTTAAGGACTTCCTTTCCATTTCCAAACTTTGCAATACCAGAAATAACTGAATTCCACGCAACTGAGTCCCTCTCAATCATTTTGTCAAACTCCTGCTAACCATGATGTAAGCTCCTCATTTAACATACATGCCCATCTTTGGCATATCTTCCGATCAATATTAGCACACACGATTAACAATTCTCGTAAATACATGCCAGGCATGATCTGTATCATAGGCTGGCAAAGAATGTGATAGGTTTTAGAAATGATCAGATGGGCATGACTTACAAATGATCAGAGGCTTACAAAAAATGTGATATGTTTCTTTAGAAATGAAATGCATATTTCTGTGATTTTTACCTCATCAACTGCAGTTTCTCAAAAGAGCTGGACTTCTGCACGAACGACGGACCTGCCAGAACACGCCATACATAATGAAAATGGTCGCAGGCGAAATACGAACGAACATGAAGAACAAACATCAAGAGTAAACGGAGACAAAGTGGGCGTAAAAATGGCCAAGATGGGCGAAGCGAGGGTTTTTTTGGGAAACACGTGTTTACAAATTTCTTGGTCCGAACTATCATAAATCGTGATGTCTACTAAGGCGATTCCATTAGCGGCTATCTGGGCCTTCACTAAATGGAGACTAAGTGATTGTTAGTGGAATCTCAATCTAAGGCAAGGCGGCTATCTTTGCCTTCACTAAATGGAGACTAAGACCAGGCCGCCATCTTCACCTATATATACATGACATGCCTTGATGCAGCAAACACAACACTCTCAAATCAAGCACCAACAAGTAAAATGGTATGCAAATTTGGATGTACTACTATTCTTTGAATTCTCACACTCACAAGTTCTTCTTCTTCCTTTTTTGGCCCAGGCATCCTACAAAGTTCCTTTTTTGGTTGTTGTGGCAATCTTTCTAGTCGTTCATGCATCCACTGCAAGCGCCCATTACCATCATGGTCATAGCGAGGCAATAATTTATAAAGATCCAAACTGCTACAATGTTCTTAAAACCATTGAGTGTGCCGATCGATGTGTCAATTTTCATAAAACTGACGTTGCCTACAGGTTCAAGTTCAAGGGGAAGCCATTCAAGCTCTACTATGGTCCCAATTGTGGTGGCACGCCACAAGTCAACTGGAACGATATCGATTGCACCCAGGTTTCCAATGCCAAGTCATATAAAGTCACATGCTAGATCTAGCAAGATGTCATGAATAAAACTTGAGTATATGTGCCTCATATTGAATAAATAAATTATAAGTGACTTTATCTCATCCCATATACAATAGAATTTATGTTAGGGATAATGTGTCAGAGGAGGCAATTTTGCCTGGTAAGGGCCTGGCGAGCCCTAATAGCTTGACAGGTCTGAACCAAGCGAAAGTGCCTTCTTCGGCACATTTTCCCAAGTAAAGTTTAGCGGGGAGAAAATTTCATGCCACGAGGCATTGTTATTGACCACAAATTCAAGAAAATGTTGCCCTATCTCCTTTAACGTTGCACACAGAAACATTACAGGTTTTAATCTAGGCATGTACGTTGCTTGGTTTCTAACTTTTCTTTTTCATAATATCAGCGATGTATTCGAATAGCCTATCCATTTATAAGTTATAAAACTACAGTTTTGTTTGCATATAGACCAATGATAGCTCAAGATAGTGTTACCTCGGATTTGATTATCTCAGTGCCAAAAAAAATCCTTGCTTCGGGATCCCTCGCCTGTCCCCCCATGGAGGCCATTTTCTTCCACCTGTTTTGTCGTGGTATATGAATAACAAAATTTTTGTCTGTTTACACTTGTTCATTGTAAATGCCTAAAACCTTGAACTGAAAATCATCAGAGGACCACCTTGAAATTTCGACTTTAAAAATCAAGGTGATTAGAGCAAAATTTCAAGGTGGTTAAAATTTCGTTCTCAAATTCAAGCAAGCTAACATTATAAGCCAATATGATCCTTTCTTAGAATTCACTAATGGACTCTTAGCACGTCAAGATGTAAATTTTTAGTTACAAATCTTCTATATATCATCAGAGTATATCAAGATGCAGCAGAGCATGGACATATTTCTACATGACTTACATTAATTTGCTCCATTCTGAAGATAATTCATACTTTGCATAAATCTTGTTAAATTAATTATTGGCTCCAGAGCCAGAATGGAGACATCTTTAGTAAATACCATGCTGGATACTGTGGACTAGGATTGCCAAATTCGAATGCTAAACTCCGGGATACTACACGCGATATCGTGGCAAGGGATTCCCAACTCAAAATCCACATATTTGGGAACCCCCAGTTAGCAGTCCCAAATGCGGGGAGCACAGGGTTGCTATCCCTTGCCAAGGGATTGAAAAACTTTGATTGAAAATTGGAAGACCCCTCAAGTAAGGAACATCCATTTTGGCCCCTTTTTTTTTTTTTTTTTTTTTGAAGGACGAAAGCCAAAAAGTTTATTAATCAGAGAAAAAGTACAAAATTTACATGTCTCAGCACACAAAGATGCCACTGGAGCACGAGCCTGGAGCACAATGTACTTACTCCAGAATAGGAGACTAATGATAAGAATCAATTCGAAGATATCAATCGGATCGTTCCACCAGTTTTGAGTCAAGGGAGGAACACTCGTAGGCTGTCAATATCTTTTTCTGGGCCACCGTAATAACACTGTGTGCAGATGAATAAATGCCCTGAAAGATGTGGTGTCTGCGACGCTCCCATATCGACCATAGGAGCCAACCGGAACCAAGATGAAATGCCCTTTGTCTAGCTGGAGGCCATGCGTTGGGATAGGGCGCCAAAAGGATGCATCGGCAAACCAATGTAATCGTTAAACAAACCTTGTAGCCGGACCACGGCTTGGTTGAACCTCGGGACAATAAAAAGACAATGCTCAAGAGTCTCAACGTCTAAAAGACAGGCGGGCATCTTGCAAATATCGCGAGGATCATAGCGATGTCGAAGGCATTAACCCTGAGCACACGTGGATAACCCGCCACCACAAAGAGAGAGACTTTATGGTGGAGCAACCTATCCCAAAGCCATCGCCATGTATGCGACACAAAGTGGGTCGTGGAACATGTAGGTGCCACCCATCCGGCAACCGGAGGGGTTGTGGTGCTAAAAGAAGGCGATATCTTGATCTGACAAATTGCTTGCCTTTGTGAATATTTTCATGACAGTCCCATGGCACCCTTTCAACAACACCAACTTGCACTATAAGAGGCAAATTTTCTGCGCCCTTCTCCCATTATAGAGATACATCCCAACGAGAGCGGAACTTTGCCCGAAATTCAGGCCAAGACAAGTGGGACCCTCCTCATACCGGGCTTGAATAGAGACAACACCTGCAAACCCATCGCCTCTACGTGTAAGGGGATGAACCGAGGTCGCCAATGGAGGTCTTTGAGGGGTGCGGAGGCGGTGGTGCCCCACCACCATGGAGTCTCAATAGGGTGTGGATAGAGGGGCATGGCCGAGAAAAGATGTCCCGACTGCCTCCCATCTCGCCAACAAGCCACGCAAAAATGGAGAAGCACTTGGAAAAGGCTGCAGAGTCTGAAATAAAGCCCAAGGTAGGACTGGTTTGACAGCCTTCTTGCCTCGAGGGATCAAATGACCAAGAGCTTGTCTAAGAAGGCGTGAACCGGAGAGTCATCCTCACCATTCGAGAGTCTCCAAATGAACTTTGAAATAAGCACTTTGCTCTGCGAAAGAAGAAGTCCATCATACCCGGACCACCTGCCCATTTTGGAAGGATGCACTTCGACCAAGCCACCTTAACCACAACACCTTCCTCGAGACCTTAAATAAAGTTCGAACTATTGCAATGAGCTCACGCACTTTGATCTGTGGTGCTAGCAGTAAAGATGCCATATAAACATGGGTACTACTAAGGACTGACTTGGCCACTGTAATGCGACCCGCAAGAGACAACTTAGCAAACAAAGTTTAAAATGAAACGCACTTATTTGCTGCAAATGCACTTCAAAAGGAATCTTTGAAAGATTCTCTAAAATTCCCTTAAAAAAGTCCATTTTTAAGATTTTTTTGTGACAGGTGTGACAATTTAAGTAATTTAGGTACCATTTTTGAGGGGTTGATTGAACATAACTTCCATGCAAAAATTTTAAATAGCAATTTTTATCCTCCTAAACTAGAACAAAAAATAATTACTTTTATAAAGTGTAGCAAAAAAGGGGCAATAAAAAAAAATAACAAGGGTAGTAGAGTGACAAAGAAGTGATATATTCAAGGTTGTGAAAATTGTACAAAATTATGAACAAAATTGTCAAAAATATAGGACATTTTGACAGACAATCATCACACGCACTTTACATTTCTTTACATGTTGAGTCATCGGACAAACTTACATTTTGCGAACAAGATCGGGGATGCATCTCATCCTCGACTCATTTATTCCACGATCACTTGAGCCTTCATCCTCGACTTCACTCTCAAAACTGGATGTACTTTCGAGCGATCTTCTTCCTCACTTTGTCTACAAGTGAGTCTTCATCATCATCTTTTTTTGGCCACCTTTTGGCTTGTTTGTCTAATCCACATGCCGACCTTATTAAAGTTTGAGTGACCATCACGTAACTTATTAGCGGCCCAATCGAGAACAAAGTCATATGCAAGAACCTTTACTTCAGTTAGATCTATGACAGCAGTGCTTGCTTTGGACTTAGCTCTCTTTCCCACTCCTGTTTTTACCATCTCCAAAGTATAACTCCCACTGAAAGCATTGGCAGCATTCGTTCTCATCTAGTGCACTTTTAATTGAGTGGGAATTCCATCCTCTCTTGTTACCTCCAGTACTTTAGCTAGCCAGAATGGCCTCCCAGATTCATCATTATCATTTGGGGCGACAGCTGAGCATTCCTTTCTGAATCTCTGAGACTGAACCAGATACTCGAGCAACTTGTTGTGCTGTGTGTCTAGGGCCAGTGTACATGACTCTGTCATCTTCATCTGAGCTAGCCAATATCTCTACATGTTCCTCTTGATTCTCAACTTGCACAGGGAGAGTTTGCCTAGATGGCCAGTTGAATGTAACTGGTCTTCGACCTTGTAATGAAGCTTGCAACATGTCACGTTGCCGAGAAAAAAATTGAGGCCACCATAAAGCATCTGCCTCCCCAAAGTGGTTAGAGCAGGACTGAATACTTGTCTCAATATAATCCAATGATTTGTTTGAGTCAAATGCTCTTCCCTCCTTTTTACTCTTTGTGATTTCTTTCAAGCTTTTTAGAGGCATTTTCCTCTGCAGAGCATGGAACTAGTATTGGGGATGGTGCGAATGAATTGAATACACTGGCTGGCTGCCATTTGCAAGGATGTGGCATATTTCTTTCCTTGTAAGATGGCCTTGCCATCTACAAGTGAAATTTTGATCCGATCTTTGAAATGTAATGTTTCTCAAGGGCTCAATAGCATAGTGACCAGTTGATCTCTCCTAAAAATCCATTCTTTGAAATCATAAGTTTCTTCCAATAACTTCGATGTCCGGGCGAGGACCGTAGGAATCTTGGATAACCTCAATCATTCTTTGGTAGGCTGAGAGCTTTTTTCGAGCAAGGCGTTTAGAGAACCTCTTGAACATCTGATCAATTTGATCGTGTGTATGACCAACAAGCGGGAAACCAATCTTCACCTTCTTGAAGATTTGCTTCTCTACCACATATAGCACGATAAAGCAAACAACGCGATTCTTATTTTCCCTTGTCGTGTTGTCTAGGTGAAGATCTGAACCGGTGGTATATGTTCTAGATTGGAAAGAAGTTTATTCAATATTGTGATAGTGAGATTTGGATCAGCATGAATGTTTGGATAATTCAAAAATGCCTTGCAAGATAGTTTTCCATTAAATACCATAGCACCAACAACATGCGGATGTATGAAATCTTCTTTAGCGACATCCTTAGGCACATTGACAAAATGTGGTAGGGTGGTCTTCTTCTGGTCCATTCCATCAATAACAACCGATATGTAGTTGAGTGGTTGTTCGATTAACTTTCTTCCTATGTTTTGTCAATTTTCTTCTTTCCAAAGATTGTTGTTCTCATTAGCTTGTTCGGTTTCTCCTTCAATGCATCCGAAATGAAAATATGTTTAGGAAAGAACCTACTTTTAGTTAGAACTAGGCAAGAACACGTCCCCGGAAGCTTACTTTTAGTGTGAAGTGTCCTTGCATTTTGTCTCTCGAGCTTTTAATTGAGCATGTAGCACAAAAGCAGACATCCGGTGCTTTCTAGGAATGGACCGCGAGAAAAACTTTTTTTCGAGCCGCACGGTGAAGTAAGAGTAGCGGACATGGCGTTCTCCAGCCTCAACACACATGTCCTTATAATTATCGTAGACTTCCGTTTTAGTGAAGTTGTCACTCAAGTGGTACATGGGGCTGTTAGGGAGTTTCGCATAGACTCCTTAAAGAAACCTTCCATCCAGGAAATACATTGAAGGGCATGAATTCTGGATATACCTCCTGAATGGCAGTAGTCATTAATGCCTGGATTCTTGTCAAGCCTTTTCTTCAGGCGGTCAAGTCGTCTGCTGCCTAAAGCATGAATCAATTTGAAGGTCGTTTTGACACGGGCAGTGGCCACCAGGCGTGTAAGTAAACTTCTCACCACAATCTGGCCTAATATTGAAGGCTAAGTAGCCCCTTTGGTCTAGCGAGTCATTGAATCTGTAACTATCACGAATCAATCTCAACTCCTTTAGTCCAATCTTAAGCAAACAACGTTGAGAACAACGATTAACTTTGTATGTGTTGCCCTCAAGTGAGCCTCGTCCATGAGTTTCTTTCTTCTAACGGTTGTACATGCTTTCTTGTGTAAGTTACGCTTAAGATTCTTACTTGCAGGGGCTTTGAATTCGAACATAGAGTCTTGTGGCTTTGGTAGGTCCTCGTCTGAGAGATCAACATGAGGTGTTTCTTCGTCTGAGAGATCAACTTGAGGTGTACTTGTAGCTGCTGATAGGTTTGGTGTGTGCAAGTCACGGGGGAGGTGCTTTCCCTCTCTGGGGAAAAATAATCGAGGTTGGTGGCGTAGTTGACCAGCTCCCGAAGTGTCGTGAGAACACGGGGAGTTGCGTGTCGCCGGCCGCCCCACTTGTTGTAGTACCATTTAGCGAAATTGATGGAGTTGGCGTGATTTGCCTCCGGGGATTTAGCCTACGGTGGACTATGGGCGACGTACTAAAATGAAGTGGAGGAGGTAGTCCCACCTCTCTAGCCCGAGGTGGGGTAAAACGCGCATTGGTGGGGGGCAAGCGGCGTTCGGGAGCAGGGTGTGGTGGAGTAAATTGAACTGGTGGTGGAAGCCGAGGTGGTCGTCTTTGGAGTAATCTCAACGAGCTGGGGTTTGAATATCGGAGGCGAATTTTTGGACGCTACTTCCGTGTGTCAGGTTGAGGGGTGTGAATGTCATTGCGGAGGAAGCCTCGCGAGCGTGAGTTGGAGGCTCTGCAGTTCTTTTTTCTCGAGCCATACTCAGAAAGTTAGTGTCACACTGTATGAATTTATACGACAGAAGAGCAGACGGTAAAAGTTTACAGAGGGATGGTATAAATTTATACAGAGAAGGCAAACTTGAAGCGGCAGACTGTATAAATTTATACAGAGATGGTATAAATTTATACGGAGAAGGGCAACATAGAAAAGAAACGGTATAAATTTATACGAAAACTCACAGACACTTGTATTGAAAACTTTATGGAGAAGCGCTATACGAAACGGCACTTAGCAGAGGTACTTAAGGTGGGCGCCGGCCACCCTTTTTTCTACATACGCTGCTAGGAGTCCAAGGCGCTCGAGCTGCGCCTTATATACCCCCTCCAAATTGCTTCTCCGAACAGCTATAAGCGAATCCATACGACCATGGCCACGTAAGTCTACTATCCGTACTGTTTTAGTTTCTCTTTTGTTTTAATCTGTTAGAGTGTAAGCGCCCACGGTATAAATTTATACCGATATGGTTCTGGAGTGGTATAAATTTATACCGCTCGAGCTCGAGTGGTATAAATTTATATCGACTGTGAGCGGTATAAATTTATACCGCTCAAGAACACTTGCGGTATAAATTTATACCGACTGTGTTCTGGAACGGTATAAATTTATACCGCTCGTGCTCGAGCCGTATAAATTTATACCGTTTCAGAACCATTTCGGAATCTTGATGTCTAGTGCTTAAAGAATGGTCCCGACCCTTAATATTTTGGTAATAAAGTTGTGTTTTAAGCTTAAATGACACAAAGAAAGTGTTAATTTAGTGTAGATTTTATGCCCTTTCAGCCTCTTTTTTTAATGTTTTTGTGTTTTAAAAAATCGAAAAAGGTTCTGTTTCTTGTATAAAAATGGTTTTTTTTACGCTTTTTCCAACCCTAAGATCAAGTTCGTCCTTGGCCAATCATCAAAGGCTACAGCACCGCCAGAACCACAGACTTATGAACTAAAAGGACAGATTTGGTACGTCCACAGGGGGGCAAGAGAGAGCAAACCCACTGGTGTACCTTTACTTGTGCAACCACTCAGGGAAGGGCAAGTTCAAGACTGATGATTATTACCCTGCTGGCGAAATGATAAGCCTTGTTACTACAGAGAACGATGATGAAGTTTTAATGCAGTGCAACCATGACAAGGGGGTGGTCTACTATGTTCTGAATAGTAGAATGCTTAGAATAAGCATGTGCAAGCCCAAAGACGTGCACGATTACATTGCGGACAATTACAAGAACGGCTTTGTAAGTTATTCTTAGTTGCTTTCTGTATAAATTTATACCGTCATTCTCTAAACTTTACCCTGCATTACAGGACATAGTGGAAATTTTGATGTCAGTAGTGCTTTGTGTGAAGAAAAAAAACTGTTGGTGAAGGGTCTATGGTACCCCCTTTAATGTCGAAGAGGAAGAGAAGTACGAGGAAGTAGTAGAAGAAGAGGAGGAGGAAGAAGAGGAACCAGTGGTAACAAAGGGAAAGGGCGGAAACATTCCCTTGTAGTAGATACCACACCTCCCACCAAGAAAAAAATCTAGAAAAACAAAGCCCTTGACCATAGAGGAGTCGTGAAGCTCTTGAAGGCTCCCCGGAGCGGACATCGTTGTGAAGCCCGCAGATAAGTCAAGTGCTATTCTCAAAGCGGGTTAATGAAACCAAAGCTGCTCAAACAAACCATTTCTTTGACACTAAGCAGAGGCCACCAAAAAATGAAGATGGGGTCAGAGTGCTGCAGGTCCGAAAGTTGTACGCGGCACATGTGGCCATTCTTAAGCAAAGAATGAGAAGAAATCCTCATGCGCATGTGTAAGCCTCTAGTTGTTATGGTTGATAGAAGTCGGTTACAATCAATTGCGGGATTACAAAAAAGCAGACTTCGAAGATTACACCTACTACGTCCTTGGAGGCACACACAGCTACAAGGCTAGAAAGGAACTCTCAAAGGAGGAAACCCGTAACGAGGTGTGGAAAAGCGTGGAAGCCCATATTTACGTGGGTGTCACGCAGACGAAGAGGCAAAGTCATTCTTGCCGTAAGTCACAATCTTGACAATGACTTTCGGCTAAAAATGAGCCTAATAGACAAGATCCGATTCATGCATCGAGAGTACGTGGAGTTCAAACAAATGCATGGAGAGGACTTCAAAAAAAGAACAAGCTTCAAGAGCTTGAGAAGCCCGTGTGACTGAGTGTTGCCCGAGCTATGATTACGATAAAGAAGCCCACTATGGCTGTCAAAACAATACGATAACTATTTTCAGCTCGCGCTTTTCGGGGGCGGTCAAGTAAGTAAATGCTTTATTTCACTCTTTTGTAATATGTTTAGCATGGTTAAAAGTGTATGTTTAGCCCTGGCACGGTATAAATTTATACCGTTCACCTTCACGGTATAAATTTATACCGTGGGGCACTGTTTAAATTTTTACCGTGGCGGTGAAAGGTATAAACTTATACCGTGCCAGGGCACGGTATAAATTTATACCGTTCCCCTACACGGGATAAATCTGTACCGAGGGCACGGTATAAATTTATCCCGTGCAGGGGAACGGTATAAATTTATACCGTGACTAGTCACGTGCAACAAGTAACAGTGGACTTTGCAACTTTTACGCCACTCAACACTAAACTTCTTGCGTTTGCTTATTTACAGGTGTGGGACCTTCAAGAGAGAATTTTTTGTATGTTCAAGGCGGTGAGCTTAAAGAACAAACTAGCACCCTTGAAAAAAAAAAAAAAAAGGTGGAGAATCAAAGCAAAAAATATGAGTATTTGTGCCACGGGCGCTTGATTCTGAGGTCTAAAAAATAAGGAAATTTTTGTTAAGCCTTACGGAAAAAGTTGTGGCCAAAGGAATTCACATTAGACGAAATGGCCAAGGAAGCTAAGGCGTAAGTCTCATTTGCTATTCCGTGTTCTTCATTCCCTTCAATTGTCTTACAACATTTTTTCTTTGTGCGGTCAAAAGATATAGTCACACCCGGTCAGAGCTAATGACTCAACTAAACCTAGAGGACTGGGAAGAGTGCAAGCGTTTGTATCCAAGTTGTACCACTGACAGTGTCATTAGAGAACACGCTGTTAACTTCAGTGGCTGGGTAAGTTTTGCAGAAACTATGTTCTGTGTTTGTGCCTTTGTCTCACAGTCTTATTACAGAACAAGAAGAAAGGGCTGCCAGCTGGATTTTTGAACCTGGTTCGTAGGGCCAAGGAAGAGAGGCAGAGAATTAAGGCCATTGAACAAGGAAGAGAAATCGCCACCAGCAGTTTTGACACTAATTATGAGAGATTCACATCATTTGATTAGGACTGCTTGTACAAAGTTATCGAGGGTGATTGCACGAGGCTGGGGAGTCTTTTAGAGAAACAAAATTTTACATTATGCATCGCGGACATTCCTTATGGTTTTAAAATCAAGGATAGTGCTTTTGACGAGGAGGCTTTCACGCATGTGCAAGTCCGCTCTTTTTTGGATGGCCTCAAGGACGTCACGATATCTGTTAACTGGAGGGTCATTATTTTCCATTCCGACCTACAGACGATGTCGGTACTTAAGCCCATGGGAGCTGTCTGTAACGCTGGTTTTGAAAACTGCGTTTGGTAAGCTTCACATTCAATGAACTCCACGGTATAACTTTATACCACAGGTGCCTTAAGATTTAAATCTAAATGGCTTTGAACAAGCGTGGTATAAATTTATCTGACAACAACATTTGTATAAATTTATACGAATGGCTGCCGTGGTATAAATTCATCTGACAAGGCAACCATGGTATAAATTTATACCACCACACTATTATGCAAACTTCTTTTACTTGTTTTCTTTCTACTACTTTCTAATTCTTTGTATTGTGCGGCGGGGCTTAAAACAAGCGTTAAGGGTCATGGTGGTGGTCCGCGCTTAGTGAGTTGTTTCGAGCATTTTCACATAGGGTTTTACTGGTAGGACGCCAAAAACCATGGTTCACTTTAACACGCGAGAATGAGAAGACTCCTCCACCGCAATGCATTTCGGTTCGGCGGTTTTGCAAAATTAAAGAGACCCACAGCGACAAAGCGTGTGGTGTCCCATTATCGAAACCCGCGTCTTATTAATAATTTAATACGGGTTTTCATACAGGGGATTTGGATCTTAGACGCATTTTCTGGCTCGGGCACCACAGCCAGCGGTAAGCCCTTAAGCGAGGGGGCACAATGTTGTCTCCGTCGACATAGACCCGGACAAAATAAGTTTCATCGGGACCCGGGATAAGCTCTTGTGAATCCTTTCACGATGAAAATGAGGAACTGGGAGCAAAAATGGTCTTTGGCGATGTAAAAGGCACATATCTGAAAATCCGACTCCACTTACGGGAAGAAGAGATGAGGGAGGTGGAGTTAAATCGATCTGAGCCTGTGGTGCACGAGCGAGCTTGACACTGTGCACAGTACCATTGGAATCGAAGGGGCGTCTACGCTATTAAAACCTACGCAAAGAGACGGATCCTAAGAGTGCGAGAGTCACGTGGGATTTGGGAAGAGCCACCTCCGTATAAATTTATCTGACGGACATTTTAAACTAACTTTCATTGTAATCTATGTGCTAAGAAATTCAATATATTTTGATGAAGATTTTTCAAGCTGAAAACTTTGTCTCTTTAACAATGCTTAATTAGATCAATTCTTTTTTTTGATTCATGATTTGGACTCTTTCTCTTTTCTATGTTTGATTTTCTTAGTACTTATATTAAGCTTGCAAAAACACAAAACTATATTTCCTTCTATTTTCAACAACAAATACTTAATGAGTTTTTAAATTTAATGTCTCTCTCCTCAAAACAAGCTTTTTTTTTTTTTTTTTGCCCTTTTTAAAAATGAAAAGGCTTCAAAAATGTTGCTTTTTTTTTTTGGGTATTTGAATGCTATTTACTCAACAATCTATTTTGCTCCCTATTTTGTCCACTTTTTTCAAGTTTCCAATTTTTATAAAGGAATCTTTCAAACGCACTTTTTAAATAAGTGCGTTTCATTTTAAACCTTGTTAGCAGTGGACCAGAACAAGTGCTTCTCCAAATCCCTAATGATCTCCTCCCATGCAGCTCCCATAGTAACATGGATGCCAACTGGAATCCCCAACAACTTGATGGTCTGTCCATGCGCAAGTAATTTCCATGGATAAGCGTGAACACATGCCGGAGCCGGATTATCCAATGTCCACAAAGCTGTACATACACCCCACAAGAACACAAGAACACCCGGTGAAAAAAGTATCTAAAAGCATTTTGGCAGTAGCAAGATTCTCATCATTAGTGACTAGCAAGAGGAACGTGTCGTCTGCATATTGATTGCAAACCTCTTGTGTGCCGTCCTCCATTGCAAGACCACGGAGAAGTCCCTCTGTCGTTGCAATGGTGAATAAAGGTGACAAAGCCTCTGCAACAATTGTGAAAAGCATACCGAAGATATCTGCAATAAATCCTACCGAGTGAAAAGGCATGTGACGGCTCACCATGGAGCGGAGACGGTCGCCGAAAGGCGAGAGACATGCAGCTTCATAATATCTGATGTGAATTGTTCCCCAAATCCCAGTCTTAGCATACAACGACGCATGAATTCCCAGCTGACATCATCTATGCCATGTTGACCTCCCTTTAAATCAGCTTGACCAAATTTTATTCCATCACCTAATTACCTCGCTTGGAAATTGAGAAAGGGGGACTAGCAAGCAAAGACACCAGAAGGCTTTAGCAAGGTAAGACTTGTTAGGTTTTTATTTAGGCTTGGTGTCATGCGTGACGTTTTAGGTATTTATACGGTATACGTATACTATATATGACACGTCACCAAATTATGGTCAATAGGGGATAACTTGGGCTAACATAAAATGGTTTTCTTTAGTTATGCTAAAATATTAGGGGATAATTAATCTAATTAGACTAGTTAGGTTATCAATTAGCTAAAGTCAGCCAATAGGGCAGTGCCACCTGGCCCAAATGGATTGGGAACTTGCCAAGTTTAGAGGGCAAATTGAGGTCCTACCCCCCCAAATCGATTTGGGGAGAGTGGAGGAAGGAGGAGCCACTAGCTGCTGTGACCAGACTTGAAGAATGGAAGCCTTTCGTGACAAATGGCTCCAGCCAAGAGACCAGTTAGTCCCTAGATAGTTTGTGCTTCAAACACTTCTTTTATTAGATGGAATGGTTAATTTCTCTCTTATATGTTACTATGATGAGGATGGATACTTTGATTGTGATTGTGTTCTCTTTTTCTGTTCCTCCTCAGGGAGAGTAGAGACCTGAAAGCTCCCTAGAAGTAGAGATGTTTCTATCTAGAACCCTTAAGACCTAGTAATTGCGGCCTGTGCACAAGAGCCCACCTGGATGTGAATGCTATATCGTGATTCAGCACCAAATAATGGGTACAATGGTGAAACGGGGGTGGGGTCTTGCCTAGCGTGGACTCCTACAATGTGCTAGGCTTATAGTCCGTCCTCACATTGGGGCGGATATGAGTCGACACCTCACGGTCGCAGGAAGCGTGCCTAAATGGGCGTCCCGGGCTCGATGAGTCCGCCTAATGGCCCATGGATTTTGGAGTCCATTTTCTTCCACCCGTTTTGTTGTATTGACATGTGTCAAGTGCGACAGTCGATCACTACTCCCGGCTATGCGGGGGCATCATAGTCGTTGACGTCCCGCTCTGGGATGCCATGCTGGATACTGCGGACTAGGATTGCCAAATTCAAATGCTAAACTCCGGGATGCCACACGCGATATCGTGGCAAGGGATTCCCAACTCAAAATCTAGATATTTGGGAACCCCGAGTTAGCGGTCCCAGATGCGGAGAGCACTTCCATTGGCATGCTATATATCTCACACTCTTATAATATCTACTACTAGTCTTATAATTGTACTCTCATAACTGGGTTTTGCGATGTCATCATTTGTAAATGTAAGTAGTAGATAAATTTTTTGCACAAATTCACACAATGCCAATGTTATGTAAATATTATGGAGAAATATTTATGTAAACATTCTAGTCTGGTATGAGTCCATGACATTTATTACTAGTCTCATCTTGATGCATTTCATCTCTCATGTCTTCAATCAAATAATATACCATTTACATGCTAGAAAGTTGTCCCAAATTGTACAAGGCACTAGATAAATAAGAATAACGGTACAACTACATCTGTTGCACATTTCTAAACAACATTTTTGTACTATGGAATTTGTTGCTCAAGAAAGATCGAGGGTCATCATTAAAATTGATGTGTCTTCATTGGATAGCAAGGGTTGGCTCATAGCAAACAAGATTACCTTGTAAGCTAAAATTATCTTGTTGAAGCATGGAAGCACATTATTCGTCCTTTATTTGGTTTCTCTTTCTACAAAAGTATTGGTTGGCTAATACTTAAATACGTTTTTCTGTAAGTGAAGCTTTCACAACGATACATACAATGTTGCTACTATACAATGTTGCTATTGTACAACAAGGAAAATGCTTCAATAAGCTCACGTAAATCCTACACTTACAATACAAGATTTCAATGCTCAATGTTGACTTCCCTTTAAATCAGCTTGACCAAAATTTTATCTGACCACCTAATTATCTCATTTAAAAAATTGAGAAAAACAAAAGCGGGGATAGCAAAGAAGCACACCGAGAAGGCTTTAGCAAGGTAAGACTTGTTAGGTTTTATTTAGGCTTGGTGTCATGCAATTGGTGGCTAAGCTTTTTTCCTTTGTATTTCATTTGAAGAAGCAATGTTTCAAGTTTTTGTTATTTCATTTGAAAAAAGAAATATTTCTTGTTTTTGTAATTCATTTTATTTAGCAAATTCTAGTTTGTTGGTATTTGGATTTTAAAATATTTGTGGAATGGTGTGTACTTGACCATCTCTTATAGCAATCCCTCGCTCCCATTGATGGATGGGAATATTTTGGATATATCTTTGATACATGCTAGATATTCCTTGTAAAGCTGCCTAAACTTTTGTTGCAAGATCAATAAAGTTTTGAAGTTTATTTAAGTTGGCTTTCTCTCTGCTCATATCCTATTGATAACTATAACACCACATGACATATGATTATCATTGCGGTATTGTCATCGATACAACCTTTAGATGGCTTTAAGTGACAAGGTACCTTGCCCCATTGTTATGCATGGATGAATTCTTTCATTTGATTTAGTAGAGGCACAACTTGGACTCACTATGTAAGCAATTTATATCTGAGATACCCAAATTTTTAGATACACTTTCGCTGATATATATACATATTTCTTTTCCCTCATGATAAATGCACATGCGGTTTGGCAACACTCTTATTCTGTCCCATTTTTTTTCCCACGAAAACCCTTCGGTAGCGGGTTTTAACTTTGGATAGTAATACGTTTGATCGCCTCCTTTTTTGGGTCTCATAGGCCGGTGGTCTCCATGGACGATAAAAACATTATTTATTCTATATTAATGTTAGAGAAAACTCACTCACAAAAAGCATACAAACAAACACATTTATTGCACTTCCATTGGCATGCTATATCTCACACTCTTATAATACCTACTATTAGTCTTATAAATGTACTCCCATAACTGGATTCTGCGATGCCATCATTTGCAAATGTAAATAGTAGATAAATTGTTTGCAAAAATCCACACAATGCCAATGCTATGTAAATATTATGGAGAAATATTTATGTAAACATTCTAGTCTCGTAAGTGTCCATGGCATTTATTACTAGTCTCATCTTGATGTCTTCAATCAAATAATATGCCACTTACATGCTAGAAGGTTGTCCCAAATTGTACAAGGCACTAGATAAATAAGAATAATGGTACAATTACCTCTGTTGCACATTTCTAAACAACATTTTTGTACTATGAAAGTTGTTTCTCAAGAAAGATCAAGCGTCATCATTAAAATTGATGTGTCTTCATTGGATAGTATTGGTTGGCTTATAGCAAATAAGATTACCTTGGAAGTTAAAATTATCTTGTTGAAGCATGAAAGCTCGTTATTCTTCCTTTATTTGGCTTCTCTTTCTATAGAAGTATTGGTTGGCCAATACTTAAATACGTTTTCCTGTAAGTGAAGCTTTCACAACGATACATACAATGTTGCTACTATACAATATTTGAAGAAGAAGAAGAAGAGATTTTAACGTCACGCCACAAGGCAGCGTCCTATCGGACATGTGACACTTTACAACACACCCAGATGGGTGCTGCCCCCACCACTTTACATTGCTGAAGTGGGTCCTTCCCCCACTAACTTTACATTGCATGGCCACTTTCACAACGAGGCGTTGACCTTGGGTATGGCAGTTTAACGTCTTACCACAGGACCATTGCTATTGTACAACAAGGACAATGCTTCAATAAGCTCACATAAATCCTACACTTACAATACAATATTTCAATGCTCAATGTTGGAAGAGTCTCAAACCTTGGCTTGCTTGCCTTCTACCATCCAACTTCTACATATGTATAAAACTTGAAAGAGTTCAACAAGGTTGTCCATGCTTCATTGGAGAATTAATCTCATTTTCCAGCAATGTCTCTGTGCGCTAATTGTGTAAGAGGATTAATCATACAAACATAATGATTGTTCGTTGGAATGACATACCTAAGCTTTTGTGCTCGTTGAATGATAGACTTAAGCCCTTTGAGATGCATTTAACTATTACTAGTCAGTACCAGTCAAACAATAAAAAGCCCTTATCATAGAGCATCTTAAATTTGAGAAGGAGTTGGAAGGTTATCTTCCTCCAAGCTAATGGCTTTTATCTTGACTTTTAACACACTTGCGGGTTGATGGCTCGCTTTAAGCTTCTTGATGTTATCATTCAAGCCCTATATGTGACCTTCGCCATTTACGCATTTGCTAATATCTTGCACTAAATTGAAGTCTTATAAACTAAATGTAATGCGTGGCTCACGGTCCTCTTCCTTTGCTCAAGCCGATAAAAGGATTGTATCTCGTGACACACTGTAAGATCTTAAATTTGCAAGGATTTTGGCTTAATCCATGTGCTTTTGAGCGACCTTTCCACTAAACTCTCGCGGCACCTTTTGAGATTGGCCATTGCAAATTCTCCCTTGTCTTTGTCTTTCACCTCGTAAGTATTGCCCAATTCTTCATTGAGCGAGACTTTCCGTCCATTCCCAATCATCTGATGCCAGAGAATGGCTCTATCTTTCTCGCCTTCTAGACATTGCTCATTGTGTAGTGCCTACTTCCTTTTGATAGTCTACTTTCTTGGTGATCTTATCTTTCCCATTCCCACCCGTGTCAACAATCTCAACCTCTTCCTTGCCTTGAAATATATTCTTCTTTGTGAAGCTGTTAGATGCATATATTTGATGAAGCATACATTTTCATTAAAGCTTTACCTTTCCTTACGATTAAAAGGTTTTTATTGGAGGGAACTATATGATGCAGGTTTTCCAAACTTCTATAAATTGTGTGATCTTGAAAAAGAGTCTCTTTACGTGGAAAATTGCATGAGTCTACCTTAGCTTTCAATTTAGCCCTTGTTTCAACTAATTTAAAAGCATTGTAATTGGAGGCAAAAGACTTCTTGCCGGAACAACAGGCACAAAAGACATAAGTAAAAAGGAAAAGCATTTCCTGTAAGTTTCCTTTGTACAGAGACATACATATATAGTTTGAGAAATGAGAAAAGGCTTTTAGCCACAAAAATGATAGAGTGGAAGCCTTTCAGCTAACAATCTTCTTAGCTTTTGTACTCTAGAGATCATTTGTGACATTTCCCTCTTGATGGATCGTTATGCTAGACTCTTTGAGCAGGGGGCCTTGGTTGCAAATGGGATGGTAGGGTTTGTTTGCCCTCGGTCCTCGTTATATCATGGAGCCCTTACTGCACACATTTCACGATGTTAACTTGTTATGAGCTCTTTCTTGTTTACTGTTTAATTCTTGCCAAATCAGCAATAATGTTTAATTCTTGGCCAAATAAGCAATAACAGGAAGAACAATTTATGATGCACAACAGATAACATGTAATTAACATGTATATTCCATATATTCATATATACAAAGATACAACACTATAGTGCTAATGGAAGTCAGCTTCTGGGTGATCCTGCAAATTGTCCCGTTCCAACTCTTCAATCCAGGTTCATGAGAATGTTTATTAACAAGCCTCCTCTAAGACATGCAATGCCATTTTCTGCTTCACAAGAATGACGTGGTCAAACATTGTTTGGCAGTCTCATGTGTCATTAAAATACTGAAACCATGATCACGAAGTTATATGGATTCCTCTCCATGGGATTTACTAACCAACCATAATTAACCAAAATTAGAATGCGAAAACGGCCAAACGTTGAGTCTCAAATGACAGTTTTTCGCAACTCATTACAGGTAAAAACCATAATGACCACGACTAATTCACCGTAGCTTGAAAGTTCAAAACCAAAGCCAAAGAGAAGTTTGCTCACTATGGCCATAAGCTCGTCAAGAAGCATTTATATACTCTCTTTTCTTTATGGATATCCTTTGTCCTTACCCACATCACATTTCATTTCAGCATCATCTATAAAGTCTACACAATTAGTTTTATATTGTATCAATAGGCTATGGGTAAATAGCTCTATATCCAAAGGAACCTAAAATCCTTACATAAATCCGTTGCATGAATTTGTTACATCTGAGAGAAATATTGTAGCCATAACTATCGCGGCACTCCTAAAATACTCCATCTGTGATGTACAGCTATGAGCACGATTTTTGGGTTGTCCCTAGACTATTCATATGGGTTTTTGGCATATTCCAGGTATATGCAGGCATATGCCTCGGTCCAAACTGGCTGTTGCCAGTAAACTGTAAACTGTTCAAACCGCCTAACCGGCATGAAGATTGATGCTGTGGAGTGCAAGGATCAAGCTTCTAGGTTTAATGCAAGCCGAAGCCCTAAAGACTGGATCTTCATAGATGATCTTCTCTACCATGGATCTGCATTCCAACAATCTTTATGGCACCATTTCTTCCCTTTCTTCTTTGAAATACAACCTAGATGTTGGGTATGTGGACCTTTCGTATAATTTTTTCACTGGTCCATTCCTGCTGATCATGGATCCATCATAGAGCTGCAAACTCTAGATTTATCAAGAAATTTGTTATCACGGAGCATTCTAGCACAGGTTTTGGGAAGCAAGAGTTTAAAGGTTTTCAATCTTTCTGCTAACAGATTGAGTGGTGTCATTGCACCTACTATTGGAGCATTGCTAACTAAGTTGGATCTGAGTGCAAATATGCTTTTTGGGACTCTACCTAAAACACTAGAATACCCGTATATACATGAGACTGGTAAGCACGTAGAAGGCAATCCAGCCAGTAAACGTTTTCCTGTTCCAAAAGGCACCTATTAAATACATCTGCAGTGACAGTTTTTATGGCAAATTGAACAATGCAAACCACATGAGGCTCACCTGCTGTCCATTCTAGTAAGTCCTTTGCTCTAGCTCCAAGACAATTAATGCATCAGCGTCTGTTGGGCCATTAAACATAAAACTTTAACTTCCTCCAATGTAAAATCCACCTTCTCACCAGGAAAAAGGCAGCATAAGGCATTAGCAAGCTAGATTAACTTAACCCTCTTTGCAGGTGAAAAAGGATGTCTAAATATCTTATTAGTTAAGGAGACGTGGTGACACGGCAGCCTATGCATCCACAGAGGACCATGTGATAAGACTTGGCATATACTTCTAGCTCAGTAGGATATTAATGAGTTAGTATGTTTATGTGCTGCTCTCCACGTCACCATTGCGACTATATTCAGAATGTACTTTACCAATTCCATCAATTTCCTCTTCTTTTTTTTTACCACCCCCTCTCTTTCTCGTTTTTTCTCGATTCTAGCTTAGATCACAGTTTTTGGTCAATAGGTTTACAGTGCTGTATGTATCTGACCTCATAGACGCTATGGGTCTTTGCTAGATGTTAATAGATCTTTCTTTCTTTACTATCATGTTTAACGCTCCTGCTACCATGACCCCTCAGGGAATGTTAGGTGCTGACCTAGATTGATCTTCAGACCAACCTGTTCAGACCTCCATGTTATCACATCTCAGTATTCCTAACTGTGTTAAGCACAAAACCTCCTACATAACATTCTTCATTTATGATGTAAGCATGATTTTGCTTCCAAGTCCCAAATGGGCTGCTCTTGCACATGCAGAGAGCGCATAACCAAATGCCAAACTATCTGGCTTTTGACCTTCCTTCTGCATTTCATGAAGAAGCAATTGAGCCTGTAGCATTAGCATTGATGACAATTTGCTGCAATAATCACATTCCAAACAATTATTTTCCTCGCAGATGCTTGATGGAATAGGGTGCAAGCATCTTGAATCCCCCCATGGTTAGTATACAAGCTAAACAATCTTGTCCGTAGCCACTTGCAATTGTCTGAGCTTGAAATGATTTTAGCTTTCCTAATGATTCTCCATCGTCACACACATCAAGAATGGCTAGAAAAAGAACTTTGTTGGACATTATGCCGTCCTGCTGGATCTGTGGAAGAGTTATGTTGGACAAATGCTACAATAACTGCAGTCTATGAAATGATATCATGGGCAGGCAAACTACTGAATACCAGGAGAGATTCTTTCGAACTCCCATGTGTACCATACATATCGACGAGAGTTTCAAAGACCCAAATCTGAAATTTATTCAGTTCTCAATATCTGAGCGTGTATAGCAAACATTCTAGCGCATTTCAGCATGCTCCATAGCAAACATTTTAGCACACGCATTAGCAACAATAGTAAATGTTACCTGGCTTAACCTGATATTGTGTCTTCATGCATTCTCCAGAAAGCCTTAAGGACTTCCTTTCCATTTCCAAACTTTGCAATACCAGAAATAACTGAATTCCACGCAACTGAGTCCCTCTCAATCATTTTGTCAAACTCCTGCTAACCATGATGTAAGCTCCTCATTTAACATACATGCCCATCTTTGGCATATCTTCCGATCAATATTAGCACACACGATTAACAATTCTCGTAAATACATGCCAGGCATGATCTGTATCATAGGCTGGCAAAGAATGTGATAGGTTTTAGAAATGATCAGATGGGCATGACTTACAAATGATCAGAGGCTTACAAAAAATGTGATATGTTTCTTTAGAAATGAAATGCATATTTCTGTGATTTTTACCTCATCAACTGCAGTTTCTCAAAGAGCTGGACTTCTGCACGAACGACGGACCTGCCAGAACACGCCATACATAATGAAAATGGTCGCAGGCGAAATACGAACGAACATGAAGAACAAACATCAAGAGTAAACGGAGACAAAGTGGGCGTAAAAATGGCCAAGATGGGCGAAGCGAGGGTTTTTTTGGGAAACACGTGTTTACAAATTTCTTGGTCCGAACTATCATAAATCGTGATGTCTACTAAGGCGATTCCATTAGCGGCTATCTGGGCCTTCACTAAATGGAGACTAAGTGATTGTTAGTGGAATCTCAATCTAAGGCAAGGCGGCTATCTTTGCCTTCACTAAATGGAGACTAAGACCAGGCCGCCATCTTCACCTATATATACATGACATGCCTTGATGCAGCAAACACAACACTCTCAAATCAAGCACCAACAAGTAAAATGGTATGCAAATTTGGATGTACTACTATTCTTTGAATTCTCACACTCACAAGTTCTTCTTCTTCCTTTTTTGGCCCGGGCATCCTACAAAGTTCCTTTTTGGTTGTTGTGGCAATCTTTCTAGTCGCTCATGCATCCACCGCAGCCCCCATTACCATCATGGTCATAGCGAGGCAATAATTTATAAAGATCCAAACCGCTACAATGTTCTTAAAACCATTGAGTGTGCCGATCGATGTGTCAATTTTCATAAAACCGACGCGTTGCCTCTGTGTTCAAGTTCAAGGGAAGCCATTCAAGCTCTACTATGGTCCCAATTGTGGTGGCACGCCACAAGTCAACTGAACGATATCGATTGCACCCGTGTTTCCAATGCCAAGTCATATAAAGTCACATGCTAGATCTAGCAAGATGTCATGAATAAAACTTGAGTATATGTGCCTCATATTGAATAAATAAATTATAAGTGACTTTATCTCATCCCATATACAATAGAATTTATGTTAGGGATAATGTGTCGAGGAGGCAATTTTGCACGGTAAGGGCCTCGGCGAGCCCTAATAGCTTGACAGTCCGAACCAGTTTAAAGTGCCTTCTTCTAAGACATTTTCCCAAGTAAAGTTTAGCGGGGAGAAAATTTCATGCCACGAGGGCATTGTTATTGACCACAAATTCAAGAAAATGTTGCCCTATCTCCTTTAACGTTGCACACAGAAACATTACAGGTTTTAATCTAGGCATGTACGTTGCTTGGTTTCTAACTTTTCTTTTCATAATATCAGCGATGTATTCAATAGCCTATCCATTTATAAGTTATAAAACTACGCTTTGTTTGCATATAGACCAATGATAGCTCAAGATAGTGTTACCTCGATTTGATTATCTCGGTGCCAAAAAAAAATCCTCGCCGATCCCTCGCCGTTGTCCCCATGGAGGCCATTTTCTTCCACCCGTTTTGTCGTGGTATATGAATAACAAAATTTTTGTCTGTTTACACTTGTTCATTGTAAATGCCTAAAACCTTGAACTAAAAATCATCAGAGGACCACCTTGAAATTTCGACTTTAAAAATCAAGGTGATTAGAGCAAAATTTCAAGGTGGTTAAAATTTCGTTCTCAAATTCAAGCAAGCTAACATTATAAGCCAATATGATCCTTTCTTAGAATTCACTAATGGACTCTTAGCACGTCAAGATGTAAATTTTTAGTTACAAATCTTCTATATATCATCAGAGTATATCAAGATGCAGCAGAGCATGGACATATTTCTACATGACTTACATTAATTTGCTCCATTCTGAAGATAATTCATACTTTGCATAAATCTTGTTAAATTCTGATTGCGGCTCCAGAGCCAGAATGGAGACATCTTTAGTAAACACCATGCTGGATACTGTGGACTAGGATTGCCAAATTCGAATGCTAAACTCGATACTACACGCCGATATCGCGGGCAAGGGATTCCCAACTCAAAATCCACATATTTGGGAACCCCCAGTTAGCAGTCCCAAATGCGGGGAGCACAGGGTTGCTATCCCTTGCCAAGGGATTGAAAAACTTTGATTGAAAATTGGAAGACCCCTCAAGTAAGGAACATCCATTTTGGCCCCCTTTTTTTTTTTTTTTTGAAGGACGAAAGCCAAAAAGTTTCTTAATCAGAGAAAAAGTACAAAATTTACATGTCTCAGCACACAAAGATGCCACAGGAGCACGAGCCTGGAGCACAATGTACTTACTTCGGAATAGGAGACTAATGATAAGAATCAATTCGAAGATACTGAATCCAGATGCGTTCCACCAGTTTTGAGTCAAGGGAGGAACACTCGTAGGCTGTCAATATTTTTTTCTGGGCCACCGTAATAACACTGTGTGCAGATGAATAAATGCCCTGAAAGATGTGGTGTCTGCGACGCTCCCATATCGACCATAGGAGCCAACCGGAACCAAGATGAAATGCCCTTTGTCTAGCTGGAGGCCATGCGTTGGGATAGGACGCCAAAAGGATGCATCGGCAAATCCAATGTACCGTTAAACAAACCTTGTAGCCGTGACCACGCCGGGTTGAACCTCAGGACAATAAAAAAGACAATGCTCAAGAGTCTCAACGTCTAAAAGACAGAGCGGGCATACTGCAAATATGCGAGGATCATAGCGATGTCGAAAGGCATTAACCCGCAGGCACCTGTGGATAACCTGCCACCACAGTACAGAGACTTTATGGTGGAGCAACCTATCCCAAAGCCATCGCCATGTACGACACAAAGTGGGTCGTGGAACATGTAGGTGCCACCCATCCGCAACCGAGGGGTTGTGGTGCTAAAAGAAGGCGATATACTGATCTGACAAATTGCTTGCCTTTGTGAATATTTTCATGACAGTCCCATGGCACCCTTTCAACAACACCAACTTGCACTATAAGAGGCAAATTTTCTGCGCCCTTCTCCCATTATAGAGATACATCCCAACGAGAGAGCAGGAACTTTGCCTGAAATTCAGGCCAAGACAAGAGGGCTTACCCTCCTCATACCAAAGCTTGAATAGAGACAACACCGCAAGAACCCATCGCCTCTCGTAAGGGGATGAACCGAGGTCGCCAATGGAGGTGCTGAGGGGTCTGGAGGCAGTGGTGCCCACCACCATGGAGTCTCCAATAGGGTGTGGATAGAGGGGCATGGCCAGAAAAGATGTCTGACTGCCTCCCATGCTGCCAACAAGCCACGCAAAAATGGAGAAGCACTTGGAAAAGGCTGCAGAGTCTGAAATAAAGCCCAAGGTAGGGACCTGGTTTGACACCCTTCTTGCCTCGAGGGATACAAAGACCAAGAGCTTGTCTAAGAAGGCGTGAACCAGGAGAGTCATCCTCACCATTCAGGAGTCTCCAAATGAACTTTGAAATAAGCACTTTGCTCTGCAGTAAGAAGTCCATCATACCCAGACCACCTGCCCATTTTGGAAGGATGCACTTCGACCAAGCCACCTTAACCACAACACCTTCCTCAGTACCTGCCCAAATAAAGTTCCGAACTATTGCAATGAGCTCACGCACTTTGATCTGTGGTGCTAGCAGTAAAGATGCCATATAAACATGGGTACTACTAAGGACCCGACTTGGCCAATTGTGAATGCGAATCTCATAAGAGACAACTTAGCAAACAAAGTTTAAAATGAAACGCACTTATTTGCTGCAAATGCACTTCAAAAGGAATCTTTGAAAGATTCTCTAAAATTCCCTTAAAAAAGTCCATTTTTAAGATTTTTTTGTGACAGGTGTGATAATTTAAGTAATTTAGGTACCATTTTTGAGGGGTTGATTGAACATAACTTCCATGCAAAAATTTTAAATAGCAATTTTTATCCTCCTAAACTAGAACAAAAAATAATTACTTTTATAAAGTGTAGCAAAAAAGGGGCAATAAAAAAAAATAGCAAGGGTAGTAGAGTGACAAAGAAGTGATATATTCAAGGTTGTGAAAATTGTACAAAATTATGAACAAAATTGTCAAAAATATAGGACATTTTGACGCACAATCATCACCGCACTTTCTCTTCTTTACATGTTCGAAGTCATCTGACAAACTTACATTTTGCAAAAGATCGATGCATCTCATCCTCCTCGACTCATTTATTCCCCGATCACTTGAGCCTTCATCCTCGCCTTCACTCTCAAACCGGATGTACTCGAACGATCTTCTTCCTCACCGCCTACAAGTGAGTCTTCATCATCATCTTTTTGGCCACCTTTTTGGCTTGTTTGTCTAATCCACATGCCGACCTTTATTAAAGTTTGAGTGACCATAATGTAACTTATTAGCAAAGCAAATGTAACAAAGTCATATGCAAGAACCTTTACTTCGCTTAGATCTATGACAACAAAGGTTTGCTTTGGACTTAGCTCTCTTTCCCACTCCCTCTTTTTACCATCTCCAAAGTATAACTCCCAATCGAAAGCATTGGCAAAGATTCGCTCTCATCCAGTGCACTTTTAATTGAGTGGGAATTCCATCCTCTCTTGTTACCTCCAAGATTTTAGCTAGCCGTAATGGCCTCCCCAGATTCATCATTATCACCGGGACAGCCTACGAGCATTCCTTTCTCAATCTCTCGAGATCGAACCGTGATACTTTCGAAAGCAACTTGTTGTGTCAGTATGCCTAGGGCCGCTGTACATGACTCTGTCATCTTCATCCGAGCTAGCCAATATCTCTACATGTTCCTCTTGATTCTCAACTTGCACAGGGAGAGTTTGCCTAGATGGCCAGTTGAATGTAACCGGGTCTTCGACCTTGTAATGAAGCTTGCAACATGTCACGCTGTCGAAAAAAATTGAGGCCACCATAAAGCATCTCCCCCCAAAGTGGTTAGAGCAGATCAATACTTGTCTCAATATAATCCAATGATTTGTTTGAGTCAAATGCTCTTCCCTTCTTTTTACTCTTTGTGATTTCTTTCAAGCTTTTAGAGGCATTTGATCTTCAGCAGAGCATGGAACTAGTATTGGGGATGGTGCGAAATGAATTGAATACTTGCCGGGGTCGCCAATCGCAAGGATGTGGCATATTTCTTTCCTTGTAAGATGGCCTTGCCATCTACAAGTGAAATTTTGATCCGATGCTGAAATGTAATGTTTCTCAAGGGCTCAATAGCATAGTGACCCGCTTGATCTCTCCTAAAAATCCATTCTTTGAAATCATAAGTTTCTTCCAATAACTCGATGTTTGGACGAGGACCGAGGGAATCTTGGATAACCTCAATCATTGCCGGTAGGTCGAGAGCTTTTTTTCGAAAGCAAGACGCTTAGAGAACCCATCAACATCCGATCAATTTGATCGTGTATGACCAACAAGCAGAAACCAATCTTCACCTTCTTGAAGATTTGCTTCTCTACCAAAGATAGCACAAGTAAGCAAACAACGCCGATTCTTATTTTCCCTTGTCGTGTTGTCTAGCTGAAGATACGTAACCGTGGTATATGTTCTAGATTGGAAAGAAGTTTATTCAATATTGTGATAGTGAGATTTGGATCAGCATGAATGTTTGGATAATTCAAAAATGCCTTGCAAGATAGTTTTCCATTAAATACCATAGCACCAACAACATGCGCATGTATGAAATCTTCTTCAAGAAGATCCTTAGGCACATTGACAAAATGTGGTAGGGTGGTCTTCTTCTCGTCCATTCCATCAATAACAACCGATATGTAGTTGAGTGGTTGTTCCAAAGCTTTTCTTCCTATGTTTTGTCAATTTTCTTCTTTCCAAAGATTGTTGTTCTCTCAGGCTTGTTCGGGCCCTTCAATGCATCCGAAATGAAAATATGTTTAGGAAAGAACCTACTTTTAGTTAGAACTAGGCAAGAACACGCCCCGAAGCTTACTTTTAGTGTGAAGTGTCCTTGCATTTTGTCTCTCGAAGCTTTTAATTCGAGCATGTAGCACAAACAGTACATCCGGTGCTTTCTAGGAATGGACACGCCGAAAAACTCTTTTTCCGTGAGCACGCTGAAGTAAGAGTAGCGATATGGCGCTCTCCAAATTCAACAACACACATGTCCTTATAATTATCGTAGACTTCACGCTTCGCGAAGTTGTCACCAAGTGGTACATGGGGTCTGTTAGGGAGTTTCTCGCAAGACTCCTTAAAGAAACCTTCCATCCAGAAATACATTGAAGGGCATGAATTCGATATACCTCCCCGAATGGCAGTAGTCATTAATGCCCGATTCTTGTCAAGCCTTTTCTTCAGCGGTCAAGTCGTCACGCCTAAAGCATGAATCAATTTGAAGGTCGCTTTGGACGATCGGCGTGGCCACCAGCCGTAAGTAAACTTCTCACCACAATCTGCCTAATATTGAAGGCTAAGTAGCCCCTTTGGTCTAGCAGAGTCATTGAACTCAGAACTATCACGAATCAACCTCAACTCCTTTAGTCCAATCTTAAGCAAACAACGCTGAGAACAACAAGCTGCTTTTTGTATGTGTTGCCCCTCAAGTGAGCCTCGGCCCATGAGTTTCTTTCTTCTAACGGTTGTACATGCTTTCTTGTGTAAGTTACGCTTTAAGATTCTTACTTGCGTGGGCTTTGAATTCAACATAGAGTCTTGTGGCTTTGGTAGGTCCTCGCCCGAGAGATCAACATGAGGTGTTTCTTCGCCTAAGAGATCAACTTGAGGTGTACTTGTAGTCACCGATAGGTTTGGTGTGTGCAAGTCCCTCGGGAGGTGCTTTCCCTCTCGGGAAAAAAAGTAATCGAGGTTGGTGACGAGTTGACCAGCTCCGGCGTCGAGAAACACGAGTTGCGTGTCACCGACCGCCCCCACTTGTTGTAGTACCATTTAGCTTAAATTGATGGAGTTGGCGGATTTGCCTCCCGGGATTTAGCCCCTTGCGGACTATGGGCTTACGCATACTAAAATGAAGTGGAGGAGGTAGTCCGACCTCTCTAGCCCGAGGTGGGGTAAAACGCGATTGGTGGGGGGCAAACGACGCTCGTGAGCGTGGGTGTGGTGGAGTAAATTGAACCGGTGGTGGAAGCCGAGGTGGTCGTGGCCGAGTAATCTCAACGGAGCCGGGGTTTGAATATCGGAGGCGTAATTTTTCGAGGCTACTTCCGTGTGTCGGGCTTGAGGGGGTGTGAATGTCATTGCAGGAGGAAGCCCGCGAACGAGAGTTGAGGCTCGCAGCTCTTTTTCTCGAGCCATACTCGTAAAGTTAGTGTCACAATCGTATGAATTTATACCACGTAAGAGCGCATTTAAAAGTTTACGAGGGATGGTATAAATTTATACGAGAAGGCAAACTTGAAGCGGCAGATCAGATAAATTTATACAGAGATGGTATAAATTTATACCGAGAAGGGCAACATAGAAAAGAAAACGGTATAAATTTATACTTAAAAACTCACGCATTACTTGTATTGAAAACTTTATGGAGAAGCTTATACCTAAACCAAGACTTAGCAGAGGTACTTAAGGTGGGCTGGCCACCCTTTTTTTCATACATACGCTAGGAGTCCAAGGCGCCGAGTCGCGCTTTATATACCCTCCAAATTGCTTCTCCTAACAGCCTATAATAATAATCCATACCCATGGCCACGTGAAGTCTACTATCCGCATCGCTTTAGTTTCTTTTGTTTTAATCTGCTAGAGTGTAAGCTTCACGGTGATAAATTTATATCGATATGGTTCGAGTGGTATAAATTTATACCGCCGAGCTCGAAAGTGGTATAAATTTATATCGATCGGGAGCGTATAAATTTATACCGCCAAGAACACTTATGTATAAATTTATACCGATCAGTAATTGAACCAGATAAATTTATACCGCCGTGCTCGAGCCGATAAATTTATACCGCTTCAAACCATTTCGAATCTTGATGTCTAGTGCTTAAAGAATGGTCCCGACCCTTAATATTTTGGTAATAAAGTTGTGTTTTAAGCTTAAATGACACAAAGAAAGTGTTAATTTAGTGTAGATTTTATGCCCTTTCAAATCTTTTTTAATGTTTTTGTGTTTTAAAAATCGAAAAGGTTCTGCTTTTGTGTATAAAAATGGTTTTTTTACGCTTTTTCCAACCCTAAGATCAAGTTCGCCCCTGGCCAATCATCAAAGGCTACAAAGACCGCCGTAACCACGTACTTTATGAACTAAAAGGACAGATTTGGTACGCCCACGGGGGCAAGAGAGAGCAAACCCAATCGTGTGTACCTTTACTTGTGCAACCACTCGTGGAAGGGCAAGTTCAAGACTGATGATTATTACCCCGGGGCTAAAATGATAAGCCTTGTTACTACAGAGAACGATGATGAAGTTTTAATGCAAAGGCAACCATGACAAGGGGGTGGTCTACTATGTTCTCAATAGTAGAATGCTTAGAATAAGCATGTGCAAGCCCAAAGACGCACGATTACATTAAGCGACAATTACAAGAACGGCTTTGTAAGTTATTCTTAGTTGCTTTCTCAGATAAATTTATACCGCCATTCTCTAAACTTTACCCCGCATTACATGTGACATAGTGGAAATTTTGATGTCAAGAGGCCGTGTGAAGAAAAAAACTCAAGTGAAGGGTCTATGGTACCCCCTAATGTCAAGAGGAAGAGAAGTACGAGGAAGTAGTAGAAGAAGAGGAGGAGGAAGAGGAGGAACCAAAGTGGTAACAAAGGGAAAGGGCAGTGAAACATTCCCTTGTAGTAGATACACGCCCCACCAAGAAAAATCTAGAAAAACAAAGCCCTTGACCATAGAGGAGTCGCCAGGCTCTTCGTAAGGCTCCCCGAGCGTATTATCGCTAGAAGCCCGCAGATAAGTCAAGTGCTATTCTCAAGCCGGTTAATGAAACCAAACCGCTTCAAACAAACCATTTCTTTGACACTCAAGCACCAGGCCACCAAAAATGAAGATGGGGTCGAGTGTCGCAGGTCCGAAAGTTGTACGCTGCACATGTGGCCATTCTTAAGCAAAGAATGAGAAGAAATCCTCATGCGCATGTGTCGCCTTAGTTGTTATGGTTGATAGAAGTCGCTGCAATCAATTGCGTGATTACAAAAAGCGCACTTCAAGATTACACCTACTACGCCCTTGAGGCACACACAGCCTACAAGGCTAGAAAGGAACTCTCAAAGGAGGAAAAAGCCCACGCCGTTCACAAGAATGACTTCGAATAGAAAGATCCGATTCATGCATCGAGAGTACGTGAGTTCAAACAAATGCATGGAGAGGACTTCAAAAAAATAAGAACAAGCTTCAAGCCCGAAAGCTATGATTGCCCGAGATAAGAAGCCCACTATGGTCGCAAACAATACGATAACTATTTTCAGCTCGCCAGTGGACGGCCAAGTAAGTAAATGCTTTATTTCACTCTTTTGTAATATGTTTAGCATGGTTAAAAGTGTATGTTTAGCCCCTCGCACGGTATAAATTTATACCGCTTCACCTTCACGGTATAAATTTATACCGGGGGCACCGCTTTAAATTTTTACCGCGGGCGAAAGGTATAAACTTATACCGCGGTGCCGTGGCACCGGTATAAATTTATACCGCTCCCCTACACCCGATAAATCAGATTGAGGGCACGGTATAAATTTATCCCGCAAGTGTGGAACGGTATAAATTTATACCGCGACTAGTCAATGCGCAACAAGTAACAAAGGGACTTTGCAACTTTTACGCCACTCAACACTAAACTTCTTATGCTTTGCTTATTTACGTGTGGGACCTTCAAGAGAGAAATTTTTGTATGTTCAAGACTCGTGAGCTTAAAGAACAAACTAGCACCGCAGGAAAAAAACCAAAAAAAGGTGGAGAATCAAAGCAAAAAAATATGAGTATTTGTGCCCTGGACGCAGTTACAGGGTCTAAAAAGTAAGGAAATTTTTGTTCGCCTTCTGGAAAAAGTTGTGGCCAAGGAATTCACATTAGACGAAATGGCCAAGGAAGCTAAGACGTAAGTCTCATTTGCTATTCCGTGTTCTTCATTCCCTTCAATTGTCTTACAACATTTTTCTTTTGTGCAAAAAAAGATATAGTCACCGCCAACCGAAAGCTAATGACTCAACTAAACCTAGAGGACCGGAAGAGTGCAAGCGCTTGTATCCAAGTTGTACCACCGACAAGTTGTCATTAGAGAACACGCCGTTAACTTCGCTGGTCGGGTAAGTTTTGCGTAAACTATGTTCGTGGTTTGTGCCTTTGTCTCACGCCTTATTACGTAACAAGAAGAAAGGGTCGCCACCGGATTTTTGAACCCGGGTTCAGAGGGCCAAGGAAGAGAGGCAGAGAATTAAGGCCATTGAACAAGGAAGAGAAATCGCCACCAGCAGTTTTGACACTAATTATGAGAGATTCACATCATTTGATTAGGACTGCTTGTACAAAGTTATCGAGGGTGATTGCACGAGGCTGGGGAGTCTTTTAGAGAAACAAAATTTTACATTATGCATCGCGACATTCCTTATGGTTTTAAAATCAAGGATAGTGCTTTTGACGAGGAGGCTTTCACGCATGTGCAAGTCCGCTTTTTGGATGGCCTCAAGGACGCCACGATATCCGCTAACCGAGGGTCATTATTTTCCATTCCGACCTACGCACGATGCCGGTATTTTAAGCCCATGGGAGCCGCCTCAGAACGCCGGTTTTGAAAACAAGCTTTGGTAAGCTTCACATTCAACGCCTTCTTTTTCTATAACTCCACTGTGATAACTTTTATACCACGTGTGCCTTAAGATTTAAATCTAAATGGTCGGAACAACCGTGGTATAAATTTATACAAAGACGCAACATTTGTATAAATTTATACGAATGGTCATGTGGTATAAATTCATACAAAGAAGGCAACCATGGTATAAATTTATACCACCACACTATTATGCAAACTTCTTTTACTTGTTTTCTTTTCTACTACTTTCTAATTGCCGTATTGTCCGGCGCTTAAAACAAACGCTAAGGGTCATGGTGGGTGGTCCGCTTAGTGAGTTGTTTCGAAAGCATTTTCACATAGGGTTTTACAAATACAGACGCCAAAAACCATGGTTCACTTTAACACGCAGAATGAGAAGACTCCTCCCCGCAATGCATTTCAGCCCCCCGGCGGCTTTGCAAAAATTAAGAGACCCACAAAATGACAAGGCGCCGTGGTGTCCCATTATCGAAGCCACAGCGCCTTATTAATAATTTAATACGCTGGTTTTCTCGCCTGGGACCGGATCTTAGACGCATTTTCTGCTCGTGCACCACGCCAGCTTTTCGCCCTCTTGCTGTGGGCACAATGTTGTCTCCGGCCGACATAGACCCGACAAAATAAGTTTCATCGTGACCGTGATAAGCTCTTGTGAATCCTTTCCTCGATGAAAACGAGGAACCGGGAGCAAAAAATGGTGTCGGGCGATGTAAAGGCACATATACGTAAATCCACCCTCCACTTACGGAAGAAGAAGAGGAGGAGGTGGAGTTCGTCGATCCGAGCCCGGTGGTGCCCGAGCCGAGAAACAAACTGCACTGCACTATTGAATCGAAGGAGCCGCCTCTCGCTATTAAAACCTCGCAAGAGACAGATCCTATAAGTACGAGTCCCGTGGACCGGAAGAGCCACCTCCCGTATAAATTTATACAGACAGCATTTTAAACTAACTTTCATTGTAATCTATGTGCTAAGAAATTCAATATATTTTGATGAAGATTTTTCAACTGAAAACTTTGTCTCTTTAACAATGCTTAATTAGATCAATTCTTTTTTCGATTCATGATTTCAGACTCTTTCTCTTTTCTATGTTTGATTTTCTTAGTACTTATATTAAGCTTGCAAAAACACAAAACTATATTTCCTTCTATTTTCAACAACAAATACTTAATGAGTTTTTAAATTTAATGTCTCTCTCCTCAAAACAAGCTTTTTTTTTTTTTGCCCTTTTTAAAAAATGAAAAGGCTTCAAAAATGTTGCTTTTTTTGGGGTATTTCGAATGCTATTTACTCAACAATCTATTTTGCTCCCTATTTTGTCCACTTTTTTCAAGTTTCCAATTTTTATAAAGGAATCTTTCAAACGCACTTTTTAAATAAGTGCGTTTCATTTTAAACCTTGTTAGCAGTGGACCACCAGAACAAGTGCTTCTCCAAATCCCTAATGATCTCCTCCCATGCAGCTCCCATAGTAACATGGATGCCAACTGGAATCCCCAACAACTTGATGGTCTGTCCATGCGCAAGTAATTTCCATGGATAAGCGTGAACACATGCCGGAGCCGGATTATCCAATGTCCACAAAGCTGTACACTTCTGCACCCCACAAGAACACCCGAAGCCAGTGAAAAAGTATCTAAAAGCATTTTGGCAGTAGCAAGATTCTCATCATTAGTGACTAGCAAGAGGAACGTGTCGTCTGCATATTGATTGCAAACCTCTTGTGTGCCGTCCTCCATTGCAAGACCACTGAGAAGTCCCTCCGCTGCTGCAATGGTGAATAAAGGTGACAAAGCCTCTCGCAACAATTGTGAAAAGCATACCAAGATATCCGCAATAAATCCTACCGAAAGTGAAAAGGCATGTGACGGCTCACCATGGAACAGATACCGCCGAAAGCGAGACATGCACCATAATATCCGATGTGAATTGTTCCCCAAATCCCAGCCTTAGCATACAACGACGATGAATTCCCAAATGACATCATCTATGCCATGTTGACCTCCCTTTAAATCAGCCTTTGACCAAATTTTATTCCATCACCTAATTACCTCGCTTTGGAAATTGAGAAAGGGGACTAGCAAGCAAAGACACCGTAAGGCTTTTTAGCAAGGTAAGACTTGTTAGGTTTTTATTTAGGCTTGGTGTCATGCGGACGCTTTAGGTATTTATACTACGATATATGATACTATATATGACACGCCACCAAATTATGGTCAATAGGGATAACTTGGGCTAACATAAAATGGTTTTCTTTAGTTATGCTAAAATATTAGGGATAATTAATCTAATTAGACTAGTTAGGTTATCAATTAGCTAAAGTCACCAATAGGGCAAGGCCACCGCCCAAATGGATTGGGAACTTGCCAAGTTTAGAGGGCAAATTGAGGTCCCACCCCCAAATCGATTTGGGGAGAGTGGAGGAAGGAGGAGCCACTAGTCACCGTGGACCGCACTTGAAGAATGGAAGCCTTTCGTGACAAATGGCTCCGACAGAGACCGCTTAGTCCCTAGATAGTTTGTGCTTCAAACACTTCTTTTATTAGATGGAATGGTTAATTTCTCTCTTATATGTTACTATGATGAGGATGGATACTTTGATTGTGATTGTGTTCTCTTTTTCTGTTCCTCCTCAGGGAGAGTAGAGACCTGAAAGCTCCCTAGAAGTAGAGATGTTTCTATCTAGAACCCTTAAGACCTAGTAATTGCGCGCCCGCACACAAGAGCCCACCCGATGTGAATGCTATATCGTGATTCAGCACCAAATAATGGGTACAATGGTGAAACGGGGGTGGGGTCTTGCCTAGCGTGGCTACAGGACTCCTACAATGTGCTAGGCTTATAGTCTGTCCTCACATTGGGGCCAGATATGAGTCTGACACCTCCTGGGTCGTAGGAAACGTGCCTAAATGGACGTCCTGGGCTCGATGAGTGCGCCTAATGGCCCATGGATTTTGGAGTCCATTTTCTTCCACCCGTTTTGTTGTATTGACATGTGTCAAGTGCGACAGTCGATCACTACTCCCGGCTATGCGGGGGCATCATAGTCGTTGACGTCCCGCTCTGGGATGCCATGCTGGATACTGCGGACTAGGATTGCCAAATTCAAATGCTAAACTCCGGGATGCCACACGCGATATCGTGGCAAGGGATTCCCAACTCAAAATCTAGATATTTGGGAACCCCCAGTTAGCGGTCCCAGATGCGGAGAGCACTTCCATTGGCATGCTATATATCTCACACTCTTATAATATCTACTACTAGTCTTATAATTGTACTCTCATAACTGGGTTTTGCGATGTCATCATTTGTAAATGTAAGTAGTAGATAAATTTTTTGCACAAATTCACACAATGCCAATGTTATGTAAATATTATGGAGAAATATTTATGTAAACATTCTAGTCTGGTATGAGTCCATGACATTTATTACTAGTCTCATCTTGATGCATTTCATCTCTCATGTCTTCAATCAAATAATATACCATTTACATGCTAGAAAGTTGTCCCAAATTGTACAAGGCACTAGATAAATAAGAATAACGGTACAACTACATCTGTTGCACATTTCTAAACAACATTTTTGTACTATGGAATTTGTTGCTCAAGAAAGATCGAGGGTCATCATTAAAATTGATGTGTCTTCATTGGATAGCAAGGGTTGGCTCATAGCAAACAAGATTACCTTGTAAGCTAAAATTATCTTGTTGAAGCATGGAAGCACATTATTCGTCCTTTATTTGGTTTCTCTTTCTACAAAAGTATTGGTTGGCTAATACTTAAATACGTTTTTCTGTAAGTGAAGCTTTCACAACGATACATACAATGTTGCTACTATACAATGTTGCTATTGTACAACAAGGAAAATGCTTCAATAAGCTCACATAAATCCTACACTTACAATACAAGATTTCAATGCTCAATGTTGACTTCCCTTTAAATCAGCTTGACCAAAATTTTATCTCACCACCTAATTATCTCATTTAAAAAATTGAGAAAAACAAAACCTGGGATAGCAAGAAGCACACCAGAAGGCTTTAGCAAGGTAAGACTTGTTAGGTTTTTATTTAGGCTTGGTGTCATGCAATTGGTGGCTAAGCTTTTTCCTTTGTATTTCATTTGAAGAAGCAATGTTTCAAGTTTTTGTTATTTCATTTGAAAAAGAAATATTTCTTGTTTTTGTAATTCATTTTATTTAGCATTTTCTAGTTTGTTGGTATTTGGATTTTAAAATATTTGTGGAATGGTGTGTACTTGACCATCTCTTATAGCAATCCCTCGCTCCCATTGATGGATGGGAATATTTTGGATATATGCTGATACATGCTAGATATTCCTTGTAAACTGCCTAAACCTGTTGTTGCAAGATCAATAAAGTTTTGAAGTTTATTTAAGTTGGCTTTCTCTCTGCTCATATCCTATTGATAACTATAACACCACATGACATATGATTATCATTGCAGCTGTCATCGATACAACCTTTAGATGGCTTTAAGTGACAAGGTACCTTGCCCCATTGTTATGCATGGATGAATTCTTTCATTTGACTGTAGTAGAGGCACAACTTGGACTCACTATGTAAGCAATTTATATACAGATACCCAAATTTTTAGATACACTCGCCTGATATATATACATATTTCTTTTCCCTCATGATAAATGCCTCAGCATAGTTTTGACAAAGACTTTATTCCCTCACCACGATTTTTTTTTCCGAAAACCCTTCGTATGGGGGTTTTAACCTGGATAGTAATACGTTTGATGCGCCTCCTTTTTGGGTCTCATAGGCCGACTGGTCTCCATGGACGATAAAAACATTATTTATTCTATATTAATGTTAGAGAAACTCTCACTCACAAAAAGCATACAAACAAACACATTTATTGCACTTCCATTGGCATGCTATATCTCACACTCTTATAATACCTACTATTAGTCTTATAAATGTACTCCCATAACTGGATTCTGCGATGCCATCATTTGCAAATGTAAATAGTAGATAAATTGTTTGCAAAAATCCACACAATGCCAATGCTATGTAAATATTATGGAGAAATATTTATGTAAACATTCTAGTCTCGTAAGTGTCCATGGCATTTATTACTAGTCTCATCTTGATGTCTTCAATCAAATAATATGCCACTTACATGCTAGAAGGTTGTCCCAAATTGTACAAGGCACTAGATAAATAAGAATAATGGTACAATTACCTCTGTTGCACATTTCTAAACAACATTTTTGTACTATGAAAGTTGTTTCTCAAGAAAGATCAAGCGTCATCATTAAAATTGATGTGTCTTCATTGATAGTATTGGTTGGCTTATAGCAAATAAGATTACCTTGGAAGTTAAAATTATCTTGTTGAAGCATGAAAGCTCGTTATTCTTCCTTTATTTGGCTTCTTTTCTATAGAAGTATTGGTTGGCCAATACTTAAATACGTTTTCCTGTAAGTGAAGCTTTCACAACGATACATACAATGTTGCTACTATACAATATTTGAAGAAGAAGAAGAAGAGATTTTAACGCCACGCCATTAAGGCAAAATCCCCATCTGACATGTGACACTTTTACAACACACCCAGATGGGTGCTGCCCCCACCACTTTACATTGCTGAAGTGGGTCCTTCCCCCACTAACTTTACATTGCATGGCCACTTTCACAACGAGGCGTTGACCTTGGGTATGGCAGTTTAACGTCTTACCACAGGACCATTGCTATTGTACAACAAGGACAATGCTTCAATAAGCTCACATAAATCCTACACTTACAATACAATATTTCAATGCTCAATGTTGGAAGAGTCTCAAACCGTGGCTTGCTTGCCTTCTACCATCCAACTTCTACATATGTATAAAACTTGAAAGAGTTCAACAAGGTTGTCCATGCTTCATTGGAGAATTAATCTCATTTTCCAGCAATGTCTCTGTGCGCTAATTGTGTAAGAGGATTAATCATACAAACATAATGATTGTTCGTTGGAATGACATACCTAAGCTTTTGTGCTCGTTGAATGATAGACTTAAGCCCTTTGAGATGCATTTAACTATTACTAGTCAGTACCAGTCAAACAATAAAAAGCCCTTATCATAGAGCATCTTAAATTTGAGAAGGAGTTGGAAGGTTATCTTCCTCCAAGCTAATGGCTTTTATCTTCAGCTTTTAACACACTGCACGGGTTGATGGCTCGCACAAGCTTCTTGATGTTATCATTCAAGCCCTATATGTGACCTTCAGTTACCCGCATTTGCTAATATCTTGCACTAAATTGAAGTCTTATAAACTAAATGTACGTGGCTACGGTCCTCTTCCTTTGCTCAAGCCGATAAAAGGATTGTATCTCGTGACACCTGTAAGATCTTAAATTTGCAAGGATTTTGGCTTAATCCATGTGCTTTTGAACAGCCTTTCCACTAAACTCTCGCAGCACCTTTGAGATTGGCCATTGCAAATTCTCCCTTGTCTTTGTCTTTCACCTCGTAAGTATTGCCCAATTCTTCATTGAGCCAGACTTTCCGTCCATTCCCAATCATCTGATGCCAGAGAATGGCTCTATCTTTCTCGCCTTCTAGACATTGCTCATTGTGTAGTGCCTACTTCCTTTTGATAGTCTACTTTCTTGGTGATCTTATCTTTCCCATTCCCACCCGTGTCAACAATCTCAACCTCTTCCTTGCCTTGAAATATATTCTTCTTTGTGAAGCTGTTAGATGCATATATTTGATGAAGCATACATTTTCATTAAAGCTTTACCTTTCCTTACGATTAAAAGGTTTTTATTGGAGGGAACTATATGATGCAGGTTTTCCAAACTTCTATAAATTGTGTGATCTTGAAAAAGAGTCTCTTTACGTGGAAAATTGCATGAGTCTACCTTAGCTTTCAATTTAGCCCTTGTTTCAACTAATTTAAAAGCATTGTAATTGGAGGCAAAAGACTTCTTGCCGGAACAACAGGCACAAAAGACATAAGTAAAAAGGAAAAGCATTTACTGTAAGTTTCCTTTGTACAGAGACATACATATATAGTTTGAGAAATGAGAAAAGGCTTTTAGCCACAAAAATGATAGAGTGGAAGCCTTTCAGCTAACAATCTTCTTAGCTTTTGTACTCTAGAGATCATTTGTGACATTTCCTACTGATGGATCGTTATGCTAGACTCTTTGAGCAGGGCCCTTGGTTGCAAATGGGATGGTAGGGTTTGTTTGCCCTCGGTCCTCGTTATATCATGGAGCCCTTACTGCACACATTTCACGATGTTAACTTGTTATGAGCTCTTTCTTGTTTACTGTTTAATTCTTGCCAAATCAGCAATAATGTTTAATTCTTGGCCAAATAAGCAATAACAGGAAGAACAATTTATGATGCACAACAGATAACATGTAATTAACATGTATATTCCATATATTCATATATACAAAGATACAACACTATAGTGCTAATGGAAGTCAGCTTCTGGGTGATCCTGCAAATTGTCCCGTTCCAACTCTTCAATCCAGGTTCATGAGAATGTTTATTAACAAGCCTCCTCTAAGACATGCAATGCCATTTTCTGCTTCACAAGAATGACGTGGTCAAACATTGTTTGGCAGTCTCATGTGTCATTAAAATACTGAAACCATGATCACGAAGTTATATGGAATCCTCTCCATGGGATTTACTAACCAACCAAAATTAACCAAAATTAGAATGCGAAACGGCCAAACGTTGAGTCTCAAATGACAGTTTTGCGCAACTCATTACAGGTAAAAACCATAATGACCACGACTAATTCACCGTAGCTTGAAAGTTCAAAACCAAAGCCAAAGAGAAGTTTGCTCACTATGGCCATAAGCTCGTCAAGAAGCATTTATATACTCTCTTTTCTTTATGGATATCCTTTGTCCTTACCCACATCACATTTCATTTCAGCATCATCTATAAAGTCTACACAATTAGTTTTATATTGTATCAATAGGCTATGGGTAAATAGCTCTATATCCAAAGGAACCTAAAATCCTTACATAAATCCGTTGCATGAATTTGTTACATCTGAGAGAAATATTGTAGCCATAACTATCGCGGCACTCCTAAAATACTCCATCTGTGATGTACAGCTATGAGCACGATTTTTGGGTTGTCCCTAGACTATTCATATGGGTTTTTGGCATATTCCAGGTATATGCAGGCATATGCCTAGAATTTGCTGAAAACCGGTCCAAACTGGCTGTTGCCAGTAAACTGTAAACTGTTCAAACCGCCTAACCGGCATGAAGATTGATGCTGTGGAGTGCAAGGATCAAGCTTCTAGGTTTAATGCAAGCCGAAGCCCTAAAGACTGGATCTTCATAGATGATCTTCTCTACCATGGATCTGCATTCCAACAATCTTTATGGCACCATTTCTTCCCTTTCTTCTTTGAAATACAACCTAGATGTTGGGTATGTGGACCTTTCGTATAATTTTTTCACTGGTCCATTCCTGCTGATCATGGATCCATCATAGAGCTGCAAACTCTAGATTTATCAAGAAATTTGTTATCACGGAGCATTCTAGCACAGGTTTTGGGAAGCAAGAGTTTAAAGGTTTTCAATCTTTCTGCTAACAGATTGAGTGGTGTCATTGCACCTACTATTGGAGCATTGCTAACTAAGTTGGATCTGAGTGCAAATATGCTTTTTGGGACTCTACCTAAAACACTAGAATACCCGTATATACATGAGACTGGTAAGCACGTAGAAGGCAATCCAGCCAGTAAACGTTTTCCTGTTCCAAAAGGCACCTATTAAATACATCTGCAGTGACAGTTTTTATGGCAAATTGAACAATGCAAACCACATGAGGCTCACCTGCTGTCCATTCTAGTAAGTCCTTTGCTCTAGCTCCAAGACAATTAATGCATCAGCGTCTGTTGGGCCATTCGCTTGTAAAACTTTAACTTCCTCCAATGTAAAATCCACCTTCTCACCAGGAAAAAGGCAGCATAAGGCATTAGCAAGCTAGATTAACTTTTCCCTCTTTGCAGGTGAAAAAGGATGTCTAAATATCTTATTAGTTAAGGAGACGTGGTGACACGGCAGCCTATGCATCCACAGAGGACCATGTGATAAGACTTGGCATATACTTCTAGCTCAGTAGGATATTAATGAGTTAGTATGTTTATGTGCTGCTCTCCACGTCACCATTGCGACTATATTCAGAATGTACTTTACCAATTCCATCAATTTCCTCTTCTTTTTACCACCCCCTCTCTTTCTACGTTTTCTCGATTCTAGCTTAGATCACAGTTTTTGGTCAATAGGTTTACAGTGCTGTATGTATCTGACCTCATAGACGCTATGGGTCTTTGCTAGATGTTAATAGATCTTTCTTTCTTTACTATCATGTTTAACGCTCCTGCTACCATGACCCCTCAGGGAATGTTAGGTGCTGACCTAGATTGATCTTCAGACCAACCTGTTCAGACCTCCATGTTATCACATCTCAGTATTCCTAACTGTGTTAAGCACAAAACCTCCTACATAACATTCTTCATTTATGATGTAAGCATGATTTTGCTTCCAAGTCCCAAATGGGCTGCTCTTGCACATGCAGAGAGCGCATAACCAAATGCCAAACTATCTGGCTTTTGACCTTCCTTCTGCATTTCATGAAGAAGCAATTGAGCCTGTAGCATTAGCATTGATGACAATTTGCTGCAATAATCACATTCCAAACAATTATTTTCCTCGCAGATGCTTGATGGAATAGGGTGCAAGCATCTTGAATCCCCCCATGGTTAGTATACAAGCTAAACAATCTTGTCCGTAGCCACTTGCAATTGTCTGAGCTTGAAATGATTTTAGCTTTCCTAATGATTCTCCATCGTCACACACATCAAGAATGGCTAGAAAAAGAACTTTGTTGGACATTATGCCGTCCCTGCTGGATCTGTGGAAGAGTTATGTTGGACAAATGCTACAATAACTGCAGTCTATGAAATGATATCATGGGCAGGCAAACTACTGAATACCAGGAGAGATTCTTTCGAACTCCCATGTGTACCATACATATCGACGAGAGTTTCAAAGACCCAAATCTGAAATTTATTCAGTTCTCAATATCTGAGCGTGTATAGCAAACATTCTAGCGCATTTCAGCATGCTCCATAGCAAACATTTTAGCACACGCATTAGCAACAATAGTAAATGTTACCTGGCTTAACCTGATATTGTGTCTTCATGCATTCTCCAGAAAGCCTTAAGGACTTCCTTTCCATTTCCAAACTTTGCAATACCAGAAATAACTGAATTCCACGCAACTGAGTCCCTCTCAATCATTTTGTCAAACTCCTGCTAACCATGATGTAAGCTCCTCATTTAACATACATGCCCATCTTTGGCATATCTTCCGATCAATATTAGCACACACGATTAACAATTCTCGTAAATACATGCCAGGCATGATCTGTATCATAGGCTGGCAAAGAATGTGATAGGTTTTAGAAATGATCAGATGGGCATGACTTACAAATGATCAGAGGCTTACAAAAAATGTGATATGTTTCTTTAGAAATGAAATGCATATTTCTGTGATTTTTACCTCATCAACTGCAGTTTCTCAAAGAGCTGGACTTCTGCACGAACGACGGACCTGCCAGAACACGCCATACATAATGAAAATGGTCGCAGGCGAAATACGAACGAACATGAAGAACAAACATCAAGAGTAAACGGAGACAAAGTGGGCGTAAAAATGGCCAAGATGGGCGAAGCGAGGGTTTTTTTGGGAAACACGTGTTTACAAATTTCTTGGTCCGAACTATCATAAATCGTGATGTCTACTAAGGCGATTCCATTAGCGGCTATCTGGGCCTTCACTAAATGGAGACTAAGTGATTGTTAGTGGAATCTCAATCTAAGGCAAGGCGGCTATCTTTGCCTTCACTAAATGGAGACTAAGACCAGGCCGCCATCTTCACCTATATATACATGACATGCCTTGATGCAGCAAACACAACACTCTCAAATCAAGCACCAACAAGTAAAATGGTATGCAAATTTGGATGTACTACTATTCTTTGAATTCTCACACTCACAAGTTCTTCTTCTTCCTTTTTTGGCCCAGGCATCCTACAAAGTTCCTTTTTGGTTGTTGTGGCAATCTTTCTAGTCGCTCATGCATCCACCGCAGTTTCCATTACCATCATGGTCATAGCGAGGCAATAATTTATAAAGATCCAAACTGCTACAATGTTCTTAAAACCATTGAGTGTGCCGATCGATGTGTCAATTTTCATAAAACTGACGTTGCCTACAGGTTCAAGTTCAAGGGGAAGCCATTCAAGCTCTACTATGGTCCCAATTGTGGTGGCACGCCACAAGTCAACTGGAACGATATCGATTGCACCTAGGTTTCCAATGCCAAGTCATATAAAGTCACATGCTAGATCTAGCAAGATGTCATGAATAAAACTTGAGTATATGTGCCTCATATTGAATAAATAAATTATAAGTGACTTTATCTCATCCCATATACAATAGAATTTATGTTAGGGATAATGTGTCAGAGGAGGCAATTTTGCCTGGTAAGGGCCTGGCGAGCCCTAATAGCTTGACAGGTCTGAACCAAGTTTAAAGTGCCTTCTTCTAAGACATTTTCCCAAGTAAAGTTTAGCGGGGAGAAAATTTCATGCCACGAGGCATTGTTATTGACCACAAATTCAAGAAAATGTTGCCCTATCTCCTTTAACGTTGCAATACGTAAACATTACGGGTTTTTAATCTAGGCATGTACGCTGCTTGGTTTCTAACTTTTCTTTTCATAATATCGTGATGTATTCAATAGCCTATCCATTTATAAGTTATAAAACTACAGTTTTGTTTGCATATAGACCAATGATAGCTCAAGATAGTGTTACCTCGGATTTGATTATCTCAGTGCCAAAAAAAATCCTCGCTTCGGGATCCCTCGCCTGTCCCCCCATGGAGGCCATTTTCTTCCACCCGTTTTGTCGTGGTATATGAATAACAAAATTTTTGTCTGTTTACACTTGTTCATTGTAAATGCCTAAAACCTTGAACTGAAAATCATCAGAGGACCACCTTGAAATTTCGACTTTAAAAATCAAGGTGATTAGAGCAAAATTTCAAGGTGGTTAAAATTTCGTTCTCAAATTCAAGCAAGCTAACATTATAAGCCAATATGATCCTTTCTTAGAATTCACTAATGGACTCTTAGCACGTCAAGATGTAAATTTTTAGTTACAAATCTTCTATATATCATCAGAGTATATCAAGATGCAGCAGAGCATGGACATATTTCTACATGACTTACATTAATTTGCTCCATTCTGAAGATAATTCATACTTTGCATAAATCTTGTTAAATTCTGATTGCGGCTCCAGAGCCAGAATGGAGACATCTTTAGTAAACACCATGCTGGATACTGTGGACTAGGATTGCCAAATTCGAATGCTAAACTCCGGGATACTACACGCGATATCGTGGCAAGGGATTCCCAACTCAAAATCCACATATTTGGGAACCCCCAGTTAGCAGTCCCAAATGCGGGGAGCACAGGGTTGCTCTCCCTTGCCAAGGGATTGAAAAACTTTGATTGAAAATTGGAAGACCCCTCAAGTAAGGACCATCCATTTTGGCATTTTGACTCCATTTCTAGCATCATCTATGCCATGTTGACCTCCCTTTAAATCACCTTGACCAAATTTTATTCCATCACCTAATTATCTCGTTTGGAAATTGAGAAGGGGAAGGGACAAGACACTTTTAGCAAGGTAAGACTTGTTAGGTTTTTATTTAGGCTTGGTGTCATGTGTGACGTTCCAGGTATTTATACGGTACATATATACTAAGTAGAGCCCTTGTTATGATGTATTATTTATGTTACCTTGTGCTTGTATTGTCATTTAATTGATGATGATGGATGGGCCATCCTTCGTGGTGGTATATTATTTTGAGCATGATTGTTGTATGCTAACATGTATGTATGCTTCCGCTGTATAGGATTTCCATAGAGGACGTGGGACGAATAACACCTCTGTGTTCCTCGACCGGACGTTTGGCCATCCCAAGTAGTCCGAGATAGACGGAGGGCCCTTCCATGGTGATGTAGTCGCCACGGGAGGGGATTCCCGTATTTATACAATGGGAGCATCGTATAGATTCAGGGAGCGTCACATCATGCAATTGGTGGCTAAGCTTTTTCCTTTGTATTTCATTTGAAGATGCAATGTTTCTTGTTTTTTGTTATTTCATTTCAAGAAGAAATATTTCTTGTTTTTGTAATTTATTTTATTTAGCATTTTCTGGTTTGTTGGTATTTGGATTTTAAAATATTTGTGGAATGGTGTGTACTTGGCTATCTCTTATCCCATTGATGGATGGGCATATTCTGGATATATGCTGATACATGCTAGATATTCCTTATAAACTGCCTAAACCTGTTGTTGCAAGATCAATGAAGTTTTAAAGTTTATTCAAATTGGCTTTCTCTCTGCTCATATCCTATTGGTAACTATAACACTACATGGCATATGATTATCATTGCAGCTATCATCGATACAACCTTTAGATGGCTTTAAGTGACAAGGTACCTTGCCCCATTGTTATGCATGGATGAATTCTTTCATTTGAGTGTAGTAGAGGCACAACATGGACTCACTAAGATGTAAGCAATTTATATACCGATACCCAAATTTTTAGATACACTCGCCTGATATCTTCTATTGTTTAAATTTGGTTTTTCCGGCTGGTGGAAAATTTTTTAAATTTTTTTGCCAGGTTAGTTTCCTAAGGTTATGGGGGATTCCAGGCATTCCAAAAATTAGGCAAGTGTATTGCTATGATTTGGAAATTCTGATTTTCGGCACCTACATCTCCAACTTTTTGCGGATGCCATAGAGCGATTTATTTGTATATGGCAAAGTTCGAGAGGCAGATCAGTCTTGAAAGCATACCAGTATGATTAGGGTTTCGAATTATCAACATCATTTGCCAAGTTCGTAAGAATTTCTTTTTTTTTTTTTTGCACTCCTAAATATTGTTTTGAGTTTTATTTAGAGGCTGCTTCCAACGCTGCAGTTATTGATTCAGCTCTCAACTCATCTAGGAGGAGTTGAATTACTGTTCGACTTTTATGGAGGCATGTTCTGTTCTTTTAACGATACCCGCAATAACCTACAATGGACTTGCTTAGTAGAAAATTCGGTGAAGCTGGCAAGCTTGATGAAGCTGAGGTTTGCTAATGTTTTTTATGATATATTTGTTAAAAACTGTGTGTGTTTCTTCATGCATTTGACAGGGCATTAGTCCCAGCTTTTCATATTTTATGGATCCTTATGACCCAAAAATGTAGCGACCATTAGCTACAGCAAGAGCATGTTGGCTTTATTGCAGGAGGACATTGTTGGTGGTAGGTTTATCGCTTCCCAAATTTACTTTGGATCTTGATATTTTTATGCAGTGGCAGCTGGACATCCTTCACAGCAGTTGGAGGATGCACGGAGAAGCCATAGTCCGTCTGCTGTCCTATCTTCTCTCTTTCTCATCCATCAGAACTAAAGATAGCAGAACGGGTTGGTGGACATCTCTTTATATCCACAGCACCAGTTAGATATACATACCATTTTAACTTTTCTATGTTCTAGATGTGAAGCTCTAATGTGAACATGCCCTTTGCATATAGGGTGCATTTGGAATTGTGCTTCAACTGCACTACATGTACTTCCCAAGGTGCCTCTGATGCTAGATGATTTAGAAGCAGTTTTCATAAATAAAATCGTTTATGTAATGACAGTTCATTATCTCAGGTTAAAATCAATGAGGCATTTGAAGCTAACAGAGCCGATTAAAGGTTGTGGATGGGGTTTCTGATATCTATAGGTGCAAGCTATATGTTGGAATGCGGCGAGATTCCGGAATCAGTGGATCCACGAAGATGAGTGCTATGTACCAGTAAAACCACGAAAGCAACATGGTCATTTGGATACTGGCCGCCAATCTAGAAAAAATATATTAGCAGTTCATTTATTCGACTGCAACATCTTGCAGGGATTGCAAGGTTCTTATATATTTATTTCATCATTTTAGCCTTAGGGTTAGTGCACTGGAAAGTAATCAAATATTGTTGCAGGATGATGTCTCAAGGAAGCTTTCATTCTCGACACATCATTGATTGATGGAGGTACTATTCTTACATGCTCACAGTAATGTAACATATGACTCTTGATAGCCTTCTAGCATCTGAGCGCAATTAACATATTCAACCTTCAAAAATGACAGATAGATATCACTCTGTGAACCTCATGAACAGTATACTGGACCAAGTATTTTTCATGTAGAAATGAAAGATAACAGGCCTGAAGTACCATGCCATAGCACCATAATGGTTTGTTGGGTATGGAGTATATGAATGCATTAACCAATAGCTGTACAAATTGCAGCGGTATTTGACACTAGAGAAATGTAAATGGTATATATATCTAGCGAAGAAAATTAAATCAGGTCATAGATGGAAAACCTCAGGGACTGTCAATATAATTAGTTATGATTAAATTTAGTCGAAGGTGAATACCTCTTATTTTTTCCATGCGAATGTTGTAGTTTCTGCACAAATTTTGTGTTGTTTTTGAACATGATTGCAATTACTATTGTTGGTTCTATTTTCCGTGGAAATGACATTCATATCCATTAATGTTAGCAGCTTATGTGTTTGACTAATCTGGTTGGTCTCCGTGGACGCTAAAAATCTATTCTTATTCTTGGTTTTGTCCCTTGGTTTTCCCTTCCCAATTTGATGACTTGATTGTGACATTGAATTTATGTGCTTTAAGAATTGTTTTCTTAGTTGTTTGAGACGGGTTTGCACCATAGCCAGCATGGCTTTCAAAGTCGTTCTTCAAGTATTTTTGAAGCCACAAGGTTCGAGTATCTCATTAACTAATTACAAGCAACATGCAGGTATATGTTTGCAGACTTAAGCGTTGTGAGGAGCTTCTAGGCCTTCTCTGTGCACAAAACGGATTGCATCTCATGTATTTTCGAGAAATTATATTGACATAGAGGATGACAGTAAAAAGAACATCAGATGAAAGATCTATATCGGACATATTACAAAAGTATGTACACTTCATTGCACATTGGATTTTTGACAAGTTTTAAATTTCTACAGCATATGTTTGATATGTCCTTTGATATCTCATAACCAACCATTATAGATACAATCACATGTTTCCTCAAACTTTAGTATGCTGGATGCCTGAGCTTGGTCGTATTTTATTGTAGTTAAACCCTTTGGAAATAGTTGCTTTAATTACCCTTTGCCCGGGGCTTCATCTTTGCAAGTGCAATAGTTAATCTGCACCACTCATTTCTATGGTTGGATGCATATATTAAAAAATCTTACTATGTAATTACCTCATTTGCCAAATTTTACTTTCAGTGAGTTTGAGCATGCCAAGTGCCAAGCCTTCTTATAATATCTGAAAGTCTTTGCTTTACCTGGCTTTGAATACATCAAATGTCTCCATTGTGGTGATGATCTCTGAAGCTGGTGAAACACTAATTTCTAAGTTTTATAGTCACATTCGAAGTGCAGACACTATTGCTATTTAACAGTGCTAAATTTTCAATGTCTCTTCACCAATACGCAGGTACAGTTCATCTCCAAATTCTACCAAATTGGGTTCAATCATAAGGTGAACTTCATGCCTTTTCCTTATGGGGTCTTTGAGCACAGTTATCAGTGGTTAGGAGTTAGAACAACATTATCGCCATCATAGTGACCACATGCCGACGCATCAATTAGAAGTAAGTTTCCAAAACTGCACCTTTTAAGCTGATTTTTTCATATTGAAGAGGCAAAATCCAAGCAAAATCGAGATGCTGCATCAAAATGTTTACGCATTTTCTGGCAGGATGTTTTCTAGGTTATAAATGATTTTGAACCTTAAAACATTTTGTTTATCTCTGAAGCATTTTTGCATGCTGCCCATACCATTTTCTCGAATATACATTTATGAAAATGCAAGCATATGGAACTTATTATCCATTCTACATTTCTTTTCTTCTTTTGTCTATAAGAAACACTAATTGCATCTGTGTGTTTCGAAGTCCTCCATTTCTTTCCGTGCATGTTGGGGGAGAAAATGGAGCTCCAAGTGGTTTTTTCTTTCGCACAAAATTTCTCAGTTACCAATCCATCAGTTACCAATCCATCGTGCATTTTTATCCCTTAGTCTGAAGTAGCACGCCATAGTATCCTGATGGTTTGCTGTTAGATGGTCGTTGGCAGTAGCAAACAGTCGCACAAATTGCAAAACTAGAGAAATGGAAATGGCATATGCTTTATTCTTTCTGCTCAAATACTATGCTATTTTTTAATATGATTGCAGTTGCTATTGTTGGTCCGCTTTCGTATAAAGACAATGTTATCTCTGTGGTTGCGGCCTTATCAAGAGCATTAGACTTTTGAATGCCCATTTGATTTTTGTTCCTGCTTATTCATAATGAATCGAAAGATACAAGATCATTCTCTATAGGCATTTACTTGAACATACAAGATTGGGTTTGTTTTGCCTCTATTGTTAGAAATCATGGCGAATACCATTGATCCTGCTTTCATGGAATACGTGAAGCCAGCCAATGCAGAAGCATGAAAAAATAATAATGGAGGCAACCTACTATCCCTTCGCATTAAAAATTAAACAATTCATTAAAAAATAGCAATTTAGCGAAGATTGGCCCCTTAAGGGAGACCCTGCAAGTTGCAATAGTGCTTATACTAGCTGCTATCCATTGTCGTTATGTCTCTGGATGAGCAACAACACTTAGAGGCACATTCTTAGGAGTGTCCTGCAAAGAAATCCACCAGCATGGAGCAGATAACTGAAGGCACGCCTCAGGATTGAAATGAAAAAGAGACCTGACAGTGTTCCAAGCGGCAAGCAACCCCTTTAGAAAGGGAGAAGCATTAGGATACAGATGTATATGATAAAACAAAATCCAAGGAAGGAGAGGTTTAATGGTGGCCTTATGAAATGGAAGATAATGCTGAATCGACTGCATCAGCAATCTCAGGCTAGGAGAATCATCCTTACCAATGAGAATCTTCCAAATAAACTTCAATATCATCACCTTACTTTGGAGGTGAAAATCCAACATTCCAAGACCACCAACTGCCTTAGGTTTAATGCACTTCTCCCAAGCTACCTTGACCACAACTCCTACTTCATCTCCACCCCAAATAAAATTCCTGACGATATGCACAATCTTACACTAAGGAGCTAACAGATCAGATGCCATGTAGACATGAGTATTACTAAGAACACATTTAACCACAATGATTCTTCTTGGCATGGATAGTTTAGATGTATTCCACCAAAATAAGTGCTTTTGCAACCCTGTAATAATTTCATCCCAAACATCTGAAGCGGAGACGTGAATTTCGACAAGGATACCAAGCAACTTTGTGGTATTTCCATGCAGAAGAATCTTCCATGGATAATCCAGAATATAGGGAGGGATGGTACTGTCCAACGTCCACAAAGCAGTATACTTTTGCCAACCCATAAGAACTCCTGATGCTAAGGAGAAGGTGTCTAACAATAGCTTATCATTATGAAGATTTTCAGCCTCGGCAATTAGGAACAAAAAAGTGTCATTAGTATATTGATTACATACCTCTTGAGAACCATCGTCTATTGGTAGACCTTGAATGATGCCATCCTTGTTACCCACAGAGAAAAGTTGGGATAATACTTCTGCCATAATTGTGAAGAGCAAGGGTGCTAAGGGGCAACCTTGCCAAATTCCTCTACCCACTACAAAAATATCAGATGGCTCGCCTTGAAAAAGTACAGTACCTTGCTGACGCATGAAGCTTCATGACACTTCTTGTAAATGACTCCCACCCAAGAGCAAGAAGACACTTCTCCAAGAAACCCCAATCAACACTATCGTAAGCTTTAGCAAAATCAAGCTTAAGATACACTGCTCTATGACCCTGTAAATGGGCCCAATATATTCCCTCGTATGCAGCAGCCGATATTGAGAATACAACAACGAGGGAGAAAGCCAGATTGTGTTGACGAATAGAGTCAGCCAAAATGTCTTGAACTTTTTCTGCCAATGCCTTAGCAAATATCTTGTATACAGAGGAAAGCAATGTAATAGGTTGCCAGAGTCTTGGGTTCCATGCTCTTTGGAATGAGGGAGATGCAACCCGTGTCCAAAATCTTATCAATGCACTTAAATCTCTGAAACTCACAGAGGGCATCATATACATCATCCTCCAACCAGTCCAACACTTCTGAAAGAATTCAATAGGGAAGCCATCCAGATGCCGCATATCGTTCACGTGTGATGGAAGTTGCATCTTATTTGGCAAGTTCTAACAATCTATTTATAATCACATTTGGTGGCTAGACCCCCCAAAAAAAAAAAAAAAAAAAAAAAAAAAAATCATTTTTTCATGGTTAAGTGAAGATATACGATTAAAGTATGAAAAGCACCATATATGCATGACTAACATACAATTACTAATGTCCGACAATGCCAAACATGCACTACTAGTTAAACCTTCAAACTTGAAATTAGGAACCAATGGATCATCAATGTTAATGCCAATGAACTAGTCTTTATAACCATGTCCAAGTCTCTAAGAAAGACAAATATTAACATGTACTTACGGTTATAAGATAAATTATCCTTGCACAAGTTCCTTCCTTAATTCTCATTCATGAAGCTCTAATAGCATATGCTTCAAGCTCTAGTGAATTCAGCATTCCGGAAAGAACACTATATCTTGAATAAGAAAATGGAAGTTGTAAGTGTAAGCCATAGCCACAAAAGTAGCCAAGTCTAATCTTTATGTCTCAGACCTGTTAATAACAATAAACAACTGGATACCTGATGCATGTGTATGCAAATGATCTCTTAATCGCCAGGAAAGATAGGAGGTAAAAGCGGCATGCAACTTTCTTTTTTTTTTTGATTGAAGGCGAGTCATCAAGCGGCATGCAACTTTCATCTATTTCAATTGCATTTTTGCAAAACAGGTCAATCTAATATTGAAGCTGCCAGAGGTTTTAAGCAAAGTGTGGAAGCATTCACCAGCTACTACTGAGGCCTTAAAAAGTCCATGTTGCTGTAGCCTAATGGAGCCAATCCATTGACTCATAGCAAATTTGTGCACTACTTCAATGGATGCTGCAACAATTAAAGCCCAAAACAACTTAAAATATGCCCCCAAAAGGACATATTCCAAAGTATATCATGCCTTGTTGGAACAACTCCATTCCATGCTGCAGCTCTCTACGATGTCTGTCGATGCACCGCAACCTACCGGCATTCCGGCACCCCTGCCGGCAAAGCATACGAAGCAATCCAAGGCCGTAATGTAACCTCTCTTCCTTTTTTTTCTAACTCATGCATAAATTTGTATCTTTCATAGCTTCCACAACCTAATTAAACTGCAAATTTTCGTGTTTGTTTTCTCTTGAGAAAAGGAAAAAAAGTGCTGCTTGAATTTAGCTCTGAAAGACTAGATGCGTGAACGATTTGTTTGTCTTTTCCAGAGGTCAACAGCCGAGCAAGGCAAGACAAAAAAGGCTAATATATACGTTGGTTGTAATTGTGCAAAAGGGATGCAGCAATTGAAGCGTGTCAGTATGCAGAGAAGTACAAGAAATATGAGATTGATTACCTCCGGCGCATAAACCACAAATATTTTTCTGGGCAAGTCTTAGGAGGCACAGGTCTCTCTAACCCACCCATTCTCCCCTCTCCCTCCATGTCCCTTTCTCTAATTTAATCAAATCCAATTCTCTTCTGCTCTACTGTGCACACGTACACATTTTGTTTCTATTAAAATACTGTTAAAGCTTACAAACAAGATATAAAAGTGTGTCATTGAACCAAAGCATCAACAAAGCTAGTACTGGCCATAGGAGGGCAGAAAGTTGATGTTGAATCAGAAACAATGCAACCCAATATTGCAGCTATCAAGACTTATAAAAAAATGGTAGAGCATTGAAGTGTATCAAATAACAAATACAAGTTATCTACAAGTTCTCTGTATAACCTGTGTCAAACCTTGTGTCATACCTATGGGAATTTAATGTGAACCCTGTATATGCCCACATGTGTTCTTCATATCATAAGGACATCCTTCTTTTCCGATGTTATAAGCTCAGGCATGCAAAGAATACCAAATTTATTTGTCAGGTTCAATAACTCAAATAGCTGGTGTCAAGTTTCAAAAAAAATGTGTGAAGAAGAAGAAAAATATGGTAGGAACATTGGCTAAATCAGATGATTATAAGCTTCTTTCTATACTATCAAAGTGAGAAGATTTTGCCTTTTATGATGCCTGCAAATGCATATATGGATTTTGATAACAGCAAAAACCTCGTCTTACTGCCATATGCATGACAACAAACAGCTTCAGTTGTCTTGTCTGCAGTTGACGTTTCGATTTGATAAGAATACCCTCTTCTTGCAGATCCAGTTTTTGAAGCTTGTACTGCGATTGATGATTTCCTTATAAGGGAAAGCAAGTATGTTGGAAGTTTGTGATTTAGTTTGTTTTTTTTGCAATGATTTTTGATGAGTTAGAGATCCCATTTGTAGAGAGCCACCTTTAAAAAAATTTCTCGAAACAAAATGCTTGTCTGACGATCATGCAAAGCAAGGAGCAGCAACAGGAGACACACAGCCAAGTTCTGCTGGTAGGAAAGGCCAGTCAATCAAAACCTGACCTTTGAGCTATATTGTATTCCTTATTTGACTAATTCATGTGCTGTGTTGGTGTATATGTGCTGTTTATTCCGGCCTATTTGGAATAAGGACGCCTAGGCATGTTGCACAATAAAGTTTCATGCCACTCAGACGAGTCTGGCAGAACTCATAATATTACAAATTTTAACTAGCTAGGAACTTGTAATTTAAGGGTATGGTATCTTAGTTATCAGCATGAAATTGTTAATCAATGTCTATTACATGTTAGTTATAATCACCTGAACAATGACCAATTTAGTTATGATCACCTGAACAATGACCAAATTGGGTTTAATGGAGGAAGTGTTGATGAAACGTAGGTAACTAGCTATTATTTGAAAAATTTTTGCGGTTAGGGTAGGTTTATTGGCTTTATTTTTTATTAGTAACTATGTCAGCTGTTTGTTAAAAGTTTACAGGTTTGCACATGTGCATAGATTGTTTGTGGTAATTATGCTATTATGTGCAGATTGCATGGAAATACATTCAAATCGTAAGAAGGAAGATACAGAGTCTGCGGCTGATGCAGAGAACAGAGCCTCTAAAGGATGTAGTGCGATTGACAAGACGGGCAAAATTAATTGGCAACTAATGAAAAATTGCCAATGTATTTACTGCATAATGCGCAAGAAAGAGCTTGGCAAGTGATTTGAAGAATCTCAAAAAGTTTTTACGCAATGAACATGCTCTTCTATTGGTGCAGTTCCAAGTGTAATGCAGCTTTATTGTCCTTTCATATCTCAAGAAATATCTGCTAGTTCAGATCTCAAAGGTAGATGTGTGTAGTCAGCTGATGAAGCAGATCGTGCTGAAATTAAATGTCAGTTTAGTTGCACGCTCCAATTTGAAAGTAAACTTGGCTCCTGATATCCCCCAGCGAAAGTAAGATTTTTTAGTATGTTGTGTGCTGATGATTGGAACACTTTTGGCTCTCTTTTTGGATTATTTTGACGAGTCATCCTTATGAAATAAGCACAAAGTCGCAAAGCATTTACTTTTGTTTAGCCTAGTGAAGACAAAGAACTCACGAAGCATAATTTGATTTATAGTAACTGGATCATTATAATCTGATAATGCAGAAGTATAATGAGTTCAATTCTCAGCTATAAAAGAAATGCTTTCGACTTCACTTCAGCACTAGAAAAACTTAATTATTGTTTTAAGCAATATTTGGAAGTGCTTAAACTTCACAAGTCACGGACCAACGTCAAATGAGCTACAGATTTGCTTATTGACACATAAAAACAATTCAATAGCATTACCCTAAGGACCATCAAAAAATAAATCCTCTTGCCATAAATCAATCCTGACTCTAAACAGATTTTGGATCCATTTTGTAGAAATAAGAGCAGTAAAACTCACATCTAAGGATATGAGGTCTTTTTTCCACAGTAATTTCTAAAAGTCACATCTTTTAAGAAATGAGGTATCGTCACCTATTGTCCTAAAAGAAAGCGCCTTTCCACGATGAAAAATAAAACACATCTTATTTAGGTTCGGATACCGAGGTACTTCCCCATGTATAAAATAAGACATCTAGTCTTACTTGAATATATAGCTAAAAATTAGATGTGTCTTACTTTGTGATGGTCTTCCACTAGTATTTTATTGGTCTCATGTTTTATGACTAGAAAATTCACCATGCAACGGAAAAGCAAGTTTAAATATGTGTGCCGCATCTTTTGCCCTGGAGTACAAATGATGATGTCATATATGTGTATGACAGTCATATTTTGCGACTACCATGGAAAAGATCTCTAAATCGGCATGTAGAAACGCACCACCAATCACATTCATAAATGACCATGTCTCATTCAACTTGGGTTTGCAACAAGATTGGCCTTTGTGAATTCGGGATGCATGACCTAACAAAATCAAGGACATTTTCTTCTAAGCCCGAGATATTTTTTGGCCTTAAACTTATATAAAGTGGAAACATGCTCAATGGCATAATTTACAAATGTCATGGCATGTTTTCCTTGGGTTAAAATATAGCTGTTGTACTTTTCTAAGTTGGAACTTCCTTTTTAGTGCTTTGTAAAGAGTCAGCTTCTTTTTGTAAAAAAAGCTTGTTGCTTCAACTTGGGAGAGACAATGGAAGAATAATATCAGTTGGATAGGCACAATTCAAATTGAATTGAATGTAGCCATTTAAAAAATATTTACTGTTGATTGTTTTAGAATCTTTTATTTGCCCATGTGTGGTTCAGAAAAGGAAAGAAGAAAAGTGAATTGTTGACAAAAGAGAACTAAAGCTTTATACTATAGGTTAATCACAAGAATCAATGCCTATTCAAATTTATCTTCTAAGAATAGCCATTGGTTGCACAAAATCTAGAAGATTCTTATAGATTGTTAATTTTATTGCAAACAACATTCTATAGATTGCACTTATTAGTTGGAATCCCACACTTTGTAGGCACCCCCAATATCACATCAGGATCAAGCCATGGTATACGTGTTGTTAACATCACACATATACAATTTGGATTCAAAGCCATCATTGCTTTACAACAAAATGGTAATACTGCATGATTTGTACTGTTAGGCAACAAAAGAGGTAAACATAGCAATGCTGCAGACATTACCACATCTCTCGGACACTGGTCTGCCTTCAAATTTGGCATCATCATAAGAATGAATAAAATAAAAATAGAAATCCTTTTTCTTCGTTGCATCCTATGCACAATCTTCATTTGCCATAGATGCTACACCTAAGGCTCTCATATAGCACTTAAGCTACACTCATGGCATTAATGCACATGCAATTATTGTGATATAAATTTGGTAAACTAGAACATATGTGTGCAATAAATGTGAGGTACATTTATCAAATTGAGCATTTTAGTTAGATAACACATTACAATAAGAAAAATATTAATAAGTATACACAGAAAATATATAAAATATGAGTATATATAGATGCAATTCTTCCACATGTGATTCAACTTGTAAATCGTTGTTCTGATATCTAAAAGACAAAATGATACAACTAACAAAGAATTCCAGAACTGCTCAAAAAAAAAAAAAAAAAAAAAAAAAAAAAGGGTTGACATCCAAAAAAATTGGGATGGCGTAGAATAGAATAGAATATAGATTAAAAAATTGGGGGTTGATAGGCGCATTGCCTAAGGGAAAAATATTATTGGATTTTCATAGTACCCCACAACCAAGTAACTAATGCTAGATGGAACTCATCTTACTATTATTATTGCACGTCTCATCTATAATGTTATCCAAGAGACTTGATGGATGAGGTTAGACATTAGATTTATTGGCACTAAAAAATTTCCTAAAAAGGGATTGTTAGAGCTTAATGCTTATGGTGTATATGGTTTAAATGTTTTAAGCGAATTTTGTATCTTAAAGTTATTTATTCAGGTAAATATTATCAAATAGATAAAAGGATCGGGCAAGGATATCTGAGCAGAATTTGACGTTGACTTCTAAGAAGGATGTTGTAAAGATTAGATGGTTCTATAGTTGATGACAGTGACACTCTCCATATTACTGTGACCTGGTTTCAGTCAATTTTCGGGATACCAGGCCCCATTATAAGTCATAGGTAACTTTTATAAACTTTTTAGACATTTAAACAACATATTTATACGTATACCCATGTTTTCTACATCCAACCCTATTTTGCCCAGATAACATTTGTTTGGGGTTTTCCTTCAATTTTGCCCTCCTTTGCATATGTACCCTACCAACACTCTACTCTTCCATTATTTTACTCTATTCTACCTCTAAGTAACTATGAATGCCCACATGTACTGATTCACCTGCATTGGTGATTTACTGGCTAATGTGTCATCTATGATCTTGGATTTGCTGTCATTTCGACTTTAGGATGCTCTTGTTTTATGTATTATTCATTGTATTTCATTCTGCATTAGTTAAATCTCTAGCCCAACTTAGCCCTATGTAGTAGTTAAATCCCTGGCCTAGTGTAGTATGCTCCTCCTAGAGGTACCTGGAGTATCAATGATGTGGAGTGCTGGGGATAGGCTCGCCTCCACACCCTAGTGAGTTAAAATACTATCTATCTATCTATCTTAGGGTACCTAGATCCATGCTCACGTGGGTCGTCAAGCTTGATGCCAGTGAGCCCTTGAACGAGTTGGGGCAATAATATGGGCTCTGTCGTGAGTGTTATGATTTACCCTCCCCACATTCATGGTTAAATATATATGAGCAAATGCGTTATACTATTATGGCCCTACATCACCCTTCGTATGAATATGCACCCAAACAAAAGGGGGTTTTAGACGTAATTTAATTAAAAATGTAGAATTTAAAAGGAACTCCATCTACACAAATTGCCAGCGATCGAATCATCTACCTTTTGTCTAACCATTTTATGTTGCCAAGTGTTGTTACACATAGATCAACAAGCTTGGAGATGGCATTACAAGCCACCTATATGTATTGATTGTCCTTTTGGCAAACTCTTGAACTTTTGCAACTTACCACCAAGGTATAGGAGGTAAGGTAATAATCTCTGGATTCCTCCAAAGAGTATGTGCCACTATGCATGTCTACATAAGACTATTTTAATATTTTTTGCAGCATACTGCTCTGGCAACTCTTGTATATTGCAAGGTCTAAACTAGAGAAACGACGAGCAAATTCAATACAAGTTACTCAGTTGTGGAGTGCAAGGTGCAAACGTGAGCACACTCCAAAACTGCAAGCAACGACAACAAACATCAGAAACTATATTAAGCAAGGATATGGAGAAAATTCAAGGGGACAAAATAAATAAGCTAGAGGCCTCCTCTTATGTGTGGGATTTGAATCCACAGTGAGAACCATCTCTATAAATGAAACAACTAGGGGGAAGCAAATAAATGAAACAAACCCAAAGATTTTGCTCAACCAGGGAGAAGCAATGAAACCAAACAAAACTCAAAGCTTTAGCTCCAGAATCAGCTTTTGTTAAACCTACGAGCAAGCAAAAGACAAACATGAGAAGAGGCAAGAATATAAAAGAAAATCAAGGCCATTCATCCTACAACAAAGTCGTCGCTTGCTTCCAAGTATTTGTCCTTAGAAATCATGAGCAGATACCAATAAAAGAAGATCATGCAAATTATGGGAATGAGTCTGCTGCGGCAATGTGAATAGCGACAAAATAAAAAATGGTTGACACGTACGCATTTGAAAGTTTGTGAGATCCCAGGCACTGCCGTAGATATACTCATGAAGCCCATCCTGATTCAACCTTGATTGTTTCTCCAAAGGCCCAGCCTGGCACCAGAAATCTAGTTTTCCATCCTAAGGAAATAGATTATTTTTAAAGATGTTTCATCTTCTGCAATAGATATCTAATTTCCTTTTTGGATACGCTTTTCAATGGTCTGAGCTACATAATATGATAGGGTTGCTATTCTGGGGCAAATTAGCACCAGTGCTCATCCTACCAGATCCAAACAAGGACAAGTTAGTAGCAACTGATGCCAGTAAGCTAGCAATAGGTGGAGTTCTCATGCAAGAAGGAAGGGTGGTAGCCTATGATTCTAAGAAGATGAATGTTGCCGAGCAACGTTACCCAACGCATGACCAAGAACTTCTAGCCATCGTAAGAGCTCTTCGCATTTGGAGGCACTATCCGCTTGGTAGGAGGTTCCAATTGGATATGGAACACCAAAGCCTCCAATATATTTTCACGCAACCACTCCTTAATTTGGAGTTCCTCGAAGAGTATGACTTTGAGATAGTATATAAGCTAGGCAAATTAAATGTGGTTGTCGATGCTCTCTCTCGTCGACCATTGGAGACTCGAGTGCATTGCAATGCCATCTCCACCGTGTCTAGTGAATTCGGCAAAAAGATTGAAGAGGTCTTGCCTTCAAGCAAAGAATTCAAGTATGGGCTAGCCTTTGCGAAGAAGCAAGGACAGATAAAAAAAGAGAAACTTAAAAAAGATATAAGAGGGAAGGCAAGCTTCTCTACCACAAGGACAAACTTTGCGTCCCTGAGGCATCAGGAGTAAGGAAGTTAATTCTTCATGATATTCACAATAGCCCAATAGCTGGCCATGCAGGGTTCATGAAAACTTACTTCAAGATAAGAAATAGTTACTATTGGCCTTGCATGAAGAAGGATATAGCCAACTACATTCGGCAGTGTCAGTCATGTCAGCAAATGAAAGCAGAGCAACTCTGAATTCCGGGAACTTTGGAACCCTTGGCAGTACCAAATGCAAAGTGGGAGGCTGTGAGCATGGATTTTATAACAGGACTCCCAAGAACAGCAAGAGGCCATGATGCCTTAATGGTTGTGGTCGACAAGCTATCAAAGATGGCTCACTTTTTGCCATGTCGAACCACAGATACATCTTGGATACTGCCTTGCTTTTTGCAAAAGAGATATTTAGATTGCATGGGATGCCAAGGGAGATCATCTCCGATACTGATCCCAAGTTCATAGTTGCCTTCTGGAAGGACTTCTTCAACACGATCCAGACCAAGTTGTCCATGAGCACAGCATACCATCTTCAAACCAATGGACAAATGGAGCGCACCAATCGAACTCTAGAAGACATGTTGAGGAACTATGTGTGGAATAAACAGTCAAAATAGAGTAACAATATTTACTTGGTAGAGTTTGCATACAATAGTACCAAGCGAGAATCGTTACAAATGTCCCCCTTCACGATTAATTATGGTTATCAATGCTTACCACCAGACACTCGACATAACCCATTGTCCAAGGTTGAAGTTTCTCAATAAATGTTGACTGATATGCAACAGTTGGTCGAAGAAGTTTGAGGCTATCTATTGGCAGCAAGAAATCAGCAAAAGAACATAGTCGATAAGCATAGAACCGAAAGAGAACCAAGTACGGGATAATGTTTGTCTTAAGATTAAGGTCAAGCAAGCAAAGCTTTGAATTGGGAATTGTAAGAAGCTTGCTCCAATATGGGCGGGACCTTTCAAGATTTTAGAGCGAGTAGGAAATCAAGCCTACAAGCTCGAATTGCGGCCCATCTCAAGGTCCACAAAAGTTTTTCTATGTTAGCCTATTAAAGAGGCACATCCAAACCCGAAAGAGGTTTTGGAGACTCCAACTTTGTTGGAGATGACTGAGGAACAGATCGAGATAGTTCCTGTGCTAATTCTCGACAAAGCATTTAAGAAGACAAGGTCACAGTTCCTCCAACACTTGGTCAAGTGGAAGCATTTGCCCGTGGAAGATGCAACATGGGTATTAAAGCAAGATCTAGAGAAGCAATACACAGAATTCATGAAGCAAATCGATGGCCAAGTCATCTCGAATTGTTCGACGCCAACCTATCAGGTGCTAAGCTTGTGTATGCTTTAGTGTAAATGCAGGAAAGCTTATGCATTCTAGGGTAGTTGGGATGCATATGCGAAGATCTTGGAGTGTAGGCGATGATGAGATTCCCGTCAGGGGCGTTCTCTAGGCCAATACGCACCAAGAGTGCTGTAACGGGCCCATGGTAGACCGCTCGAGTATTCGAACCTTGAATGTGCCTGTGGGGCATTCCCGAGACACCGGCATAAATGGGTAGAAGCGACTACTCATAAACGTCTAGACGGTTTTGCCCAGTTGGTTAAGGGCATGTCGGTTAGGAACGTTACAGTTGGTATCAGAGCAGGTCTCGAGTTCGAGTCTCCATGGGTGCCTATATGCATGGGTAATTTGCAAAGACTTGGTAATAATTGTGACATGGTATGACATAGACATGGTATAGCCTTGGATGCTCGAGGACGAGCATAGTTCTAGTGGGAGAGACTGTAACGGGCCCATGGTAGACCGCTCGAGTATTCGAACCTTGAATGTGCCTGTGGGGCATTCCCGAGACACCGGCATAAATGGGTAGAAGCGACTACTCATAAACGTCTAGACGGTTTTGCCCAGTTGGTTAAGGGCATGTCGGTTAGGAACGTTACAAGTGCACATGACCGGGAAGGTCATGTGAGAAGAGCACAACATTGTGGGCGATAATGGGATCAGTAGAGGGTTCCCTAGTTTAAAACCTTCGGGGCCATGATGCATAGTATGTGCACATGACCATATGAGGGTCATGATGAGGTAAGCATGATCATGCGTGATTATGGGATCGTTGGGATGTTCCCTAGCTTAAACCCCCAGGGGCATGAGGCACTGTGGGTGTACACGATCAAGGGGATCTTGTAGAAGGTAGCACTCGATCATGGGCGATGATAGGATCGTCTTAAACGGTCGTTAAGCTCAAATCCTATGGGCATGATCGGGTGCAAGATAATAGAGGTAACCTTGAGCTAGTAGTTCGATTCAAGGTGATAATTAGGGGGTTGTCCCCTAAAACCACAAAATTAACTAAACTAATGTAATATGCTACTTGTGCAAGCCAGTGAAGGGGAGCCAGTGAGGGAGCATGTTACGAGAAGATAGGAGTCATAGATTTTAGACTTGGCTATGAACTCCTAAACTTGTCGTGATAATGTTAGGTGTACATTTTTTATGGTAATACTTGTGAAGGTTATATAATTTTGTATACGTATAAATATAGCTCACAACTACATAATAAGAAATTAATGGGAAGTCTTTAGACATTCATGTTCTGAGTTTTGCAGGGTCATTGCAGGTTCGTCACCTTAGCGTAATTCTGAGGACAACATTATCCTAAGGGGGAGAATGTGACGTTCCCCGGAAATATATACCATAAATACGTATATTTCTGGGCCATGTCTACCATTTATAGCCTTGTACACCATAGAAAGGCAACGGAGGCTATGAAGTGACTTAGCACTGTACAAGGGGGCTGGTGGCAAAGTGGAGGGAGGTCCCTGCTGAGTGTGGCTACTGGGGACCCATAGCGGGCTAGGTCTATAGTCGGTCACTTGTGTGGGCCGGGTATGGGCCCGACACTTCCTGGGTTAATGGTGTCGCCCTGACTCTCAAGAGCTGCAGGTGTTGGCCTGGCTCTTGTTTTGGGGAGTTCAATCGCGTATGAATCGTGTGTTGCCATGATTCTCTACCGCCCATGGAGCCATTAGACCTCAGGAAGGGGAGATGCAACCCTTCCTACCTCATCGGACGGGGGAGATGCAACCCGGAGTAGTTTCGATGGGTGATACCCTGAGACTACGTATCTGACAGGTTATATAGTCACGCCGGAGCCCGATCTAGCCCATCTGCAAAGTATGCATAGGAGGGGTGGATGGAGTGATCAACCCTAGTCATTGTCTATAGCCAGCCCCGCCATTGTTATATCTCGGTCTGCTCTATCTTGAGGCCCAGCTGTCACTCTATTTACCTTACGATTCAAAGTCTGGGTAGAAGCTCACATGTTTTACGGCATGTTGATATCTATAGTTGTACAGATGTGCTACCCTTCGAGGTAGTTGGATGTATTGTTATTGCTAGTGCTGACATTATGTTATGCTTCCGCTGTTATAGGAGCCCATAGGGGAAGGGCGCATAAGACACATTCGTGTCCCGTTCCCGCACCAGAGATATCTTGAGTGCAGGATAGACGGATGGGCCATGCGATCGGAGGGCTGGATAGGGGATTTCCCACGAGATGTACAACAGGGGGGCGTATATTTGGTGGGGAGTGTCACAATTTCACTGGTTCAAGCTCCTCAAAAGATGTTACAAGGTTCATCGGTGATGTCCATGTAGAGGTGTTTCCTAGATCTTCTTGTCCATTTGTAAAATTCAGTGGCTTGACAGAAAGTTTTCATCTACAATACAAAAGAGTAAAAAAAGGGGGGAATTAAGAAAAGGAATATGCCTAATTAACAAGATCACAATATCATGCTACGTAAATCACTTGCATCAATCAAACATGATGTATATCAAATCATCAATTAAGAAATGTGTTCTCAATGTACTCTAAGGTACAATTAATGAAATAAAAATATATTACAATGTATTGCAATCTAGGAGTATGATAATGTACTCTCTGTATTAAATGTACTCAATGTACTCTGAATCTGTCTAAAGCCTTTAGATACAACTAAGTAGTCTCTTTAGCAGATTATACATAAGTGAATTTATATTATCCAACTACAGAGAGTATGTATCTAAATGCTCAACCTACACATAAGGCTAGAAACCTGCATGCAAAAAAGAATCTAACTATTACAAAGGGAAAAGAACCTGTAAATCAAAATATACATGCACTAACCTTTTGTTGCAGGTAGTCCAATTACCATAGGCAATTGCTATCTCTTTGGCAATAAAGATAAACACAGAAAATCTTTGTGCTAGCAAGATAGAATGCACACAGGAGATAATAAGGATGTCTGCAAGGCGCCAAGACCACTAGATTAATACCAAAACCTTGCTCGTAGAATGTACATGAAGAACAACTGAACAATAATCTGATCTACAAGAACAACAGACTGAAGAGGAGAAGGCTGCAAAGTAAGGATTGAGGAATGCTCTACAATTCTATTATTTTCTTGTCTCCTACCTCAGATGAGCCCATTTCAACTGAAGTAGGTACATCTCTTTGCATCTATATGCTTTAATTCCATGAGATTCATGTCAATATGTTTCTTCAGCTCAGTCTGCTCCTGTATTCTTGATTCCTTTTGCTCAATAGCATCCTCCAGATGCATGATGCTATGATGCATGATGCAACTTTGATTGTTGATCCTCCAATGCTGCAATTTTTAATCGCTCCTCTCTGCTTCCTGGACCAACCTATCAAGGGTTTCTTGCCTCCTTTTCTTTGACCAAGTTAATTTCTTGCTTAAGGGCATTATACTACATTTGTTGTCTAAGTTACTGATAACTTCTAACTGTAACTCTTACTTGAACTTTTTTGCCCTTTTGCATTTGTGTTGTTAGACTTCACTCTCACCACCTCACTAGATAGATTAGAATCCTTTTGCTTAGATATGGCTCATGCTTTAACATCTTTCTAGTCCACTTCTACACCTTTCAGATGCAATGTAGCTGCCCTTGCAAAGTACAGAGGGACATAGTGTTTCATAACATCTTTTCTTCCAAATGCAACCATTTGCAGAATTTATCTGTCCACTTCACATCAATCTTGTCATCCTCATAGCCATACCTGTTTGGTGCTTCATCTCCCCATATTTCTCTTACCATAGCATCATATTTCTCGTAAACTTCAGAGAACTTTAGTTGTTTGAGCTGCTTACAGAAAATCTAGTGTCAACAGGAGGTAAAATTTCCCTTTTATCCTGTGAACTTGAAGTTTCTTATTTGTTGGAGGCTTTCCACCCCTTGGAGACTTTCTGCTGCTCTTAGTTGGCATCTTTTTTAGGGTCTTTGCCATATGTTTAGAGTATCTACAAAATAAACAAAGCAGCAAATCTGTTTTCATAAGAAAATTTCGTCTCAAGCATTTGAAGCATTAGAGGAAAAATGAGATCACATTTTGTCCCATTAAGGGATGCTTAAAATGCCATGTCAGCTTTTTAAACTGTCCAATAAGAGAAGAGCTCTAGTATATTTCATTCCAGTATTATGTGGCAGCCTGTAATTAATGCAGCTGCAACTAACTTCTGTAGTATCATTTTTTCAGTATAACTTTTGTTCCAGAACTCCGATTCAAACACTTTTTGTAGCAATGGGTTCGTCTTCACAAGATCTATCTAGTGATAACCCATTCATATATCTTTTACGATACAAATATATAAGAAATAAGCAAAAAATCATATTTTTTTAAGGTTAACGCATATGACCATATTGAAATACATCATAACCATATATCATTGGGAAGATCTTTTCATTCCGCATCTAATGCAACAAACGCCGCAACATTTTGACAAGTGGATCAAAAGTTATGGGGGAAAAACGACAGCAATGAAGTTGTTGGTGCTGCATTAATTGCAGTTAATAGAGGGTAGCCATTCCATTGGAGGATTCTTATGGGGATGAAATGGGATCTCAAATTTCCTCTAATGATCAGACAATGAACCAAACAAAATGGTTATAATCATGTAAAATCTAGACTAAATTAGCTTTTTGAATATCGCATTTTGATTTCTATGTCATGGAACCAATATAAATTCATTGATGGACTGAAACCACCAGAAAAAAACAAGACCACAAAACTAAAAAAGCATAACTTACAAGGCAGATCACACAAATTTGCAGTGCTTTGAACCGGTTCAAACATTCTTGCAGCGCCAACTCTCGAAAAAAGTCCAAATCAAGCTCCACTCATTTAGTCAAGAAAACAGGTAGAACCAAAATTTGGAGAGAATTTTTTATACACTAGAATAATGCCATTTTTGGGTTGCCCCTAGGGGGGCAAACCCTCGTTTATGTGGGTATGTGGGCATATCCAGGTATATGCCGGCATATGCCTAGCATATACTGGTGACTGCTAAAAACTGGCTGGTGCCTGTAAGTGCTCGGTCATCCAGCCCATTCCTTCGCAGGCGTGGCTATGGCGCAGCTCGACCCTTCTTCTTCGCACTTCTCTCATTAGTATTAGTATTGTTGTAAAGGTGCCCTAGGACATTTCGTGCCATTTCTAGGGCTATGGCGCTTTGCCGTTCCGTCAGGCGTCTATCCGAGCTCGCCCAGGAAGGTGGTTTCCTCGCTAAATGCCTAGTCCGATCCTTAACAGAGGTAGTTTCACTTCAACCCATAAACGAAGTTGTTTCTAGTGATGGCTATGGCAGTGTGGATGAGGTTCTGCGGAGTGTTGGAATTCCAGAACCCAAAATTGCAAAGATTTGTATGCATTGAAAGATTCATCCAACGTTGCCCTGCACTTCTGAGCATTGATCTTGATAGAGAGTGAAGCTCCTGGAACCTGAGTTGTATAAGATTGGTATGAAAAGGAAAGTGATTGGGAAGATTATGGTGTATCGGACAGATTGGTTGCTATCCCGGAATAGTGGCGGAGCTGCATTTTCAAGAATTGTGGAGTTTTTTCTAAGCTATGGATTGTCAACTGTAGAAGTGGAACGAATCCTATTAAGGTTTCCATTTATCCTGATATGCTCATCGATGAAAAGCTTGAGTCCTTGCCAAAGCCGCTTGATGAGCTAGAGATAGACAAGTCGTCCACTGGAAAGCGTGGGGGCCTCACTAATGAAATAATTGTAAGAATAGTTACCCCAGAAACCCGACATTTTGGAAGATCCTTAGGGAAATGCCTTTTAGACAGAAAGATGTTTCATCAAAAATAGGATGTGATACATGTTCAAACAAGTTCGCCTATTATTCACTGGTGTGTATAGCGGGGTTGAAGTTAGAAGTATGGGAAGAGAGATTGAAGTATTATATGGGTCTTGGGTTGCCCAAGATGACCGTTTAGGATTTTAAGATTTCAGCCACGGATATTGTGTAGAAGGATAGAGAATGTCCAGGCGAGGCTAGCTTATTTGTTTGGATGATTTAAAGTGCCCTATCTCAACTATCTTGGACAGGTTCCAACATTCCTATTGTATAGTTTTGATAAAAGAATCAAGCCCCGCTGGCACTCATGGCTTGGTCAGATTCAAATGGCTTCTTAAAAAAGCGCTATGCATTGGGAACTATTTTATCAATGAGTGAGCAAAAGTTCAAAGAGAAGTTTCTAGAAAAGTATGCTGGAAGTAAGTCGATATACCAGGGTGTGCCACATACTAAATGTGATGGTCTTGGCAGCAAAGATGAAATGTGCTTGGCAGCATAACTGCAGTTCTCATATTTTCTTCTCTAGTCTATGCAGAATGCAGGACTACAGGTGGACATAACTTCTACCTGGATGGATTATCACTTATGGTTCTAAAGGCTGGGATGATCAGGCACAGATCTGTTGCAATGATATTTTCAAAGTCATAATGGTGGTTGGAAAGGCTATAATGCAAGCAACTTTGGTGGCTTGCTTTGACAATTTTCCAGCGAGATACACTATGCATTTTCACTGTGCGCGATGAAGAGCAATAGCGAATATTATAATGTATTATCTCAATAAGATTTAGCATCCAAAGAAACATGCTGAGAATTGCCCTTGTGGCAACCAGTTTGAGTTGTTGGACTACATCAAAAGCCAACTGTTATCCTGCCATTGAGAATAAGGAGATAAAAGTTTCAATTGTTCTTGGTTAATCCCCCAATCTATGTCCTTAAGTGTGCTTATGGGTGGCTTTCTATTGGATATTACTAAATGTGTGGTGTACTGCATATATTTTACAATTGCATGTAAATTTACAGATATTTTATTCCCCTTTTTTTATAGTTATAAATCTAATAGAAGTTCGAAGAGCCAAGGTAAGAGCCAAGATAAGGTTAGTTGATCGCTTTTACCAAGCTTAAGTAGCGGTTTTCACAAAACTTGGTTAAGGTTTATGTGCTCCTGAGAATTATGTAACTGTGTATATTGCCGAAATTTGCAATGTGCACTTGAAATATGTGCGTTCTGTAGAGTAGATTTGACTAGGCAGTCTTTATCTCCAGTTATTCAATGACATCCCAGCACGTATTGTAGTCCTATGCTTGCTTAAAGACACAAAGGATCGTCATGGTGTCTGAGAGATCTTGTTCTTATTAGCCAACGCCTTCCTTGCTTATGCATAGCTATCTGGCTGGATCACGAAGGTCATGATAGCGAACATGCCGAAGATGAGAGAATGTAGAAATCTGATGTCAGAGAAAAATAGACAGTGATAAACTACAGGCATGGCAATTCCTTCAGAGGTTCTTTGTTTTTTTTTAAGAAGGCCATGGATGAAATGGAGTGTCCTTTCTTTACCTTTATCCATTGAAACTAATGTCTCCTTCGAATCTAAGGAGATTCAAAGTTCTCTGTAAAACAACATGCAGATTCTCTCCTGCGTATGCCATTAGCTCAAAAACTCTCAAGCATATTACTGTGTTTCGATGTTGAAGCAATTGCCAAAGGTCGGATCAATAAGAAAATTATTGTGGATCTATCTATAGAAGGGAGCACTCAGATGTCCCCAAATTTATTGTCTGACTTAATTCAGGTTGTCGGGGGAAATTGGTACCCCTTATACTGACTTACTTTATTCAATGTTTCTGGTTTGCCGAGACCCGTTATGCCGTGTTTTATTATGTTGCCGTGTTTTGTGCTTCAAAATGGCATGCTATTATGTTAATGGATGAAGGCAATATAAGGCCAAACGAGTTTAGTAACCAACAAGTATGAGTTAAGCTTATAACTTTGACATCCATGCAGAAACTAATTGGCTAAATTGCAGCGACCAAATCTTCTTGGGCTAAACAAATCACACCCTGCTTTTATAGCATTCACACGACTCCGCACAAAACAAAAAAGGCTCAACATAGAACAACGAAACAAAAACTATAAAAACACCCTCTCGTGCCACCGGAGGGCAACCCCTCGTGCGCAGCACCTTGTTCTTTAATGATGACAGTTAAAAACTTGCTACAATTGAAATAGATTATATTACCTAATATGTAATTATTCGAATGGCCCCTTCTTTTTTATCACCCTAGCGTGCTTTTCTCCACATGATGGGATGGATCCATGCTGCCTATTTGTTTGTGAACTTATACATTAAACAATAAGAACGATGAGAGACTATATTGATTTATGTACTTTAAAAATTGTATATGCACCCGATGCAACAGGTATGTACTTTCGCGTAGTTACGAATAGTGAAACAACATATAACATGAAAGTTAAAGATGTAAGGTGACCTTACTACATGATACATAAAAATGCCATGGGCAAGATTATGACAGCTGGGAGGTTTTTGTGAATTTGCAGAATCCAATATACATGCTATATGGGATATGCTCATGCTGGCTAGAATCGATAAGCCAACTTGATGGCAGTATTGGGTTCTGCCCCGGATGCCTTCTCTCTTCAACACGGTTTGTTCTCTACATTGACCAGTTGGCAAATTGGCTTGCTGACAATGTGCGTGGCAGAGTCCAACTTTTACACCAAATCACTAAACAACTCATATTTGCTAATAATGTGGACCTCCTAACCAGGGTTTCCCTTAAGGGGCGAATCTTCGCAAAGATGCTATAATTAGGGGTTTTTTGAAAAGTGAATACGAATGTTGAATAGGCCCTGTATTAAATATTTTTTTAATGGTTCGCCAACCTTTCGACGGTGGAAGCTCCCGCCAAGGTTGGAATCGCCAAGAAGACTATGGCAAGATTCATTCCATTCGCCTAGATTTCTACAGCTCTTACCGGTTTTGAACTTGATTCGCCTCTTACCATACAAGTGCTATTCACAAAGGTTTATCTCGGAGCTTCAAGAATGTCTATCTTGGCCTCAGCCGTAGATTTTCCAACAAGTATGAAATAGAAATCTATTTGCAAATGGAAATCGTTTACAGTTTCAATATGAAATGAAAATGTATTTGCAAATGGAAAAGGCTTACCGTTTTTTTACATAAGCAATGCTTAATTTTCCAACTTATTGCTTGCTTGTTTCTCAAATGCCTACACAAATTCTAAAGACTTGCCTTCATCGACTTGTGATTCTAAAGCTTGAAGAGGAGTAATTTGATATCAACAACGTCTCTTTTCTATAGGTACGAAATTTTAGAAAGCATTATACATAATTTATATGAATCACCGGCTTCTATGTGCTTCTATGTGCTCCTATGTGCTTCATCTGTTCAAACAGAAATTGCTTGCTTCCACAATAACAATCTTCCAACTAAATAAAGACACAATATATCAATCTTTAGTTATAATAATCAACAGCATTTCTTTTTTAAGAAGAAGTTATTTGATCTTTATTATCTGTTTTAAAAATCGGAAAAATGAAACTACAATTCTCAATGTTCATTAATGTACTTACTGCTCAGGAGATGTTTTTTTGCATGCTTTTGGAGAAGAATCTTATCTAACCATGTCATTCTTGCTTGCTTGTTTCTCAGGTGCCTGCAAATTTTGAAGCGTGTAGTTCTTCACCGCTCATCTAAAGCTGTCATTCCAGATATGAATTTCCAGAAAGGTCTTTGTGGCTTCCAATCATATTAGCGCAGGTCTGTTTAGATGATGCTTTTGTCTCTTAGGATCCAATCATTATTAGTTTTCTTAGCTTTATTTGCATTGATGCTTTAGTATCAGTTAACTTAGTCTTTTTCCTTGCCTTGTGCTTGCTTTTTTATTGAGTCTTATGTTTTTTTTTCCTTATCAGTGCCTCGTGAACATGACAAGGCAAGGAATCTTGGCATTCTTTAATAGAGCGACTAAAGATATGCCTTCTAGTAATAGCAGCCACAACACTCAAGTAGACAATGTTGAAAATACTAGTACTCACTCTAATGATGTTCAACCTTCTCAGATTGGCCTAAGTGATGTTGAAGTCTCAATAGAGGCTGAATTTACTGTGCAAGAAAGTACTTTGACCATTCCTTATGATCAGCCTCCATGTATTGATGCAGAGAAAGCAGACATGTAGTGTCATCTGGTTGCCTTGGGACTCATTCTGCCAACCAAAGACAAAGATGGTGCTCATTTCATCCTCATGTCAGCCAAGGCCTCCTTCATTCACTTACCGAGGGTAAAATGTGGCGGTGACACCACCAGTTATGAGTGACAACAGGATGGAAAGCACTGTATGAAATGCAAAACAACGGTCATAAAGGGAGTTGTATGACTGGGCCCATCAAGGGGCCACTGCGCCTCAAGGCCTGCTAGAAGGAGAAGAGGGCTCAATGGCTAGCCAGATGGAACGTGAAGGAGCATAGGTGCATACACATGCACGAAAAGAGGATTGTCATAACTTGTGGCAGTATCTTGACGCTTGCTTCCTCAGCAAGCTTTGGGATGTCAACGCCATTGAACAGGTCAAGACAACACATTACCAACACCATATAAACCCTAACTGGAATGGGACCGGCAACACTACCTGTGTATACATTTGCTCATGAAAAAGTGCAAACTCATCGTCGCAAATCTCACAGGTGCCACAATCTCTAAATTGAGATAGCTAGATGGATTGGAAAGACATGCCAAGATAGGCTTTGTCAGTGCTATCAAGTGCGAGTCATTGAGGATGAATATCACACTCTTCAGAGCTCTTCGCATACAATCACATTTGGGTGCGTTACGCTGAGTTGGTCGGGTCCAACCTGCCGCTGCGTTTGATATTGAGCGTGGCTTTAGTGCAGTTGTTGGGATCATATCTTCAAGAGGTCATGGATATGCAGGCTCAATAATATCCGCAGATACTGTCTTAACATGTACAACAATTTTTTATGATGTTGTTTGTACATTGCCAGCATTCTCATTATTGCCACGCTATTTCCCTTGGAAACACTTCGAGGCGGAGGTCTTCTAATCTGGATACATATGATGCGCACCCTACTTGGGTCCTATAGACCGATTGGTCTCCATGGACGATAAAACTCATTCAATTCAAAGATTTTATAATGACGTAAATAGATAATTCATTTCATTCATAAACTCTAAAAAAAAAACAAATGATATGTTACTATGAAACAAAAAACAATAAATATATTACTATGAAAATAATTAATCGCTTAACAAATGATACAAAATTTAGGAAAATAATTTAAATGATACAGAAACCATGGCAAGTATTATTATGTGTGGTATTATTCTTGACTCTTTACTATTGATGGTTTTGTGAATGACGTTATATATGAGATTGTAGGTGATACTATGAGACATTTGGAAATGGCAATATATGGTACCATCATCGATACTAGTTAACATAAATTTTGTTGTTACATGTGGCCGTATATGTATTCATATGAATGACAATGTAGCTATTATTAGATTTGACATAATGATCATATATTGGATGATATTATCTTTGATTATATTTGACACTATTGATGATGTAATTTTTAACCTTATACATGATGATATATGTGACGTTTTCGATGGCAAATATATGAGGTGCTAACCATGGTACAATTGGTGATATTCATTTTGTTATTACAAAGGACATTATTGTGTAGAGGTGGTGTTGATAGTGATACAAAGTTGACACTATCAGTACCCAATATGCCATCAAAAATGGTATAATGGATGTAGAAAGGGTTGTTATAGGTGATGTTAACATTGACAATATATCTGATGTAGTTGTGTCATCGTATCAGATGCTAAAAATGTTGAGAACCTCATTTTACATATTAAGTCACGAAACATATGAATTAGACTGTCTATCCGCTTGTATTGGTTCTTCCGAAGTGGTGCCTCAAGTGCATGTTGCGGATGGTGTTGGGGCCTTAAGGAATAGAATAGAATAGAATAGAATAGAATAGAATAGAATAGAATAGAATAGAATAGAATAGAATAGAATAGAATAGAATAGAATAGAATAGATTTTTTAACGTCCACGGAGACCAATAGGTCATGGGACCCATACAATGGGCTAGTACAATCATTACTACTAGGATTAAAAAACCCCTGCCTCGAAAGGTTTTCAAGGGAAAAACCTTTGCAGTAATGATGATACTAGACAAGCGGAGATAATGACTACTGAGGGCTCAGTAATTGCAGACGTTTATCTAGAACCTCAAGTATGTATAATGCCAAGTCATGCACAGATGGTACCTCTGACAGATGGCACCTCTGACATATGTTGGAGGCTCTTCAGGGCAAACAATACCCTATGATTAGTTGGAAGGACCTCTAGATCATCCACATCTCAAACACGAGTTGCAGGTTGTTCATATCATGTGGTATCTTCTAGACATGGTCATGACTCTTAGTCAATGGTGCACCTCCAATGCATGTTAAAAGTTGACATCTCCGAGCTACTTTAGAGGCTCTTCAGTGCAAGCAATGCCCCATGGATTAGTTGGAAGGACCTCTGGGTCATCTGCACTTCCAATGTGAGTTGGAGGTTCTTCAGTCATGTGGTACCTTCTAGACATGGTCTTGACGCTTAGGCAAGGGTGCAACCTCGAACGCATGTTGGAAGTTCTTATGGATATGCCGCTCATCATGTTCATACTGAAATCATGTCTGGACAGGCTATGCATCCTTGATGTGTTCGAGTTATCAAACTCAACCTCCAATGCTCTTCAAGACAGGAAGGTTTTTTTCCCCTTCTATCAAGCGGGTTTCAAGAGTCCAACACATTGTCTACTACTACATGTGCCTACGTCTTTTATTGTTGCACCCCTGCCTGCATCGGCTTCTACTCTTTGGAGGTCCTCTAAATGTTGTCGCTAGAGTCACAGGAGTTTGTTTCTTGGAGAGACTCCTGCCACATCTTCTTGCGTGTCAAAGGCTGATGGATAATGACAAGAAGGAGGTGGTATTCTACTTCCAGTATGCGTATGCTACACAAGATTACGCATCTTCTCAACCCATTGATTATGGTGTTGTGCCTCCATGAAATCACTTTCTTTTATATCAGCAATATATTCCTGGTCCTTTTCCAAGCAAATTAGATGCTCTAAACCCAATTTTGAATTGCCATGAGGATTTGCCTCCAGAATTGCGAATTTGAAGTCCATCATTGCAAATGTGATTGGGTTTGATCTCTCACAAGGATTTGTGGTGCAAGACCGATCTGCCCCTGACAATTGTTGTCCAGACCCATGTTTTTTCTTTTCACGCAGCGATTGCTTAGTGGCCTAGAGCTGGCTCTTATGTTTTTTAAGGCACTTGCTTTTGCTCAACACCGCAGGTCTCTTGCATCCCAACACTTGCCTCTCATATTTCTTGCTCCTCACCCTGTTGTTTCAGCCCCCAAGCCAATGGATGTCCCCTAGCCACCCACAAACCCTTAATTGGCCCAACTCAACTTTTTCATCAGCACAGGAAGAGGTTAGTAGAGGGAGGATGTGTAGTCAATATTGATCATCATGGTGCCCACCCTCCACCTATACGGCGGATGGGTCACAAATTCAAAGTGAGAATTCAAAATTTTAAATGTGTCGTGCATGTCGTGGTCTAAACCCTAAACCACAAAAGGTTCATATGTTTTTGTTTAAGGTCCATATTAAGAAGTCACCAGACAGCCAAATCTAGTAGACATCTATATATTCTATCCATATCAGGTTGCGCCGAATGGATCATAGTGAACATGTATCAACAGAAAGTTCTACTACAGGGTTCATCATTTATATAATCCCTAGCAACTCCGGTCAAAAAATGATATCTAAGGCATAGTTTGAACCCCTGACTAAAGTGCACAAATAATTATACATCACTAGTCTATACCAACTCGCCACGCATTCATTAAGCAAAACTTTTGTGCTATATGCACACTTTGTAGGCGAGATAACCCCTCCTCGCCATCACGAGTATTTTTTATTGTTTTTGTTTAAGGTCCATATTAGGAAGTCAACAGATAGCCAAGCCTAGTAGACACCTGCATGTCCTATCGGGTTGCGTCGAATGGACCATAGTGAACATGTATCAACAGAAAGTTCCATATCTGGTTGCGCCGAATGGACCATAGTGAACATGTATCAACAGAAAGTTCTACTAATATAACCCCTGGCAACTCCATCAAGAGATGACATCTAAGGCAGGGTTTGAGCCCCTGGCCAAAGTGCACAAGTCTTAGGCATCACTAGATCTATACCAACTCGCCACACATCCGTTGAGCCTTTGTAGTCCTCGAGCACACTTTGGAGTCCTTGAACGGCTTTGAAAGCAGTTGGCATGGCATCTTCTATTCACATCTCATATAACTGATTTCCATCTTTCGAGACACCACTATACTATTGTTGTTTCCCAGTACATGTAACAAAGTATATTGTATTTTACAACCTTTAAATGAGTAAAGAGTGCAAATATACATATTCTTCGCTCATTTTAGCAAGGACCTTAATAGCGCCCTAACTCAAAGTTGGTAGCTATTGTCTATGCATGTTGTCCTGCTTATTATACCTTTGCTGGATATTGAAATTTATAACTTCTGCTTATTCCAATTCTTTTTAAGTTCTCTATTCCAATGGTTAGAAGATTATAAATCTCAAAAGGAACCTAAATCAATTACTTTATTAGTTGCCACGTTTTTTCTAAATAGGGTAGCTGCCCTATTTGAGGTGAAGCTTGCATGCAAAGTTACCTAACTTGCCAACCACAATGGACTCTTTAAACTTCCCTGCAAATATGCCAGCATATCTTGGTTCGAGATGAAATAGGGCAAACGTCCTATTTCATGTCCAAGCCAAGTTATGCCAGGCATATTATATGCATGTACACCTCTCTCAACCTTGACTCGATGGTTTGGACAAGATATATTATGGCCTAGAGTAAGAAAAGTTGTTCATATTCAGAGGTAGCTTTTAACACTGTGTTTTATCGCGGTGAAGCTCAGAGTGGAGCTGGCAAAAACATCAATCCATGTTTTACCTTAGTTTCAGTTCAGTCTACTTGCTACACAAAGTATCTACATACACTTTCGATCGTGAGGTTGCTTTTTGAAGGCAGGTATAGTGAATTGCTTTTTGAAGGCAGCTATAGTGGATTTACGTAGAAAAGAGCAGCTTCTTTTGGGGTTGTTTTGCACTTGCCTTTCTGTATTTGTTATGTAATCAGAGAAATCTACTAGTACTATTTGTACTCAAAGTTTATATCATTTAAAAATGGCAAACTTGCTTAGTTGTTGTTGGCGTTACAAACATTGATATGGTTTTGAATATAGTGTATGCCAACGTGGTATTTTGTAGGTCAGGTGGTAGGGTCCAAATGTAAGTTGTTGTATAGGGACTCCACTGTGATAGCATTTAGCCGAGAACATGTCCAGAATCAGATGCCTGCCCCTAGTACGCATGAAAATCGGAACACCTCATCCTGATCCATCCTACACGACACAGCAAAAATGACAACTGAACAAAATCCAAACTCGGATACAAGGGGGGTTCAAATAGAATGTGACTGACTGAAAGGGCTTGTTATTACCTGAGACTGTACATATACATATACCTAGGGGGTTTTTTCGGGTGATCTACTATAATAAGAATGGGGGTTTGTGAAAATTTTCAAAAGGCATATTAAAGGGGGTTTGTATTGAACCCTTGTACATAGGTGGCATAGAAAATGAGATAGCCACATTTACTACACCATTATGCAACGTTAACAATTTTGTGAAGTTGTTCTAAGCATTGAATTTCTTCAAGCTAATCAAAATATCCTTCTAAGTATGTTTAACCTGGTCAAGCTTAACCATAGGTGCCATGTGGTATGACGGAAAAATGCTATCTATCTATCTTCACCTCTAGTGAATGCCAAATCCACACATTACAAAGTCCGTGTTAACGAGCACCGGCCCATGTATGGAGTTTGGAGGACATTCTATTCTATGCAAGATGTGTAACGTAGGAACGAGGAGGTGGCGAGGCAAGCACGTAGGGATGGAATGCATGCAAAAGGGTCGCCAAGTGTAAAGAGAAAGGGAGCACGCATGCACACTCACAAGCTTGCCATTCCCGACACAGGATTAAAAAACCATATATAATTAACAACGCCTGCGTTGCTTGCTGCAGCCCTATTTCTTCGTTTCGTATCGTGCAATCAACCCACTTCAGATGCCTGCATGTTTATCTGTTGAATAGTATGCACTCAGCAACAACTAATATACATCATCAGCACCTGCAATATTCAATCAATGGCCTACGTTTCCACCCCCCTTATTCAACACATAATCAGCACATACTTTTCAAACTGGCCACATTTTTTAATACTTTTGAATCCCTATAGAATACTCTTTTTCCTGAAGATAGCTCCTACATAAATAATAGTTAAGTTAATAATTATATAGAGCCTATCAGGAAAGCATATAAAAAATCTTCCTCTTGAGGGAGCTTGGCAAAGGATTGGGCAGTCTAACTCTGCCACTTGCCTTTTGCAGATGTCTGTACTTGTCGAATTTTACAGTGCAGACTGCTTTTGTTGCTACTTTTGAAGCTTCTTCCACCCACCCAAGATGAACTGGTCTGCTCTTATTTACACCATACTAGATAGCTGCAGTAATTTTCAATCTATCTCGCTTTCCGGGCCTCAAAATGGCTTCATTCTCCACAAATTGGCTGTGTCCTTGAAAGGAAAAGCAAGGGAATATGAATAGTAGTAATGCAATCATTTTACCAGATCAAAACAATGAGTGCCTTTCTATGAATTCAAAACTTGGAATAAATCTCATGCTCTTGAGCTGCTGGTTGAATTGAATCTGATTTGGACTTTGTCCATAATGGTATTACTTCCGACCGAGGAGGGCATGAGCCAGAGCTTGGAGTTCTTCCGGATCTCCATTTGGGCTTGTTCTGGTAGTATGTTTGTGCTGAAGTGCCTCTACATTGTGCATAAGGTCCAAAGATGAAGGCATGCCAATCTCATAATTGTGTACAGGATGATAGGGGCCTTCTTCTTTTACTCTTGAATATCCTCCACTGCTAGATGTGCCTGGAAGTGCCATTGATAGGGAATTAATGGCCAGATTTTGTTGCATATCATAAGAAGCACTCATATGCTGCCTTTGCTGCTGCTGTGCCGCTGCGGCTGCAGCTGCCATGCATTTTGAAAGCTGAGACTGAATACTGGCTAGTTCTGCCTGCAGACTTGCAACCTAAATTTAAAACATCAAAGAATCAAACATGAATAACTTAAAATCACTCAAACAACAAATCCATTTGAAGAAAACTCCTTTTCTTTTCGTTTTCTTGTTTACCTGATGCTGCAAGGCCACAATGGTTGCAACACAACCATAGACTGGATCGGAAAGGCGAGCTTGAGCTTCATAAGAAATGGTAAGAACTGCATCGCAGCGTTTTGCAACTGGAATATCTTGCAAAAGCTTGCTTACATTGCTAGCGCCGAAAACTTTATGCACAGCGGCAAATCGCGCAGCTCCTTGTTCGGAGGTAAAATATGGAGCAAAGATGCAATTCCTCACGCATTTCCGCCGGAGAAACTTACAGGCGCCACATGGAGCTCCACTGCTCATACTATTTGCCTCTTCTTGATGAATCTGCCTCTGATTTGCTCGGATTTGAGAGTTTCTTCTGCTCAGATCTTCTTCTTCTTCCTTTTCTGCTGATTCTTCGCCTTTTTCCGGCCTTCTGCCTCCCTCCCACCCGAATCTCCTTACTCCCTCCAGCTTAATCTTTCAAAATTGCCACAGATTTAAGCGTTTTACAGATTGCTTAATCTGCTATAGCTTCATCAACACAGATCCGGCACATGCAAAATCAAGGCCTATGGAAATCCTGAGCTCAAGAACGACAAAATACAAACCGATCGGGACGAATTTATTGTGCAATTCCAAGAAAAGAAACAAGGAGGCGATAATGCAAAAGCAGAGCTAACACGCTATATAAGATCACTGGATATTAACAATCCAAAGTACCGTAGTAAAAAAAGATCGCCATAGCTGGAATCTTGAGCTTCGGAAAGAAGAGCGGAAAGGAAAATGCGATGCGGGGCTTGCTGGTATAGAACAGGTCTCTACGGAAGTACGCAGTGTAAACGAAACTGTACTAATTGCCGGAGTTGGAGGGAAGCAGCCGGCCGGCAGGAAGACAATTTGCCGGGGTTATCCACGGCACGGTTTCGTCACGTTTGGTTTGTGGGGAACTAGGATGACGTGTCATCTCCTGGCCCACCGAATTAGGGAGACATCCTTGGTTTCCATGGTGATGGTTTTTTAATTTTTTTATTTTTATTTTTGAAGGATCCAGTGATGGTGGTATTTTATCAAAGATGCCCTCGTGTTCCTCTGTCTCTCCTCACATTGTTCATGCTAACTTGCTCAACTGCCGCCCATCCCTTCATCCTTTGCTCGTTGGAACGAATGCTTTGCTTCTCCCTTGCTCCTCTCGCACCTTGCATTGTTTATTCCTGCCTCTGACTCCATCAAGATCTGTACCCATCATCAAAGTTTCATTCATTGTTGGAAACATGAATCCAATGCCAGATTGCTAAGCCCAGATGAGGACGAGCAAGTCAACTTTTAGTGCCTGCTAGCTTGATGTAGCACGAATCCTTTTGTAAAGTATGACCGAACTCAAATTACAATGACAAAATCTGAAGCAACTAATATTTTCTTTCTTCTTCTTTCTTTTCTTTTAAGAGCACGAGACTAGACAAATTAAACGCGTAAAACAATGAAACTCCAAGGGAAGCTGCCCAAACGAAGGGCATTATTGAAGAGGATTTACCTCTAAACTAAACACTTAAGAAATATTTAAAATATTGTTGCAAGATCTATTGTGGGCTTTTTCACCGATGGTTTCCTGGACTTTAAGAGATTACATATTCATGGCTGACAAGACACCTTGAGAAGTTAAGACTGCCGCAGTTCCAATCTTTAAAGGCTATTGGAGGGAATTTTTTCCTTTCTTGTGATAGCGAATCCACTGTGGAAAAATTTGTTACCAAGCGATAGATTATTTTGCAGGAGACTTTATATTATACCAATGCTACTCCCCAGGCTTTACTCCAGATAAGATATCTGCCATAAGATTACCATGTTGGTTTATGGTTGAGCGGTTGCCACCAGATATGCTTGACCTAGATTTTCTAAGCTCGATTGCTAACATGACACTGGGCACTTATATTTCACATTCAATTGTGAGAGGCCCTACGATTTGTGTTGGAATACCAGCTGGAGAAGGTATACCTAAGCATCTAGTAGTGCAAAGTGGCATATATTTCTCTTTGTATGGCCTGAAACTAATAAATGGCTAGAACTTGCATAGGATGTTTCCTAAGTTACATATTGGAGAGCTCGATGTTACTCAAAATAAAAATGAGGGTACGCAAGCCCATACTGCAAAGTCTCACCAGCCCATACTGCAAAGTCTCAGACTCGATGAAGAATGTGGAAATTGGTGCAACTACCAAGGATAACTCCTCAAAGCTGCCTCTAAATCTTTTTACTAAAAAGAAGGTATTAGAAAAGGAAATGGTAGTCAAAAGCATTGATCATGAGTTAATAAACAGATCCGAGGCTAATACTAGTTGTCTTTCCTCTCAATTGAACAATCACGGATTGGTTGGGTGGAATCAACATGTAATAGACCTAGAATGGAAAACCATCAGGGGAAAAGGGTAATATAAAAATAAAACAAATGATCCAGTAAAATCCAAAATGCAGACTTGATGTGTGTTGACTCTCCTAATGACCTGTTTCCTGGCCTGGTGGATGGGATTCCCTTCCATATTAACCGATGGGTTGATCTTGTATCTTCCAAGGAAGGGAAGAATATGGGCCATGAGTCTCAGCAGAAAGGTAGATTGGGTGAAGGAGAGGAAGGGAGGATGATGTCCAAGAGGAAGAAACACACTTGAAAAATGGATCATAAGATTTTAAACTGGAATATTCAAGGGGTGAAATCGTCAGAGATAAAAGATAGCAAACTAGCTTTAGCTTTGGCTAGAATTAAACTAGACATAATCTGCTTACAAGAACATAGATGTAAGGGTGAAGAAATAGGGTATCTTTTGGACCTGTTAGGAGATAGCTTTATTGGAATAGCATTTACAAGTGGTAGGTCTAGTGCAGGGACCTTAATTGCATGTAGGAAGGAGATTAACACAAGGCCCCCAAAATTGAACCATTGTGTTGATAATTCACTTATGTTGATAATTTCGGTAGGTGTAGCATAATAACATGGAATGTAGACTGACAAGTATGGGGTATAATTAATGTATGCATATAATGTTTGAAGAATGAAAGATGCACTGTGGGCCACAATCAAGAACAAGGTCAAGGATTATGGCAACACTAATATTGCCTGGATCATGGTTGGTGACTTCAACATGGTGGAAACTAGGGAGGATAGACTTGGTAATTCAAGACAGTAACGCCACAAAGATTGTGGCTAGTTCGAGAAAGAACAATTATGGGTCAGTTTGTCAGCAGCATTGCAACTGTCAGGATGCAAAGAGATGATGGGTTTACATGGTGTACTGACTGGGTAGTTGAAGGCATGGCATATTCTCGTCATGACAGGCACTGTATGAATCACATGGCTGCAATCTATGGCCCATCTTTCAAATCCGCAGTTGGTAATTAGTAGCCTTCTGGGCACCTTGAGACCTCTAAGATACCTGTTATTTGAGGGATGCTAATTTCAAGTTTCAATGCAAAGGATTATGGTTTGGGATAAGCTCAAATAAAATAGGTATGGAGGCAATGGTTTCTTCTCTTGCAGCTATTATCTAATTTGCTAAAGAATGGAGGAAAAATAAAGTAATGAAGGAGAGGATAAAGTTAGATTCTTTATGTCAGGAATTCTCCTATCTCAGAAGAGTTGGAGCTACTTTAGGAAGTTGTTAGAGACAAATTCTCAAAGAAATAAAAAATTTGGAATATAGAGGCTAAAGTAAAAGTGGGTCTAACATGGCTAAGAGAAGGGAGAGGTGCTCAAAATTCCTTTTCAGGGTCATAAGACAAAGAAAGCATGCAGCTTCATTTTCCTCTCTTCAAATGGAAGATGGGTCAATTAGGGAGCCCCAGGAGATCAAACCCCAGAAGATTAAAGAATATTTGTATAACTACCTAGGGAAGAGATTTGTGGTGCAGCTTTTTCGTTGGCCAAAGGCAAGTGTCCAGGATTAGAAGGTATTTCCATCATGCTCTTCTAAACCAACTGGGAATGGATAGAACCCTTTGTATACGATGCATACTCAGTCTTTTTGGAGGGAAGAACTTGACAACCCTGTATGCATTACACTGATACCAAAAGTAAGGAGACCAAACAATTAGTAAGTGAAGACCTATCACGTTACTATCTTCATTTTATAAAATTATTGCTAAAACATATGTAGAGAGGCTAAAACCAATTCTAATATGACACATTGCCAACGCGCAGTCTAGTTTTTTACGTAAAAGAAGCATCCTTAGCAATATTGTTGTTGCATTTGAAGGTTTGCATTTAGGCAAAGAAAATGCAACAAAGGATCGTGTACTTAAAACTGGACTTCAAAAAAGTATACGATAGTGTAAGCTGGTCCTTCCTCCAGAAGATGGTTTTAGCTTTCAGTTGTGAGTCAGACTTCACATTGGCGGTGATGAAACTTCTCTATACAAGTCGTGCGTTGGTGGTTTCCTTTGGCGAGACCTCCTATTTTTCCGATTGGTCGAGGTATCCGGCAGGGTTGTCCATTGACACCTTTTCTTTTCAACATTGTGGCGAAAGGTCTTTCTTAGCTACTTCTCTCAGCAACAGATGATGGAATCATTAATGGCTTAGCTATGTGTGATGGAATTCAACAGGTATGCAGTCAGTATGCTGATGATACTTTTCTTTTAGGAAAATTCATCTTGTGCTAAACTTCTTAACATATTCTCCATGGCTTCGAGTTGTTCCTTGAACTGGAAAATAATACCAAGATGTAGCTCGTCCAAATTGTTGGGCATTCCGGTTGTATCAATAGGTCAATGACGGAGATGTGGGATGAGATTCTACTAGCGTTAGAGAAACACTTGAATTAGTGGAGAGAGTGCAAGCTCTCCATGGCAGGTAGGAATGTGGCGGCAAAGTCAGTTTTGCAGTACGTACATGTATGTAGCATCAATATTATTGGCATTAAAAAATAGCACAGTAGTTGACCAGAACAATAAGGAATTTTGTATGGGAGGCAATGAAGAGGGTGCAGATGTCAAAGTGGCTTGGGATAAGTGTTGTACCCCGAAAAAGCACGGCTGACTTGGAATGATAGACATCGTGTTACATAACAAAATTCTAGTGAGCAAATTTATTTGGCAGATATTGAATGAACAGATAGGCCCTCTAGGTTCTCAATTGTTGAAGCAGTCATTATTACATTGTATCCCATGTGGTAAGGCTTCCATGCAAGTTGATCTGTCGTGGGCTCTTTTTTACAAGTTGAAGCCTTTTACTTAGGTGATAACTGTAGCACCTCATTTGAATAAAGAAGTTTGTAACAGTTCGAAATGGAGGTGCATTCAATGAAAGCATCATGATTTACTCCGAAATTGCCCACCAGAGGTCTTGCATAATAAGGGATGTTACTTACCAGTTGCCAAATTTTCCTACCTTGCTGACGCCAATTATATCTCTATTTGAAGTCCTCCCATGATAAAATTACACCTTGTGAATACCAGTTGCCAACATAGTCGATTCCTGGCAACGACCACCTCCGTTGATTTCCTTCTGTCCACTATGAAAAAATAGGGTTTTCGGATCATTATCAGTTTCTATGCAACTAATGCCATAAGCTCCTAATAGTCTCCCATGCTTTAAGAAATCGTTTCAAAAAAAGGGGATGTCCCTAAGAAAGCGATCTGAAACGTATGTGGAAGCAAGTCTAAGTGCAAGTTCTCATCCTGGCAAATTATTGACATGGCGATGAGGACTAACAATGTGGTCAACATATTCAATATACAAGTTAATTCTGCATGTCCTATATGCGATTATGCAAAGAGACAATCAAACGCTGCTTCATAGATTGTATAAAGATTCAAATTGCTTGGGACCATGTGAAAGAAATATTCCAGATATCTTATCCAGTTGCATATATTGTGTTAGGGATATACCCTATGGGGTGGTCTGTGCTAAAGAGGAATGCTATACAATTGTGTAAGGATAGCTCCCCTGGGTTATCTGGGGGTGGCATAGAGCATTTGCTTCTCTCAGTTACTCGCATCCATCCAAGATTATCTCTGAAATCCAAACTCAGTAAGCAGGCTCGTGCTATAACCGATCAAAGGTTGGGCCAACAACTATGGGATAATTTCTTTAGGCAGTTGTGATGTATGCAATGTTTAATTTTGTTATGTGATTAACTCCACACAACCACCATGGCAGTGTGGACGCATTGATATCACATAGAGTTAAGTTATATTCATAAATCTGTTATGCATGAAAGCATTTAAAAAAAAAAAAAAGGAAAAAAAAAGCTATCCTTGAACATAAGCTAAATCTTATGTCTATTACATATAAAGGAATGGTAAGAAAATCTAGTTGTCTAGTTGGCTTCAAAATGTGGGACATGAACTGTGTCTAGTTGGCTTCAAAATGTGGGACATGAACTAACGGTCTTGCTACATAAGATTGTTTGGGCGAGTTTTGAGATTGACAGTGCTCGATTTTCGAATGATCGATTTGTGCACTCTAGTGTAAAAAAAACGGCCGTCAAATTTTAGCCCTTTTTAGAGTGTTTTTATAAAGAGAAATTTCCTATTGGATGGTTGTCAAATTTCTGATTTTATTTATTATCTTAAGTCATCGGAAACACTGAAAAGCAAAGAAAAATTTTATGCTTCTCAATTTATTTATTTTTGTCAAATGATCTTCTCCAACAGAAGATTTCAGAGCGCAAGCCAGCGCTCGCGATTATCGTCTCTCGTGAGAGATTATGCCCTAAAATCTTTTGTCGAAGAAGATTGTCTCTTCCAAAAATAGTTAGAATAATAGTGGCATGGTCCATTTCCATGGCATCTCGCAAAAAAGCCTTAGCTTAGGGAATATGTCATTATGGAATTGGCACAAAGGATCCCAATCTCAAGTAGAACATCTACTCCACCTATAAGCGGCAGAGTGCTATAGAGTTTGAGAATGAATGGTTCCGCCAAGATCTACCTCGTCAAACAACTCCTTCAGCAAGGCTTTCTTGAACACATTGACCCTCAACAAGTTCTCAGGTAAAAAGAAAGTCACAAGTCGCTAATGCACACCTCGTGGCCCTAAAAAATTATTGTCACTTGATAACAATAAATGTCGTCATAAAAAAGCGAGCTCTAATCTATTATTAGACGGCATGATCGCTAGCATGATTCACTGATGTTAAACTGTGCCTTGGATTTGATAAGACATTTACCGAAGCATTCCAGTCAGATGCTTCTAAACAAGAATGCTACAATTGTTGCAAGCTCCCAAAATCTAAAACATTGAGACCCCATCAATTTATTCACAAATTTGAACAAGTCGCCTCACAACTTTTAGATCCAGGAAATGAGTTTAATTTGATCAATTAGTTTCTATCTAGCGCACCCACAACATTGGAGTTACCTATGACTGGAGCATCTTATGACTTCTCTACCACGTGGTGTTCTCAATGCATAAATATAAACCATGAAACACCATATTTCAGCACTATAAAAGAACATGCCATCATTTCATGATGATGTATACTTGTACAGTTTGACAGCATTCTTATTACTGCCATGGTTTTTCCCTCGAAAACCTTTTGGGGCAGGGGTTTTTTTAACCCGGACAGTAATAAGTTTGCTACCCTCCTTCTGGGTCCCATAGGCCGATTGGTCTCAGTGGACGATAAAAATCATTCTTTCTTTGTAAAATCCACAGAATTTATATTGTTCGTGCAGCTCTAGTCTGCTCAAATTATACTCAGTCTAGTTAGCTATATGATGTGTGATTGTCTAGATCATCTCTATCACCAGCTTCAAGCACTTGGTTTGCCACATTGTAGTCTCAAAGGCCACACAAAGATAGGGAATCAGAATGGCATAAGCCTAAAGGAAAGCACACCACAACAATAGAGTAGGCCACATCTCCAGGCTCACCCAGAACTGCAAATACGCTTAGCATTATGGAAAGCCAAATGCCTAAGAACATATCGGTCGATGTCATCCTAAGAGCTCAACACAATGTAGAACCTCTTGATTGTAGTTGAAAAGACGCATCAGCTAACACAGTCAGACGTAAAGAAAATCCAAGAGGGTTTGTTCCTGCCAATGGAGATTCATGTACTTTTAGTCATACGAACGAGATAACGGCTCTAAGCAGGGATAGGTTCTATACATACAAAATTATTTTTTTGGACATATAAAGTCCAAAAATATGTATTTTTAAGTTAAAAACATATTTTTCGTACTTTTCCCTCTCTGGGCGGAAAAAAATAAATTAGTCAACTACGCTTGAAACCGGTTTTCACATAAGTGAACCGAGGGTTTTTCGCGTGAAGTTTAAAGGAAAAAACAAAACAAATAACGATGACGACGATGATGGTGATGGTGATGGTGATGGTGATGGTGATGGTGATGGTGATGGTGATGGTGATGGTGATGGTGATGGTGATGGTGATGTTGATGTTGATGGTGATGGTGATGGTGATGGTGATGGTGATGGTGATGGTGATGGTGATGGTGATGGTGATGGTGATGGTGATGGTGATGGTGATGGTGATGGTGATGGTGATGGTGATGGTGATGGTGATGGTGATGGTGATGGTGATGGTGATGGTGATGGTGATGGTGATGGTGATGATGATGATGATGATGATTTTCGCGTAAGCAAAATAGTTGTTTTGCTTACGCGAAATTGTTTCCGCTTAAGCGAAAAGAAGGTTGTCATGTGATATATAATTCTATCGTGGAGGGAATGTACAGTGTGGTTTTGTCTGCAGTGGAAGCATGATGCTCGAGGACGAGCATAGTTCTAGGGGGAGGTAACGTCTAACCGAGATGCCCTTAGCCAACTGGGCAAAACTGTCTAGACTTTTATGAGTAGTCATCTCTACCCATTTATGCCAGTGTCTCGGGAACGTGACACCAAAATCCAAGCAAGTGGTCTCCTATGGGTCCATTACAATCTCTCCCACTAGAACTATGCTCGTCCTCGAGCATCATGCTTTCATTACAGACACAACCACACCATACATCCCCTCCATGGCAGAATTATATGGCATATGACATCCATGTCATTTATGCCCCCGTGGAGACTTGAACTCAAGCCATGCTCTGATACCAAATGTAATGTTCCTAACCCAGATGTCCTTAACCAATTGTGCAATATCGTCCAGACGTTTATAAGTAGTCATTCCTACCCATTTATGCCAGTGTCTTGGGAACGCGACACCAAGATCTCTATTGTGGACACAACCACACCATACATCCCCTCCATGGCAAAATTATGTGTCATATGACATCCATGTCATTTATGGCCCCATGGAGACTCAAATTTGAGCCGTGCTCTGATACCAAATGTAACGTTTCTAACCGACATGTCCCGTCTAGATGTTTATGAGTAGTCGCTTCTACCCATTTATGCCAGTGTCTCGGGAACGTGATCCCAAGATCCACTTGAGCGGTCTCCCATGGGCCTGTTATAGAAATGGAGTTTTCTGGAAATTTCAGGCATATACAGCAAAGGGGGGGTTCTGTCAACCCTTTGTATTCACATGGTACATCGTCCTCCGCACCTCGCGTCCCCCCTGCCCCCTCCCTCTCCCGCCTGAAAACCTTGACGAAGAATAACAAACCATCAGAAGCCACCCAAAGCATGTTATAAGAAGCGCTACTTTCATCCAATACAATGGTTACACCATTGCAATTATGGATGACATTCAACAATGCATGGAATCTTAGTATATCTAAGTCTCTCCAGACTCCTAAGTATCTATAGGACTATATATATTTCTAATCAAACAGCCACCTCAACCTATCTATGTCACAGTTATTGCAGTGGTTCTAATACAAATTTTTTTTTTTTGTTTGAAAGTAAGAAGTTTTGTATTGATCAGATAGGAAAAATTACAATACAAAGATCCCTTATGGATCAGATATAATTTAAGCACAAATGATCCCACATGGATCCGAAATCACATCTGCAGCTACAGTATATATAAGTCTTCTCTCAACCTCTTCTTCCGTTTAACAACAGAATACTACAGGAGCAAAATACTCATTTTCCAGAAGCTGCAGATAAATCTTGAATGCTCTAAAACAACCTTCTGCAAAAGTAGAGATGAAGAGAAAAAGAGACAAAGAGTAATCTGAGCAGTCTCCCGCACTGCTCAGAGAAGTCACATGTGCTTCAATCTTTAATCAGTTATACATATTGAATACCAAATAAGAAATTAAAAGAGATGCTGCATCGTCAGGATGTGCCAGTCAGCCTACCTGAAATAAGCTAGACACATAGCCCAGCCGCCAAAGCTCTCCTCCAAAGCCTGGTTCATAATATCTGGTCTTGATATGGAAGCGTCGTCCTGGTCACAATCAAATCCCTAGCTCGGCAATCTCAAATAATCTGTCATCTTGTTTCAAATCCATAAAATAATGATCAATGAACTTACTCTGCCTTCTTCCAAGAAAACATCCCTAAATCGTTCTGCTAGCAAGAAAGAGCAGAAGGACGGGGAAAAAGCTTCGTGATCAGAAGACCCATCTTAAAGTTAGATTTCCTGGAAGAAATATAAACCTGAAACTGCTTTCTTTATGGTTATGCTATAATTTTGCCCCACCTTATAGGCTCTACACCCTTTCGGTGTGCCTTATTTGAGATGGAGAAGAATCCATAGACTACTAGACAGGCCCAAGAAACAGAGAATCTAGGCTGCTAGAAATCTACAGTTTTTGCTTCATCAAATCATCAAGCCTCTTAGAAACTTGAGAGCAAAAAACCACGTTAGTGGCTTACCAGCAAGACCACAAAAGACCGCCTTACAAGCAGCTCCAAAATTGATCTCCGGACATTCTTTGGAGGCCAAAATCTGCTGAATCCAGAAGCAAAACCCCTACTAGCATCTGGATCAAGGAAGAAGATCAAGGGATGCTGCAACAGTGCCGGAAAAGAGAGGGGAGGAAGGACGGATCTCCCTCTCTGCCACCGCCCTAGCCGCAGGCGCCAAGAAAGTCGTTCTCCATCGATATCCTCTCAACCCTCCTGTTTCCTTCTAATACAAATTCATGGCTATGCAACAGTGAAAAAAAGTTCATCGATGTCATTATTATCATGATGGATCAACTTCGTCCAACATTGGATTTCAAACATGTGTATCACTACACATTTGATCTTAAGTTGGTGAAACAATCCCTTGATTCCAGCCTATAACATTCTCAGAGACATCTCAGTACAATTCTCATCAGCTGTACGGGTTGAATGGCCTTTGGCCTTTCTCATCCGGATAGAGATCCTATTTGAGTCTATTCTCACTTCTGGGTCCAGATTCTTGCATGGAATGCTCTTCATCGATCATGCTTTCCATCACGTTTTTTTGTTAGCATGACATCAATAGCCTCTATTAAAATATCAACATGAACATGGAAGAACTTAACTGAATGTGGGTTAATGAGGATTGGCAGTTTTATGAGTTTTTGCATCAAAAATTCAAATGCTTCTTTGACTGATTTTGTATGTTGATTTATAGGTGTCGCTATCTTAGCGAGGTGTTAAATGAGAGAAGTATACTAGTTCGCTGATAGGAGTATTCATATCCACGATGCTTTTTGGTTAAGATCTGAGACAATACCCTACTAGTGACGATGTGACCTAGCAGATGTCTTTGTGGAAACTAGAAAAGTACATCTTTTGTGAATGAAAGTTGAGTAAAAGGACACCTATGAAGTGGAAACACCACTGAAGTTCATGCAGACATGATTTAATCAATGGAACTGGACACATTGGGGCAGAGTTTGTTGATGTATCCATCGCTTATTTTTTCATCTGCCTTGTGTGTGAGAGACATATGGTGACTCTAGCACACAAGGCAGACAAATGGGAAAATGATATACACTCTCGTATAGTATATGGTGAAATGAGATTTTCTGGAAAAATTTTAAGGCGTATACAAAAAAAGGGGTGTTTTGTCAACCCCTTGCATTCACGTGGTACACTTCCCCTTCCCGAACATGCATACCTCTCCTCCTCGAAAACCTTGATGATGAACAACAATACCATCAGGAGCCACCTAAAACATGTCACAAGAAGTGCCACTTTCATCCAGTATGATGGTTATACCATTGCAGTTATGGATGAAATCCAACAATGCATGGAATCTTAGAATATCTAAGTCTCTTTCAGACTTCTAGATATCTATAGGCTTGTCTATGTTTCTAGCCCGATAGCCACCTCAATCTATCTATGTCACAGTTATTGCAGTGCTCCCAATGCAAATTTATGGCTATGCAATAAAAAAGCTCATCGATGTCATTAATATCATGATGGATCACTTTGTCCAACATTGGATTTCAAACATGTGTATCTGTGCACAATGATGTTAATTTAATCAATCCCTTGATTCCAGCCTATAGCATTCTCAGAGACATCTTAGTACAAGTCTTTGATATTGTCATCAGTTGTACGAGCTAAGTGGGCTTTGGGCTTTCTCATTCGGGTAGAGATCCGGAGTTTGTTCTCACCTTTGAATCTGGTCTCTTGCATGGAACACGCTTCATTGATCATCTTTTGCATCTGGTTGTTTGATTAGTATGACATCAATAGCCTCCATTGAAACATCAACATGAACATGGAAGAGCTTAACTGAATGTGAGTTAATGAGGATTGGCGCTTTTATGAGTTTCTGCTTCAAAACTTCAAATGCAATATCTTTTCAAATCTGTTTTTTGACTGACCGTAAGTTGATTTATACGTGTTGCTATCTTGGCAAGGTGTTAAATGAAAGAAGTATACGAGTTGACTTTGCCTACAGGTAGCTATGACACTGGTAGGAGTATTCATATCCACGATGCTTTTTTGTCAAGATCAGAAATAATACCCCACTGGCTGACAATCTATCCTAGCAGGTGTCTTTATGTATAAAAGTGCATCTAACTTGATTGTTACACCTATGAAATTGCAACAACACTGAAGTTTGCGCAGACTTTGATCTGGGACACACAGGGGCAGAGTTTGGTGATGTATTCATCGCTTGTTTTTTCCTCTGTCTTGTGTGCTCGAGCCATGTGGAGCTTTCATTTTGTGCATATCTATGGGCCCAATATTTTGTGCATAGTTATCTAACCTCAAGAATAGCTCTACTTCTATCCTTTCACCTCCAGCTAGTTCAGGTTTTCCATAGATCTTAAACCTTGTTAAGCAACTGGCACTCACATGATTGGCGCATCAGCATTATCATAAACAGAGAAGACACCGAAAAGGCCATCGACACAAAGACAACACATGGAGTATAAAGACAACACATATACTCCGTAAGGAAGACCTCAATAGGAGCTAGCCTAGCAATTACACATTCTTAGCTAGTTTTACCTACTAATACTGTTCTCGTCACTAATGATAACACCCTCTTACACTCGATCAAATGAATCGCCTTAAAGCTTCAACAATGATTTCATGGATCTTGATCCCTAGTCAGTTAGAATATACTAGAAACGTGTGCCCGGCGATGCCGGGCATGAGTCGTGGCATGTGGTATGGGCATGGACTACTTAGGTGGAGTAATAGATTGTGTAGATAAGAGAGTGCTTGAATGTAATTGGTAGATATAATGGAACATGTAGGGCAGAATAAAATTCTCAGGTAGAATAGGATAGGATGCATAGGTGGAATGGAATGGATACGATATATTGTAGTGCATATATGGGGTCATATCATGGTATATTTGCATCTAAAACATCAAATGATATGCTATTGACATTGTCATTATAGACATGCACTACAACCTGAATCTAAACAGATGAACATCACATCAAAATATTCCTCTAATAATTATAATTCACCTCGCATTGTGTTTCAATTGAAAACGCATTGTTGCTTATATGAGGCAATGAAAAAACACATTGTTGCTTATATGAGTCAATGCAAAAGACCCATTTCTATTCTAAATTACTCAAAAATAAATGGTCTCCTAGGCATAAATTTGGGCTTAAAGTAATGCCCAATTTAAGGAATAAGGAATTATGTTGATTTTATAAATTATTTTTAATTGGTCAACTAATGAATCCATTGAATAATTGTGAACCCGTTAGTTCAACTTACTGGGCAACTTACATTTGTTTCAGGAATTGATCGTATAAAATTATGTGATGATTGCAGTCCATGTAGCTAAATCACATAAATAAAGTTGGAGATAAGGGTCACAAACACATTCAAGAATATCTCTATCTTTTTAAGTCTTATATTAGGCCCCAAAATGTACTATGACTCGACAATGATTAAAACAGCTGATTGCAAAATTTGACAATGAATCAAGCTCTAGAAACATCCAATACTATTTTTGATGCAACAAATGGGTTAACTAAAGTTCTGGTACATGATTCTCTATGCACATAAGATTCTGCAAATAGGGCTTGAGATGACTTCTTCATTTACACTTAGTGAAGAATAGATAGTCTTTCCTCAAATCACTACTCCCATTTAGGGTTGGTTAAGGAGGAAGGGCAAATATGGCATATGCAAATATGGCAAACATTTTCAGTCGTCATGTCCATAAGGCAAACCGTTCTTGCTTGGTATCCTAGCATGATGGTCTCATCCATTTGCCATCAAATTAATCAACCAAAGGAGATATTCCCCTTCAACCAAAGGAGATATTCCCCTTCATCTGGTCCAATGTAAGTATTACAGGCAAAAGGATGGTTAGCCAAGCTGATACTAAAGCAGAGATAATAGATCTACAACACACAATCAAAGTGCCAATATATAATCCTTATGGTCAGGATATAAACTCTTCCATGGGATTGCTTTCAGTATAAGCACAAAGTTAGTGAGACAAAAAATGCTTAGCAAATGGCTCTAGATCTGTTCAAATTCTCTCGTCCTTCTCCGTTTATGTGCTCTTTGATTTGTGGCTTATCCAGCTAGTTTCTGAAAATCTGAATGGCTCTAAATCTGTTTAAATTCTCTCCTCCTCCTTTTATATGATCTTTGATTTGTGACTATCTCGCTAGTTTCTTGTGCATCCTTCATGGTGGAAGAGCACCGCCTAATGCAATGGTCCAGACCTATCAACTGTTTCTAAAAATACAGAATATAATATTTTGGGATAGCTAGCAACCATGCCATTGTTAAGAAATGGCCGATGCAGCACTGGAAATCTGAGTAAGCATCACCATCTAGCAAGGATACCATGACCGTCACCAAGTTCTGATTTTATCCATGATAAAATATCAAGATATCCTGTCACCTTTGATATACACATTATGCCCTTAAACTACTTGGTTTTGTTGCACACCAACCTTTCTGATTAACTTTTGCTGCAATATTCATCAAGGCTTGGGAAATGGCTCTATCTTCTGCTACAAACCCCTTGCAATCTTCCAATGGTTCATCTGCTACATCATCCAAGCATTTCTTATTCCCTGTAACCAATTCCTTAAAAAAAAAAAATCTCCTTCGAAGGCAAAGTTGCACCAACCTTTGGATGTTCTCCAGCCAAACCTTTAACTTACAAATGACAATAGCCCAGCTTGATGTGCAGTAAGGGTACAACATCAAGCTTGTATCTTACAAAGGCCAGCAGCCCAGTTTGTAGATTTTGGTGGAGCAATTTATTTCTTCCTTCATTCTTAATTGCCGGAGTACCTCTGCAAAAACCCATAACGATAAACAAAATGGAGATGCATTCAAACAAAGAGAAAACAAAGGACATCAAAGTTCAATTTTAATTTGGCAAAAAGCTCTTTAGAGGATTTAAGGCAAGGGGTTTCAACCTGCATGTATGTGCCTTTAAGGAAATAACTCCAACTTCGCTTCGGATAAGAATAAACAAAAATAAAAATACCCCGATTGAATGTTGTCGCGTCTCATCTCCCATCGTCTGGTGCAATCTATAGTGGCCTTGAGCAGCTTGCTCCAATATAGCCAAGGTGCTATTGTGGGCCTTAAATCCATCCATCACATTGAATATGAAAGGCCTCTGAAAATCCTAAACCTGACTGTGGTGGCCTGCAAAGGAAAAAATCTTATAAAATCTCGATATTCTACCATAATTCTGCAGAGAATATTTATGAGAACATCCATGCAAACCATGTGAGTCAGTTTAGCAAATACAGTTAAGGCCACATTATTTATTGCAAGAGCCTAAGCTTACCATATTGACCCACAATGACCCCACTGATGGAGTCCCAACCGCTCTGCTCAAAAAAACGTAAAACTTGCAGCTTCTATAAAATGCAAGACAAATAGAACAGAGTTTAGGTGTTAGGGTTCTATCTGCCTAGCAATTCCTCTGTAAAAAATGTATGATGGTTGTGGCGATGGATCAACAGCTTCAAAGACCGTTTCTGTCGGCTATGCTCCTGTGATCTGCTCTTGCATTGCAACAAAATATAAATGATGGAAGGCTTGAACAATAAATATTACAAACATGATGACTTTTCCAACTATTTATGAAGGCATCAGTGTATTCAAAGCAAAGCAATGATTTTGTAAAGGTAATTGTATGGCTTTCCATGCTTCTGACCACAAAAGACTTTCATCATGTGGCCTTGTTGGCTACTATTCTTACACAATGTGCAACTATTTAAAAGCAAGAACTAAATGGATTGACCTTACTGCGCAAACTTTATATTCTCACATCAAGCTGTTTGGTGAACTCCACCACACTACATAATAAAAGGGATCACTATATAAATCTAAATAGAACAAAAAAAGGAAGGACAAACCATGCAACCATGCAAAATACAGAGCCATGATATTACCTCCTGCAAAAAATAAAATTTGCATAAGCCAAGAGTGGTTGGTACTTCATTTCTAACACAAATATTTTGCAAAATTCTAGCTTACCGAGTCTGATTGCAACTCACATTGAAACTCACGGATTTGATAATGCAAAAAATTGTCCATTTCCAATCCCTGTTACTATCTCATAGTTTGTATTTGCAAAAAGATTCAGAACCACATGATTTGCATCATAGCCCAGGACTTGCTCTGGTGATGGCAAACCATTACTAATGTTCGTAGCTCACTCTTATTGGATTTGTCGACCATGGATCTATATTAAAGCCACAAAGGTCAGTTTTCTGAACGATCAAAGCATTTGCAAAAGAATCTAGTTCTAAAAAACAATTTACACTTCATGACATACATGATCAATGCCAGAATCATTTTGGCTTCCCAAAAACATGGGCTCTCATTCTGCTTTATTCAATCAAGAAACAGGTAGGGCAGTATCTGGGTTGCTTGACTTCGTGATAAGAAATGATGATCTGTTGTAGGTCCAGTAAAGAATGGCTATAAGCTGCCTCATAGAAGCTCCCACCTCCGACAATGGCTGTTGCCTTGCTCCATCAGACATCCCCCGTGAGAAAAAAATATTAGAGTATACTTGTCCCTATTGAGAAATAGACCTCGGCAAATCGTCAAAAATAACTTCAAAAATCTTCATGTAGTAAGAATTTTTTTGACTAAAACGGCCAAAGCATACAAACCTTTTCTGCTCTGAGCTCTGGACAGAAATCAACACCAGTTCCCAGCTCCTTTTCTTTACCGACCAGGCTTGTACAGATTTGCCGATTTTGCAAGGTGCTCGGAGATGTGCAAAGAGATGGTTTAAAATGTTGGGCATTCAACCTCATAAAACTTTCAATCCGTAACTATACAGTACCTGCAGAATATATAAGATATGCTTCAATCCACAGTGGCATAATGCAGAAAAAATACATGAAGAACAGCATATAACTTACCCAAAGAATTTAAGGTTTGCTGTGCTCTGCTCTGCTTGGCGACCTCTGCTTGTAAAATCCGCACAGCAGCTTGCAAGTGCAACTAATCTCGTTCTCCTTATAAAAGTCTACTAACCCCTAAGCTGTTGCACCTCTTCTTATGCTTAGTAGCATCTGAAACGCTCGCTGCCTGCATCCCAGTTAAATGCATGAAATGCAAACGGGTCAACACACAGTTTATGTCGGACCTAAATGAAAATTTTACCTTCTGTGCTCCAAAGCCATAGCAGCATCCCTAGAATCCCATTTCTCTCTATCCGCCCATTCTCTGGGAAGGATATCTCAGAACATCCTGAGCAGAGCTTTTCGGGGACCTAGACCTGGGCTTCGGGACGTAGCAGAAATATGTTGCTCTTTATGTTTTGTATTGGGTTCTGGTGTTGCCCATTCCTATTGACAACTGAGCCTGAATTAGGGAGCAAGAAGCTAAGAATCGACGTTGCCATCGAGCTTTCATCGTTTCAACTCCCTATGCCGGATCTCTGAGTTGCGACTAATGGCGGGCTTCTCAAACCCAACAAAAAAAAAAATACCACAAAAAAAATAAAGTCCCGCAAGCGGGAGAGGGGAACGCCGCATGCGGCGTAAGATGCGGCGTTCCCTTCGCACGGAACCCAATGCAATCCCAAAATAAAAAAGAAGATAGCACAATAACGGGGTTCCAAATGGATATAAAAATGACAATTCCTGAAACTGTAGGCCATATCCCTAAAATAATTGAATGGTTATCAATATAAAAAAAAAAAACTATGGATTTAAGATAAAAAATAATCATATTAGCTCACTGGTTATATTGGTCAAAATAGTCTTATTAGGACATTTATTTTGGTAGAGGTTCGAGCCTTTATATTTCATATTCTAAAACTTTAAGCGAAGCCGTAGCGGCTCGATATTCCATCAAAACCTTAGGTGAACTCGTATTTCATATTTCAAAATCATAGGTGCCTCCAATCAGAAATTATTATGAGTGAAACGAGAGGTGCTTAGAGGCTCCAACATATGGTCTGGGCCGTAGGATTGACAGATTCGGCGACTGTGGTAGTTCAGCTACTTTTGGCATATACACTGTAGCTTCGATCACTATTGAGAAAAATGTAATTATCACCACTAATTACATTCTAATGCCTCCATCAATCTTATCTCAGATCAACTATGTCAAGCATTAGGCTATGAAGACATCTGGATAAAAACAACCATTTCTTCTATATAGTGAACGATTTTTTGCTCACGTTGCCAAATATGACAAAAGATGGTGGTACAACCTTTTATAGATCCAAGATCCTATCTCAGTTGCACAAACTATCAAAACATGGTGCAACTCTTGATATATATTCTTTAAAGATGGCCACTGAAAGGAAAGGATCCAAATGTGTCAATCTTTCTCCATTGACTAAGTAGAGTATCAAATAAAGGACAAAAAAGGGCATGAGATGAATATCCTCTGCATCTTCCTCGCATGGTGTAAGTACTACAGGGGTCTTTCTTAATAAAGGCCGCATCCTATAAGCCATAAAGCACATACACAAGATATTCTTATAGAGCTTGGATTGTTTGAGAAAGGTTCCATCTTCCTTCACAAATGAATACTATAGCTGCAGGCCCCATATGATCCATTTGATCGAGCTCTATTGAGTCTCCACAATCAAAGGGGTAAGAAACATAAAAATTATATCTTAGAGGAGGAATGACTCTACATGATCGTTAAAGAAGTGGAATGGAGGTGAACCAAAAGCACATGAAGGTCTCAGGATACATAGAAAAAAGGAGTAGTTATGAAAAAAGAAAAAAGAAAGAAAGAAACTCCTCATAAGAATCTATATCTAAATAGAAAATGGATGGCAAGTCACCTATATGAACACCTCACATCAAGGAAATGGGATAAAACTAGTGATTCTGGCTTGGTAGAAGATTTACCAAAAAGAAAAAAAGAAGAAGAACAAGGAAACTTAACAATAGCAACGAAAAATAAAACAAGGAAAAATCGACAGGCATAGAAGCCCAATAGAAGGGGGGAGAAAATGGGAGAAGTAATATCAGATCTGAATAGAACATAAGAAATAAAGAGAAGCGAATATCGTCCATTGCTATATGGCACTTAAACAAATAAACAAAGAATATCCAGCCTAGCAAGGACTAAAAACCCCGCATCTGGAAGGGTTTTTGAGGGAAAAACCTTAGCAGTAATAAGCTTACTACTAAATTGTACATTTGTACATGACAAAATAATGATCAGGGGCACGATTGAGCCCGCATGTCTAGTATTTCCTGAATATAAGAAGCCAGTATTCCTATTGAAGTCGTGTTCATCATCATATATAGCGGTCAGTTAGATATAACCAATCCATCATATCGTACCTGGAAAGGTGCAAATGCAGAGCAGTTCTGTAGCATGTAGCACTCATCTTCAAGAACTCCCAGCTAGCAGCATTGGAAGATGCAGCCTGCAATCTGATAGTGGGATCAATTAACAGCCTACGATGGCATTTAAGCTCCTTGCACTGAGTAGCAAACCATCCGTTTCAAGGAAAGCTTGTCGAACACGAAGGCCTTCTTGTGCATCTTCTCCCAATATTAGTTATGCGGCACTTAGAAAGATTGTGACCAGTTTGTTAGTCTGTTGCTCTAATGTGGGAAGCTGCAGAATTCCCATTAACTCTTTTGTTAGCAGCTATGCATAAGACTGCTTGGTCATAATCGAGACAGAGCTAAGGCATATGGAGGTTAACTTGGTAATGGATCTGCACGGGTTGCTAGTCGACTTAAAAAAGAAAGGGCTAATGATCTTATTTTACCTCCTCACCTCTATTGTTTATTTTCACCTGCAGATGCTTGACAAGGTGTAGATCTTGCTCGACCACAAGCACATATTCTATAATACTAGAGCTCCTCCCCTCCCACTTCTCCTGTCGACAAGTGTAGGAGGAAGAGGATGGTATTGTGCGAGGTACTATTGCAATCCCGATAGCTTCACCATTTGATTTGGCATGTTCTGGATTTGCTGCCTATGTTTGGGACATGCTTTTGGTATGATCTTTTTCTTCAGAAGAATAGCATTTCCAGCTATATGTGTCTGCAGGTTGTGGAAATAGTTGGCGACAATTTTGAGGATTGTTAACGACGATTTTGAGGATTGTTGTTGCAAGTTGTTTGTGGCATTTGTTGGCATGATGACCAGCCACGTGGCATTTTGCACATCAAATTAGAGATTTATTAGAAGTCAATATTCAATTTGACATTTGCTGGCATGATGACCACCCACATGGCATTTTGCACACCAAATTAGAGATCTATTTTTTATGACTATTAGTCTATCAAATGCGAGCTCGGGGAAGTGCCTAACGAAAAACCCTGAGTCGCTTGAGCTTTCGAGCACATATCGAGGTTGGCCATTTTACTCCTCAAGCCGCTGCCACATCTGTGCCATCTCCAATATTTGTAGCGCGTGTATGGTAATTTTTGGTGGTGAGTGCAGAATTTTTAATGTGTACTTAGCTGGAAGCCAATTGATGAGTTAGTATTTTAGCAGCATATTTAACAATCGAGGGCCAAATCAGTTGTTTCTCCTTCTGAGATTTTCAAGATGTTAAGAGGTCCCAAGAGTTCTTGCCTAGAGGCCTCGAGCTCAAACCTTTTGGACAGAGCTTGTTGGACTTATAGCACTGGTCAAATGAAGTATGGAATGGCTTCACATAGTGGAATCTGGAGCCAAGTACTTCTATCCAATCACAGCTCCCTGATGGATAGTGTCCTAAACCTTCAAGCATAGTTCCCCTGATGGATAGTGTCCTAAACCTTCAAGCACGTCCCCACTATCCAATGAGATGGAATGAGCACAAACATGTTATAATATAAAGCGAATGGGATTATTAGCAACACTAGACCACCATCCTCCTAGTTTGAAAGAAGATAATTCGATGTGGTCCACTAATCCTCCTAGTTTGGAAGATGATATAAGAAGACAATGTCGAGCCATTCTATTTGGTCCACTTGGTCCACCCATCCTCCTAGTTTGGAAGACTGTAACAGGCTCGAAGTTTTATAGACTTAGTAGGCAGAGCATAGTCTGTTACAAAGGACTATCAGAAAATCGCGCTTCTGGAAGTTAGCATGGGAGTTATCATGCAAAAGAACACGTGACAGTGACAGAGAAGAATCTAGCTCCAACCCCGGGCCCATCTGACCAAAGGCCAAATGCTGCTGAAGCACATATAGTGATTTAGTCATGGTTCAACCAACTTATGTCTCACGGAATGAGAGAATGCTAAGAGAGAGCACGGCCTTTATTTCTTCAAGAGGTTGCAGTGCAACACAGAATGTCTCTAAAAGTAAGCAATGATCAGTGCTGAAGCATCTGTATAGTGTTTTAATCATGGTTCAACAAGCATATGCCTCTCGGCATGAGAAAATGCTAAGAGAGAGCTCTTTTACGACCCTTTTCTCTTCAAGAGGTTGCAGTGCAACACAGAATGTCTCTAAAAGCAAGCAATGATCAGTTCGAACATTCCCAGTTACTGTTGCATAACTTGTGCCACCTTCACTCTTGCATCCTTCAGCAAGAATACAAAAGTTCGGAGGTTATCCATCATGAACATCTGCAGTTGAACTTCTTATTGCCCGCAGACAGTAGCAGACCTGGATATGCTGAAATGCAATGCATAATTAAGATACAAGGGAAACCTCAAATTGGCACACAAAAATTTGACTCTTCCATCGTCCTTAGGTACATTGCTTTATTAGCTGGCTTTTAGACCATGATCACAACAAACACATCCTTCTCAAAGATGGATGGTTAGGGAGTTAAAATCACTGGTACTTATAGATTGATATGAGTTCACAAACCTGGCAAGAGATGTGATGGAAAACTGCTGCAGTTAAGGAGTTCCAATCACATAAGTCGTAACAACTACGGCCCTAATAATAAGTACAGATGCTCTTTTTATGTGGTCAGGAAAAACGTAAACTCCATGAAGCTTTTTAGGGCAAATATACATGAACATGTTATAGGGGGCCAATTATATACATAAAAGCAATGGCAGGTCGACCTCATATCAAATTGTGTCCAACTGAACCTTCTTGCTAAATCAGTGCTTATCGAATGTATGGTTCAAATAAGGTGACACATGGTCTTGGATCATACCGCAATATATCAGCAGCACGACAAAATTCATCCCGCAAGACTCGGATACTATGCTTATCCACTACCCTTCCCAGGTCATGGGCAACTTCAAAGGGATCTTCAATGCATATTAAATGGCGTTCATTGCCAATCCTTCTAGTCCAATCTTTTTGATCTTTACTGCAGCCAGGCATTAAAAGTTGTTAACAATCTTAAACAGATACAATTACTTGCAAAGCAGACGAGAAATCTTTAACAAAACATGATTTGGAGAAAATATGCATTCCACAATTTTGGACACCTTTGCAATAATCTGCGGAATAACAAATGCCTACCATATATAGAAAGTAAACATGCAAGTAACCAGACTCCCAATGTTTTAGCCAATGAACAAAAGTTTGCAGCATGACATAATAAGTCTCTGAATATTTCATGAACGCGATGGATGACCATGATACTTTCCATGATAATGAGGTAAATATTAGTTAAACATTTGAACGGAAATGAGAAATAACCTCAGAAAGCCTCCAGTTCGAACTGAAATCACTGCTCGGTTATAGTCGTGCCCGTAAGCCCAATACTCAAAAAAAGCTGTGACTAGCTCCCCAAGTGTTTCATTATTTTGTTTGCCATAATCTTTTAATGTTTCCACTTGATCATAATATGCACAGGAGATATCGTTCACCTTCACCTGGTAGGTTGCTTCCATTGCCTGAATGATTCTCATCATAAACCTCAAATGTCAATTTTTGATCAATAAAGCATAATTATTCATGTGACAAAGCTAAGATGCCATCAGAGGATACACATTATGGACAAAGGCATCTGCACGGAAATTGCCAAATTCGTGGCATTCCAGTATGATCAGATGCAAGTTGAGCTCGTGGCTATCTTCATCTGGCTCATTTTAGGCCTAGTCGTAACTGATGTTATGGTTGGGGATATGCCTCGAGTAAGGAGCCATATTGTTAAATGGCATAAATATGCCAAAAAGAACAGGTGCGGGTTGTAACAGTCATGGGAAGGGGGGCATATGGAGGACACAGAAATACAAATTGACCTGCAGCCAAACTGGTCTAATGACCAACATTGGACTCTTTCCCCTGAATTCCAATTTTGCAATTTCCTCACATTTTTTCTTTAACTGCATAATGCCTTTATATAACCTTAATATTGCTCCAAAAATCCGATGACTAGTAGCTACGTTCCAAAATACTGATTGGACATTATTTGCCCCAATCTGGCAGCTTATTACTCCTAAGGATTCTATCTGCCACTTCTTTCAATGGCTGACAATGTGAAAACCCTTTTCCAACTTTAAAATGCTGCTAATTTCCAAGTCACATGGGAGTTACCTGTAGACAAGGCAGAATTGGGGGCGTACGTTGCTGAAGGAAATGAATGCACATTAGCACATACCTGCGCAATATAAAATGATGTTCATAATTGCAAAAACTTCTGATATCAACAACCAAACAAGAATGTAAAAGGACATACGCGTAGCTAGATAAAGTTCCCCGATACGTCTCATTCACTTGGCGAGATTTTGCCCAGTGCTTAACTATGAAAGCCAGTTGCCTCAACCGGACATCAATTTTTGCATAGTCATGCAACAATTTCGAATTAACTACAGCGAGCATATTGTTAACACAAATGTCACATGATATTCCACTTAATGGTTCTGTAAACTTCACAATTGGTACCCGTGCATGAGTCAATGCCTGGAAGAACCCTTTGTCAAGAGACTATGCATTTCTTATTGATGAAACTAGAGGATCTTGTTTGTTAATAAAAACTGACCTGAACACTTGCCATGTCATTAGCTTCCAAGATATCTGCCATCCGAACAACAAGCTCAGCTTTATTTGGATCTTCCTCATCAACAGTCAAGCATACATCAATATCACTATTTCGTACTCCAAATGCATTTGCACATGACCCAAATAAGAAAAGCTTTGCGCCTGGCCATTCGTGTTCAACCAAGCTATCCAGCCGAGAAAGAAATGCTCTTCGCATCAATTCTTCTTCCTCAGAGGGTATTAATTCACTATATAAAGTGAGTAGATAGGGTGTAAACTTCTCCAGATCAGCACGGTAGCGTGTTCTACTTTTTGCATGCAACATAAGTCCCCGTTCACGCCTACGAGACTCTCGAAGACGGTCCTGTCTTATATCAGATCCCTAAAATAAGCAAAAGAATCCAAAAATAAGACAAAACAGGCCTTTTTACGTAATTTCAAGGAAAATATTTTCAATAATGTGAGAATCCTGGCCTGACGAACTTAATCATGCATCTTGTGGCCAATTAATTCTTTACCTTTGTTGATGGTTGAGATTTTAGTGCATGGCCGTTGTATCCCTCATTGCCAGTTTCATCGAGCTCCAAACACTCAATAACATCGCCTAAAAGCTCTTCCTCCTTTCGTAAGCCCTCTTGATCTAAGTCCTGCCTTTTGTAATCTCTGGCTCTGCTGCCATTTGCTTCCCTATCATCCTTGAACTTTTGTCTCGACTCCTCTAATGCAGGGCCAATTGTAGAGTCTCGAGTGCTACCTGGCGGAAGACCAGGGTGATCTACCTGTGCAGCGAGGGAACGGGTATTAGATAATCTATTCCGGTTGTCAGTATAAGATATCTCTGCTGCCTGTGGCTGTTTCAGCCTCCATTCTTGTTGTTGTCTCCGCCTTCTCCTCAGGTCGTCACGTGCCTTTGAATGTGCAGAATTGCTAACCTTGGAATAATTCATGTCATCTTTTTCTTCATAATAATCACCATGAGCAGCTTCTGCATCCAGTCCTCTCTGCCTTTCATGAACAGGCATCCAATGGCCTTGACCTGTTAAACTCCTTCCGCTAGCTTTCTTTATCTCATTTCGCAGAAGACCCCTACCTCTTCGTGCCTCTTCTCTACCATTTTCATATGAAAATTGTGAATCTGTCTCTTTCCCAAAAATGTCAGAATTTTCAAAATCCTGTAAGGTATCATAATGACTTTGCTCCTGTGCTTTCAGGCGATTCCCATATCGCATTTTCTGGTTATGGTTGCTTGTATTTTCTTCTCGGGCACCAAGTGGGTGCATGTTTTGTAGCTCGGATCCTCTTTTGAGGATAGAAAAGCCTGGTGGACCATTACGTTCTTGTATAATTAAGGAATTGTTGTTTCTGTTCATGAGCCCATCTGGAAAACTGTCAAGCTTCTTTCCCTGCACAACTGTATCCATCTTACATCCAATTTGCCAGAGAGGATCATTTATAAGCACCTTCAAATTTGATTCCTTTCTGTCATTTCCCTCTGGGATGCACAATCTAGAGATTGAATCTTCCCTAGACTGACCAGAAGAAGTTGCAGCTGTCCATGAAGGCCCTAACAGATCATTTGGGCTTGGAGGAGGAGATTGATGAGTTTTCTTTGGCGGACCAATAGGCCCATGGGAAGTTGAGGTGATTATTTTTTGTCCTAGCTTTTGGAATTCTTGTGCCCCTTCCTTAAGTTCTTCAGATAAGGCATGGTGTTCCTCCTTCGGAGGGGATGTGTCATGCACTCGACCTGCATTTCCTTGAAGGAGAAGCAATAGCTCGGAACCATTTCCATAGAACTGAAGATGAGCAGGTTGTTCTGGCTGTTTCTGGTAACTGCCATCAATAGGAGGCCCAGGAGCTCCAGACCAAATCCTTGAGTTCATGCTCTCTGAAAGGCTGATTTTCGTTTGAGGAGCCTGCCAAAGTACCTCAGATTTCTGCTGATTTCCAGAAGTATCAACATTAGATGACATGAGTGATTGTGGGGATGTACGTTGCATTGGAGGTCCAAATGCTGAGTCCATGGAAGGAGGGAATGGAGGAGGTAACCCATCTACTTGTTGAGGAATCGGGAGATCATTGCTTGAATGAAAAGGTGGATTCAACATATGCTGATAGTGATAAGGAACAGGGGGTTGAAAGTGTCTATCCATGGGGATGGGATAGGACTGGTGGAATGGATTTTCTGCAAGATGAGAATAGGGAAGCTCTCCAGGAGGCATGAATGGGTGATCCTGTCTATACTGAGGCGGCGACCACCTCATTTGGGGTGACATGAATGGGGGTCTTGTCTCTCCCACAGGGGGGAAGGGGATCGGAAAAGAATGGCTTGGACCATGTGCAGCAACAGCAGGGTCGTGAAACTGCCACAACCCCTGCTCTGAATATTGTTGTAATTGTTCATTATTGCTTTTCTGATTGTTGCCCCCTTTCAGTAATTGTAGTAGAAACTCTCCATTGCCAGGAAGTTTTGCTGAAACTGCTGAAGGGTCTCCTGAATTTGACTGTCCTGACGGAGCAGCATATGAGGGAGTCCCCAGCATCTGTCCTTCAAAAGGGTGCTCTGTCATATGTTTCTAAAAGTGTATCTACGATAAGCATAAAGGGCCAGAATTATGTGCAGGCATCAGGCTGTGTATATCAAGTATTTCACACAATATCATCAATCCACCTGAATACCTATAAAGAAGGATCTGCCCAACAGGGTGAGGCCTTGAATCTGTTGCAAAAAATGTTTTGCTAGACCTTGAAATCATTTTAACTCAGTATGTCCATTGGAATTCAGTAATCTGAAGTAATAGGATAACAGCTTCAAGTTACCGGATAGAAGTGCTACCAAGATCAAAATCAGAAGCTTGTAAAGCTCCAAACATCACAAAACCAAAAACAACCCAATTTACCCTCATCTGGCGCATACTCATGGACGCAGTTGCTGATCTACATCTCTTGCGCGATTCGGTCAAAACTCGCAAAGCCAAGTTACCCTAGACCTCTATTTAGGTCATGAAACAGAAAAAGACAAAGGCCTTCTCTGCCCTGGTTGGCTATGGTGCCGAAGGCTGAAGGCGGGCCTTATTTGCGTCATGTTCTCGACTGCGCTTCTTCAAATTCGTCGCCCGTCCAAGGTATCTGTCTACCTAATCAGATTAGAGTGTAATAATAGTATCCATTGACGGTACATACCTTAACCTTCGTATATTCCTCATGGTTGGAATAACATGGCGATTTTTCTGGTCATACATAACATAACAATTTCCTAGCTTGGACTCGGTAATTTTTCCCGTCATTTTATAACCTTTTTGCCTTGCCCTGCACACCACCAGACCTTGAACAGGTCCCTTCCCCATTGGCCGCGTCTAGGACAGTTCAGAGCATAGATGCCCCTTCCCCAACCCTGCCATATACATCCTCGGTTTTGGATACACAGACACACTCATCCCCACTTCAATCCACGCCATGTTTCAGGTGATCCGTTTCGCAATCACTATTACAGAGACATTTGAGCATCTGCCCTTGGAACGCTGGGTACAGGTAAAGAGATGTGGGAACTTTTGATGGTATCAGTACGAGATACTAATGCCCCACAGCCACCAGTTATATCTGCAGACACACTTTGTGTAGATGCTATGGTACAAACTGGGGCAGAAGTTGAGATACAGCTATATGTAGATTTGGATGTTCACATGCAGGAGAGGGCTCATGACCATACACCAAGGCTAGAAACGAGAGCTATAGATGATGCATACAGAGCACAGGTCTGGACCAGCCTAAGCAAGACCAGCAATTGAACTTATGTCTTGTTAGGGTTCAGGAAACAGGCTCTTGTTTAGATACGGCGATAGCTGCAATTTTTTCACAGATACAAGCGGCCAGATCGACCACGCCATCCTTTGGTGCATTTTTTCGGTGACGCGCGATAGACTACATGTGCTGCAGCATGCGAGTCACCTCAAAGGTACTCACTTTTCTGTGCAAGAGGACCTCTCTGCAGTTCAGTTAACCCAGTGATGTGAGGAGCTATGCAAGGTTCGAGAGGTCAAACTTCAAAAAAATGAGCAGTGTATCGAGGAGGCACATCACTCATTTTTTACCAGTAGCCTCAAAACCTCTGGTCTGGTTATGTTCAGTTGCTTTCCCCTTTTGGTTTTGATCTTAAATCTATTTTTGTATTCTTTATCATGTTTTGTGATGGGGCTTAGTCCCTAGGTTTCATTCGGGCTTAGGCCCCTTGCTTTGTACCCGTCCCATGGCCCGTAGGATCCCCATGGACGTAAAACATTTATCTATCTATATTATATTCATTGGGTTTCATTTAGGGTTCATTCCCATTGAGGCTGACTGGACTTGTAAATTTGAAGCTCAAGTTGAAGCCAAATTGTTCCCATGCAAACAACTTTAGGACCACCTTCAAAGGCAACCTCAAGAGTTTCAAAAATCAGATAGTATTTCTAAGAGCTCCAGTCTGCTATGCATATCGAAGTCAGTCCTTATTAAAATATGTCGGACCTTACCTCAACCATTTGAAGTGGGACCTTGGGAAAAGTGCATATTGCTAAAGCATTTTGGCGGCCTTGGGATGATCAATTTTTTTTTGCAGAGCAAGGTGATGATTACTAAGTTTATTTGGAGAATTTTGAATAATGTGGATGAGTCCCCGAGTTCCCATCTTGTTTATCAGTATTTGCAAATGTGCATTTCTTTTGGGTCTCCATCTGTTAGACCACTTTTCCCCTGGGCTCTGTTTTACTGACCGCAATTTTTACCATCTTGCGCATACTAGCGCTACTATAAGTTGTTGGTGGATTCCATTGGACAGTGGTCCTCTAGTATCTTCAGTCCGCCCATTGACACGGCGTCGATGGAGATCAGCAGGTGTGTATATGATATATCTGATTAGTATAATAATCAAAGGCAGTTGCTGACATGGGAAGAGTTTAGAGTTAAGTTCCTCCTTTTAAGGTGGGATCGGGCTATTTGGCAGAAGGTATCTTCAATTCTTCCTCCAATAGCACAAGTGGATGACCCCCAGCCTTGGGTAGTTCATGAGCGTGTCCAAACAGATAAGTTGGTGAATTCCATATACAAGGTCTTGCTTGTTGCGGATGTCTTGCCTCCTTCATCCAAGTGGCCTTTGGTCATTCCTAGGGATCGGCAGAAAGTAGTATTGAAAATGGGTATGGGATAAACTACTCCATCCCAAAGTATCTGTTTTATGGTGGCAAGTCATTCATTGTTGTCTGTGCGTTAATATTCTGGTGCACAGATTTTGTCCAGAGGTATCTGCACTTTGTCCCTTGTGTGCACAGAGGAACGAGACAATTGAGTATTGCTTCTTCCTGTGTAGACATGTCAGACATGCTTGGTTGTGGCTTCAAGGCCTCTTTCGTTGCAATTTGAATAGTCAGCGGGTGTTATTAGCAGTCTATCCAAGTGGTTGGGAAATTTTGGCAAAAATGGTGTTTCATTTGGCTTCTGCATGGATCATCTGGTCCATTTGGACTATTAGATCGACTATTACTAGTTCTAGATCATAAATAAAATATATGTTGACAATTAAATTAGACCGAAATATGGAACGTCACGTTCTGATTCTCGGCTTGAACCTTGTTACCTCTGTGAGTGGGATCATTACCTCTGTCTTGTAAGGCTAGCTCTGTCCTTGTCTAACTCTCTTAGGTTTCAATCCAAGCCAATGATATGTTGCCATCTCTTCCATAAATCCATACTTCTTATATTCAAAGGTCTTGCTTGTTCAGATGCGTAGGTCCTTCTTGATGATTCAGGTGCTCATCAATTGCTAATGAGGTGAAGAGCCATATTTGGGAGCACTATCTTCAGATTCACACTTACTCATGAGATTTTGCTTGCTCCTCATACTGTTTAGATGTTGTATTTGAGTGGGGTGGTTTTGCTCTGGTGGACATTTTCTCGACTGACATTTTAGTCCCCGTTGTACTTTGTAACTTTTTTTGGATAATAAAGGCTCGAGTCCTTCCAAAAAAAAAAAAAAGGGGACGACAAACTGTTATTCAATATTCCATAAGAAATACACATAGATGCAAAGACAGGAATAAACTCTCAACAGACAAAGATAATCCACTGAGTGCAGCCACCTGTTTAAGCATAAGATAAGATACTTAAATATTCCACAAAAATCAAACGTTTTTTCTCAGGAGCAAGCTGAGAACATAGGTATGCCTTCACCAATCTGTCTTGCGCCTCGTGAAGAAGTTGGTCGACACTAATTGATAAGCCTTTGAAGATACACATTTACCTTCTTTTCCAAATAGACCACACAACCAGCCTGAAGCTAAGTGGAAAGCATATTGCTTCAAGCTGTTCCAAGTGGAAGGATAAATGGCGAGAAGCACCTGCTGGCTGATCAAGACCACATGGAAGAGAGAGAGTAACCATGACCAAACTGGATGAACTTGGTCACATAGAAAAAAGCAGTGCTCGGTACTCTCAACTTGCCGCTTACACAGTGGACAGAGTTCTGAAATGCGGGGATAAAACTTATGAACCAGCACATTAACCCGCAAACATCTGTGAAGGAGTTGCCACCATAAGGTAGAAACTTTGGGATGCAGCAATTTATTCCAGACCCAGGACCACATACGCTTCCACTGAGGAGGGGGAATGCGGAGCTGCCAACCAATCCGAAGGGGGACAATATCAACATCAACCAATTTGGGGACCAGTCCAAATAGGCACATCAACTGATTGTGAAGGAGCGTCTGGCTGAATGCCAGCCAGCTTTTGCCACAGAGCTCTGTCCCATCGAGATAGCATAAACTTAGTCTAAAAAGCATCCCAAGTCAACAAGTGTCCTGCCTCGTACCAAGCACCAACTGTGAAAATACCAGCACGCCTCCAACGCCGCTGAGTCAATGGATATACAGTAGCACACAGAGGCATGTGGTTATCTAGAGGAATGATTCCTCTGGATAACCACATGCCTCTGTGTTGGTGGATTATCCACCAACACAGGGAACCTGCCTGTGGACATACACCTGGATTAATCTTAAATAGCACACGAACTATCTCCCAAGAATCAAGCAGTCCCTTCAAGAAGGGGGAAGCATTCGGATATGGACGAAGCTGATAAAAGAGACACCAATGAAGAACTGCCCTGAGTGTCGGTTTCCCAAAAGGAATACACTGCCTAAGTGCTTGCGCAACCAATCTCATTATAGGCGAATGTATCATACCCACCAAGTAGCGACAAATGAACTTAGATATCATAATTTTACTCTGTAAATGAAAGTCAATCATACCTAGACCTCCAGCAAATTTTGGTTTGATACATGTGGACCAAGCGACCTTCACAACTACACCTGTCTCAGTACCTGCCCAAATGAAGTTACGGACAATTGCGACAACCTCTTGAAACTTTGTTTGTGACTTCATGAGAACGTATCCTTAGAATCCAGCACTCTAAGGATACGTTCTCATGGAGCAGGTCCAAGAAAAATTATGTGGTATCATCCTTTAAACTCGATGATGGTACACAATGGCCATGTTCCACTTGTCTCATTCACGTCTCCATCCACACCTGAGTTGTCCAAGTACAAATTGTGTCCCTCTTGAACCCTCATATACATCTTTGATTGACCAATGACATGAATGTCTTAAATTTAACATTGCTCTTGTGCAGGATATATCCAGGAAATGGCATCACATGATCGACGCTCAATGATTTGTGTCTCTCAGTGGCATGTCCCTTGTGTCATCTTAAGGAGGCAGTCCATCAGACAATGCTTCAGCAAAAATAGTATCACATATTTTCATATTTTGTATTCACCCATAGATTATTGAACCATATGGAGTATAGTTGTTTTGTTGTTGCAGTTTAGGATTTAGGGTGGTTTGTGTAACAAGTACACATATAAAGTAAAGGGGTAGAGGATCTTACCTTGATTAGAGAGTGTAGCAAATGAGAATGCTCTTCTTGTATGTATACTCCACAAGTGTACATACATGTTAGCATGATTGTAGCCTTTCGGAGATGTAATCTCATGGAGTCATCCTATGAGACTACTCCATGTTGCATCTCCCAGGTCGGATGAGGTAGGAATGGGACAAGTCCATGGGTGGCTAGATGATCGTGACGACACACATCTGTACCTGACTTAACCCGCCAAAATCTATAGGTCGAGATCACCCACACCTATCGAGTCTCTAGGACGTCCTTTTAGGACGACACCTGCGACCCCAATGGGGTGTCAGGCCCATACTTGGCCCACGCAGAGTGACCGATATAAGCCTAGCACACTACAGGGCCCCAATAGCCACACTTAGCAAGGCCCCACCTCCAGTTCACCATCGTGTTCATTGTTTGGTGCTCAATCACATCATAGCATCCATAGCCGGGTGGGCTCTTGTGCACAAGCCATAATTATTGGGATTTATGGGATTCTGGCTAGAAACATCTCTATCTACTAGCCTTTAGGTCTCTATTTCCCTTATCTCACAAGCACAGGAGTTGCAGCAAAAGAACTACCACAATTCATAAATACATCCATAACTTCAAACTACACAACAGTATAAGATTAACTATTAATCTAATCATACAAGGGTTAATCCTAGCTAGAAACTCAAGATATCTATTCATACTAACTGGCTCTTGGCTGGATCCCTTGTCTCTCAATTCTCCATCTCTCTGGTTTGAACAAGCTACTCTTCCTCTCCAAAATTCCCCCAAATGGATTTGGAGCAAATTGGGTTTGATGCCCCGATTTTGATTAGCCTCTGATTAATAAGTTCATTAGGATCAATCGATTTAATTAGCATATTAAATTAACGTCAATTTAACAGCTAAACTTACCCTCTTAGTTTATTGCATAAAGTATATTCTCTTGGTGTTCTCCATAAATGGCCCTTGTAGGCATCTCTATAAATGGAACATGTTGAATGGCCTTTGTGGGTGTCTGCATAAACAGAACATGCTACAGAACATGCAATCTTTAAGATGGAAGCTTATCCCCGGGATGAAAACCTCGCCCTTTCAGATTTTTGAGGAAACCCTGAAGATAAACAACCATCTAAGAGATGTTATTCACAACCGGAAAAGGAAGGAACCCTCATGCTTACAGGCCTTTTTGGGTTTATATATACGGTTTACAGGAAAGCCACATGCTGGTGTGCACTGCCAGCCATTCAGGAACATGATTGTCAGCCATTCAGGAACTCGATCAAAAGCAGCAGCTTTACTAGCCAAATCGCAAACATGTCGCATCATCCTGCAAAAGAATAACTCTAGTAAGACAAGAACCAACGGATACTAACATAAGTCACCAAGGCTCTAAACCATAAAATAGCCACCAAGGTTTTTAAACCATAAACCAGCCACCAAGGCTCTAAAACCAATAAAAAATAGTCCCATATCAGTATCAAACCACCTCCATAACCATCATCAACCCATACTGGCAAAGTCAAACAGGAAAGCTAGAGGCGGAGGCCTATATATCAGCAAAAAGGGGGAAAAAAAAGGGAGGGTGGGGGGAGAGAGAGCTCAAAAGAATTTTCAGTGTGGAGATGCTCTCAATAACATTGATGCAAGAAATTTATAAGCCAACATACAAATAGGGCAAGAGCTTGCAGTTGCTAACTGCTCGAGACACGTCCCTTAGCTCTAGAAGTCCGTTTACCATCTACTTGTTAAAAATGAAGGTAAATGTGACTTCTAGAGATATAGAGACAAGGTGGATAAAATGGCCCTTGTGGGCATCTACATAACAGAACATGCTAATAAAGAGAATGAGAATGATTTTTTATCGTCCACTGAGGCAACTAGCAAGAGACCACCACTACATATTCATGGTGACATGTCATATATTTTGTACGTATAGCATATAAAATACTTGGAACGTCACATTCTCCCCCCCTTACATTAATGTTGTCCTCAGCATTGGAGTGTAGTAAATTAAAGCAAGGAAGACGATTACATTATATAAGATGGACATTACTAAAATAGGTTATAAAAAGAGACAGTGATCATATATGATCAATGTTCTGACCGTAGTCAGGCACACAAAACAACACAACTAAAAACATATATAAGCAAAAGTCATAGGTCCTCAGTGGACCATAGTGAAACCCGCAGGGAGGAAGCCAACAGCTACTGGCAGTTGGGGTTGATATCATCTCCTAAGAAGGATATATATCAGGATATTGATATATCTATGGAGGAGATGATAGACAAGTATATGCCTAAAGCATCTATCTTGTGTGGTTGGAAAGAGCACCATTCTAAGGTTGCGGCCAAAATGAGAGATTCCAGAGAGAGGAGGGAGTTACGAATGGAAAGAAAAGCTCATATGGCTGCACAATTATCTTGTTTAAGTCTTTAATCATCCTTATGGGCGTTGTTCCATCGTGCACCATTGCAGGTTCTTACCATCAAGATACGATTATGGTACCTAGGCTTGAAAACTAGCCAAGTCGATATAGAGAGGAGAATATCTTAAGGTTAATGTCACATGGGCATTGATGCATGGGCCCGAATCATGAAACATAGGGAAATTATTGGTTGAACAGTGGTCTGATAATTCTAATTTTTACATTGACTCCATCAATCATTGAAGTCTCTCGAAGATTTAGTTGAAGATAATTGGGCACGTAGGGATATTCAAATTTAGAGTCTCAAGCTTTGAAGACGAAAGTGATAAACAACACAGGAAAGACATATGATGTGCATTCAAAGCCTCCATCACATCCCAAAAAAGCTACCACGAAAAAGGCTATATCTACAACTCGATAATTGTGCCGGCAAGAACAAGAACCTATATATGTGCTTTTATATTAATCTTACCTTTTGGGGATAGGTGTGTTCAGCGAGGTCTAATGGGGCTTCATGATGGTTGGGTATATACATGACGATATAGATGCTCTATTTGGCAATTACTCTTCCTTTTTTAGATCGGCTACACATGATGTTCCTAATGTGATGCCCCTTGCTCATATACAATGTCGCGACTGTATATCAACAGGAGATTCCCTCTTGTTAACACAACTCGCCAACATTAGGTCTTCTATATGATGTCAAGCTCTTGATGGTGAACAAGAGTCTGACGTGGAAAAATAGATGTGTCATTCATCAGTCTCCCTCGGGACCATCATAGCTGCGGAAGCGCATAAACATAACCATATAGCATTACATAAAATATATAACCATCTCGAAGGGTGGGATCACTATAACAACATCACACCAAAGAAGAAGACAACAAAGCGGCAGCGGCAAAGAACAACAACAAAAAAATAACAACAAAGAATAAAGAATAAAGAATAACAAAGAATAAAGAAAGAATAAAGAATAAAGAATAAAGAATAAAGAATAAAGAATAAAGAATAAAGAATAAAGAATAAAGAATAACAACAACAACAACAACAACAACAACAACAACAACAACAACAACAACAACAACAAAGAATAACAACAACAACAACAAAGAAGAAGATTAGCAAAGAAGAAGAAAGATTAGCGGAAAGATTAGCAACGGCCCGGCAAAGCAAGAACAACAAAGAACGAAGAACAACAACAACAACAACAACAACAACAACAACAACAACAACAACAACAACAACAACAACAACAACAACAACAACAACAACAACAACAACAACAACAACAACAACAACAACAACAACAAGGAAAAATCCTACCCAGGCTCAGATTCATGGGGATGGATTGACGGCTTGGGTCTCCAGAGTTCATTCATGGCAATGGATCTGGATGGCATAGGAACATGGCCGTTGAGTAGTCCACTCCATCCGTCCCTCCTATGCATACTTTGCAGATAGGCTAATAACTCTTGGGATTTGATCGTAGCCTGTGGGGGCATAGTTGAGGGGGCAAGAGGCGATGACTCTTCTCCAGAATGTCCATGACAACTACAGGCCAGTTATAGAGCCATGGTTTTCCATGCTTTTACACAACTTGAAGGTGACGCATCACTTAGGAGGTGTCGAACCCGTACCTTGCCCACACGGTCGCAAGCTATTAGGCCTAGCCCACAATGTTCCCCTAGTCGATACTACATGCCAAATCGCAGCAGCAGCTTTACTAGCCAAATCGCAAACATGTCGCATCATCCTGCAAAAGAATAATACTACTAAGACAAGAACCCGGGCCCACTGACACCAACGGATACTAACATAAGCCACCAAGGCTCTAAACCATAAAACAGCCACCAAGGTTTTTAAACCATAAAGCCACCAAGGCTCTAAAACCAATAAAAAATAGTCCCATATCAGTATCAAACTGTGACGTCCCCTACTTCCTCTACGATGCTCTCATCGTATCAAAAGGCAGAGTTCATCCCCCTGACAGCCAAACCGGCAGGGGCCATCCACCTGACACCAATCCCAAGGACTAAGCCAGCACGGGAAGAGTGGATGGGTCATTTGCCCCGTCTTCCTTCGGGTCGACCTAGCTATGGAAGCGTGAATAAACATGAGCACATGACATCAATACATCAATAAAATCACTCTGAAGGGTGAATACATCATAATCATCACATGAACAATACATCAACCTAAGTACTAGCAACATAAAGGGGATCCTACCCAGGGCTTAGACTCGTGGGGGATCGACTGACGACTTGGGTCTCCAGAAGTCAATGCGGACCGAATTCATGGCAAATGGATTGGGCTGGTATAAGAACATGGTTGTTGGGTAGTCCACTCCATCCGCCCCTCCCGTGCACACTTTGCAGAGTAGGTTGAAAAGTATTGGGGCCTGACCGTAGCCTGCCGGGTGCATAGCCAAAGGGGCTACTGCCAGGTTGCATCTCCCCAGTTCTGATGAGGCAGGAGGAGAGTCACCTCCCCTCCAGAGGCATGCATGCCCATCACATACGGCTAAAGGGCCACTGCCCGTATTCGACTTGAACCCCATTGAAGGTGACACATCAACCAAGAGGTGTCGAGCTCATGCCTTGCCCACACGCAGTGGCAAACCATTAAGCCTAGCCCACTAAGATCCCCGGTAGGTTTTACACACCAAAGGGATCAATCTGTGATGGCACAAGTCCTCCTTGTCAACCGGTCTAGCCCCACCACCCACAACCAGGCGGGCTCCTGTGCACGGGCCGTATTAATTGGGAATTAATGAGGCTATCTAGGATCATCTGCTACAGAGGCTTTCAGGGTCTCTACCCCCCTTCCCAATACATAGGAGAGCATAGAGTGAAATCGCCATCATCATCAAAGAACTGAAATGAAGAATAGCATCTAATCTATCTACCTAAACATCCAGAGTTAGGTTCCTTTGTTAGAGCTTGTGATCTCGGGATCTATGAGGCCTCTAAGGCTGAACTAACATGCTAAACCAGCTCATTGCCGGATTAAAGGTCGGCTTTGCACAATAGAATGACCATTTACCTGATCCCTGACTCGCTCCAGCTCCTCGGAATGCGTCCATGCCTTCGTTCAGGCTGAAGGCGGCTGCTTCTGGAAGATCTGTTGTGCAAATGCGGCTTTCCGATGCCTAGCAATGCGAACTAGGGTCTTGGCTTGGCAAAGGGGGTTTTGTTGTATATGTTTAATGCACATGCACAACTCACGAGGTTGCCCCCTAGGTGCAACCCTTTACGGCTCTCAAGTACTTGTCATCATGACATGTACGTGTGATGTGGCAGTATAATATACGTATTCGGATCGTATGTTATGCTAGAATGTCGCATTCTCCCCACCTTGAATTGATGCTGTCCTCAGCATCACGCATCTCCCCACCTTGGAAACCTGCATACTCTGCAATACATTTGATGCATATAATTTTACAACACAATTACCCCAAGGTAATATTTAGGTTTAATTTTTATAATCACATCACTTGCTCCATAACATACTACTAGTAAACGTGTGCCTGGCGTTGCCGGGCTAATGTCCTAGCATATATTTTTTCTTGGCCTTTAATATTCTTATGTGCAATATTCTTATGTGCACGTGTTGATATTCACAATAGTATTCTTTACCTATCCCCCGGACCACAATATTAGTCGAGGCAAAAGGGAGGCATAGCAACTTTAAAAGAAAAATTGGATTATTTTTAACATATGTATATATGTCTACTTTTGAGATTAAATTGCAACAATGCAATACATTGCATCCGGCATTTTCAAGTTCAAGTTCATTAATGTAGTTAGAAAATTTTGCCAATATATTTGAAAGGTGTTAACACTTTGATGCATAGCATTTATTAATATGTTAGCAACAATGTTCGAAACATACCTAACGATGGAACTAACTTGCCTTTATATTCTAATAGCCTTACTCTATACGGTACATGATTCATGACAGGCATGGGTAGCGTTTGCACTATAGGTTCCAAGGTTAAATTGAAGGTGCATAATTGCGCTGGGTCAGCAATGGTATATCCCAAGGTTCGTTGTTACAAAGATTGCAGAAGCTGCAAACAACTGCCATTATGCAGCTTGATCAAGGTTGATCAAGGTCGAAGCATCTGTACGTTGAAGCATTGCAATGAAATCATTAATCATCGTGCTCATAATAATATCAATCCTACAAATACAAATGCCAAATGCAAGAATACAAAATAAGCTTAAGAGCCACCTAATAACCCAAATAAATTTGCTTGACCTTATGGAGTGATAACACATTCAAATGCGTCCTTCTCACGAACTGATGTTGGAGCTTTGCTGCAATACCAAAAGAACAATGCAATTGAAAAATATATGGGCTTTGTAACCATATTCATAAAATGTCACTCCTTACAAACACACAGATAAAGCAAGTACAGCTAATTCATGGTAGTGATCCAAAGGCCACAATGGAAATATATGCAATAAATCGCCATTTAGAAATAGTTCATTTAAATTTATTGAACTGTCTTTGCACAGTCTATCTTGGTCTTATACTCTAAAAACCACAATTTTATGGCTGTTGGAATCAGACTTGCCACAATAATGGAGCAAACAAATAAAAAGAAAATGTCTTGGCATTACCTACACATAAACTCGTTGTTCTTTTTGGAGTAGGTTTATTGAAGGGTTGTAGGTCATCTCTTTACTTGGTAGTTACGTAATGGAATAAAAAAAAGTAAAATCGCTTGATAAATATGTCTATGGTACATCAGAGGGATAAGCTGTAAACAAAGTAAAACAAAATGAGGCGGATTAAGCAAAGATAACAAAAGAGGAATAATTAAACAAAGCTAAGAAATAGATGTATGTGCAGGAATTGGGAAACGGATTTGCTTCAATATTTATGGCATTCTAAATATTATTAGCAAGTTGGCAGCATATTTGTCCCAAAATTGAGCAAATAGAAGCTTAAATCTGTTGTGATAATCAAATTTGTCATGATATATACAGAGTTCTTCATCCATGTGATAATCATTTCTGTCATGATATGATCAATTATCAGTGGTGGTAAGATGCTGCAGAAGCTCTCCAATACAAATGCAGATTAGAAAGTACTATTCATGTAAGCCCTGACCAGTAGAAATTATATTGTCCTTGTCAAAATTATATTGCCAGATAGATTGAATAGATAACACTGCACTGGAAACAGAAAAAGTTATTTTCTGATGCCAAAATTAAGTGCTCTTATTCAAATGCAAATTTGTCATAAAGAAGGAATACAAAAACAAACATATCTACCTAGTTCTACAGAATTGTTCCAAATGATATGCTGCTTGTACATGTCTGTTGTTGCTTTCTTGCCTTATTAGTCCCGAACAAAACCTGCAGAAAACAATATGGCAGTATATCAACTCAAAAAGTCCACGTGGCAAGTACATAATTATTGCTGAAAGGGTTAGTTCTTATGATCAATTTTACAATGACCCAACAGTTTTATGATTGTATTCCCAATTCTCAAAAACACAATTCTGGAAGTTTTCAGCAAATATGTAGGTTGATATGTCATATGTTTGGCAAAACATTCAGCTCCATAAAAAATAAAATTGGAAATATTTCAAGCCTATGCAATTGTTTGATATTGGAATGCACTATGTCTATTTCCACCTGATAACATTTTGACAATAACCATAGCACCAAACAGTCTTTAAGGTAACATTTCGACAATATCCATAGCAGTCTTTGAGACAAAAGAGAAGAATATGTATAGTAAAGTAGAAGAAAGACCTTGTAGATGAAGATTTAGAGAGTCGACTGGTCACAAAAGCATACGGAGCCAAATTGCCAAAGCTCAGATGGGAGTCGTTTATAACTTGACCTTCATCTATCAATCTTAATTCCACCGGTGGATTAAGCACAATCCAGAACAATTGCAGCTCTAATGTGCATCCATACCACGATTAGCACTTGCACAAATACTCTATGCACATACATTAAATGGAACGCTTGAAATGCAAAGCTGATACCTCAAGTGATAGAAACCATTAGCCATGTGGAAGAAGATAGTCATATCTCCTGTGTTCCTGTATGATTTTAACCGATATATAACGACTTCCAGATAAATTAGTCAATTAGCTTAATATAAATGAGAGAACAAAACGCCTTGCAAGAACCAAAAACGAAATCCAAAACCCAGAAATGAACCACAGACTATTGTTGAGCAAATATTGAGAATCGAAATGGCCAAAACACAGTAGATTGCTTGAAATCAAAATAGGGCAAATCGCAACAGATAACTGAAATAGAAACAGGGCAAAACATTAGAGCATAAATCAAAACATGGGTTAAACATGCACAGGAGTTTTTTTATTCACGGATTTTCTCAGAACTTCGGAAGAGCTTTCACAAATTTTGTTGTTCGCAGATTGTTTTGAAGAGCTTAGATAAAGTTGGATTATAAGGATGTAGAAAGAGGATATTTACATGCACAGAGCAACCTAACCTGTGGGTTAAACAAAAAGCTTGCTCCAGCTAGAGAGGAATGAACAAAACAATAAATGAAAAGCTAAATAAACAGGAAAACTGGATGCAGCAAATTGAAATTGAAACAAAAAAATTGAAATCTCCCTATTCTGCACCCGTTGACGCTTCCAAAATGGCTAACTGGCATGGCTCTGATGTTATCCCTCTAAAAATAGGGTAAAATAGGGTCGGATCAGATAATAGAGATCAGCAATAAGTTTAGAAGCAAGAAATATAAAAAACAAAGCAAGAATCGTACTGGAGAAACTGCACCATCTCCAACTCGATTGCTCAGCGATTGCTCCAGCTCAAACATCTTGATAAGCCTTCACGTTTTGTAGCACAAAACCTTTGCAGAGTGGATGCCTTTCCTAACCATGAACTAAAATTAAAAGGGATATAATACCTGACGTTTTTCTGTAGCCGAATACTCTTCAAGCTGAAAAAAAAAATGAAAGGGATGAGTAAGACATAGCTTCAAGCTCCAGCGATGAAGCCAGACGGAAAAAAAATAGACCTGCTTGTGGTGGGCGATCCATAAACGATCGCATAAAATTGCTTTGCTTTAGAGCCTAAAACTCTGTCCATTCCCTTGATCATAAGGCGGAGGGTTACAACGTTACAGCACCGCACGTCTCAAACCCTAGCCCCGAACTAAAAAAAATGAAGAGAAACTGAAGGAAAAGAAAACTTTGCCCGGAAAAGATAAAATCGGCGTTACAATGGCCGGAAAAAGCGTAAGCGCTGGCGTTAGCACTACCGGAAAGCCACATTTTAAATAAGTAGATAGTAAGGTGATCTCTCAACCATTACATTATCATTTAATATTCACAAAATTTTATGGTTTGCACACTTATTATTAACACAGTTTCAAAACTCTATAATTTAAAATCCATTTGGTCTCCTTGTAACACATTATGACAAACAAATTCGTGTTGCAAGTCTTCGCAGTGCGACCCTCCTGTCCCTTAGATCATTCTATTGGCCTGGCGGTCCAACACTACGTTAATACACATTCATTTATTATAAGAATGGTTATTAGAGAACCACCCTTTTAATTACAATTAATTTAACTACATGGATGCAAGACTAATCTCCCGGCGTAGGAAGAGGATGCTTCTTCCATCCTGGCCGTGGAGACAGCGCCCTATAACGCCTAGGATGATGTCTAATGCCTACACCTCTCGTCGCCCTTGGCGTGGAGGATGGCTTCCTCCCCGAAGTGGGCATAGACTAGAGGTGCTTTCTTATCGATGCATGATCCTATATGATCCTATATCGATGCAGGTCCGACACTACGTCAGTATACATTTAATTATTTTAAAGTTGGTTGTTAGGGAACCACCCATTAATTACAATTTATATGGATGCAAGGCTAATCTTCCAGTAGAGGAAGATTATGTTTCTTCCATCTTGGCCGTGGAGACAACGCCCTATCATGCCTAAGATGATCACTCATGCCTACACTTTTAGTTGCCTTTGGCATGAAGGGTGGCGTCCTTCCCGTATTTGGGCGTGAAGGTTGGCGTCCTTCCCGTAGTAGGCATTGACTAGAGGTGCTTTCCTATTAATGCATGTCTGAATGACCTCTTATCTCTCAAGGTTGTCTACTTCCGTGGGACGGAAGTAGACTTCTTAATCTAACTTCCACTCACCTATCGGTTCGGTGTTGACTACTTTGATGATGAGTCGACCCTTGCATTGCTCCATGAGTTGTAGGTACTGCTTCTCAAGATCTATTTGTAGTGCCCACGTAGCGTCTTCCACTAGTAAGTGTCCCTTTTCACTAGGCATTGGAGAATTGAGATCTTCTTGTCTTCTTATAGGATCTGACAAGAAGAACCTCTGGAACAATCTCAAGGTGATCATCCATCATTTCCAGTAACTTTGGTGTCTTCAATACTTCCTCTGGATTAGGAGTGTGTTTCTTTAGAAGACTTACTTGGAAAACACTATGGATCTTCAAGTGTGCTGGCAGGTCCAGCCCACCTTGGAGCAAGCTTCTTGCAATTGCCGATGCAGAGCTTCAGCTAAACATTGTCCCCTAATTGCTGATGCAGAGCTTGTCGCTAAACATTGTCCCCTAATTGCCGATGCAAAGCTTGTCGCTATGCTCTTCTGCCGGCTTCTTGCTGCTAGAAGATATCTTCGTACTTCCTCCACCAACTGTTGCATGTCGCCTAGCATCCGTTAACGTCTTAAATAAGCATTACAGTCTTGGACCCCTGCATGATCCCTGATGGACTTCCCTTAATGCATGCAATTACATTAATTACCTTAAGGTAATATTTTCATATTAACATTATTATAATAGTAGTATTGGATATATTGCTTCCAATAGTATTATATTTAACTAACTGTTATATGATAACTTTACGGCCTTTAAGATATGTCATCATACAATTATCGAGACAATACTTATTCTGAAAAGTATTTTAATTATTTATCATATGGCTAGGGTTTATATCATCGGATCCAAGTGTTGAGCATGTGACTCTCGCCCGCTACTTGGTTGGTGATGTATCAACCTTACATGTATACACTTTATATTTGCTATACTTATGGAAAGATAGACAAATTCTTATTATATTTGTCAAGACCCCATGAAAGTTACTTAAATGCCTTTGGAAGGAATTACATCCTTGCGAAGGTTTAACTAAGATTTTATATAATTATTATCTTACTTTATCTCGATACTAAGATAGCTACACAAGACAAAACTATTTATGCAGTATTATGAATTTATCAACAAGACATTAAAGCTTATGATACATGCCCTCATGGAGTGCTATCAATGCCCTGCATAATAGTATACTTAAGATTATATAGTTTATGTGGCTATAAGGGGTTCACAACCCTGAATAATTTAATTAAGAGCTAGGCTACTAGCTCATTCCTAGTGCGAATGCTTTCCCCATGATGCATTCTATCTACACTTAGATGCAAAGCCTCTCCCCACCTTAGTTGTCGCACCCGCTAAGGCTAGAATATACCTCCCCGTTGAGCCGGCGTCGACTAATTTGGAGACGACTTGGCCGTTGTATTGCTTCCATTAATTCGCTCCCCCGCTTTGGTGCAATTGGCTATTGCGTCAGTCTTGCATGCTGAAGGACATATGGACATTAAGCAACTATCCATCTTACGCTCTACCTGCTTTGGCTACTTGCAGAACAAACTCTATTCTAAGGGCTGACTAATTGGATGGCGATTCAACCCCTAAGATATAGGTTGGTTCGTTCCTAAGATTGAGCCTCCATTCTCTTCATAAGAAAATGGTCCTACGCCTCAATGTATCCTACCCCCTCAATTGATGGTGTCATAACATCTCAACTATTCTATATACCTTAAGAGGTTATATGCTTTCTATCTAACGCATTAAATTACTAGCCTTAGCTAACATATTTAACCGTTTCTGATGGATGCAACCATCATGTTTAACATATCTATCCTTAAGCGATGAGTTACTGAATTATTTAGAACAATTCTAAATTGCAAGGTTTTATCATCATGACAATTCCTTTTGGCTCAAAAGACTATGATTAATGTACTTCTTATTTTAGATGTACCTTTCATGTATTATTCAATTTTATATTCTAGACATCCTCCTTTCTTAGTTATTTACTCTCTTGGAATATTCATATCAATTGATTTGATGTCATCGTAACAAGTTGGCCAGACTTGTTAGATTGCTTCTTTTCATTCAAGCGGATTATTCCTTAGAGGTACTAGCTTTATACATGGTCAACAATTATCCTAGTAATGATTCCTTCTTAGCGAAGTGATCAATCTCACCAAGTGGTTTCAATATATTAGATGTCTGTTAACAATCGTGTATAATTTTAGTTACTTCTATGCATTTTCTTCCCAATCGTTGACGCTTAGCTCAACTTTGCCTTCATGAGAAAATATAGAATGCCTTCCAATCCCATTATGGATGTCATCATCCATAAGCCTATCCTATTCGATTATATGATCGTAGCTCCTCATGCCTTCTTGAAGCAACAAGGTAACGTTATTTCGAGTTGCTTATGACTCTGAGCTCCTCCTCGATGTAGAGGTCAACTTTCTTCATTAGAGGCTTCCCATTGATGGTGGTTTTGATGGCATGGTTGACCACTTGAACCCTATTATGTTACTTCCCAAAAGCCTGAAGGTGGTTTCGTTGACAAACATCCTCCACGTTGAATTCTTCATCTTGGCGGCTAAAGGATGCCTCTGGATTCGAATTGTTGTGCCAACTCCATCCTTCGAGTCTTGTATCATGTTGACAGACAAGTGTTGAGGATTGTTAGAGCCTGAACTCTAACCTTGCAAGAAGGATGAAAAACCCAACAATCCAAGCTCAATCTAACAGAACAAGGCAATGCACAACACAAAGAATCATCATCTCCATATCTAGATCAAGCAAAATCCTCACTCTCAATACACCGTCTCCCTCTGTTCTTCTCTCTCTGCTCAGATAATACTGCCCATAATGGCTCCACAATGCATGCGTGCAAATATCCTGCACGCGTGCATGCGGTATATGATGAGTGTGGTGAGTGGTGATCAGTGTGGTGAGTGGTGAGTGGTGACGAATGTGGTGAGTGGTGATCACCCCAACAGTGGCGACCACAGTGGGAAAATGTGCCACTCCGTGGCGGAGAACCCACAACAAAACACACTAATATGGTCCTTGGGATATGTCCCCAAATGACACATTTACATCCTCCTCAAATCCAAATGATTAATACAAACAAACTGGTCCAAAATGACAATGACGAAACAGAGCCTCTGTAACTGTGGCAAACTTTGAAAGCTGATATTTTGAGTTCCAGAACTCCGTTTGACCTGCACCATAGCTCGGTGGATTTGTATCGCCGAAACGCATCTTTTGATATAGGATAGATTGTGTATTATGGAACTGTCACCACCTGTTTTTACAGAAAAACGACCTGCTGTAACCCAAAAGTTCTCCACAAATTCTCTGTAATTAGAGCTATTCCAAATTTGAATCCCTTAGAAGAGCACTACCTTTTCAAAATAAGGCCTGAGATCCTTGCCATTTCTAGGATTCGGCAATAATTCCCCTTCTGGAGTCATCAAATAGAAAGCCCCACCTGGTACTGCTTTATCAATCAGAAATGGGCCTTCCCATGGGCTTTGAAATTTGGATAGATGCTTCTTAGTGGTCCTGCACAACACCAATTGCCCTTCCTCAAATGGATTGACAACCTGTAACTTGTCTTTGATAAGCTTTACTTTCTGTTTATGCCTCATATTGAAGTCTGCTGCTTCTTGTCTCATCTCTTGCAATTGCAGCAAATCATCCATCCTATTATGCACTTGATTTGGAGTTGGAACCTCTCCCAAATTCTCATAATAATGTGGCTCCACAAATGAACACAAAGGAATGTCCAAATGAATAGGCATCACAGCTTGCACTCCATAAACCAATTCAAATGGTGTAAATCCTGTAGCCAACTTGTAAGTACATCTGAAACTCCATAAGGCACCTGTTAAGGCTTCATGCCAATTTCTTTGATTATCCTTCACTGTTTTGGCCAAGATAGCTTTCAGAATTTTGTTAGTAGACTCAGCTTGCCCATTTCCCTGTGGATAATAAGCAGAAGCTTGCACATGTTGAACACCAATCTTTTCTGTTAATTGAGCTACTACTTTTCCCATGAAATGAGTTCTCCGATCAGACAAAAGAATGGTGGGAACACCAAACCGATAAATCAAATTGTGATAAAGAAAGCTTACTGTGGTATTTTCTGGTGCCTTGCCCGATATCGTCCAGCTTCTCCTGAGATTTAGCTTCTGCCTCCGCCTTCTGTAACCATCCGGCTTCTTCCTTCTGTAACCATCTGGCTTCCTCCTTTTTCCTGTAACTGGCTGCTGCTTCCAGAATCGAGGCCCTGCCAATCGTGGCTAAGCTACGTGGCACTGCCCCAGAAGGGCAGGTGATTATGTCGGATCACAATTCTGACCCCATCCAACCCCAGATTCTGCTCCTCCGCCCACTGTTACAGGCCCGTGGCCTAGTCACGTTCAGATGCCCCGCTTTAAGGGTGCTTACATTTTAACCAATGGCCATTTAAATACATTTTAAACCATTGTAACATATTGCTATGACAATATTATAACTTTTAAGGGCTATTTGCCCCTAGATGGCCCAATGGCATTTTAACCATTCTAACCACCCCTATCACAAGGCCCCATGCAAACAAACAATGTTGTAACCACATTTATTATTCGCACGGACCCCGTTACACCCTAGCATAAGATCTATTAAGGTGCACCATTCACTTAGGCTAGAGAATAACTGCGGCCATAACCCTAATGCAAACCGCATTAATTCAATTTGTTAGCACACAACAACATGCATGCAAATTATTTAACAATGGTCTACAAAATATTTTGGACATAACATTACTTCCACCCCCTCCCCCCCTTCCAGATTCTTGTCCTCAAGAATTGGCTCCAGACCATTGAGCCATAACATCCGGATATTGAGTCATGAAACGACGACTCTCCCACGTCGCCTCCGAGACAGGTCTATGCTTCCATTTCACCAGAAATTCCATCTGGTCTCTTTGGCGGATCCGCACTATCCGGGAATTCAATATTCTTTCAGGGGTAGGAATTCTATCCAACTCCACCATGTGTTCCTGAGAAGGCACAATATTCGCAGCTTTCCCCAGAGCTGGTCACAACTGGCTCACATGGAAAACTGGATGAATGTCCACATTCGGTGGAAGTTGCAACTTGAAGGCAACATTACTATATTTCTTCAAAATTTTATAAGGACCACTGTGTCTTGGAGAGAGCTTTGGTTTCTTTCCTGCAAGCAATGGCAATATTGCTTTTCTTTTCAGATTTGCGGGAAAGACCACACGAAGATATACCATCTGACCCTCATGTAGCTCGATCAAGGCTCTCGACAAATTGGCACGTGCCCTTGCCCGATCCTGGGCCTATCTCATATGCAATTGACACAAACCAAGTGTCACATCCATGCCTTCAAGCATACTTATAGCATCATCAGTTTTCAGCCCTTCAAAACCATGTGTCACATCCATGCCTTCAAGCATACTTGTAGCATCATCAGTTTTCAGCCCTTTAAACCAAGCGATACAGGTCCCAACATAGCCACAAATGGGCTAGTTTTGATACTCTGTTGGAACCCGTTATTGTAAGCAAACTCCACAATTGGCAAATAGTCCTCCCATCTGGATTGCTAAGTGGCCACATAAGATCTCAGCATATCCTTTAGAATCTGATTCACTCTTTCAGTTTGCCCATCCATTTCTGGATGATCTCCACGTGAGAACTGAAGAGTGCATTTTAATGCAGAGGAACAATTCACGCCAGAAATTCCCAGTGAATTTCACATCTTGATCGCTTACAATAGCTTTGGGTAATCCAACAGTAGGAAATACATGCTGCATATAAGCCTTGGCTACCGCCAAGCCATCAGCATTCTTTGTCAGAGGTATAAAGCGTGCATACTTCGTCAACCTATCCACAATGACAAGTATCTGGGTATAGTGATGCACAGTACGAGGCAGCTTCACAATGAAATCCATCGAGATTTCACTTCACCTCTCCTCTGGCACCGACAGAGGTTGCAATAGCCCTAGAGTCTTGCCTCGACCTGCTTTAACCTGCTGACAAGTCTCACAAACTTTCACATATTCCTGCACATTCTCTTTCAATCTAGACCAGTAAAACATCATTTAGAGCGATTCATATGTTTCCAACTCACCTCCATGCCCAGCATAAGGTGCATCATGAAATTCGCTCAATAATTGCTTTCTCAAAGTGTCCACATCAGGAACATAAATACGTCCCTTATGATACCAGAGTCCATTCTGGATATCCCAAGCATCAGGTAACTTGGATAGATGTTGCATAGTCAAAATATAGGCATCCAAGTCATATGCTTGTTTAATATGTGACACCAAAGCAATCTCACATTAAACCATCACATTTACTTCCCGAACCCTAGAAAGAGCATCAGCAACAGGATTCTTTTTCCCGGGAAGATGTTCAACGTGGAAATGAAATTGAGAAAGGAGGTTCAACCATCTTGCTTGCCTTGGACTTACCTCAGCCTGGCTTTGCAGGAACTTCAATGGTTTATGATCAGTGTAGACCACAAACTCACATTTATTGCGGAGATAATGTTTTCAGACTTTGAGCACATGAACCATTGCCAATAACTCCTGCTCATAAGTGGAATAGTTCTTCTCAGCAGCATTGAGTTGGCGACTTTCATACGCCACTACCCTACCATCTTGCATGAGAACAACACCAATGGCATAACCACATGCATCTCTGTAAACCTCATAAGTTTTATTCATGTCTGGAATCAACAGAATAGGTGCTTATGTCAACAACCTCTTCAGCATATACATTGTCTTCTGCTGCTTCACTGTCCATTTGCTACTGACATTGGTTTTTAACAACATAGTCAAAGCAGGTGCAATCTTGGCAAATTTCCAGACAAATCTGCGATAATAACTGGCCAATCCCAAGAAACTACGCAACTCGAATACATTCTTCGGCACAGGCCAAGACTGAATTGCCTCCGTCTTCTTGGGATCCACAGCTACACCTTCAGCAGATACAATGTGGCCCAAATATTCCACCTGTGCTTTCAAAAATTCGCACTTTGACATCTTTGCATACAACTTATGATATCTGAGCAGAGTTAGCATAAAACACAAATGATTCAAATGCTCCTCTAAGGTTTTACTATACACCAGGATATCATCTAAAAATACTTCAACAAAAGTATCAAGATATCCTGCAAAAAACCTCATTCATCATTCTGGAAAAAATAACAGGAGCATTCGTTAGTCCAAAAAGCATCACCAAAAATTCAAAATGACCAAAGGTGGTCCTGAAGGCAGTCTTATGTACATCCGACTCCTTCACCCTTATCTGGTGATAACCACTGCGCAAGTCCAACTTAGAAAAATACTTAGCTCCTGTTAATCTATCCATAATCTCATCAATCCTAGGCAAGGGGTACCTATTCTTGATCGTGATCTTATTCAAGGCACAATAATCAATGCACATCCGCATGGATCCGTCCTTTTTCTTAACTAGAATAACAGAAGCATCATAAGGGGATTTGCTAGGTCTCACAAACCCTTTGGCTAACAGCTCATGAACTGGCTTTTTAACCTCCTCTTGTTTCAATATGGACAATCTATAAGGGCTACGAAACACAGGTTTGGATCCAGGCTCTAAATCAATCTCATGTTCAATCTCTCTACTATGGAGAAGACCTTCAGGCAGTTCCTCAAGGAACACGTCCTGAAATTCATATAACAAATCCTGCAATTCTCTCTGGCCTTTTGAATTCTCTATGACCTCCCTATCAGCACTCATATGACATCACTCAAAAGCAGGATAACATTCATCAATAAATAAAAGAAAACATTGATTGGAAGATTTACGTACCAGTTTCTTGACCTGAAGTGATGACACGATCTTGGAAGCTCCCGTCAAAGGACTCCCTTGCAGATAGATCTCACGTCCATCATGCTTCAGCGTCACCTAGTGAGTGTTCCAATCTATTGCAGTAGGCTTAACCCGCTGCAACCATGTTATCCCCAGCACCACATCATACCGGCCAACATCCAAGAGGTCAAAATAAAGCTTTTCCTGGTAGCCTTGAATACACAAGGGCACCCCAACAGCTTTACGATCTTCCACCTGAGAATCGTTCACAAAAGACCCATCTACCTTATATTTATTAGTCTCTACACAAGGTAGGTGCAGTTCTTCCACCAACTTAGAAGATTTAAACATGTCAGAAGAGCCACAATTCAATAACACTACAACGTTTCGGCCCATGATTCTCCCAAGAATCTAATCGTCCAGCAAACATGTCCATGATGTCTTTGCTTGCGGGCTTATCCAGTGCGCACAGCTCTTCCATGGCCATGGCTGAAATCGTCTTAGATTCTAATACTTCTTCAGCCTTTTCAGTCATATTTACTTTCTTTTATCAGCTTTCTTGTTCTGTGGCTGAGAGCATTCACGACTAATGTGCCCAGGCTCCCCACACCTGTAGCAGAAAATCCCCTTCCTGGGACCACCGGACTTAGAGTCCGTCTTACGCTTCTTGGACTTTCCACCTGCAGACTTAGGCTTAGGCTGCTCAGATTTTTTCTTTTTGAAAAACATGTTCTTCTTCTTTCAGAACTTCCGGGACGTCCTCTTAAATGACTCATCCTCTTCCCCAAGTTGACGAGCCAACATCGTTGCACTCTCAAAATCCTCGAGCTTCAACCCGATTATCTGCTTCTTGAGAGCAACACTGGATAGACCACCTAGAGAAATCAACCTACCGAGCCTCGGACAAGTCTCCAACCCTGTGGATATAACCCCGTACCTTATTGATATAAGCACTAAGAGAACATGTCTGCTTACAGTACCGCAGCTTCTCAAGCGTATCACGAGCATCATGCTGAGGTGCATACTCTCAATAAAGTATTTCCTGAAATCGGATCAGGTATTCACCTATTCCTTCATGGTAGGACCATTCCACCAACTATAGGCGTCCGATTTCAGACGCATCTGCGCAATGAACAACCGCGCCTTATCACCTTTATTGGTAGCCTCAAAAAAGGTCTCTAGCTTGTCAATCCTAACCATCGTTTCCTCAGCACTTCCTTTCCCATCCCAATCTGGGATCTTTGTGCGCTCGAGACTGCGGATGTCCTCCTTGCTCAATCCGGAACCCTTCAATAATTGCTCCACATCAGCACTAGTACCAAATACATCCGGGTCCACCACCAGTACTGCCGGAGACTTCCCCTTCTCCGCAGACTTCCCTAGGCCATCCGTGCCAGCAAGGGTTTCCAATACAGTTCTCATAGCAGTCTGGGTGTCTAATACAACCTTGAGGCTCTGCTGCACCCCCAACAAGTCCTCGCTCCACTTCGTCTGCAAGGTCTCCAGGTTCTTCTAGGTTTCCTGTACGCGAGCAGCTAGCCCTCGTACATCAGGTTCCTTCTCCATAAGAGATGCTTGTCCCGCTACAGCATGTGCGCCTGCACTAGTCTCACCATGCTCCATCTCAGCTACTGAAGGTCCAAGCCACAACTCAGGCTCTGATACCACTGTTACGAACCAAAATTTTAGTACCAAAAATTTCGATTTGTATTCCCATCAAAACATCAGAGTACATAGAACAAGTACTGCCTCCCACGAGGCTATATACATAAAAGCCACATATAAGTGCCCAGTGTCATGTTAGCAATCGAGCTTAGAAAATCTAGGTCAAGCATATCTGGTGGCAACCGCTCAACCTTAAACCAACATGGTAATCTTATGGACAACATAAGATAACTATATACACGTATGCCCCTCCAGCTATCAGACAGCCTGCACAAGCTTCCACGTGTTAGTAACATGCATAAGAGTTATACAGCTATCAGACAGCCTGCACAAGCTTCCACGTGTTAGTAACATGCATAAGAGTTATCCAATAGTGTCAACATGAAGCAATGACTGACGGACTGCACGCGCACACATATAGAATCCACCACATGCACCATAGCATCTGCCAAGCAGACACTCCCCGCCATATCTAGACAATACGTCGTCTAGAACCCCCGCGCTGGTGGATCCAGTATAGGAGAGAAACTGCAAGCATCACAAGAACCTAGGCCGTTGGGCTGTTGGCTACATCCATCATCGTCCCATACCAGTGACGGGTTTCACCTCACCAACGTTCCCACGATCCTCAATTAGACAAGCTACGCTCATCTAATCATACTTGCATAAACTCTCTCAGGTAAGTACCTATGTACCTACCCCAGTATCCGAAGATACTCTAATAGTGAAGCATGGCTCCACAATGGATGTCTTGCTTTCACTGGGCTGTTGGTAGACATAGGATATTGTCCCATATCAATATCTTTCGCCCACCTCACCAGCACTCACAAGTATCCCATGGAGTAAGCAAAAGCTCCTGGTCACAGAAGGAATGGTTTACTATGAAGTTCCGGCCTTGTAACAGCTTGTACCCATAACCATGGCTAAGCACCACCTAGTGCATCAAGACCATATCCTGGTAATCAGCTTAAGCTCATTCTACAAGGTTTCACAAGGAGGGTTCAGGAAGGCATCATAGAAGCAGACCCTCTTTCGTTTCATATGATCTTTCCCACAAAGAATATACATGACCCTTAATTTACCCAAGGTACTCATTAAAGGCTTGCTGTAACACAACAGACCACCACTGTGGACCTGCCATCTCCGAGGCTTAGCCAGTTCATGTTCATGGCTTACCAGTAGTAGGAATCCTTTGACCCCCGAGCAGAGGTTCTATATGGTGCCTTGCCCAAAATCGCCCAGCTTCTCCTTGGATTTAGCTTCTGCCTCCGCCTTCTGTAACCATCCGGCTTCCTCCTTCTGTAACCATCCGACTTCCTCCTTATTCCTGTAACTGGCTGCTGCTTCCAGAACCGAGGCCCTGCCAATCGTGGCTAAGCCACGTGGCACTGCCCTAGAAGGGCAGGTGATTCTGCTGGATCACAATTCCGGCCCCATCTGACCCTAGATTCTGCTCCTCCGTCCACTGTTACAGGCCCGTGGCCCAGTCACGTTCAGATGCCGCGCTTTAAAGGGTTGCTTACATTTTAACCAATGGCCATTTAAATACATTTTAAACCATTGTAACATATTGCTATGACAATATTATAACTTTAAGGGCTATTTGCCCCTAGATGGCCCAATGGCATTTTAACCATCCCTATCACAAGGCCCCATGCAAACAAACAATGTCGTAACCACATTTATTATTCGCACGGACCCCGTTACACCCTAGCCTAAGATCTACTAAGGTGCACCATTCACTTAGGCTAGAGAATAACATGCGACCATAACTCTAATGCCATTGTTAGCCCGCAACAACATGCATGCAAATTATTTAACAATGGTCTGCAAAATATTTTGGGCATAACATCAATCACTATTATATAACCATGGCATACGTAGGTCTAAAAATTTCGGGACACTTGCACCTATTAGTAGGGAAGCCTGGATTATTCTTGGAGGCATCACACCAACCCAAATTGATGCTACTAAGGTTGCAGCTGAAAAGATGGACAAATTTATTAAAAAGGACAAAATTAAATTGGCAATTGATTGTAGATACTTTGATAAAACTTGTAACGACGAGCCCTATCATCAGTCAAAAAGGACATCAAGCATATCCCACTGAAAGAAGGGACGATTTCTACGTGAAAAAAATGTGGAGGACTTTATGCCCATACCTAAAGTGTGGTTGTGAAAACTGTGGCAAAAACTTCAAAGACAAAAAGTTGCAACGCAGAGACATCATGGCATGGATTGAGCATGCTATCTAGTATATGTTTAACAACCTTGATGATCTTTTTCCTAACATATCTGTTGCTGCTCAGATGTTCTCTTTCACTAGCCTTCTCAAGACTACTTTCAAAAAGAGCATTTTGGCCTATTTATCATACTTAGAAATGAGGAACACCTTTATCTCTATGACAATGGATCTGGCAGTTGACCCATGGGCAGACTTTAAGCTCAACATGTCAAAATGTAAGATGATTGAGATAAGTGAGAAAACTATTAAACCAATTAGTTTTCTGAAAAATACAAGGGTCCCTACCCCATCATATCCTGGCAAAAAACGGTACAAGCAAGAAGCTGTTCCAATACCAATATTAGTTATCCGCCAAGAATGACCATTGCTCCAAACAATATCACAAAAAAAGAGACTGATTGTGATTCAATTGAATACTTGGGATCCATTAAAAATGTTGAAGCCTCAGTCAACAAAGCTGTGCCTCAAATTGAAGATCGTATTGCTGGTACACAAGGACAGAAACTCAAATATTGAGGTATTTACTATTTGATTGATCTTGCATATTGAATCTTTAAAATATGCACAGAAAACATGAGGGATCTTTGCTATAAACCGTTTCCTGTCTTTGCTACAGACAGGACTATCTCGTGTCCTTGCAGCAACCCTACTCTTTCAGAATACATTGATGCAAGAACGGGACATGTTTGCACAACAGACCTCAGGATTGTACATAATAAAAAGCTTAGAAGGCTTTTCATGAAAGGGTTAAACCATATTCCCAAGAAGATGGATGATTTTAAGAAAGAATTAGACAGTACTTGTATGAGTCTGTTTTTGGCCCACAAGTATGCGTTCCCATTCATCAAGGAAGATACCATAGCCTTTATCAGAGATAGGCTCATAAGCACTGTTATTTATTGTATCAAAATGGCTTATAAAAATGATTGTTCTAGATGCTTTGCACTCAATGATTCTCTAGTCATTTGCAACCTAGAATGGTTAACCAAGAATTTTTATATATCTGACGTTGATAAGGCCACCAATAACCCAGCTTTTATCTGCCCACAGTTCATTAGGGACCTTGCTATTAAAAGACTAAGTAGCAAGGATTTTCTCCTTGTTGATAAATGTCCTGAAGCAATTAACGATTTGATCAAAAATGATATTATCCAGTTAACAAGCATCAATGTTTTTGAACACGAGAGACTCCCATATCTACTGGATATCTATAAAGTACACAAAAATGACTTTCGCTGGATCACAAATGCTCATGGTACGCTGCACACTGAAGTATCACAGGTCATTACAACAGTTCTCAATAATATTCTATAATTATGGCCAGAAATTTCTAAATGGGCATGTGCTAGAGTATGCACCATACTCCCTGGTAAAGTGTCCCCTAACTGGATTGTTGCATCCATATACGATGTACTTCTCAATCTCCCCAATAATATTCATGAAGTCTTCGTAGCAGACCACCAAATGCTACGAGAACATTCCATTACATGGTGATAATGGAATCTGCCAAATTATGGAACTGATTTTTGAGACCACTTGGCTATACATGAAAAGTGTCAATAAACACTTTGATTTTTGGGTGAAGAAATATCCAAACAGCCACTATATTAGTAAATGGTTCAAGCATGTTCCACAAGGCAAGTGCTGGAGCAAAATTGACCAAGGTAATTCTTCAAATACTAACACTTGACTCTTAAAAAATTGTTATATTAATATGGGAGTTGGCATTTGGAAAAAAATATGTGGAATACCTATGGAATGTTCTTGTAGCCCATGCTGGTGTAATTTATATCTAGCTTGGTTCGAAATGAACTTCATAAAGGACCTTGCTAAACAGGGAATATACAAAGAAATAGAATTGTTCAGGTATAATTTTAAGTAACTGCCCTATTATTAGAAATTTCCTGAAAAACTCATTTATTGATGATATCAAACAGATACAAATTTATGACATGGACACCCTGGGAATCAAAGAGGAAACAATATTCAAAGACATTAATGGTCATGACAAGTATTTCGGTTTCATGGCCAACTTTCTCAACATGACCATAGAGATTATCAGCAGAGAATTTGGCATTTATAGGACCTACAAGTTCGACAAAAGGGATAATCTGCCTTTTATTGCACTGAAATATGTTCATGCAGACAGCTCAAACCATACCATCAAGAGTGTAATGTGATTCTATCATAGATAATGCCATATTTGTATAACAACTCATGCTATGCTTCTGCAACAGAAGACATAATTGCCTTACTCAACTGCTCATCAACAATGGTTTTGAACGTAATGGACTCAAAAGGAGAGTTATTCGCTATATCCATGACAATGAATTCCCTGGCCTCAAGTTTGATAAGGATGCTTTACTACAAAATATTAAATGCAGATATTAAAGGTATTTCTCCTGGTATGTGCAATTCTTTTACTTCAATTATCTTATAGGGTTTTGGCATGACCTCTACTAAGTAGTAGGGTTGGCCTTCCCTGCTACTACAGTCACTAAAATTGAGGTCAAAGCCACCCTACAGGTGGTGGTAGGCTTTTTTTTTATAATAAATTAAACATATTCCAGTTCAAAACTCTTTGATGGGCAGGGACTTTGTGTCTCTGAACTAATAACATAGGCAATATAACCATTCATTAAGGAAGTATACTAGAGATTCCACTTGGATTTTTGTCTACACCTTGTGCTAGGCGACCACAATATCAAATGTTAGACTCTTGATTTATAATACCCATAGTAACATGTTACATATTCTTGCATGGATTATACTTTATTTAGATAGAATTAGTTATTTCTATCTCTCAACTTCAATTTGGTTACATAAATAGACTTTGTGCTGAGTAACCATACTATGCTGTGTTGGATTGTATTGCTAGGATGCCTAATGACCCTAGGTGGTCTATTATGAAAACTTTAACAGATTTAAACAGTTGATCACTTCACATCCTAATCTAATCTGCTAGCTGATAACTAGTCTGGCCCCATACACTTTGTACAATGGCGGCTGCTACATCACACCTAACCTGAATTTGACATTTCCAACCATTATACTCCGTATATAAGTTATTCCTAACCTAGAGAGTAGTTTTTTCTCATGCTCATATGGAGAATGGATCTTACCTTACAAGCTTGCTGACTGCCCGGTTAATCCTCCTGACATGGTGAATGTGACATTTCTCATGTATTTCCACACAATTTCCTACTGATCCGATAAGATTGTTTTTCTGGATCTAACCTATATTCCAGTAACAAATATGCTTGACGAATTTTTCTTTGGCGTGTGGGTGCCAGTAACTAGTCGTCTAGAAGCTTCCTTATCCTAACTTAGGGTTCTGATTGATAATTTAGGAATTCCAATTTTATTCAAATGTGGAACTCGAATTCAGACCAAAACCCTCTTACATCTAGTTCAAATGAAGAAGCTTTGAGAGAGGAGTTCCTATAGGCAGAATTTCTAGCTTGTTTATCCGACTCTGAGTTTGCCTATTCTATCCTATAAGGGAAGTAAGGGTTAGAAGAGAAACTCATATGGAGCTAAGGCCTTTAATGGCAACAAAAAACATAGTGGCGACTCCAACAGTCTACCCAGTAATCTTCATGGCAAAGACTCTATTGCTGAGTTATCTATAGTTGAAACACAAGAAGAAGAAGAGAATTCTTCTGATCAAGAAGAATTTCAGGTATTTCTTTTAAGTCTTAACCTTTAATCCGGTTGTTTACTGGAAATAGTCTGGATAATTAGCTTTGCTTGAGTTAATCAAACATGGACCTGGGATATTCTGCCATAATACAGGTCTATTTATTCTTGCTATGGCCCCAACTGAATTTCAGATTGTATTCCTTTGTTTTCTAACTGTGAACATCATTTAATAATACTTTAAGTGCTAGTCTCTTTTTCTACCTTGTTTCTCAAGCATGCAGGGCAAAAGGTTACAAAGGTTGAACGGTGATAAATCGAGAAGTCTCATTGTACCTTCATGCATTACCATTTTTATGCTAATATCATGTTGTTTGGCTGCAGGTACCGAGCTTCTCCTGCCTTTGTCATTTTTTTGTTTCTGTTTTGCTTGAAGATAAAGGTTTTCTGGAGACTGGAGTGGACTGCATACTTAGTATAATGAAAAAATTGATGGTGACAGCAGCAAAAACTATGGTCTTTCTTTCTCCAACTCCTGTTTCTCAGGTGGTACCTTTTATTTTTCCTAAGTGAATGTGTGGCTCAAAGCATAACTGGTAACTATGCAATATTTTGCTATACGCTGTTTGTGCCCCTTTAATGATACAAAGGCCTTTTTATTTGGTTATTTTGTCTGATAGGCATTGGATATCTTAGATTTACTGATACATATTTGCTGCTCTTGTTTCTCTTACCATGCAACTTGAAACATCTATGATAGTTTTCGAAACATTGTATCTTGTGTTTTTAATATTATACCATGGAATTCTAAGCTTGTAAAGTGTATCTAGTTTAAAAATGAGTTAGATTAAGATGTATTCATTCTGAGCACAAATGGGCATTGGGTTTAAATGGTTTACTTATGGCTTCCCCTCTTTTTTATTAATTACTTTTGCACTTCTTGCTTGCTAAATGGCTTATTTCCAGAATACTACAATTAGGCTTGCATGAGCTGGTCTGTCATGTGGTTCTATCTATTTTTACTCCATACACAATGTTTTGACTACTGCAACACAACTTCATTGCTATAATAATCAGTCTAGTATTCATAAATAGTTTCCTAGATAATTTTGCAGTTTGATTGGATGCTTTTTATAAATGTTAAATGCATATATTGGACCAGACATATCGAATGCATTTTTGTTCATACTGTCTTCTACATTTGAATATGAAATGAACATTTGGACTCATTAATGGCTTTAGCTTAAAACGACCATGTCTTTATTTAAAATAGCACATAATTTTACCCGAGTGGCTTCTTTCCACAGTTTAATACTTATAATAGCTTAATGATTTTTGATAGGTTTAATAGGCCTCTAGGTTTCAATATCTTTTTGATCACATCATACACTTGTAAACATAAGAATTTTGTTTAAAGGAAACAATTGATAAAGCTAATAGATTACAGGCACCAGATTTGAATGCACGTTCAAATTATTAGATTGATAAGACAGTGGAGGGATTGACTGAAACTGATGCTTGGCCTAGGAATAGAATAGAATAGAATAAATTTTTTAACGTCCACGGAGACCAATAGGTCATGGGACCCATACAATGGGCTAGTACAATCATTACTACTAGGATTAAAAAACCCCTGCCTCGAAAGGTTTTCAAGGGAAAAACCTTTGCAGTAATGATGATACTAGACAAGCGGAGATAATGACTACTGAGGGCTCAGTAATTGCTGACGTTTATCTAGAACCTCAAGTATGTATAATGCCAAGTCATGCACAGATGGTGCTCTGAGAAGTTGTGGAAGCGTGGAATGGAATGCTAAGGTCAAAAAATGTTTTCGGACTATCTCAAAAGCAGGGCAACTCAGAAGAGTATGGCTTTCATCTTCAATAACCTGTAACTGGCAACATGCACATAGTCTCGCTTCTCGCGGCAATTGCGGCCGCTCCCATCTACCTGTCTCAATCCGTAGCCTGTGGGACCCCGTGCGAATTGATGCAATAGCTACAAGCTTGTTCCTGGACAATGAAGCGAGCAAATAAGCTTGGGGCCCTGGTGCCAAGGTGGGATTTATATATGCATGATAATGACCAGTTTTCACTTGGGCCAAAGTAACTGCGTCCCATATCTTTTGAGAAAAACGACCATTGAGATATTGTTGCAAAAGCTCAGGATCAGAACTGGCAAGCATCAGGCAGTGCTCTGGTTGCACAGCCCAATGGGCAAACCATGTAGTGCAATGCTCTTTCCAACATCGTTTCAAACGCTGAGGAGATTCAGCCATGGCAAGTGCAAGAACAGGATACCTAACTCGGATTGGCCTAGCTCGGATTGGCCTAGGATTCTAGGCCAATCTGAGTTTTTTTTTTTGCTCTTGAAGGAACAAAAGCAAGTTTATTAATCACAGATAGACATTACAATATATACAAATTGCGTCTAATTGTGCAAGCACAAGAAAACGCTCCCAAAGCACGAGCCTGAAGCATTATGTACTCACTCCAGCATAGAAGACTAATGATAGGAATTAATTTGAAGATACTGAATCCAAATACGGTCTCTCACTTCTTCTCCGAGGGAGGAAGAGTCATAAGCCATCGGTATCTTAGCCTGGGATACAACAATGATTGCATGAACAGGTGAATAAATGCCTTGGAAAATGTGCAGCCTACGACGTTCCCAAATTAACCACAGTAACCAACCAGACTTAAGATAAAATGCCTTCAGCTTATCTGGGGCCCATGCTAAAAGTTTACAGTTCACCGTGGATTATCTTCACCATGCAGATTTCTCTGACATATCCCCTCTATCTGTGGTGGTAACTTCTGTGTTCTTGTTTGACATTGCAGGTTCGAGCACATTCCCACCTCTCCATGGTATAAAATATTCCCACATGGGTATTTTTTCAAGTGGAGTGCTTTGGGTTTGTTCATGGATACATCCATCTCTTTGCACGTAAAAATTGCTTCTTCCAATAAGCATTTTCAGCTTCAAAAGGATAAAGTAGCTTCTCTATATCCGGATGCATTTATATGATTGTAAGCAAGTTTTGCTCATGTAGAATGTCTCATTTGGAATCAACTTACTCATACATGTTCGTATACATGTGTTTATAGAATTTAACTCTGAAGATATAACTAATGTATAGAATAGAATAGTATAGATATAATAAAGGCTCTTTCTGTTACACCTCTTCTTTGCTTCCTCTTTAACATAAAGAAATGCTTTGTATGATATTGCCATATAAACAAGAAGAAGTTCATAACCTAGCAAAATAACGTGGGATATACGAGCCTTCTGTAGATAGATTATAAATATTATGTTATTTGGTGTCTCTAGGAATGTGAAATATGTGAAGAAGAATGCGTTGATCCCATTATGGTTAAGATGAGGACTCATAGTTGTGTTATTTGCAGGTTTTATGGAACAAAACAAAACTGCAAGCACAAAATCCCAACAACCCAGACTTGGACTCTTAGTATCCAATTGCTCAAATCCAGATATCATGTTTGTCACTTCATTTTTCAACAATCTAAATAAAGGTCTTTTTATAAACATTAGAATACTTTCGAGAGAAAAACCTTAACAGTAATAGGCCCCTCTCATTGAGCATTGATTTAATTTTCTGGTCGACAAGCTGGACAGTTCAACAAGGTGTTCTTTAAGGTTCTCTTTTCATTGGACCCTAGCAGGTGTATGGTAGCCTCATCGCCCTTTCTCTGGGTACCCTTGGACTCTGCATCTCCCTTGGCCTCTTCCCTACACCCAGGTACTCAGCGCCGGTGGATTGCTGCAGGGGTAACATCCATCCGTGACTGGTATTGGGAGGGTCATCTGGCGCCGTGGGAGTTTTTTAGGGAGAGATTTGGCCTTCGGCGGTGGGACATACGGACCTGGGCCAGAATTGCCAATGCTATTCCATTGCAGTTGTCTTCTCAAGTCAATCGCATTTGGAAGTCGCATAGTGGACTTGATGCATCTCAGTTTGTAGCATCGGCTTATGGGCTCCTAGCGCTTCAGGACACGTCGCCGCCTTCGGATAAGTGGTTGCTTAAGCTTCCAGGGAGTAAGTGGCCCGCCATGTGGAAGTGGGTGTGGAATACATTGCCTCCTCCTAAAATCCGTACCCTTTTGTGGCAGATCTTGCACCGTAGCCTCAGGGTGAATGTCCGAGTCCACAGGTTCAAGCCTCAGGTAGCGGAAACACGCCCTTTATGTGGGAGGCGACGTGAGTCCTATGCACAGAGGTAGGGGCAGCTTGGTCCTGGGTGAGAGCCCTCTTTGGGACTTCACTATGCAGTCAGAAGATTCTCTTGGGAGTCCTTCCTAACAGGTGGCAGTGGCCAAACAACAGGCGTTTCATTTATGCAGAGCTTGGCTTTTGTGGCTGATTTGGAAAAGCGAAGGTCTTTCAGAATGCAGTGCTTAGCCCTTTTCGGTTGGTTCCAATCTTGAGGCATAAGTTGTCGCAGGCTTACCAAGTCTCAAGCTTATCTGGCACAGTTAAGCGGGAAATTTGGTCGACGTTCCTACAGATTGTGGATCATGATGGGCGCTTCATTTCGTAGCACCACACTTATCATTGTACTTGATCGCATTCTAGTGGTTTAATATATTCTTATATTCTTCAAAAAAAAACAAGGTGCTGCACACAGAGGGTTGCCCTCCAGTTTCTTGAGGGTGAAGTGGCCTAAATTAAACCGTGAGGTCATGTTTTCACAATCTATTTTTAAATTAATGTAGACTCCTACCATGCCATCTTGAAAATGTACATTGTTTAAGTTATGGCACATAATTTTCCATTTCCATATTCAAGTTTAGTGTACTCACATAATTATCCAAGACAAACCTCTCTATTTTTATGAAGTGTATATACCGAGCATATGCATATGATTATCGACCAGAAGAACCAATTGACTGTGCCTACTAGGCAGATTTAATGTCCGTAGAAGACTCCTGAACATTGATGTTGAAACATGCAACATGCAAGACATGGCACCGAGACATATTAATATGAATATGCATTGATGTGCATAATTTTGTATACAAGAATATCCACGTGGAGCTCTGCGCGGAGGCCAATTTTCTGGCCGAAATTTGCGACGCGTGGACATTAATGTGACGTGAAATTTGTGGTGGGGTGAAATTTGTGGTGGGGTATTTTCTGCTGACGTGGCTAATTTTATTGTTCACAATTTTGGTCTGGTCGGTCGAGCTCCGGCTATGGCATCGTCGTGACGCCAGGGCTCTTGTTTGCATTTTCTGAAGCGCCTCGCCCCTCTTTTTTTTTATGCAATTTTCAAGTACAGCGCCTGAGATTTTCATAGTTTTTGAAGGATGTTTACTTCCTTGTGTCTTTCCGGACATTTTTGTGGTTTTTTAACTGGAGCGTCTCGTTTGAGTAAGAATCTCTTATTCTTGCATAAGATTTTGGTATTCTTGGTTTTGACCTGTTATTTTTTGTTCTTTCAGCAAGTGCACCTTCAACTGCAACATTCACAGTGCTAGGATGACTCTGACAACTTGTAGGAGGAATTTTGTGTAATGTTTTTGCTATGAATCTGGTTTTGAATGTAATGTTTCTGCTATATTCAATGTATCTGAACGGACTTGAAGAGTTCAACGCAAAAGAATGGAATTCTATCTAATTTCATTGAATGAAATGTGTCTAATATCTCATTGAATGTTATTACTGTATTTGAATAATATGGGATCAAGAAATGACTGTAAAACATAGCTCCGAGAAATGACTGAAAATGGCCTGCAAGAATCATTGATTCTTGGAAAGAATGTGTGCCATGTGGCACACAGGGATTGGCAGACGGGGCAGGAAATGCCCTATCCAAAACCTATAAATGTTGGAAACCTGTGCATTTGCATAAACAGTAACTTCTAGGCCATTAGAACTATGAACTTGCATACAATAACTTTTAGGCCATTGGATCATTTTGGGAACCTGTAGATTGCAAGTGACCACGTGTATGAGTTGTTGATGTCCATATGAGTTGTTGATGTCTATGCCTTGCTAGGCATATGTTGGGAAATGCTAAATGATACCAAGAAGGACTCCATTATGCAAATATTGTAGAATATGTAATCTATTAGCCTCTATGTCGCATAAATATAAATATTTGAAATGAGTTCTTTAGCATGACCATGCCCATTTATGCTTGCAAACAATATTGTCAATGATGTGTGGCCATGCATTTTGCTTGTGTATATTTATGGTCTCCACATTTTCATACGTGGTAATAATTTTGTTCCAAATTGTAACATCACAAAAATTCCCTTCCATAATCTTTGCAACAAGGTTTTCCACTACATCATTTTTATTCAAACAAGCTGCAGGAGAATTCAGAACAACTAGGTATATTCCAGCATACCCACGTAAGCGAGGGTTTGCGTCCCTAGGGGCAACCCAAAAACGTTCACTTATCAAGAATTTCTGTATAAGTGCATGTAAGTTTTAGGTCAGTATAAAAGGAAAATAATGTTAAATTTGTCATGTTGTGAAGCTAAAAATTATGGATATAAGATCAAAGATTTGCTTAGTGTGTTCTTAGATTCTCTTGTATATTTTGCTTCTCTTGCATACTTTGCATGGATTGACTTAAAGCTCTCTATGGAATGCAAGTTTATACTAATATGCCATAAAATAAGAACACTGTCAAATTCATGGCGTAATCAATCTAAAATTCGTGATGCAAGATTTGGTGAAAGTTTGCTTAGATTCTCTTGCAAATTTTGCTCAGCTTTTGCTTGTATCTATTGCACGCTTGTATGTTTACATGGATTGACCTAAGAGAGGAATTCTTAAACAAAATAGAATGTATCCTTGCACTAGTGTAAGTTCTGAATATAAATATATGCTCATAAATGCAATTGCAAGCAATCCCAATCTCACAAACTCCTCCGGATCAACACCTTGAGAAGATAGAGCATGCAGGGAAAATGGCAGCATAAAGGCAGGATCATATGGCACATTCTCATCTGCTAAATTCCAGCCACTGTTATGGTCTTTGTCTTCTAAGCTCTGCAAATAGAAAGAAAAAGCTTCATAAATTTTTAACAATTGCAGAATTCAAACTAAGTCTTTGATCATTTGACCACATCAATTATCTTATGTTCCTGCCATCTCATCAGCCTAAATTATCTCGTCTGTAAGGGTGTCTATCTAGGCTGTTTCATTTTGATTTCACATTGACAAATTATAAAATCTGATTTTGGATGGAGAGCTATTTTGGCTGGAGATTCACCGCCACAAAGGAAGATAACATGGAAACAACTGTGCGCGATAACTAAGGCCTTTGATCATAAATCATCCGTGGGCCAAAAGGGCGTCTAAGTCTATACTAATGGAGAGCATATTGTTTTTCATAGATACAACAGAGAAACATGTACCACATACACACACAGCTGACCATAACAATAATAGAAAGGAACTTTACCAAATCTGGCCGTGCGAGAAAGTGCCCGCCTTTTGATTGGAAAAAACCATATAGTAATTCCACACCTCTGTGGGTCAATGCACAAATCTTCCTTGTATCTCCTTTTACTTAACCTCATTACAATATTCCTTGCTCATTGAATCAGTCCCTTGTAACTTTGTTTTTGTTTCTTCAGTTCTTTTCTTTAAAGCAAAGATAACCCCATAAGTAATCTAGTCCAAAGAAGACTGTCAAAAGCCATCCCCTTGTTGAAGCTCAATTTCTTGCATCAATTTAAGAATTTCCAAGTCTCATCAACTCATTGTAGCATTATATGTCGCTAATAGTAATGCAAAAATCTCTTTAGATGACAAGTGTTCGAAGTTTTTGATTACTCTCATGTGTTTCAAAACCAAACAAAGACCCTTAATAGCTTAATTATTTCGCCCTTTTTTCATGAATAGTACTCTCCAACTCGGGAGTGCAAAGAATGTTATTACTACAGATGGTAGTCATTGCGGCAGACTCATCGATGATGCCACTAGACACAAGATGGATGAGATGGAAGAGAGGGACGTGCTTTTTTGACACTTCTAAAATGACAATTCTTTCTTGTCAAGAAGAGTTGTCAGAAATCTGAATGGCTTAGCAAAAATCTGTTGCATCTGGCTGCTTTGCTTGTACACAAAACAAAGCAAGCATTTTAATGCAGAGTTCCTCAAGACCACCTCAAACAAATTCCGCAATCCCCCATTAGAATAGTCTCACCAAATCTATAATACAAAGACCAACTTTGTCAATGACATCACACGGTCCATGTATTGACACATGCAGCTATCCAAATCAAGATTATCAACTGTGCAGAAAGAGCTAAAAAGGTTCTATTCAAGGAAACCCACTAAATCACACTCTGCAATTGAGTGTTTCATTCCTGTTGCCTCAACATCATCTTTAGTCTGATCATTGGACATGAACAAAAGATTTTTATAAAAATAACTTAGGGTATCAATCATGGCACCCATAAATCTTATCAACATCTTGTTTTTTCTTCGTGAATCACATAAGCCTGTTTGTACTTCTGAACCTCCCTCAGAAAATAGCAATAGAAGGACGATTCTTAACTTAGCAACTACCTTGCAAGTCAAAAGCTTTCATAATGGTCTGCTTTCAACAGGTACGGGGCCAAGCAAACTAGCAGACTTTGGGAGTAACAGCTTCAATAAACGATGTATCTCCTTTGCATTTGGTGGATGTAGACGTAGGCACTGAGTTAACATGCTTATAAAAACTGCAATTAGAGTTCATAGAATGATTTTACATCTGTTGGCATTTCCACCTTATCATCGGTTAATAAATTGTCAAATTCAATCGAGCATTCATTGATCCATGAGTCAACAGATGCATCCCAATCTTTTATACATTTCAGAACTACTTGCATGTACACCAGACACATCCCGAGCACAAGAAACAGTTTTGGGTGCATTAATCAGATAGTAATTAGCTGATGACAAAAGCAATAGCAAATCATGGTCAGACATATTTATATTATCGGTTTTGGGAGATAAAATGGTGTTTTCCATTGCCATAGCTGCCAAATCCACGTCTATTACATCCTCTGAAGGGCATTCTTTGCCAACTGAAAACATGTGCCCAAACTCAAAGAAGTGAATCGTGTTTGTTTGTATCAACAAGAACACAATTCTAGCTTTCAACTTGCTAACATTTTGCATGCATTGCCTTAAAAGTCGTAGTGGAGTATATTGTGCAAAATCTAGGAACAAAGCACCCAACAAGTTTCTTCTTGTGGCAAGGACTTGCAGAGCTGAAAGAAGACAGTTGGTCTGGCCGCTTCGAGGTCTCATTCATTGCCCAGCTCGGCAACTTTTCTCAGATATATCGATACAAGTCCGATAAGTATTGGTCCAACTCGATTTACTACCTTTTTCGACTTCTGTTTTTGAGACATGTGGCAAATTCTTGAAAACCACAATTACAAGATAAATCCACGAGACTTAATCGACAAATGATCCCTTTGCATACTATTTGGAGTGGATCAAGCGGTTTTCAAAGAAAGGCAAAGATTCAAATACTTTTTACAAGGTTGAGAAGCATCTCTAGTTCTCGCATAAGGAGCCAAAACAAAGAATGGCATAGACAAAGCAGATGATGGAATAAAATTATGATAACCCGAGCTCTCGCCAAGTTGGGATTTCAACATGTTAACCGGTCTGAAAATAAGACGCCTAGTAAGGTCGATACCATATCAACCACACCTTTGTTCGATTCTCCGGTTTCAAAACCATAAGATTGCAAGAACATTGCAACAATGGCAACAAGATGCCGGTCTATGCAATGCACCGCATCTCCTATAGCTGCAGCTTTTTGCATCACATCCTTTAGGACAATATTTTCTGCCTCATTATATTGGAAAGGCCAAGAAGACCAAGTTTCCATCTTAATAGAGCCATGCAAGTTAAGAAAAAGGGAAACCATGGGATGAGTCAAAACATCCTTAACCAACAAAGACTTTTCTGCTTCATCGACGTTTGGATCTTTGATACCAAGTAGAAGATATCTAACAAATTCACAACACACGCCCAACTCGCTTACACACATCTATGTATTCTCTCGGATGAAGCAAATTTAGACTGTACATGCAAAATTTTAGGATGGATAGGATGACAACACGAGTTTCATTCTTAGGTACTTTTCTTAGAGAGAGCATGAGGGACTCCTTTAAATAGGGATCAGCAAGTAGTCTTGCTTCTTTCATGCCAACAATGCCTGTGAATAGGACATCAAATGGACAAAAGGCATAAAAGTATAGAACCAAGATACCAAGATTCGGTTTCTCTCTTTCTGGAACCAACCGAGAAACCATTTCTTTCTTTTGTTAGAACCTACAGATATTTCTTCCAAACCGGATGCCAAAAGCAACTCACCAATTTCACATCAATCTTGAGTTCTCACCGTGGAAAGCGGTGCTTCATTTGATGTCTCCAAGAGATGGGTACAATTTGTGAGATCCGATAATGCCTCTCAATATAGTTAAAAGCATGACCAAGATGGTAAAGTCCCCATAAAAGTCTCTTTGCGACATGAACGAGTGACAAAAACCGCCAATTAGAACTTCGGAGAGAAAGGCAAGACGGTGATTTTGCAAAAGCAATTGCCTTTGAAGATCTTGGAACAAGATCATCATCCGCCTCAAAAAATGCAAGAATTTATCTCAACTTTGCGCGATCGGGAAGGAACACCGCAAATTGTATGATCCAGGGTAAAGTGCGATTCTCTCCAAGAACAGTTGGCGGTCGCAAGGCGGACTCTTGAGCGGTCCCCACTCGTAAGAATGTATTACGTCATGACTTGCGTAGTTAATGTTGAAGTTATTGCAATGGCCAAACTCCCAGGATGAACTGTTTTACACATATAAAAATATTAGCATATATTTACACGATATTGAATTATAACCAAAGTAACAAATGCCATACTTGAATATACGTAAGTAGTTTCAAAACACTTGAACACATATATACATATGGCTGCTCGTTTAGGAGCATCTAATTTAGATCTTGTCACGAGACACACTTTTTAAGGGCGATATTACCAATGGACCATGACCATTCATTGCAGAGAAACAAAGCAATAAGATTAGATTATTTTCAACATTGTAGCAGATGCAATGAGAAATTGTTTAAAAAGAGCCATAAATATTGAAATCAAACCAGATGCTACCAACCTTGACTCTCGCTAGCTTGCATTCTCCGGGCATGGCTTGAAAAAATGGAGTGCAATTCCTCCAAATATTTATACATGTTCTTTCCTACGTTGTATACCGCATCACACAAAAAGTCAACAATATCTTCTTCAAAAGCATGGACCATGCATATTGTGGTGGTGGTGTTCATTTCATCCTTGAATGTCCAGGTATTCCAGCATGGTAAGAACCGGAGCCACACAATGACCTCGCTACTATATGAAGAAACAGCCGGAAAAACGAGAACCCAGATTGGATGCTCACCCTCTGCTTCTAATTCGAACTCTTTTTCTATATAGCCATAAGCAAATTTATCGCTCCCTCATGTTCTTATTATTCATCGATTGAGCCGCCAGATTCTGGTCCGAACATCCTTGATCCACAACGCAATCGACCGCATTTACAGGGGAACAAAGGGTTTTAGCGAATATCAACATATACTAAGTATATTCCAGCATATACTCAGTATATCCCACAAACCCACATAAACGAGGGTTTGCCCCCTAGGGGCAACCCAAAAAGAGTTGGTTCTCCAAAAAAATCTCCTTTTTACCATCTATGGCAAAGACAAGACCATATATATGGGGCTTTTTAAGTTTGACAAGGGCAGACGGCGAGCATGTGAACGCGCCTACGCTGACGGCACGGTGAGAAGCAAACCTTCCCCCCGGGTTTAGAAAAACAACGACGCTTTTCTTCAATATTTTTTGGCACTCCCCTCTCTTTCGCTTACCAAGTTCAAAAACGTGGAGCAGATGATCTTTCTCCGACGCTGAGACACTACGACGGTGGCCTGAATGCTCTCTCCAGGTACCCACTTCCTTGCCGAGCATTTCCTCTTCATCCCCTCTTTTACGCCGTTGAAAATGGCCCTCTCTGCCTCCCACTGTGCACTTTTAAATTTCCCGGTGTAATTTGGCCTTGCTTTCTCTCCATTCTTGGATCCCCCTTGTTCCTTGCCTCAAACCTGCATTTATCTCTTGCTCAGAAATGGTGAACGAAACAGAGTTTACGTTTATTGGTTATCTTAATCTTGCTGATAATGCCTCTTACGTCAAAAGATGGATTTGTTCTCGTTTCTTAAGATGTGATATGTTGGCCCTGTGCTTACCCAGATGTTAGGTCTGTCTCTCCTTTCAAAGCAGTTAGCGGAGTTCTCTTTGAGCTCACAGGAACGGAAAACTTGCTCTTTCTGGTCTACTCTTGTTTCCAAGGCTTAGGGCATCGTCGGTTGTCTTTATTTGCTTTCTACACGAACTGGTTGAAATGGGTCTGATCTGAATCTTGCCTGAAATTAACAGCCATGCAATTAGGTCTTGTTTACGTATCTTCTTCAAGAAAGGCAGGCACTTTTATAGCGCGTGTCACGTTGCTCTGTTTAGAAGCAGATTTTCTTCTCTTACACATAACACTTAAGAATCGCTTAAGAGCCCCTGAATGCTCCATAAGTACGTCAATTTGTATCTTATGCGTCGATAGATTAGCAAGACTACTAGAAGTCTATGCTTTGAATACTCTGCTGCACTGTAACCAGCTTTGAATAAGAAGCTGTTTTAGTATTTCATTAAGCTATGTTTAGGCATTCATTTGAACAACCCAGCTAACTAGTAACCCAGCTCATTCAATTACGTCACATTAATGGAAAGGTCATACAGGAGGGCTTAACATTGTAACCAAGCATACTTGCAAAACAATGGGCTCTTTGAGGTCACGACTTGTATATCTAATATGCTTCTATTATCATTCTTATTTATGCAATAACTCAAATTGCAGAGATCAATGAGCAAAAATGTAGAAGGTTGAATACTTATTCACTGATGTGCAGAAGTATGTTAGATAAAATGTATTTTGGGACATACATTCCCAACGGTTCTAGTGCAGTTTCAAATAGTGGGTTTTCTAAAGTTTTATTTTCCAGGTTTAAAAATCCGCTTGAAGCGTAAAGGGGATGTCAACGCATTATCAATTACAGAATCAAATACCATTGGACATGAGGAAGGAGTCGGTGGCATTGAAAATGGTGGAGTATCGAGATTTGAGTTGCTAGGAAACGCTTCAGCTACAGGTTCTTACAAAGAAAAGGAAAGTGACATTTCAGGCAAGATTGGTAAAGAAGCCATTGTATCTGCAACTCTGGAGACTCCTAGGGAAGTCAATGGTCAGAAGAGGCAGGTTGATCTGTTGAAACACCAAACCAGCTTACAACATGTTCCCAACATGCCTGGGGCCAATACAGTGGTGTCGCCACCAAAGCAGATGGGAACAAGCAAGAACATTCTTTACACCCCAACTTCTGTTGGGATGCCTGTTGAAAATAGCACGCCTCCTTTTAAGGAGGCTAAAATGGACTCAGATGCTGATGGAATTACACATACTTCAGGAAAGGGAACCATACCGGGAAAGATACCCGACTTGGCATCTTTGCAAGAACCATTAAATCGTGAACTGTATCGCATTCCAGGATACGCTGGTCAGTGACTTGTATTATAGATGAATTGTCTGTTCTTGCAATTTTGTTTGACTTTTGGCAATGGCCTTTGTATTTCAGGATGGTTTTCATGGAGCAAGGTGCATTCAATAGAACGGAATGCGTTCAAGGAATTCTTTGAAGGGAGATCTCCATCTAAAACTCCAAAGATATACAAAGAGTACAGAGACTTTATTATTAATAAGTACAGAGAAAACCCTTACCGAATCCTCACATTCACAGAGGTTAGGAAAATGCTGATTGGTGATGTCAATTGCCTCCGGAAGGTGTTTGATTTCTTAGACCAATGGGGTTTGATCAATCACCATGCTTCATCTGATGGGAAACACGCAACACAGTTGGAAGGTGTTTCTCCAGTCATTTCTACAGGATACTTGCATAATGGTATGCAAATGGCGTTTCCTGCTGTACCAGCTCCATCTATGGCATCTACATGCAAACCAGCTATTGCCCAGGGAAATAGTGGAGTATTGCAAAGTTCTAATTTGTGTTCTCGTGGAAACATGTTTCAGTCTGCAACGCCTGCTAAATCTGAAGCTGCAGCAGGTTCAAAAGTCACAAGTGCAACCAAATACAGTTGTAACAGTTGTGCAAAAGACTGTTCAAGTCAAAGATATCACTCTGCAAAGGTGTGCTGTTATCTTTTGCTTACATAGAGATAATAATATTAACACCAAGCCTTATGGCACTGAAGGCTGATTTTTTTTTGCTGTTATCTTGTACCCTGTCTATAATTTTCGCGGCTGATGATGTTATCTGTGATTTTATAACAGACTGGTTCGAACCTCTGCATAAACTGCTTCAAAGATGGAAAATATGCCAATGTTAAGCAAGGATTGCTGCCAAGTGATTTTGTTTATTTGCATTCAGATACGGGTGTACCAGCCACTGAATGGACTGATCAGGAGGCCCTTCTTTTACTCGAAGGTATTTCTAAGTTTGGAGAAAATTGGAGCCGGGTTGCTCAGCATGTGGGTACAAAGTCAAGAAATCAGTGTGTGACTTACTTCATACAGCTGCCTTTTGGTGACCAATTTTTGAATGAGGTGGATTATGAAAATTTTAATGTCATTGACGCGGAAAAGGAAGTGACACCTGCTAAACGACAAAAAAAAGAGGATGTCACCAACAAGAATTCAGTCGATGTGCTCACGTCTTTTCAAGCAGAAGAGTTGGAACAGGACGAAGAAAGTGGCACTCCGTTTGTTGATTCTACTAATCCCTTATTCTCACAGGTACAGATGAGTCTCCCATTGCACATAATAACGTTCAGTTCTATTCAGTGGGATCTCTGAGTCTAATAAAGCTGCATCAGATTTCTATGAAATATTGTTTTTCTTGCTCTGTATCTAGTAAGACTAATCAAAGGGGAGTTTGGGAAATCTCTTATGGCATTATTATTTTGCTGTAACTTGGCCTGGTGTATGTAAGGGATTTTGTAGTACACATGGCATTATATAAGCAATACTTTGCTTGCATTTCCATTGCAGGCGACTAATTTACATTTATTTGTCTGACTTAGGTGGCCTTTATGTCATCCATGGTTGGACCACATGTTGCAGCAGCTGCAGCCCAAGCAGCCCTTACAGCATTAAGTGAGGAAGATTCATCACTAGACCTCAGTAACTGTGACCTTCAATTGAAAGACAGGTATGTCTTATCAGAAAATTTGAAGCGTTTCCATATGGAAACTAGTCCTTATTTTAGAAGACAAATTTCTGGGTGCATTAGATGAGTACATGTAGGTGCCATCCCTTGTTATTTTGAATATTCTTTTCTTCTACTTTTATTTGAAACTTAAGCATGACCTAAATGGTTCTTTTATTTGTGTAGCTATAAAGACGTTAAGCTGGAGACGGAACCCAAAATTAGGGCTGGTAAGTCCTTGAGAGTAATGCGAGCATCCTCTTCTTATTCGATTGATCAGAATAAATATATCCCTTTCTTGTCAGGCTGTTTGAGCATAACCATAAAATTTTTATTGTTAGATGCATAAAGCTGTTTTGGTAAAATGCATCAGCCACTTATCATGTATGTGCCTGTAGTTTTTTCAGGGAGAGTTTTCTTGTATTCTTTCCTTGTTTGCTTCCCTTAAGCAGACAGGATGTACATGCAGTCCGTAGTTTATCACTTAAACTTTATTTATATAGTCCAATTTTTTAATATGCTTGTATTATATGTTGTTTGTAAAGATACAGAAGAGGATGATCAAGATGTTAAGGATAAGGTAAATGGGGAAAATGACAATGCAAGTGAAAAGAAGAAGAAGGATATAGTGCCAACATTGGCACAGGTAAGAGCTGGTATGGCAACAGCACTGGCAGCTGCGGCAGCTAATGCGAAGCATCTGGCCGATCAAGAGGAGCAGGAGATTGAACTTTGCATGAGCGGCCTCATCGAGAACCAGGTAACTTACAATCTTTCAGTCTTTTCCTGTTTTCACATCGTCCGTAGACACGAGGAGAGGCACAATAAGTGTTACACACACAAATCTGCTGGTGCCCCATTTGTAGTTTACTTTTCTTGGACTTTTACCAATCTGGCCTTCAGTTGCAATATCGAACTGTTTTATGGCTGGAGTCATGGATTCAGCAGTATCAGCAGTATCTGTCGTTTTGAATTTATCAACACACTATTTTTTTCTCCTTAAGAATTCCTTACTCTTTCATGTAGATTTGACATCCCCCTTTGTTCATTGTAGTACGTTATGTAGTGTAACTCTCCAGGCTTCTTTCCTGTCAAGTAGGCAATGTTTAGAGTTGTTGATATTGTATTGATCTTAACTATATTGTTGCCACTTTAAAAGCAGTTCAAGAAATTGCAGAGTAAGGTGGATCATTTTGAAGAACTTGAACTTCTTTATGAGAAGGAGAGGATTCAGCTAGAGCAAATGAGAGAGCAGCTATTTGCTGATCATCTTCGTCTTGCTCAATATCAACTTTCAACCAGTCAAGAACGGCTTTCTGACTCTAGGCACAACTGAGTAAGTGCAAATCCGATTTTTTAGTTCATAGGGTTCATAATTTCCCTCGTGCCGCTGCCCATGAGTTCCAGCTGTGATGATCAAATGGAAAAGGCAGGTATCATTGGGCTTTTGGGCTGAGAAAGGCATGGTAAAATTCATCTGTACACTAAATTGTAAGAAAAGAAAGTTCTAATGCCAACCCTTTTGTGTTTCTAATCCATTTCATGGCTATCATCCTTTGGCTACTTCAAGGTTTCAGTTCTTTGAAATGAGTATGTTTGCAGCGAAGATTGCAATCCATAAGTCAACAAACACCTATTTTTAAATTACCTTTATTAGTTTCAGAATATGTACATCAGCGTCTCTCATAAAAGAAAAGTACAGGCATGTCAATGGCAATAATATTGACTCTCATTTTTCTGAGAATTCACCAGATTCTAGAACAAATATTCTATTTCTTGGACAGCAAGCAGCGTTGATGAATATCTTTTATAACAAGCTTTCAAGAACACTGTAAAGATCATACAAAACTCACTTCAGCTGGAACGGCCAAATTCGAGCACACTTGTTCAGAGACACATCCATTTTCAGATTGATCATGCAGAACTAAAGAACGGATCAACGCCAATAAAATTTGAAGAAAAGAATGCACAGATTAGTAGGGTTTATCTCTGTAGCCCAAGCAAATTGTCTGTACACCTTAACGCTCAAATTACCTTCCAACAATGTCGCAAGAAGGTGCATGTATGCTAAACTTTCTTGTGTTGATCCATCAAATGGTAACGTGAGACTTTATGGTCGTAATTAGCCTTTGGGGCATCGTAGGATCTTGGCTTTTACAAAATGTACTTCATCCACGCATCCTTCGGCTCCTGCTGGGATATGGGTTCGGTCCAAACACAACCATGGTGCGTACTTCGGCTCTCTTCGTGGTACTGTGATATTTGTCCGGCTGTTCTCGGGGCGAATAATTTTTGTTGTCCGGACCTCGATTCCATACAGTATTCGCTTGATTGGCTCGACAAATACGTCGATTATTCATATACAGGAAGGAACGACACACCGTAGGAACGGTCTAAATTCCGGGTAGAAGCATTTTTGGTCTAAATTCTGGGGTGGAAGCATTGCCGATGCGTCGCACCCCAGATTAGACCGAGGTGTTGTTCCTGCAACGGAAGGGTTGCAGGGCCTTCCTTTCTGCAACAGCAGTAGGGGCTCACGATCGGCGCCAGGAGGGTGTTTGCCGCTGTTGCGAAAAGGGAAGCCCTGCTTCCCTTCAGCTACACTTGGAAGACCAAAGAGAAGATGGCCTCACGCATATCTTCAACAGATAGCAGTTGTTCGAGTTGTTTCCTTTGTGTTGTAGATACAAACCTTTGAAAGAATTAACTCCTCAAAGCAATCTTGAAAATTTATATTCTTCTTCGTAAAGAAATCTTCAAAATGTCTAAAAGCAACCTCCCCCACCTGTTGTGGGTTCTGAATGATGCATCCATTCTCCAACTGTAATGAGGACAATGTGCCTGCTTGTTTCCTCTGCCTTTGCAACTCTACAGAAGAAACCTATACGTTTGTCACCTTCCTTAATTCATGCCAATCCTGCTTTTACCTTAACTTGTTGAATTTTTATTAGTTCTAATCTCTTAATTTTCTCAAGAAATACTTTTTCTCTTTTGCCTGAGCTAGCACCATTTCTTCTAAGTTCTGTCAATTCTGTGTATAAGGAATCTAGCAAAGCATTTTATTCAGCCATCTTATTACGACCCCAAGCTTTATCTTCTATCTTAGAGTTGGTTCATATGGATCTTTGTGGAACATTTGCCATAGTCACTTGGTGGTGCCATCTATTTTTTACTGATAATTGATGATTACTCACGTTATTGTTTCATCTATTCTCTTAGATGAAACAATACGTTTGCTGTGTCTCCTTTTTGGTCCCATAGGCCGATTGGTCCCCATGGACGATAAAAACTCTACTCTATTCTATTCTTAAGAAGAAATTTGAAGTTTTCGCTATGTTTTGCAAATGGAAGGCCATGGTGGAATTGCAAATGGAGATGCTTTCAAAAGTATTCGCAGTGACAACGATGGTGATTCAAAAAGAATCAGTTTGATTCTTTTTGTGCTAATGCTGGTATTTTGTGAGAATATACAGTTTCTCATATACCACAACATAATGGAGTTGCATATAACTGTTTTAAATGTTGTTCGAAGTACATTACTTCATTCTGGATTGGATATCAAGTTTTGGGCTGAAGCAGCAAGTACAATAGTTTATGTTCAAAATTGTATATCTTCTTCTTCTATTGATGGTTTTATGCTATTTGAGGTATGGCATCTCAAAAACCTACAGTAACATTTTAAAGTATTTGGATCTCAGACCTATGCTTATATTCCAGAGGAGAAACAGACTAAGTTATAGCCAATTGCTCAAAAGATTGTCTTTTTGGTTTTGCTGATAATGCACCTGCCTATTGGTTTCTGGGAAAGTTGTCTTATGCCGCTATAGAGATATTTTTAATAAAAATGTTATGATCCAATCTCTTTCACAATCTAATGATCATGATGTTCTATCAAACTTTTATGAGTATCCTGATGCAAATATTTTCAATGAAAGTGATATTGAGAAAGTACCTTTAGATCAATCTTCAAATCCTGTTATTTCGACTTCTGATATTTCAGATTTACCTGATAGTTGGAGGAGAGTATGAGGATTTATCTGATTAGTTACATGAGAATATTACTGCATTAGATGATCATCATGTTATATCACCTACACCCATTCTACACAATCCTCTGGAGTCATGTCTTAGCAAGAATTTCATGATACCCGTATTACTAGACGACATCCCACGGTTACTTTACCTGACTATTATACTTTTGTATATGTTACTGAGCCTGTTCCTATTCATGATGCTTTAAGTTTTGATGAGCTTGAACAATGGCAACAAGCAATGGATGCTGAATATCATTCTTTGATAAGCAAAGGCACGTGGAATTTAGTACCTCTTCCTTTCGACCGTAAAGCTATAAAACGTAAGTAGGTTTTTCGAGTTAAAACCAAAGCATATGGTTCTTTTGACAGATTCAAAGCATGGTTGGTTTCGAAAGGGTTTTCCCAGATTGTTAGAGTTGATTATCATGAAACATTCTCGTTTGTAGTGCATCTTGCTACTATGTGTGCTTTGTTAACATTTTCAGTCATCATAATCTCTATATTCATCAAATGGATGTTAAAATGACATTTCTAAATGGGGATCTTACAAAAATATGGCAAACCTGATGGTTATAAGGTTACAGGTCAAGCGAATTTGGTTTGCGAATTAAGAAAAGCTCTATATGGTTTAAAACAAGCATCACGTGCTTGGTATAAGAAGATGCATCCGTTTCTTATTTCTGATGGTTACTTACCCACTACTGCTGATTCAAAAAAAAAGATTAGTGCTGCCTTCACCTTCATTGCGCCTTATGTTGATGATACTATTTTAGTATCGAACAATCTTCCTTTTCTTAATAAGTGCAAGGCCAATCTTGGAGCTGTGTTTGATATATGGTTGATCTTGGCTCTATCAAAATCTTGTCTTGGACTTCAAATAGAGCATCAAGAATGTTGTATATTTTTTTTTTTTTTGAAGAACTGTGTCATCAATATATTAAAAGAATGTTAATGTTACAACGCAAGTGAGGAGGAAGGAGAACTGCCCCAAAGAGACAGCGATACCTCGACACTCCACAACAAACGCACAGAAAAACTGCAACTCTACTGCTGTACAAACCGACCATCACCATCTACAACACCTAAGAAGTCCCGCCAAATGGCAAACTTCCGCTCTACTACTCCCGGGAACACCAGAAAGCTTTGAAATAGCTTGTACGAGTCGAGGAATCGAGAGGCCGCAGTTTCAATGAATCGCTGAAAAGATCCACAACCGCCGCTTCCAAATCAGCCACACTTACCAAGCCACGACAGATGCAAGGCTTGCTTGCCGCAAGAGCGGCCAAGCACCGAGATACACATGAAGCGACAACGGTGGCTAGTCAATCTCACACAAAATGCAGCCCTAACCCAATCCCGGCAGCCCGCAGTGAGTGAGGGCATAAAACCGCACAATGCTCCACATCTCACGATGAAGGCCACAACAAGGGGCGAGGGGCTCACACCACCTAAACCGACTCACAAGGGCATTCACCCCGATACGGCGGTGCACCACCTGCCACAAAAGCACCCTAACCTTCTGGTGGGGAAGTGAGCTCCATGTCCACGCCCAAACCGAAGCCATCGAGAACCCTAAGCTGCAGAGACCACTTGCCCGAAGGGGCAAAGGTGTCATGAATAGCCAAAGACCCTTAAGAAGACCGCACAAAGCAAGAAGACACAACATCCTGGATGAACCTTCCAAACCTACACCACTACATCATCCCGAGGGACTATAGGTATGTGTAGCGGAATACTCCCCGCCACGTGCTCCCGTGATAGCCCCTCCCACGCCCCCTCGGTGGCGAGCTCGAAAGAACTCCCCACGAAGCTAACCGACCACCCCAATACCAATCCTCCAAGGTGAGCACACAGCTGAGTCTCCTCCAACGGGCTCAAGGCCCCGAGCATGCACAATGGCGACCAAGGGCAAGTGTGCGGGGGTAAAGGAACCCACAAGAAAGGAGAAGAGTGGTGATAAACTGAGGCATAATCTAGCTGGAAGAGCACACGCACATGATCCCAAGCCCGCAACACTCCTGTGAGAAAAGGGGATGCATGTGGGAAAGGCCGGAGACCATACAACAGTGCCCAGGGCAACTCCACATGCACAGACGGCTTCCCAAATGCCACACAATGGCGAAGAGACTGCAACAACAGCGCCGCACATGGAGAAGATGCTCCATCCTGCAGAATGCTCCAAACAAACTTGGAGACCAACACCTTACTAGAATGGCCAAGCCCCCATCCTCCCGGGGGCAGAGACACTTCCACCAAGCCACTTTAACAACCGCCCCTTCATCATCCCTGCCCCACACAAAATTTCGAACAATCTTATCCAAAGCCTGTATCTTATCCTCAGGAGCTAGCATCGCAGATGCTGTATACACATGAGTGCTACAAAGTACTGACTTGGCAATAGTGATCCTACCTGCCATGGACAACTTGCTACCCTTCCACCAATTGAGGTGTTTCTGCAACCCCTGCAAAATCTCATCCCACACCCTCCCCATGGAAACATCTCCTCCAAAGGGAATACCCAACAGCTTAGTACACACATTACCTGGAAGCACCTTCCAAGGGAATAGAGCCAAACAAGGGGGAGGCGGAGTCAGCTGGGCCCATAATGCGGAGCACTTACCCCAATTCAGAAGAATGCCTGAGGCCAAGGAGAAAGTATCCAACAAACCCTTCACATTCTGCAAATTCCTCTCTTCTGCCACCAATAAGAGGAAAGTATCATCGGCAAACTGGTTAATAATCTGCTGGCTACCATCCTGCATCTGAAGCCCATCCACCACTCCCTCCTCCACTGCAGCCAAAAACAACTGAGACAGTGCCTCCACCACAATCGTAAACAAAAATGGCGCCAAAGAGCACCCCTGACACACCCCTCTGCCTAAGGAGAAAAAGGCGGAGGGTTCACCCTGGCACACCACCGTAGCCCGTGCTGATCTATGCAGCTTCATGACTGTCTCTGTAAAGCGTGGACCACAGCCCAACGCTAACATCATGGCAGACAAGAACTCCCAACGGACACTATCGTAAGCTTTGGCAAAGTCAAGCTTAAGATAGGCAATGCCTTGCCCTGTTCTTCTGGCCCAATAAAGGCCCTCATAAGCTGCGGCAATATTAGTCAAAATGTTCCTCCCAGGGACAAACCCAGACTGCACCTTACTAATGGAAGAAGTCAACACCGGCTGCAATTTCTCTGCCAGGGCTTTCGCAATAATCTTATACACAGAGGACAACAAGGAGATAGGCCTCCAATCATTAATAGTAGAAGGCTGCTTAACCTTAGGAATCAAGGAAATGCATGCGGTATTCAAGATCCTATCCATTTGAGAAGACTGCAGCAACTCAAGGTACACCTGGTACACCGACTCACCAGCCCACTCCCAATAAGTCTGAAAGAACTCTACAGGGATGCCATCCAGCCCAGGACATTTATCCTTGGCCATGCACATACATGCCGCCGCGCTAAATCCTCTCTGGAGAGCTCCTGCTCCAAGCTCTCACGCTGGTGAGGCAGAATAGATGGCTTAACAGCCCCCAAAACAAGCTCCTGCATCTCCTGCTCATAGGGAAGAGTGCACTGTGCAAAAAACCCTGAGAAATGGGCATGCACATACCTCTATAAATCAGCGGGATCCTCCAAAGTCCGACCATCAGACAAAGCAAGGGACGCCATAGATGCCGTATATCGCCGCTGCCGAGCTGCTCTGAAGAACACCGACGAACTTGTGCCCCCCTCCTTCAACCAGGTAAGAGCTGCCTTCACACGTGCCTCCCGCACTTTAACATGCTCCAGAGCAACAATACGCTACAACACTGCATTCTCCCTAATGCCATCGGAAAGGCTGGCGCCGAATCCTCTCCAACTCCCGATAGAGACCATGCAACTCCCCGCCTGCTGGCCGCACCGCCGCCTACCAAAGACCTTGGCAAAACGCTTCACCACGGCCAAGGCGGTCACCATACCGGACATACCCTTCGAGAGATGAAAAGGTATCAAGCCACAACTCCCGGCACCGGGCCGAAATCCGCATCGGCCCGGCCGGGTGTTCAAACGGAACACCGCCCCTAGAGGGCCGAGAGGCAATCGCACCACTCGACCGACAAAACCCGAGGGTAATGATCAGAAATGGAGGTAGACAGAATGTTACTCCGGCGCAAAGAGGGCACACCATCCAGTGCACATGGGGAAGCATAACACCGGTCATGCCTAGCATACGCCCGGCCCGCACCAATCTGCCTATTACAATAGGTGAACGACAAGTCCCTGGGGACCTCAACCAAGGCCAAATCCTCAACAACAAACGAGACCATTGGTCCCTCTCAAACCCATGCACAACCGGGTTCCGTAACCGAGAGCGATCCTCTACTCGCTCTACCATATTGAAGTCCCCTAACAACAACCAAGCGACCTGCAAACCCACCAAGGGCTCTCAACTTATTCAATCAGGGCCCATAAAGCACCCCGCTGAGAAGGCTGATTAGGGGCATAAACATTAACAATCCCCCACTCTTTTCCTCCCTCCCAGGGATAGGTTCTATACGTACAAAATTAAAATTTCTGACGTATAAAGTTAAAAAATACGTATTTTTTAATAAAATACGTATTTAACGTATAAATACCTCCGCCGTGAAAAAATCTTGGCGTCTGCGAAACCTTCGTGGAAAGCCGCATGCGAAAATTTTTTCGCGTCTGAAAATAGAAAGAATCGCTTGGAAGCGAAAGGACGGGCGACATTCGCTCTGCTTCGATGATAGCGTGCAGCGGCGCTATCCAGTTCATTTCGCGTACGTGAAAGCAGCGCGGTGTTCGAAAAAAAATACGGCAAAAAAATACGGCAAAAAACAATTCCGGCGTCGGAAGATTTTCGCGTACGCGAAAACAACTAAATCAGCGTCTGTGAAAAAAGTCAGCGTCTGACGCGTGGCGTTGTTTTCGCGTCGCGAAAAATTTTGGTTTCAGACGCGATTCACGAAGGTTTCACGACGCTGAAAAGTTTTCGCATACGCGATATAGTTGTTTTCGCGTACGCGAAAATCTTCCGACGCCAGAATTGTTTTTTGCCGTATTTTTTGCGTTTTATACGGCAAATTTGTGCCGTATCATACAATTCATACGTATTCCGTATAAAACGTACAGCGTATTGAACCTATCCCTGCTCCCTCCAACCACTTAATGATTGCCCACCGACTAAACCTGTCTGCTGCAGAGTACGTGACCTGCACATCCATCCTCCAAGCAATAAGAGTACCCCCACTAGTCCGCCCAGAAGAAGAAGCAATAGAGGCAAACTGCCTACGAACCATATTCACGAGCCTAGACATATCACCCCTGTGACACTTATGCTCCTGAATGCAAACAATATCAGGACGCAATTGCCGAAGTGCCAAAGAAACACGGGCCCTCTTACTACTAGAGGACCGCACCCCCCGCACATTCCAACTAAGGATCGACCTATTCATCCCAGAGGAGAAGTGTCCAGCCCCACATGCCCACCCACCAGGCCATCAGCCCACTCCACAGAGTCATCATCTAGAGCCAGAGGATTAATCACAGCAATATGACCCACAGCCGCTCTACGTGAGATTTCACTTCCAACACGTGTTGGAAGTCCCCCAGGCACCTCCATAGAGTCATGGGCCGCACTAGTCTCTACCTCCACCCGGGCTGCTCCAGCCACCTCATGCTCGGCACTTACCATACGGGACATCCCCACCCGGGATCACCAGCCCCTCCCACAGCCACGTCCTCGGACCTAGCCACAACCAAATCATCTGAGCCCTCCCCTGAGCCACCACGTCCCCTAGCCCCGCCATCCAATGGGCGGCTAGCAGCAAGCCTGCCCCGGCCTCGTCCCACACTACCTCTCCCAACCACACCACCTCGTCCAACTCCACTCATTTGCACCCGCGGAGTCCTGCATGCATTGCCTCGGGGGCGGGAGGAATCTCGGGCCCCTGCATAAGCACCCGCAACCCCTACCACATCACAACCACCAGCAGGATCATCAACATGGTCAGATGGTAGCACAATAGATGGAAACATCCGCCGGATCTCAGAGCCATTCAAAAGCTTCAATCGGAAGAGAAAATGCCGGGGACCACTACGACCGGAAGAGAAGTGGGCACAAAGGGTTGCAAAAGCAGCAGAGCAACAACACGTTTTTGAGGACACGCACAATAGAATGAGCCAAATATACACCCGGACCATTAGCCATAGAAACCAAGAAATCAGGGCACCATCGGTCGGGGAGGAAGATCCTGAATCTGGAACCAACATGGGATTTTAACCGCCGTCAAAGAACTGGTCGACATTGCCGGAGTATAATACTGATACAACACATAAGATTCACCCAAAGTATCCACCCCTCGACTAACCAATTGCCGCATCGGAAGACTCGACCTCAAACATGATTATGAAGAAATTATTTGGTAGGAATTTCGAGATCGATACAGGCAAACCAATCCGCCTCGGATGTCCCAAGAGCCAAGAGCTAAACCTCCTCGTGTCCAATATGTAACCCGTGAAGTAGCCCAATACCGCAAATGAAACTAGATTCTCAATGGTCCGAACATGTCCGTATGATCAATATCTATCTATGGAGTCTCTCGGAAGAGTCGCTGCTCCAGTCGACAGAGTGATGATCCTCCACAAATTTCGTGAGCCTCTTGAACACAAAAGCAGTCCTACACTCGAGGGCCTTGGCGCTTGATCCAATCTGAAAACCCCGCCGAAAGTGATGCGAAAGCAACAAGGTGTCATTGTTCCGCCAAAGGGCAAGACAGAGTTGGGGCTGCCGCCTCGGCATCCCGAGAGGTATCCAGGGGGCACCCCAGAGGCACATCAGCTACATGCACCCTAGAAGAGGGCGATCACCAACAAGTGATCCCTTTCCAAGCACGGGGGAAGAGGCCATCACAGATCCGGTTTCAAAGGGGCATGCTTGATGGGATCAAGACCGAGTCTCCAAAACACAATCATCGGGGTCTCGCAATTATATTGAGAGGAAGAGCAATCCACATACCTCTCAACCGAAGGGGATTCCAAGAGCTCCCTCATCTCTGCCACCAATTGCATGCCACTTCCTACAGCGCCCGCCTCTTCATGCCTGCCGAGACCCGCGCCCTTCCCCTTTACTGGAGGATTCTTCCTCCTCGCCATCTCCCTTGGCTTCAGCCCCAAGCCATGAGGCTCAATCGATCCCCCATTAGCCTGTCTGGCAGGAGCCATGACATCCGAACCAGTCCGGAAATCAGCTGCTTGTGGCAACAAGCCACATGCAAAACAACTGATGCTATATACCACCAGAAAGAGCTCGGAACAAGCTTTCCAACGAGCCTAAGCACCATGTTGTATAAAATTGAGTCAATCAAAAATATATTTCTGAGTGACTTGATAAATGCAACATGACTAAGGCTAAACCTCAGTTAACACCATTGGGGTCTAATGTCAAGTTGACTAAGCAGATGTGTCCTCAAATAGAGCCGAGCGTTTTGATATGGCTAACTATCCATATGCAAGTCTTATTGGTGCTCTAATGTATTTAGCACATGCTACAAGACCATATATCAGTTATGTTATTAACACATTGGGGCCATTTATGTCTAATCCAGGGCATCAGCATTGGAATGCAGCTAAATGAGTTCTTCGTTATCTTAAGGACACTATACTGATGCTGATTGGAGAGGTTGACTCGATACTTTTTGTTCCACGCAGATAATATGATAGCGGCTCTTTCCTTCTTCTTCTATTTAATTAATTATATTGTTTTGAAGGGTGCCACAATTTTTCCTTTTGATTCCCACAAAAGGTTTTTTACTAGGGCACATGACCAAAATTGCAAGGGGGGATGTTTGATGTGTGTGCATCCATGATCACTTCCGAGTAATTGTATACGGCATTTTATATATTGTATTTTTGGTTCTCTTTTATTGAGAGGCCAACGTTGCAGGAGAAGTGTTGAGATGCCACATTGGGCTCTTATTCTAACTTGGCTCTTTGTCCAAACTTTGATATGCCTTTTCTATGCACATATATAAGTGTTCTATAGTCAATACATTGCTCTTGCTTTTGGGATTACTTCCTTTGTCTTCATCTTTTGCATGCTTTTACTTAGTTTCAATAGTCAGGATACCATTCGGCATAATGACGCCTTGACACTATTTAGCTGCGGGATCACATATTGGAGATCTTGGATCGTGATCGGAGTGCTCGGATGTGCTGCCAGTGTTTGGCAGTTGCAATTCCTTTTCACTATTTCACGCCGGGATCCGCAAGATTGGGATTCCGTGCGTCGGGTTGACGCAGGAGGGATCCCATACCCTAGGATGGCGTGAATGGATCCCAGAGGCATGATTCAGTTCGGACGGTGGAGATGTCGTGGACTTCGATGGCTTGGATGTGATCAAAGGTACCTGACTGGTGTCTGGTACAATCTGACCATTTCGGATTACGGTGGTCGGCCGTCAAACTGAAGCGACTACTACACGCTAATATCTCTCAAGAGGGTACATTGGCGGAAAGGATCAACGACATGTGCTCCAAAAATGTGGAATAATGAGGCTGGATTCTTAAAGTTGGAATCGTGGTGATGATTGGGATTTGATATGACCAGCGATGGCTGCGATTGATTGGTCCTTACTAACACAAGTTAAATAAGGGAAAACATCATGGCAAGAATGGCCCCTGTCAGGGATAGACAAGGGATCCCGGAGGTGATTTTTTCTCGCGCCGAAATCCACCAATCCAAGGCATAACTATCTTGAGCTATATCTTTAGAATATGGTCCTAATTGACCTACACATGTCCTCGAAATTGGGGTTGAGGACTAGACCGTAAAATATTGGGCAAATTATAAAATTGCACTAGTATTTTACTTACACTTAAATTATAAAAATACCCTTTGCGATTTGGTCCGTAGTAGGCCAGCCTAAATCCAGTGGAGCATTTGCCAAAATCACTAGCAGCTCCATGGATCGCTTTCTTTTAAGTTCAGGCTTTCTGCAACAGGCCATGACTTAAGTTTAACCATAAACGGATGAATGGAATGGAATGGAATGATATGGCGAAATTGTTTTTATATGAATGAAACGAAATTGCATGTCTTCCCAAAATAAACACTTGCTCAAGACTATGGCTCTAGCGACATCTGCCATCGCCAGACCCGTCTTTCCTCTTCTTCTCCATCTTTGCCATCTGCCTTGAAATGTTATTCTTTCAGATCTCATGCTTTGGATTCTGAAATATTCTTTCAGATTTTATTCTTTGGATTGTGCTTTGGATTGTGCCCAGCCATAGAAGCCCTTCAAATCGATATGGTAGAGTCCCCAAATTGTGGTGAGAATGGAACCGAAACTACAGAGATGTTGCCCAAATCCATGCTTATATGATGACTTCCTTTTCCTGAGCGCACCTATTTAAGATGTAAGGATGTATAAGCATAATGAATAGTATCTGATTTATCGAATCTGGATAACTTGTTCAAGTGTCCTCATTGCCTTCAGTTGCCCTTTAGCCAATAATTCTTGTAGCTGGATCCCCACACTATTAGAGATCACCACTAACAATGGCTTCGTTTCTACAGCCCAACCGTAGTCTATTGTTTTCAAGTGTTGATACCGTGGCGGGTCATTGAGATTTGGCCTCCACTTCTTAGGGTGAAATCACACTACGGCTAAACTCAATTAAATACGTGGCAAGTTTAGGCAAGTGTTCAGCCCCAAAAACATTCTGCCACCTACTCGATATCACACTATGGTGTCCAAATTATTCAAAAAGCCTTCCATGTCATCTGCCACACAAGCGGCAATAATCTGTGACAGAGCCTGATAAATTTTGATAAAGCCTGATATAATCGCTTTTAATCCTTCTGATCTCCGCTATTCTTCATAAAAATCAGTGTATTACTACTATAATATAGGTCGGAATGGCTTCCTGCTCATGTGTGTGCTAAAAGCCCCATCCATGTTACCGGAAATCTGATTGAAATAGTCCCAAGATTGAAATGGATTCATCTTTTCTCGATTGAAATGGATTAATCTTTTCTCGATTCCTCTTCACCCATCGCTTGGCTCTTCCTCTTGATCTGTCTTTCACGGATCTGCCACCGATTTCACAGATCTGCCACCGATTTCACATATTTGCCACTGATTTTCACCAATTTTCAGGCTACATGCAACCGATTCATCTGAACTCCAATAATTTCCAGAAAACTCCTGCCGGATTGCATGAGAACTCCAATAATTTCGAGAAAACTCCTGCCGGATTGCGTGAGGGCGCCTAATTTCCAGAAACTCCCGCCGGATTGCATAAACAGGTAACCTTAAAGCATGATCTCCCGCCGAATTGCGCGAGCAGGTGATGACGTGGTGCCTGCCGAAATTTGGGACAGGGAAATTCCCCCGTCCAAAAATGTAAGGGTGCCAAAAGGCTGACTGGACATTTGGCACCCTGGATGTGATATGTGGTGCATGCCTAAACTCCACATGGCATTTTTCTGTTGGTTTTTATTTTACATTTTTTTAGTTTGGCCTCTAGTGTGATTTCGGTCTTACTCCAACAATCCCTGTACTGCATTGCGTATGAGGTGCTTTTCTTAGCAACTAGTTCAAACCAAGAGACAAACACCTCCTCATAATGGGTGTGACTAGGATCCTGTATTGGGTCCTCCTCGACGTAAGCCATCCATATTGGACAGTTATCATGTGGTCTAATGAGCAAGACCATACCTTTCGTAACATCTTGATATGGATAAAAAATTTTGACTGTATTTTTAACGACCTGAATATGGCCCTACCGAGGAGCTTGTTCAATGTGTTCATCCACCAACACATCCTCGGGTTCTTCCAATGGTTGTTGCCTAGTGCTGGGCCAGAAATCTTGAATGATCTATCGGGCTGCACATCCCCAAGCACACACAAGAGAGTGGACCAATAGTCAATTACCTCATTCATATATGTGTTGGACCATGAGTTATTGCCTGCTCTGGAGATAACTGCCCAGTGCATCATGTACTTGGCAATAGATGCTCTCAATGCACCTATATCTTTCAAACTCCCATATGGTTGCACGACCTTGGGTGATCCCTTCAGAATCATAGGCAGACCGTTGGCATCCTCCTTCCACATCCTGATTCCTTTTTCAGGTAGTCACTCCCTATGCCTGGGCCTCATCTTATAGAACATTAATGGCCATCCATCTTTCATGCAGAACTTGAAGAGGATGAGGTTCTAAATGACCATATAACCAGTCCTTCTTATCAGGGATGAAACCTTTCACGAATTCCTTCCAGTTAGGGACCTCAGTCACAAGGTAAGGTGAAGGAAATTTGGAACTACACTTCCTGAAGAGTTGCATAAGTTCTGGAATAGTCAATGCATCTGATCTTCTCATCAGAGTCGAGTAGTTTCCAAAGAGAGCATCTATGCCATCATGGATGTGTCCAACCATCATGAATCCAAGTTGAACCTGATCAAAAACACCTAACCAAACTAGATAAGACAAGTATGAGAACAAGTACCTATTCTTGTTCTGACTCGAGTAATTATCAAGCTGCAAGTACAACCTCCTCGATAGCTTCTTTGATTCTTTAAGCATCTTTGGAGGAGGCGAGAAATCACTTCTGATGCCATTCGACATCTTTGTCCACAAAGCCTCTGTGTTTAGAACCGAGAATGCCCAACCACATTCAGGTCGATTTGTATCTCTCAAATGGCCCCAACTGTCATTAGATACATCCTCAAGAGTCTTTAAAACATGATTTAGTGATCCCACATGAAAGTTACTATTGTCGCACCATAGGTCCAAAGAAAAGTGACCCAATGCACCGATGTCGTGTCCATGCATCAATGCTTCCGTTAGACCGACCTTCAAGCATTCTCCTCTCCACAAAGACTTTGCTAGCTTTTCTAGACGGGGGACCATGGTCTTGTTCTGATCCATTTTATCATGTATAATGGTTAAGGCGTGCTCTGGAGAGCGGTGAGACAGAGCTCTCCAAAACCAGTAAAGATTTCTATACGAGATCTGAGCTGTCATATGCGCCTTTCTTTCAATCGCAAGCTCTCTTCTTTCATTTGGATCTCTTGTCTTAGCAAGCTTTTCCTTTATCACAATACAACTATTGCACTTAGAAAACGCTATTCTCTTGGCAATTCCAACCTCTGAATGGTTCTCTTTCCATCCATATAGAAAGGATGAGGGAGAGACGTGCTTCCTAGTCATCTCCATGACTGCAATATCGATCTTTTGGTGTATATCTTTTTTGTCAATATGGAAGGTAGCCTCTTCACATTTTGTCTGATGCCCTCACTTGTAATTTTTGAACGGTGTGGCATTGTCTCTGCATTTTCATCTATATACGTCGATAGGATAACATTACCAGCTAGTGTATATTACCTCGACTTCTTAGAGCTACAATTTCCATGTTCTGCAATTCTATGCCCCTCCATGAAGAGCTTCCTCCATTTGTAAAAAGTAGACATGGGAATGCCATATGCTCTATGCCATGCTTTCATGCACACCTGCTTGTTGTTGAGCATTATATATATTTTACTTTACCATTTTTAGAACAGAGGTCTAACATATTATATGAAAAGGTTGTGCGATCCGAGCTTTTCACGTTCCAATAGAAAGTTCTCATCTTGGCTACCTCTTTGGTTGTGAAATTAGCACAACATCTCCTCAGGCAGCACAATGATGACCTAAACTGGAGAATGGCATTAGCAGTGGTTATCACATTTACTGAATTCTGGACGTGCTCTAGGTCTCCGGGTGACCATCTTGTAGGGTCTTTCTGGGGCTATGTTCACCTCCTGCTTCAGACTATATGGTTCGATCTCCATGTCCTTCTCCTTAACCGCTACCACTAGCCTGGATACAGGAACACCGTCAACAAACACCAATGCTATTGGCCATCTAACAAGATCATGTATTTGCGGCAGGCAGAGGAAATAGGGCCACAACAGTAGCTCCTAACCATTCGTCACCCAAACTCACGTCATCTACAACATGATTTGGATCTGTAAAAATAATGACCCCAGATGCATAAGGCAGATTGCAGCATTCATGCAATAGAGTATACTGCTTCTCCATAAGCTCGTCTCTAGAGATCGCCTGCATTGTGTTGGCCTCTTGATCTTCAAAGGTTTCATTCTCTGTGTTGTATTGTGTTGCATTCTCTGTGCAAATGACATCCGTCTCCTCGAATAGACCTTTGATATCTTTCTTGTTCCAGAGAATAAAAGTACCCACAGCCTCAGCAAGCATCCCTATCTCGGTTTCTAGATATGGGAGTGGCAACTGCCCATCAAAGACTTCATGAAGCGAGACGACCACCAGATCCTCTGGCACACGAACATTGTGATGGTGCATGAAAGTATGTGCTCTTCCTTGTGCTATCTTGATACCTAGCATGTGAAGTTCTACTATGTCTTCCATTATGCAGAGAGAAGTGCTCGTCAGGACCGCGGCGGCGATTCTAGCAATCATACACAAATTCCCTATCATACATACAAAGTGCTCAGCCAACATCGCCATCACGATTTTGTTGAGCACTACATTGCAGTGCTCAGCAACATCGTTATGGCGATGTTTCCTAGGATTACAGCCTCTGCAAGAGGAAGGGATTACAACCAGTGCCAACCAATATGGAATGCAGAGCAGATGCAAATGCAATGACCTTGGAAAGAAAGCAGGATGTACTGATAGAGACATAATAAAATGGTATAAACGATCGCTGCAGCAATTCTTTTGACTTCGACGACATCCATCAAGCAAAGCATGGCAGATTCAAGCCTAAGCAGCATGATGCAATTAACAGACAACAGGTGTTAATACTAGGAAGACAACAATTATGGAGCAACGGGGATGCAAATGCGATTACATGAATCTTAATTATCTTTTCAGAATATAAACTGGAGATTAGAGACTGGTTTAGCGCTCTGTTTGTCAATGTGGGTGCCTTCGATTTTGGATGAACCTGCCTTCAAAATCAGTGATTCCAATTCGATCACAGTGCGCCTGTGGAGTGGCTTGAGAGACTAGACATTTCTAAAATTATTCAAATGTCGAATGTCCTTCCACTAAAAGCAGCGCCAAGAATGGATTAAAAAAAAAAAAAAAAAAAAAAAAAAAAAAAAGCAAAAAGGCACGCAAAGGCTACAAAAAATTAGGGCAAAGTAGTATAAATTGAATTGTACTTATTGTGGTTAATGCGATAGAAAGAAATGTTAGATCTACTGAATGGCAGATTTATCGCATTTGACCATTTTGAAGCATTAAAGTGTTTCTTGCTTTTTTTATTTGTGAATTGTGTTCACACAATTCATTTCAGCTCTCATGAATATGCAAAATCTTTGATTAACTTGATGCTGAATATATCAATTTATATATATTACCCTTCTTTGATGCATCCAACATTTTTGAGGATCGAGATGTTATTTACGACAAATAAATGTTGAGACCTTGTGTCTGCAAGCATACCACAAAGTAAACGATTTTTGCAAGGCAAGGCCGAATTAGTCTACAACCCTAATACATTTTTTTAGATATTATCCTACCCGTTCTATTTATCTCCGGAATTGCTGAATGGAAAAAGATGCACCGAAAGGAGAGGAAATATAAAAGATGCAAACCAAAGCATTGTTGAGTGGAAAAAGAGGTGTGTCAATGAGAAAGATACAATAAAAGGCAAGAGGCGCATGCAAATTTTTAGTCTTTTCTAATTTCGAGGACAGTCGATGATGAAACAAGAGAATCTAACCGCTAATCAACATGCCAATTCAAATTTGGGTGACATGGAGGCACGATGTGGATAGCGACGTGCATAGGCTACAATTGCAAGAAAAGTTGTAGATTGATTGGGTTGGCGTGCTAAAATTGAAACTCAGAAACCTTATCCTATATAGAGATGGAAACATGGTTCGGATAACAGCCTATTTGAAAACATAGAGAACGCCGAACCCTTGGAAACACATCCTAGTTGGGAACGATGTTCCTGGTAACTATACACGACTCGACGTGAACAGATGACTACCATATCACAAGATTGTGTGGCTAATAGATGAGGTGGAGGATTGTCATAATATTAAAATCCTACACCTTTGGCATGCAATAAGACAAACTATGATGTAGTAGATCTACATCATCGAAAACATAAGATATGGCCTAATGGTTCCAATTGTGCACGCGAGAGATGATGGGCCTACAACAGGAATCCTTTTTATATGCAGCAAACCCGCATAGCAAATGATTTGGAAACATGCATAAGTGGGGATGCAAAACATGCCTTTACGTGAGGAAAGAGCAATATAGAAATGAAGTGCATATGGGAGTCTGTGACAAGGTAGCTGCACATCGCAGGCTACCCAAAAAATGAAAAACACAGGGAATATCCAGTTATAACACCTGGACCCCAAATAAAATTGTGTGCTACAGATATTGGCTAGTGTACCTGCCGAGAGCTTATCGCCGGGATTAAAAAACCCCGCCCTTTCGGGTTTTCGAGGAAAAACCCTAGTGATAAAATATCGGCAAGGGGCTTGGACAACGCAGGGCTACTAAACGTTCCCACAAAAAAACCCATGCTCCACAGAGAATACCTAAGTCGCGCATCACCCCTGGACCTGCACATCATCAACATAAAAACCAATAGAGAAAAAACCTCGAAAAGCGAGGGGCTGGTCACGCGTGCCACGCGACAAAAAATAATATTTACACCTCGAAAAAGCGAGGGGCTGGTCATGTGTGCCACGCGACAATTATAACAAATATGAACATATAAATAACAATTGTAAGGGGGGGAGGGTGGGGGCCATGGATACTGCTGAGAGATGAGAAAGCGCAGATGAAAAGTCGATGAAGAACTCTGCAATAAATAGCAATCCCCCAACCTGATGAACAGCCTAAAAATGTATGCGATGCATGCATGCTCGTCTTGTGCAAGAATGTCGATTCGCTATGCGAATCGATGACATTCTTGTTGATTGTAATGTCTGTGTTTGAAGAAGACAAGGTAGAAGCCGATACAACACTTTCATGTATTTTATCTCTAATTTTAGTCCGTAACCAAGCATTTGGGCAGAATGAGAGTACAGGAACATGGCAGATGGTAGTGAAGAATGCAGGAGTAAGGTAGGGGTGCCATCAATGGTGAACTTAAGAAAAAAACTATTGTCAAATCCACATTACAAGGCCAAATGCTAAAATTTTTGCATAAACATGTGCTCTAAGATATGTCGAGCCCGAATTCGCCTGTTGTACATCCTGAAATTAAATCTACAAATCAAAATTATCACTCAAAGTCAGGGGGTCCAGACACCCTAATAGTGATAAGTTAGCTGCAATGGCACATTCTGTTCATGTGAGGCAAAGATCCTTAATGGTGAGGCGATGATTATGGCATGGCGATGAAATGCATCTGCATGGTGGGAAGGAGATGAAGACCTGGTGACAACCTGTAACCAGAATGGTGGTAGAACCAATTGACACATTTGAGTATCTAAATGGTGATAGTAAATATCTTACAAAATTAAAGGATTTCCAGCATACACTTGTATACACTTACCTAGGAACTGCTTGATTATCACTTGGATCATGACTTAGGAGAAATTGAACCCCTATTGACCAGATTACTAGCGAATTGCCATCATCTGCTTGCATCTGTAAACAAACAACAAAAATCTTGTCAATCAAAATATAATGCCTCGTGTTATGATCAACAAGATTGCCCCCAAAGTTCGAATCATCTACTCTGCAGAAATATCAAAGACAAAGAATAATGATAAACAAAATGAACTAAGCTTCAACATTAAGTAACCTAACTAACATATGCCTCAATTCAGAGGACAACACTTCAAATTGCTAAAATGCAATTTCATATTGTGCAAAAATAATTTCTATAAGCACAATTTCATATTGTGCAGAAATGATTTGGTCTCAAAGACCACATTGTTAAGATGTTCTGCCTGCAATCTTCATAAAAGGGAGTCCACAGTTACCATGCAATTGCAGACGAGTTTACAAAATCAGTTGGTTCATAGGGCATGCCAATCACAGGAAATAGAGACGGCTTCAATATTTCTTTCAGTTGAAGTTAGGAACATTGGAGACCTGCACAATAAGCTATCAATTAGATAAAGCAAGAGTCTTTGAAAACAGAAGGCCTGAATACAACCTTAACATCCGATATCAAACATGGTGCATTTATGGGCATTTTTTGGTAGATGAAAATCTATTACAGAATCTAAGGCAAAACTGTATCGTGTTCCATCTTGAACAAGCCAAATTTCATTCCCAAATGGAAGCAAAACCATCTATCTTTGATAGTTGTGAAGTCATTGAAAAGTCATGTTTCTCAACTCCATTTAGGAATGAAAATAAAAGAACATAAGCAGGAACATTTAGATGAAAGAGTTAATCAGAATTTCCCAAAGGAATGAATCAATGAATATAGACATGCAGCATATGCAATAGTATCATGCACCTAATCAAGAAGCAGAAAATGAAAAAGCAACTACCAAACTTACTAGATAGATAAAAGAATAAGCATGAACTTCTTCAGCTCTCTCATCCCTGCATGCATCAGAGAGCAGCATCAGAATGCATGCATTTAAGCCCGAATTCCATATTAATATTGAAAAAAAATCTCTGAAGCTTTACCTCTACCTTCCACTGCTCAAACTACAGGCCAACTTTTGTTTTTACATCATTTGTTGGTTTAAGCACTGCAATAAGAGGTCTGGAAGACTTGCGCTTCCTATCGGAGCATAGGAGGAGCTTCATTAGCATCTTCAAACTTGCTCTAAGATTCGTTAACACAAGGAGGAGGACCTGCAATAAATAATCATGAGAATGAATCATAATTCATGCTTGAATCAAACGAATTAGACTAAAAGTTTGAGAGCTTACCTCTTCTCCTAATGCCACAAACAGAAGCTGGAGACTCATAACAGGCACCATAAAAGAATACAGGAGGAAGCATGAACTTCAAAAGGGGCCATGCAATCTATTGCAAGCAAAGAAAGAAAGATCAAATGCTTAGAACTGGCCACGTCAAGGATCCTGAGGATTTGCAGCTTAACCATGGTTTTTACCTTAAAAATCCTCATACAAATTCGAAAACCATTTTCACTGTAAATCATGTATCGCAAAACTGCGGCAAAATCAAGATCATGGATCCAAACCCTAACTGGAAAATGGGATTGTAACTTCAACAAGGAAGCTCCATTTCTTAAACATGAGCATGCATTGGAAAGCTTAGAGAAGAGCCTATTAAACATGTTAGGTACATGTTTCTCAAATTTCTAGTCTAAATATGTCAAATATGACAAAATGCATTTGCTCCTCCAAATTTACAACAGAATAGTAACAGGGCCGTAACTTCAACAAGGAAGCTCCATTTCTTAAACATGAGCATGCATTGGAAAATTTAGAGAATAGCCTATAAAAGATGCTAGGTGCATGCACCAATCAAAGAAGTAACAATCAGAACGCAATGTGCATCTTCTATGGAGAGAATGCACATAAGATGCACCTGTCAACAAAATGTATTAGCTAAAAGGTTCAGTTATGCATCAGACAACTTGAATGGATACCTGGGCATCGCCAATAAGCTGACCTTCCAAAAGCAAATATATATAAAGCCCACATTCAAACTATGGAAAAGGACTGGAAGGATCCGATTCTGAACAAAAATATAAGCTCAAAGCCTTCCTTCCATTCAAAGAAATAGAAAAAGAACAGGCATCAATTAGTTCGAGAAAAAGAGAGCAAACTGAAAGACTCTGGAAGAAATGTGTCATACGATGGAATAGGTGAATTTGTATGGAATATTGAGGTTTTTCCATACTAAGGTATTAGAGATGAAAAATGGAGATCATGGAATAAAATAACGGCTAAGATTAGCCAAATGGCTATTTTGTAGCAATTTTGCCAAGAAAAACGGCTAAAGTAAATGGAAAAAATGCCCAAAAAAAAGAAAATTTTAGCCCAATTTTTTTGCCGCCCAAGTGAGTTTTTAGGTTGAATAGCCAAACCTTTACCTCCAGACATATCCATTGGGACATCGATTAGCTAAACCTAAGATAGAGTGGGCTTGGAAAAATGGATAGATTAGCCCGAAATTCAACACCAATTTATGTACTAACTTTAAGGAATTTCAAATAGGGTTTATGTTTCCTTTTTTTTTCCCCCCTTTCCTTTCTCGTTCCAAGTACAAAGTTAAAGCATTAGAGGAAAAGGAACAATGTCGTGCCCTTTTTTTTTAGGTTTTTCAACATGTTCATATATGTTCGTGTCTTGATTTATGTATTTACAATAAATTCAATGTCTTTGCCCGAATGCTTGGATTTTTTTAAATCATTATAGCGTGATGGCTAATATTTGCCTTTCCATTTTGTGAAAGTTTAGCCAAAAGCAAGAAACTGTGATGGAGAAAAACCATTTAATTTAGCCAAGTGTTAGAAACTTCTAGCCCCAATTTGAAGGTAGTTTAGCTTAACTTATTTTGGCTACACTAAAATATAGGAGTAGTAATTTATTCCATGATGGAGATGAACCTGGAGAATAATATGTGATGACACTTCTGCATGGAAATTTTAAGACCAGGCTGCAGATGAAATCGTCCATTCCATATCTTTGGATTGAAAGCAAGGGAATCGAAGGAAGAGTTAGGAACTGTAAGAGGCGGTTGCCATAGCCAGAAATAGATAGTATTTTAACGTCACGCCACTAGGCAGCATCCAACTAGACATGTGACCACACACCACACAACATTGCTTGGTCCAAATGGCTATTTTGTAGCAATTTTGCCAAGAAAAACGGCTAAAGTAAATGGAAAAAATGCCCAAAAAAAAGAAAATTTTAGCCCAATTTTTTTGCCGCCCAAGTGAGTTTTTAGGTTGAATAGCCAAACCTTTACCTCCAGACATATCCATTGGGACATCGATTAGCTAAACCTAAGATAGAGTGGGCTTGGAAAAATGGATAGATTAGCCTGAAATTCAACACCAATTTATGTACTAACTTTAAGGAATTTCAAATAGGGTTTATGTTTCCTTTTTTTTCCCCCCTTTCCTTTCTCGTTCCAAGTACAAAGTTAAAGCATTAGAGGAAAAGGAACAATGTCGTGCCCTTTTTTTTTAGATTTTTCAACATGTTCATATATGTTCGTGTCTTGATTTATGTATTTACAATAAATTCAATGTCTTTGCCCGAATGCTTGGATTTTTTTAAATCATTATAGCGTGATGGCTAATATTTGCCTTTCCATTTTGTGAAAGTTTAGCCAAAAGCAAGAAACTGTGATGGAGAAAAACCATTTAATTTAGCCAAGTGTTAGAAACTTCTAGCCCCAATTTGAAGGTAGTTTAGCTTAACTTATTTTGGCTACACTAAAATATAGGAGTAGTAATTTATTCCATGATGGAGATGAACCTGGAGAATAATATGTGATGACACTTCTGCATGGAAATTTTAAGACCAGGCTGCAGATGAAATCGTCCATTCCATATCTTTGGATTGAAAGCAAGGGAATCGAAGGAAGAGTTAGGAACTGTAAGAGGCGGTTGCCATAGCCAAAAATAGATAGTATTTTAACGTCACGCCACTAGGCAGCATCCAACTAGACATGTGACCACACACCACACAACATTGCTTGGTTGGGCCCTGCCCCCAACCACTTTACATTGCGTCTGTGGGTTTTGACACCCAACAGTTCAGAGTGCGATTCTGGGCAGTCTCGAACTCGAGACCTATAGTTGCTAGACCTAGTGTATTACCACTAGACTAAACGCCCAGACGCAACTAATAGAAGCTTGGACAGGAAACTTTAGAAGCAAGTTCGGAAGAGGCAGCCATGTGAAGGTGATGCTGCAAACAGGCCTACGACAGCCGGGAAGAAGACGTTTGGATTGGAAAAAAAGGAAAAACAAAACATAAAGACCTACACGAAAAGACGATTGGATAGGGAGATAAAGAAGAAGAAGGTAAGCTTTGCTTTGTCGATTCCCGCTTCACACAGCGTCCAATGCCATCCCCATGCATTTTTCAGGCATATCTAATTTTCATAGCCCTAGATTTGCAGAGATGAAGATCCAATAGCGTCAAATAATACCATCTCAGATTTGGGTGAGGTGGAGGCTCCACGTGGATAGCCTAGAATTGCAAGGAGGGCTGCAAGCTTGGTTAGGCTGGCATGCTAAAAAGTAAATTTCCGTCCGTAATTAAAATTTAAAATTATGCAGGAAAAGGACAGTTGTTTGTTCCGTGAGTATTTTATTGTTTGATACGCCATTGAAAGAGGTAGCTAAGAGTCACTTTCTAGGTTCAAAATTCTGATCAGGACGTCCACGTCGACCTGAAATACACAGATGAAAAAGTGATTTTCTTGGATTCCCAATGGCGCCGGCGGTCATAATGACGCCGGCAGTCATTGGCAGCGCCATAATGACAGCGCTATTAATGGCATCAGCATTATGGCAACACTATAAATTTCTCATTTTCCCGAAAGACTGGAAGAATTCGCGAGCGCCTCAACAACATTTTAGCGCCCAACTAGTTTAGCGCCCAAAAAAGCAAGCCATTTCTTATACTTTTTCGGAAGTTCCGAGCGCCCGCGTGAAGAAAAAAAAAACTAGGGCTATGATATCAACTAGATCTAGACAATTCAAAGATAAAATTGAATGTCTATATCATTATCATAGTTTGCTCATCAAATAATTATACAATGGTTTTTCAAGTTTAAAGATTTGAAGGTAAATCTTTAACCATTGAGTTGCTACAGTGACACGATCACTGTAGCTAAGGTAATGCTGACTAAACTTGATCAGCCCAAGCACTTCCCAAATTGCAATGGAAACACCTGCATATCATTCATTCAAAGCACACACCACATTAGATCCTTCTTTCATGTTTTAAGGTCCAGTCCCGGCCGCTATGGCGAGCCGAACTATCCCTCTTGGCCGGATCAAGCAAGTTTCCTTTTTTGAAACGCTAATTCTTTCCAGCATGAAATATCCCACATTCATAGTTCTCCCAAAACGACGTTTCCCCTTTTTTTTTAATATGGCAGATCATTATGCAACCTTAGGTTTAAACCATAATCGTCAACCATAATCTTCAACCATTTCAACCATAATTTGAACCTAGGTAAGCTCGACCTTTTCAACCTAGGACTTAATCAACTAGGTTATACTTCCAACTGCGATCTGGTGTTCAAACATATCCAGCTCAAATGAGAAATATTACATGATCATTTAACAACATTTCTCCCTTCATGTAATATTTCTTTACTGCTACAGTGAATCAAATTTTTTAACTCCTGAAACCTGTATACTGGTAATGCTTTAGTCATGATGTCTGCTATCTGCTCTTCTGAGTCAATATAGGTTAAGTGTATCAATCCTTTTCCAACCACATCCCTTATAAAATGAACTTCTAAGTCTATATGTTTAGACCGTTCATGTAGCATTGGATTCTTGGACATGGCTATGCAACTGGTGCTATCACAAAATATCACTGTAGGCTTAGCCTGAGCTATATTAAACTCAGCCATCAATCTCCTTTCCCAGATAATCTCTTTGGCAACTAAGGTTGCTGAGTTATACTCAGCTTCAGCAGTTGATAAGGCAACACTGTTTTGTTTTTTGCACTTCCATGCTACAGGAGCTCCACCTAGCAATATTAAATATCCTGAAGTTAACTTTCTTTTGTCAAGATCCCCTCCCCAGTCTGAGTCACAGTAAGCTTTTAAGTTTAGATCATCTGAATTATACATTATGCCAAGATCCATAGTGCCTTTGAGATATCTCAAAATTCTTTTTGCTGCAATCCAATGAGCTTTACCTGGATCATTATTATACCTGCTGAGTATATTTACTGCAAACGAAATATCAGGTCTGGTACAATTTGCAATATATAATAAACAACCAATTAAAGATCTGTAGGGAACATTTTCCATTTGTTTTCTTTCATTTGCATTTTGAGGACACATGAGTCCAGAAATTTTATGTCCAGGAGCTATGGGAGAATTTGCAATATTGCAGTCTTTCATACCAAATCTTGCAATCATACTTTCAATATGCAACCTTTGATTCAGCAACAAATTTTTGTTTTCCCTGTTTCTATGTACTTCTATACCCAAGAATCTTTTCAATTCACCAAGATCTGTCATTTGAAACCTTTTGTTCAAAATACTTTTGCACTGATCCAAGATCTTTTTCCCTTTAGCAACCATAATATTGTCATCAACATAAAGTCCAATGATGCACCAATCCTTCTTGTCCTTAAACCTATACAAGTTGCCATCATAATTCAAATTTTCAAATCCCTGTTTTTGCAAATAACTATTCATACATTCGTACCACTCTCTTGGTGATTGTTTCAATCCATAAACTGCCTTTTTCAATTTCCAAACCTTCCCATTTCCTTTTTCAAAGCCTGGTGCTTGTTTCAAATAAGGCTGTGCTGACATCCATGTGATGCACCTCAAGATCATGTGAGTTTGCAATTGCAAGCAAGATTCTTAAACTGTTTATTTTAACCAAAGGTGAAAAAGTTTCATCATAATCTCGTCCCCTTTTTTTGTGTAAAGCCTTGTGCAACTTTTAAACTTGTCAGGCTTTCCCTTACTGCCAGGTTTGATTCTAAACGCCCATTTATTTCCAATGACATTTTTATCTAAAGGTCTGTCAACAACATCATATGTATCAGTTCTTTTAAATGCTTCCATCTCTTCTTGCACGGCTGCCAACCATTATTTTGCAAACTTCCCATTTATAGCTTCATTATAGCTTTTTGGCAATTCAGCATTTTCCAAGCTTAAAACATCAAATACACTGCGTATTTCATCTACATGAGGCTGAAACCTTTTGCTTCTTCCTAATTCATTTCTGCCATGAAATTCCACGAATTGTTTATTTTCATCTTCAAGCATTTGGGCCTCAGTTCTTCTTGCTTTTCTTTTTGGTTTTTCTGGTGTAATATCTCTCTCAGGATCATCTGGTATTTCTGCTTCTTCTCCATGTAATAATATTTCTGCCTCACTCTCATCTTCAGATTCATCACACGAATAATTTTTTGTTTCCATCATTTCCTTTTTCATTTTAACATCTTCTAGTTTTTCCTCTACAGTTTCAGACCTGTTGTCTTCATGCTTATCTGAAGTATTTACCTTTGGAATCAATTTATAAAACTGAGACTCATCAAAGATAACATCCCTACTTATTATAATCTTCCTGTGTGCAGGATCAAACAGCCTATAGGCTTTAGAATTCTCGTCATAGCCAACTAGATAGGTGATATATGCCATGTTGTCTAATTTTTTTCTCAATTCTTCTAGTACATGTGCAAAAGCAAGACATCCATAAGCTCTTAAATTATCAAAAAGAAGGCAACTTACCTGACCACAACATTTAAGGAGCAGCTCCATTTGTACTTGATGTTGGCAATAGATTTTGAACATACACAGCAGTCTTAACAGCTTCATCCCAAATAAAGTTTGGCAATCCTGAGTACTTCAGCATAGATCTAACTGCATTAAGCAGTGTTCTATTCTTCCTCTCTGCCACTCCATTTTGTTGAGGTGAAAACCTGCAAGTCAATTGCCTTTCGATTCCAAATTTAGCACAAAACATCTTGAGTTCCTTTGACAAATATTCACCACCTCCATCATATCTCAAGCATTTTATTTTTCTTCCTGTTTCAAGTTGGACTTCAGCAATGAATAATTTAAAGGCATCAAAAGCTTGATCCTTAGTCTTCAGACAATAACATTTTGTTTTTATGCTGAAATCATCTATAAATGTCATGAAATACCTATGCCCTGTCATGCTTGTCACATTTATATGAGCACAAAGATCAGTATGCACAAGATCTAATATTCCTTTTGCCTTTTTTTGTTGATCTTTTAAATGGCTGCCTAGTTTGCTTCCCTAGAACACACCCTGCACATAATTTGTTGACAAGAATCTCATCCTTTGCTCTGATCCATTTCTTTTTTGCTAACATCTCTACATTTGTCATATTTGTATGACACATTCTATTATGCCAAGTTTTTAAAGAAGCATACTCCACAATGTTCATACTAGGCAATTGTTCAAGATCAAAACCAAAAAGATTCCCAACTCTTTTACCAATAAACTTAACTTCATTTCCAAAGATAATTTTACATTCAAGTTTCTCAAAAGTGACCTTATAATCAAGGTCAACCAATTGGCAAACAGAAATTAAATTTCTGACTAATCCAGGCACACACAAAACTTCTTTGAGTTTTACAGGTTTTCCTTCTAAATCAAATATTTTCAATCCACCAATGTCTTCTATTCTTTGCAAGGTTCCATCTCCCAGCTGCACATGTCCAGCTTCCTCCTTTTTGCACTCCTTAAGCATTTTTGAATCACAAGTCACGGTTTTCTCAGCTCCTGAATCTATTATCAAGAATTTGTTACCCTTTTTGTTCAAATCATTTGAAATAGACAAAATATGATTGTCCTTTACCTCTGTTGTTTCATCAATTTCCTCCTCTTTGACTGACTTTGATTCTTGTACAATGTTCATGATTGGACTTCCTCTTTGGTTTGATCTTCCTCTCCCAAATCCTCCCCTTGTATTTTGTCCTCTTCCCCTTCCTCTGCCTTTTCCAAAATTCCCTTTTGGACTCGGGCAATTTACTGCTACATGACCTTTCCCATCACAATTATAACATCTAATAATTCTGACCTCATTTGGACACTCAGCCTTAAGATGCCCATATTGGTTACAATTGTAACATGGCCCTAATCTTTCTTTATTGATATTCACTCCTCTTTTCATTTTTCCAGCAAATAGGACCTCAGCAGAATTTTCTTCATCATCTAACTCAACTCCCTTTTGCTCAAATTCTGTTCTAATCATTTGAACAACATGTTCTTTAGATCTAGCAATATTTCTTATCAAAGTAGACAATTGACTATTATGAGATACTGCTCTTGCCAATGATAAAATCTGGTAATGTTCATTTAGAATTATACCTGCTCCATCTAGATCAGTTATTATTGAATCAATTTTTTCTAAGGGCTCTGTCACGTTGTCCTTTTCATATAGCTTAAGCTTTCTAAGCTGTTTCTCTAAAACATCAATTTGAGATGAAGTTTTGATTTCATACTGACTAATCATATATTTCCACATATCCTTTGGACTCATACCTCTCAATTTGAGTTTTATTGCAGCTCCAACCTTGCTTGTAATAATGGCTTGGACTCCCCTAACCTTGATGATATCTGCTGAACCTGCAATCACTCTAGATGCAGCCGTAGTCAGATTACCTCCATCACCTGTAGTTGAGCCTTCATCAATAGAGCTCCCACCTCCTTCAGTGCTTGATCCTTCAGTGCTTACCATTGTACTGACATTGTTTTCTTCAACAAGATGCCACAAGTTCTCAAATTCCAACACTTGCTTAATCCTATGTTTCCAGACCTGAAAACCACTATCTCCTTTGAACACATCAATAGATGTCAGCAAATTAGACCCAAATCTTGTTGACATTGTTCTGTTATGGCTCTGATACCAATGAAGAAAAAAAAAACTAGGGCTATGATATCAACTAGATCTAGACAATTCAAAGATAAAATTGAATGTCTATATCATTAACATAGTTTGCTCATCAAATAATTATACAATGGTCTTCAAGTTTAAAGATTTAAAGGTAAATCTTTAACCATTGAGTTGCTACAGTAACAAGATCACTGTAGCTAAGGTAATGTTGACTAAACTTGATTAGCCCAAGCACTTCCCAAATCGCAATGGAAACACCTGCAAATCATTCATTGAAAGCACACACCGCATTAGATCCTTCTTTCATGTTTTAAGGTCCAGTCCCGGCCGCTATGGCAAGCCGAACGATCCCTCTTGGCCGGATCAAGCAAGTTTCCTTTTTTGAAATGCTAATTCCCTCCAGTATGAAATATCCCACATTCATAGTTCTCCCAAAACGACGTTTCCCTTTTTTTTTTAATATAACATTAGGTTTAAACCATAATCTTCAACCATTTCAACCATAATTTAAACCTAGGTAAGCTCGACCTTTTCAACCTAGGACTTAATCAACTAGGTCATACTTCCAACTGTGATCTGGTGTTCAAACATATCCAGCTCAAATAAGAAATATTACATAATCATTTAACAACACCGCGATCATATCGAGAAGACACTTGCTCAGAGAAGGTCAGTTTTCGCCCTTCATGTCAGTTCTTGATCTAACATCCAATTATTTTTATTCGTAGGAATGAATGCCTTGCTCAGCAAGATCGCGAGCGCGATCTTACTGAGCAGTAGATGTCTATACGTAGTGTCTAATGTTCTCGCTGGCATCGCGGCCGCGATCCTAGCGATTAGAAAAGTTGTACAAACTAAGTTCATATCATCTCGCTAAGAGATCGCGACTGTGATTTGATGGAGCTAGAGTCTAGATGTGTTTGCACTCAGAAAATGCTTATAAAGATCGCGTCTGCCGCATCCATAGAATGCTCCATAGAATTGATCAGCTATATCGTGTTTCAGCCTTAGAGCTATTTAGGGGGCCTGATGTGGAGTCTATACGCATCCTAACGCCTTCTAATGATCGAAAATGGTGCATAGAGATTGCACAGGCTATTCCACACATCAAAGGGTATCGTCAGAAAGACCTGAACTTGTTCTTGCGCACAGGTTCTGGTCCAGATGATGTCAAGCAGATAGGCATTGTTATTGCAATGTGGGAAGGCAACAAGAACAACGTGCACGGCGCTTTGATATGTAGTGTCGAGGACATTCATCAACTTCAATTCTTGGAGTATATTTTGAAGTGGAGAAACTATGATCCGTCAATGATGACTGCTAGCAAGACGAACAAGCCGGCCACTGGAAAGAATATACCCACCGGCGCAAAGGGCTTCGGCTGGATTTTGCCATCTTATAAATCATTGTCTCTGTCAGGTATAAAAGGCAACAGAGATATTCTAGTAGGGTTTTCTACATGTAGAATGGGCTTATCAAATGATAAGAAACCTCCAAGTATAGCGTTGAAGGCCAAACTATATGAAAAAATGACTTCAAGAATGGATACTAATTGGCTAAGGGCAAAGGCCAAGCAAAGAAGTATGAAACCAATAGCTGCGCTAGGCGAACCTTCAGTGGCAAGATCCACACATGTGGAGCCCACGCCTGTCATTGTGCCATCTGCTGTGGTCAACCCGACCCAACCCCTAGCCATGAAGGCCCCAGTTGCACCTCCCAGGAAAATCTCCATGTTCAAGATCAGGCTACGGCCAGACAATACCAATGACAGCTCCCAACCATCCAGTTTCCAAACACCTCCTTTAGTCAAAGGTGGGGCGTCTACACATGCTCTAGGATGGCCAACTGCACCCAGCAGCAACCTGACTTGGGATTTAATCCTGAGGAAGAGAAGAAGATGGCAGAGCAAACATCTCTTAACCTAGAATAGTTTAAACGATTCTATTCGATGGGCGTAAATTGGTTTATGAAAGTCTTTTTTTTTTTATTGTGAACCAGCTCCGGCAAATTTAACCTATAGCACACCATGCGCACACATTGGTTAGGAGCTTCCACAATTACCCCACAGAGGTTGCAGATGTTGTGCCATTTGACCCCACTACCAGGTAAATCTTCAAATAAAATACTGTGATGTTGATGAGTATTTAACAATTGCAGATCTCATTTTACAGAAAAAGAATCACCTGAAGCACACCAGAGGATCTGGAGGGGAAGAAATTCTTTATTATCTCTGGAAATCATAGCATATGTGCTGCACAGCTACTTTGTGGCGTCGTTGAAAAACTAGAGCAGCAGCTAGAATTTGCAAAAGCATATGCACGAAGAAGATCAAAGGTGCTTAATGGGAATTTCACAGATAAAGAATACATCGAGTTAAGCATTCAGTGTAACGAGGTGATTGCAAACACCGTGTATAAGGAACCTCTCATCGAAACTCTTCAACAGCTTCGGCATCAATACAAGGCATATGGTTGTCCTGCTCATGGACCGGTTGGCACTGCAACATCCTCAGCATGGAAGGTATGTGCTTACTTTAGCTCCTCATAACCACAGTGGCGGTTTTGATGACCTCTTCCTTGCAGGATTTTGTGGACATAGCCACTACGACATTGAAGGTAAAGGAGCTGAAAGATGAGAAGCAATTTATTTTTTTAGAGGAAAGGGTTTGGAGGAAACTGACAAATGTAGTTACAAAATGGGTGAGCAAGAAACTTTATGATGATCACTGTCAGCCCCCAGAGAAACCAAGCAAAGACTTTTTCAATAAAACTTGGCTCAGATACCTTCGAGGCATGCCAATCAGAACTGGGCCAGTTGCTAGATGAAATTCTAGAAGGGAAGATTTACCTCAAAGTGCAATCTGAATATTCCGGCAGGTTTGATTGCAAGCAAAGGGCAATAGACATAAGAACGTTAACCTTTATGAGGAGGATATTTTGTCTTACGCCAGCAGCATTCTTGGGAAGGAATATACATTTTTTGAAATAGAAACTTACTAGAATGATTTCAAATAGAATGGGAAGTATACTACAACCCTACAATAGAAATAGTTTTAGCACTAGGGTCAAAGCATGGAGCTGGGGGGCACTTTTACGCCAGGCAAGCACCCACTAAGCACCCAGTGCTAAAAATTTTATTTATTTTTATCTTTTTTTCTATGACTCCGTTAAAGCTGAAAATTTGTATTCAAAGGCGTAACATTAATGCGTTTCAAGGAAAAATATTAAAAAAATAAAATAAAAATATTTTTTCAAAATACAAAGAAAAGGTACCCAGAAAGCACCCACTAAGCACTAAGTGTCCAGGACATAAAAAGTGTCCCCCACCTCTATGCTTTGACCCACTACATAAGAAGTTGGTTTAGCATATCTCTTCATTGTCAAATAGGAAGCTTTATTTGGTCTTCTGGCACTCTCTTGAGATTAGAACTCCTCAAATAGAAATTGTAAGGGTGTCTCACATTTCTTCTGTTCTCCAGCAATGAAGTCATGAACCCGGTTGGTAGGGATGTAGCACGTCCATAATAGCATGTTCCCACCTTTTAATAGACTAGGAACCTAATGCTCTTCAAGGTACTAGTGGAGATTGTTATGGTTGACTGGAGGATCCGGCTATATTTCAGCCTGCAGTTGCAAATGGAAGCTCCGATAATTCTTGTTCTCCTTGAAGTCGTCCGTTGCCGCATTTAGCACCTCATTCCATTCTCGATATACCTAATTGGACATCCTTGATGACTTTAGCCATGATTCTGGAGGTTGGCTAGAACAACCAGTACACGTGCCTTTATGTTGGCTAGACCCCGCATGGCCTGGAGATTTCAAACCAAAGTGTTTAAATTTTCTGCTCTAACCTTAGACATCGATTATATTAGTTGATGCCATCCTACAGAATCACCTTTAGATTTGATCATGATCCCAGAAGAGAAAATAATGTGTTTGTGATCTTGGAGGTTGGAATAACGATGTTTTGAAACCTAATCAAATAGCATTCTTTGGTATAAGCAACAGTGGATCCTAGAGAAGAGGATAACGTAGTGGTGATTCTAGAGGATGAAATAGCCTAAAGGATTCCAGAAGAAGAGATCATATCCACCGGCCATCGACAACACATCGACGGTATGACGTCCCCTACTCATATACGATGCCCGCACCGTATACAAACAGGAGTTCATCCCCCGTACCAGCTCCATACTGATACAGGGCCCTCCACATATCACTGCGACCGTCTGGAGTCCACAGTGGGAAGAGTGAAGGGGTCATTTTACCCCGTCTCCCTCAGGGCCTACCTAGCTGCGGAAGCGTAAACATACACGTCAGTAACATAACATCGTATATCCACCTCGAAGGGTGGCACATCAACATCTGCATAGACAAAGATCGGCACAATACAAAGGAAATTCCTACCCAAGGCTCAGACTCTAGGGGGATGACTGACAAGCTTGGGTCTCCAGAGTTCAGTGCAGACAGAATCATGACAATGGATTGGGCTGGCATAAGAACATGGCTTAGGGTTGTCCACTCCATCTGCCCCTCCTGTGCACACTTTGCAGAGTAGGTTGAAAAGTGTTGGGACCTGACTGTAGCCCGCCGGGTGCATAGCCAAAGGGGCTATTCCTGGGTTACATCTCCCCAGTCCCGATGGGGCAGGTAGGGATCACTCCCTCCAGAGATCTACATGCTAACCCAAGGTGACTAGAGGGCCACTGCCCTTATTCGACTTCAACCCACTGGAGAGTGACGCATCACTCCACGGGTGTCGAGCCCATGCCTTACCCACACTTAGTGGCAAGCCATTAGACCTAGTCACTCTGATCCCCGGTAGGCCTTACACACCAGAGGGATCGGTCAAGGGTTAGAACACGAACCTCATTCTAAGCCAGTCTGGCCCCTTCACCCACAACCAGGTGGGCTCCTGTACACAGGCCGAAATCTAGTAATGCACTAAGAGGGACTATCTAGGAGCATCATCTACTAAGCTTCAAGTCTCTACCCCCTTCCCAATACAATGAGTCCACAGAATACATCCGTCCATCATATCAACATAAGTAATAAAGAACTAATCTATCTCATAGAGTTAGGTTCTTTAGTTAGAGTCAACCTCGGGATCTGCTTGGCTACTAAGGGTGATTGAATAGGCTAAACCCTCTTGGGTTCAAGGCTGGAATAAGGTTTAGGCTATTCAATCGACTAAATACCTCGATCCCCTCGGTTCACTCCTCTCGATCCGGCGTCCATATCTACGTTACGCTTTGGGATGCGGTTCGAAGGATGATCCGACAAGCTTGGGGCGCACGGACGGATCGTGGGAGTTGGAATTGACTCCTAAAGGCCTTGAATCGAGAGCTCGGGAAGGTCCGTGGGCGAAAAAGGGAAAGTTAGGGTTTGGTGCCTTATGTAGGCTATCGGGCTAGGTTTAGGGTTTCCATGACCCTTGGTCTACCTTTAATGGGTTAAAGGTCTAAAAGTGCGCACATTGCTAAGTGTGCGCACCATTGCAAGCTGCCCCCTAGGGCGACCTTGCTTGGGTACACGCCGATTGATTGGCTGCGGTAATGCAGCGTGGCTTATGCAAGACGGTATATCGTCTTGAGACCGTATATCGTCTTTGAACGCCACATTCTCCCCACCTTGAAATGATGCTGTCCGCAGCATCGTGGGTCTCCCCACCTTAGAATCTTCCTAACCTGCAATCAACCTGATGCATACGATATACTACTATAATACTTACACATTTATTAAGATTACCTTAAGGTAATATTTTTAAATCATTATTACGCCATTACATTATCAAATAACTTGTCAAATCGTAACTTCTATTAAAACAAGGTACTTATTAGTCTCCGTTATCACAACATTTAGTTTATCACAATTTAACACTTTCATATACAATTATTATTTAAGGTACTCTTCATTCCTTGCAACACATTCCAACAAAATTTGTGTTGCAAGTCTTCGCACCTTAAAATCCTGTATTAATTTTACAATATCTATAATTACATACTTACTATCTTAATTATTAGAATTACTCTAAGGTAATGTTTAAGACCTTACTGTACTATTTCATTATCCAATTAACTTATGACTTCATAACTTAATCCACACAAGGTAATTATTAACTTTACTTAATACAACATTTAAGTTTATCAAAGTTTATCAATTTCATACAAAATTTACACTTCTAAGGTACTCTTCATCCCTTGCAACACATTATAACAAAATTTGTGTTGCAAGTCTTCGTAGCTCGACCTCCTTGCCCTCCGGAGCGCTCTATTGGCCTGCAGGTCGACACTACGTTAGAACCATTTTAATTATTAATAAAATTTTGGTTATATGGTGACCACCCCACCTATCTATATGAATGCATGGCTAATCTCCCAGTGTAGGAAGAGGATGCTTCTTCCATCGTGGCCGTGGAGGCAGCGCCCTATAATGCCTATATGCCGCTCATGCCTACACCTTTAGTGGCCCACATGGAGGATAGGGTCCTTCTCGTATATGGAGCGTGAAGGATAGAGTCCTCCCCGTAGGCATTTGGCTAGAGGTGCTTTCCCTATCAATGCATTTCCTGAATGACCTCTTATCTCTCGAGGTCGTCTACTTCCGTGGGACAGAAGTAGACTTTCTAATCTACCTTCCACTCATCCAAGCGGAAACGCGGTCATGCCTACATTGACATTACACCACGTCCTAGAGATCACCGTAGTGGTGTCCCATCATCGGCAATTACGCATGCAACCCATACCTGGCATAGGTTACATGCGTAGATTAATCGTAACTACACATGAAATTAATCTAAACACAAATCGACATGCCTGAGCCGATTTTTGCTGGCTCCTTTAATGCATGTGATTAACATAATTACCCTAAGGTAATACTTATGAATTAACATTATCATAGTATCGGATACATTATTCCCGATAGTACAATTATATTTACTCTAAGCTTTGCAATATTTAACGACTTTTAGATCGCAATTATTTAAACAATAACCCTGATTTAGACCTATTGTATCATAGACAAGGTTTTAATTATCATACACAAGAATTAGATGTGCTTCTTATTCTCTTCCTTGGGTCCTGCATTACCCTTGGAAGTATATCCCTAAGATGCACTTAAGTATATCCGAATTCTATTTTCTATTTATATTTATAAGGACCCGAGGTCATATAGCTATCCTTGGAAGGAATTGCATCCTTGCGAAGGATTAATTGACATGCTACCTCACATTATCATTGTTATTTAACTTATTTCCCTATGATACATATACGTACAGCAAATTCTATGCAGCTATTAGGATCTATATTTAACTTATCAATAAGACACATTAAAGCTTCTAATACATGCGCACACCTTACCTAAGGCTAGAACACATCCACCCATTGAGCCGGCGTCGAGTAATTTGGAGATGACGTGGTCGTTGCATTGCTCCCATACTTTTGCTCCACTTTATTGGTGTAGTTAGCTGCCACGTCGGTCTCGCACGTTGAAGGCCTCCTGAGGACTACGGTATCTATCTGTCTTACGCTCTATTCGCTTCGGCCCTTGCCGGAGGGAACTCTATTCGATGGATCGTTCAATTCGATGCAAGTACGTTCAATCATAAGATTGAGCCCTCCCACTTTCTTCGGAAAGAAAATGGTCCTGCACCCCTTCAATGGCGTTGTACACAACGTCATATTTATTCTCTCCCCTTAAGAGGTTATACGCTTCTTACTTAGTGCATTAATTTACTAGCCTTAGCTGACATATATAACCATCTAAGATGGATATACATATTATGTTATCATTTATTTCAGTATAGTTATGGGTTACCTACTTGTTAGAACGATTCTAAACCACAAGGTTTCGTCATCATGACAATTCCTTTTGTCTCAAAAGACTATTTGATTACTATAATTCTTATTTTAGATGTACCTTACATGTATTATTCTTTTATATTCTAGAGATTCCCCCTTTCTTAGTTATTTAAACTCTTGGAATATTCCTACCAATCGAATTGATGTCATCATAACAAGTTGGCCGGACTTGTTAGATTACTTCTTTTCTTTCGGTTGGATTATTCTTTGGAGGTACTAGATTTATACATGGTCAACAATTATCCTAGCAATGAATCCTTCTTAGCGAGGAGATCAATCTCACCAAGTGGTCTCAATATGTTGGATGTCTGTTAACAATCGTGTATAATTATAGTTACTCCTATGCATTTCCTTCCCAATCCTTGACGCTTAGCTCAATATTGGGGCGATCCTTTCAGCGAGAATATCTGGAAATGCCTTCTAATCCCAATATGGATGTTCCGTCCATACATTTAACCTACTAGGGCACATGGCCTTAGATCCTTGAGCTTACTAGAAACTCATCCACTCGTTGGCTGCTTGAAGTAGCAAGGTAATGTTCTTCCGAGCTCGATACTTCAGTCTCCTTGACGGTGGCTCCTCTTTGATGTAGAGGTTGACTTTGTTCGTTAGAAGCCTCGCATTGCTTGATGGTGGCTTGCTGGTGTAGTTGATCACTTGAAATCTTCCATGCCGCTTTTCAAAAGCCTGGAGGTGGCGCCATTGAAGAAGATCTTTCATCTTGAACTCCTTGTCTTGGCAGCTAAACGATGACTCTGTATCCGATATTGTTTCTTCGACTCCATCGACGTCTCATACGTCAAGTCCTCTTGTCGTTATCGTGTTGCCCGAAGAGTGTTGAGGATGTTGATTGCTTCACCCCTGCAAATTGCCTGACATCTCTTCCTTTGATCTGTTATGCTATGGGAGGGAAGGAATAACAGGGGAACTATACATGCAAAACATATAGCTTACATAATTACAATTACTACTAGAGCTATTAGGTCCCCCTTGTGCCTCCCTTCGAGTTGCACACCTACTCCTTGGCAATGTCATCAGTGTTCCTCCCGGTGCAATGGTGTTGACGATATATATCCTCCTATTTGTACGTCAGCTCGTACTCCGGGGTAACTTGTTGATATACTTGGGCCCTCTGGTGTTTGTCGGCTATGGCACAACGTGCTTTGCATCACATTCTAACTAAAGGCGTGCGGGTCGTTGATGCTTCGACATTTCAGTCTGCTTCCTGATCAGGGTAGCCCTTAAGCCCAAATTTTTATAGGTGTAATTTAGAATGTGAGGCGAATCTTAGCTTTTTTCGATTAGTTATGTTGGCGATTTTGTTTCGAGCTTCAATTTGAGTTGTAGCAACCTTGGAGAATCTTTCATCCATCAAGCGATGGAATATATACTTTTTTCTCAAGTAAAATTTGGATCTACAATATATATTTGTTATGTCCGTATACAGTTGTAAGCGTAATGCTCACATAATGAATATACATGTTACCAGATATTGGCATATGATTGTAAATTTCAACAGCTCCACACTAAGGGCTAAACAACAACAAGTACACAAACTTAGCCGAGGCATGATTGCATATTATGGTGAGCAAGCACAAACCGATTTGATTTCAGTCATCTTTTTAAGATTGGATAAACAACAGACCAAAAGCAAAAGTTGCATACCTGGATATTGGAACCGGATCATGAAATCCATATAACATGCATGGTTTTTTCCCTTTCCTTTTTTTTTTTCTTGGAGGTAAACAGCAATTCATATCTGGAGATCCAGAAGTATGTTTCAGCTGAAATTTGTTGCGATGGAGAGCCCTCTCAGCGATCTTTGAGTAGGTATATGATTTGCCATTGATTGTGGCTTATATCTTTGTCAAAATCACAGATTTCCGGACTGCACATCCGGCCCCCAGAAACCCTAAAGCGCTCACGGTCCTGGTCGCACGTTTATGATCATATCTAGAGATCCAGAGCTCCGTTTCAGCTGAAATTTGTTGCGTTGGAAAGCTCTCTCAGAGACCTCTCAGTAGGTATGTGATTTGCATGTGGTTGAGTCATATTTCCAAAGCAAAATTGTAGATTTCCGGGCTGCCAATAAAACGCTTTACCCTGAAGCGCTCGTGGTCTGGAGCTTGGGGAGCTTTCGTTTCAGAATCAGGGACTTCACAATAGACTTGGTCTCAGGTTCAGACTTGCAGTAGTGAGACTCTAAATGACCCAGGACATGACTCTCAGGCAGCAGACAATGGAAGAAAAGCTGCATGCACTAAAGAAGCGAGCAGCACGGAACGGAGGGGCTCCTCTCCCTCGAGCATGTCACGCAACCGAGAATATCTGAGCCTTGGAGGCAAAGTTGACAATGAGTACAGATAGGTTGGCAAGTATGGAGGCACAAAGAGACACCCACCAACAAATGATAGCCATCCTCAAGAAACAGTTGGTGAAGGAGAGAGAACGGATCTCCACATTAGAAGAAGCGGTCGCGGCCATTGAATGACCGCTTTGGGCTGGCCGACTTCGAGCGATCAAGCCGCGGGGTATTATTGTCGCCGCTTAAGAAGTGAATTCATGGCAACATCTCAAACACCGAATGAGGTTACCCAAATGGATTGATAGGATCCATCAGCAGGTGACGATGAGATATCACAACCGCAGAGAGAGCTCGTGCAAGCAAAGGGAACAGATTACACGGTTGGCTATCGCAGTTTCCATCTTGCGGACCATGAAGCTAGAATGCATCAGATGCAAGCAAGGTTGGACACCCTAGAAAAGAGACAACCAGAAGGACAGAAGCAGCACCCAGGCTCTCGGCCCTAGAGAAGAGAGTGGCCGAGTTTCACCGAGATGTATGATCTCCGCCGGAGATGAAACGAACAGGAACTGCCCCGAGGCATCAATAGTGCGCCCAATGCCGGAGGCGAGGTGGCCCGTGGAATCGTGCAGGTCCTTCGCGAGAGGAGCAGGATCGCCAATCCCGCCGGGCTGAACCTCATTGTCCCGGCTTGCCCGAAGATCATGGGGAAGATCTGGCCGGCTAAGCCGAATGCCCCGGTGCCGGAGAGGCTAGGCTAACCCCAGATTTGGGGTGAGAAACCCGACCCAGTCGGGGGCCAAACATGAGACCCCGGACCGGTCAAATTCACAAGATGTTGGACCAGGCATCCAAGACTCTATTGCTGCAACGCCAGCTAGCCCGGTTGAAGGGGACATCAATATACTTGGACACGATCTTACTCCGTGCAACAAAAGGAGAGACGAGAGGAGTTCACAAAAATCGAACCAAGTCGACAAAGGGGGATCGGCAGGCTTGGTTAATGGCAAGATGAAGGTGTTTGTACCTCCGCGCCAACAAAGATGGCGAGAGGCAGCGGGCGATGGGGCCGGGGACATCTAGACCTTTCACCTCCGAGACGGCAAAACCGGATGCAACAACCAGGGACCCGGTGCTTTCCGGGCACCACTGAACGGCCCCCGCAACCTCCTGAGCTGGTGCGGGACAACCGCCACAGATAGGGACAATGTCTCCACTTTGTATCATGGAACCTGTAGGGGATTCCCCGAAGAAGGGCGGTGGCCTTGTTGGGATCGCTACAGGTATGGACATCATCTTCTTGCAAGAGACATGGGAATATCGTGGTCATCAACTGCCGGACATCCCGGGATACCAGTGCTTCTCGCTGGCTAATGCGCGCCATGGCAAGCGAGGATATGGAGGGGTGGCATGCTACTTCAAAGATGCTATAGCAGCCACGGTCTCGCTCCACAAGGCTGACAGACTTAACCGCTACCTGTGGATGAGAATATTGGAGCCTCAGCATCGTCCATTATTTATTGCATGCTGTTATATACCCCATGCAGCCTCTAAGTTCTAGGTCCAGGAGGCAGACACAGATGCACAAATGCCTTATAGAGATCTGTATGATGATGTAGAGCAATATCGCCAGCAAGGGCATGTGCTCTTGTTAGGAGATTTCAATGCCCGCACTGCACAGCTGCAGTCGGTTACCTTCCAGGGAGAGGCCGATTCTGACCCACTCTGGCTTGAAACAGCTGCACCCCAACATGCCAGACAGTCTCAAGATGCAGTCACCAACGCCTTTGGAAGGGAGTTGGTTCAACTCTGTCAGGTCTTTGACATGGTAGTGTGCAATGGTATGATCAGATGGCCGCAATCAGGGGGTTTTACTTGCAAGAGCGATAGACATGATGGTGGAGCTAGCGTGGTAGACTATCTCCTTGCTCCAGTGGTAGGACTTGACATGATCAGCGAGCTCTCAATTGGCACACGAACAGGAGATGAGGAGGCTTTGTCGGACCACTATCCACTTTATGTCACTTTGGATTGGGAGCACTCAGTAGCGCAATCACAGAGTAGAAACCATCAGGGGTTGAGATACATCCCCGACTACCGAAAGCAAGCAGATTATGAGTCTGTGTTGGAACGTGAACTGCAGGGGATTGATGCCCTTTGCACGTTACATGATAGGTGGGAATGGCTTGTAAACGCCTTGCTCACAGCAGCTAGTGCATGCTTTGCAGCGAGGGATCGCTCGCGAATGGACACTTTGTCGCGCCCCTCCCTCCCCGGGTTTGACGCTGAGTGCAAGGCTCTAAAGACCCAACTACGCCTCGTCTCAGATCCACAGTTGCGGCAACAGGCCATTCAGGACTATAGGGCATTCTTGAAATCCAAAAAGCATGCGTACATTGCAGACCATCAGCAGCGCATGTTTGATTTGTTGATGACTGAGCCGAAAGCCTTCTGGCGTAGGGTGTTGTACAAGAGGCATCAACCACCCGGCAATATTACCGTAGACCAGTGGATGCATTGCTTGGAGGAGCTGTATGATCCCCCAGGAGCAGCTGCTGGGGTTCCAGATCAGGTAGGAGAAATGCTACAGCTCATGGAGGAAGACATCCAACAGGGCCTTAGACACCTGGCTAATGGCAAAGCGAAGGACTTGCGGGGACTTCAAGCCGAGTTATTGAAATGGGGTGGACCAGCTTTGCTAGGGCCTCTGACAGCGATCATTAACTAGGCCATAAGGGAGGGCCTCCCGGGAGAGTGGATGGTTAGCAAGGTCACCCCAATTCATAAGACAGGTAACAGGGATGATTCGGCGAACTACCGCATGATCATGGTGAGCCCATTACTCGCAAAGCTTTTAGCAGGTGTGGTGGAGAAGAAGTTAACTTCGATTGGGGCTTTGAGGAAAGGAAGATCGGAGTCTTGATTGGCGGTGGGGGTTTCACCGCCCACCCCCAATCGACCATATATTCACTCTCGGAATCCTTATGGAAGCTACTACGCACGCGCTTGTGGCGTGACTGTCTTCTTTGTTTAGAGATTTCAAGGCGGCATATGATACGGTCCCTCGGGACTGTTATGGCAGCATTTGCAGGTATTTACATGCCCCACAGGACTTACAAAATGTCATCTATAGACTCTATGATGGGATATATCTTTGCATTGCCCGCATCGGATCAGTGAAGTTGCTAGCACCATAGGGGTTAAACAGGGGATGTCCGTTATCTCCAACGCTCTTTGGTCTCTACATTGACAAGTTGGAGACCCGGATGCAAGAACATGGGCGGTGGCCCGCAGCTACCGAAGGCATACAATATAAGGCAATTGCTCTATGCGACGATGTAGACTTGCTATCCCATACAGCCTGACCCGAGTATGCAAAAAACATTTGGATGCTCTTAGTGGGTTCTGTGACACAACAGAATGATGGTGAACTGCTTGAAAAACTAAGCTCCCGGTCCTCTCCTCGCAACATGATATCCCGGATCTCTATTACGAGAGGGGCGGAAGGTGGATGTTGTAAGGACCTTCAAGTATCCGGGAATCGACTTTTCGCTAGCATGTTATGGGATGACTTGTTGGAAAGATGGGTCAGTAGATGGAAAGCCACATATGCTATGCTAGAATAGCTGCTACAAAATAGACCTATGTGGTCGGGCACGTAGAGCACACCTGCTCGAGCACTTTCGTTGAACCGGTATTGTTGTATGGGGTAGAGGTCCGGGGTCCAAAGAATTAGCAAGAACACACGGGATAAGCTAGAGAGGGTGCAAAAGGCCTTCTTAACATACTGATCTAGGTATCAAGGACCGCGGTGCCTTATCGATTTTGCTATATGAGACTGGGGTTACGCCCCCGCAACATTCCGCTATCTTGCAGACATCTTGCATATTTCCACAAGGTCACCAAAGATGGATGCACAACGTCTTCCCCGAGGGCTTTGTTATTGGCACAAGAGCCACAACGACCGAAGAGGGTATGGCGGGGAGCAATCTTGTCGGGGGTGGTTATGCAACATGGTCTATAGACTACCGGCCAGATTGTGGCTATGCCGATGCCCGAGGACATCTTTGCACACCTGAATGGCGCTTTGCCACCACTACGTGGGATCACGACCACTCGTGCAAAGCCTAAAACAGAGCACTACCACACGCAAGTTAATCCAACACTGGAACATGGCCCACACCCGGTGCCCGGAAAGCGCATATCTCTATGAAGAAACGGAGAGCTATTGCCTCCGTGGAGGATTCGGGTCCCATCATCTCGAATTGAAACAGTCGTTGGACTACGGATGGAGGGCGAGAATCCCCGGCATGAGAGAATATGCCGTGTTGCCACATGGATAGTAGAGGATGAGCACCATGCTCGCAAGAGTGTCCGGCATATCATATCCGAAACAACACATGCTGATCTTAGATGCTCGAGGCACCGGCTTGCATCAATTCTTTGGCATCGCCAATGGTTGCACGTCTCGCATCCTACATTTTGCAAGTCTCTACAGTCAGAGAATCCCTTACAGGACAAGGGATCTGAGAGCCTACTACCAGGGTTTTTCCTCCCATGTGGGGGTTTTTTCATCCCAGTAGTAGGGACACATTGTATAGTAGCATTTGTCTTTTTGATGTGGTTTTATCTGCTTTGTGTACTGCATGTACCGTCTCATAGGTCAAGTTTGGCCTCCGCGGACGTTAAAATATACTTCCTTCCTTCCTTCCTTCTAAAAAACTCACCAAGAATAGAATTCGTATTAATTTTACATGATTTTAGGGGGTTAAGGGGCGATTTTAGAATAATTACCAAGAATAAAATTCACATGGGGGCGAATCCAAAAATCCATCATTTAGTGATGTAGGCTAACTTATGAGTGGAGGGAGAAAATTTTGTAGACAAGGTGGTGATATTTTATTGGCACCACTCCTAATTGATCCTACTCAACAATAGTGGAAAAACATGCAAATGTCAAAAAAAAAGCCTTTTGGCGATATTTCGAGCTTAAGGGCTACCCTGTTCCTGATCCTGTTCTTGGGCTGTAATTGTTCCACCCTTCATGGTACTTGAAGCTATTCGGAGGCGTCTCTTGAGGTTGTGCGCGATTCCTTTGGCCATACTCCTCTGGAGTTGTTTTCTTCTGTCGTTGCTCTTTGAATCGTCTATCCTTGGGTTCAGCAAGTTGCATGCAAGTCCGCGTGCAAGTCATCGGCTCGCCTCGCCTAGTTGCTTCTCCATCGAGCTTCCAAACTTCCTTGTTTGATCTCCTCGATCACATGGCTTGGACGTTGTCACGTTCCACAGTGCTATGCCGTCTTCTTGTCTTGAGGTACCTTCCGGAGGCTTTGATTGTGCTCGTCAGTTTTGATCCTCCTGTTGCCTCTGGAGAGCTCGTGGAAGAAGTCAGTTGCTAGCACTTCTCCAGCTTCCAGTTCCTGACCTTTGTCCCTCTATGCATGTTGGTCTCTCTGTCAAGTAACGCGTCATGGCTCTCCTCCCTGCTGGCTATATTGTCGGGATGATGGATCCTTATATCTGTGCAGCTTGACCCTTGAGTTGAAGAAGCACCTGCCTTAGGTATACTCTTGTCGTTGAATAGCCTGGCTATTGTCTTGAACTCTCTTTTTGCCGAAGGTGCTTCAGTTGCTATCCTTGTCGTTAAGGTGTCGAATGCTTCTACCTTGGGCATTTGACGTGCCACATGTCGGAGATATGATCGGCTTCTTCTCTTCTAATTACTGGTAGGAGTATCTGACGAAGCCATCACCTAGTTGTTGAAGGCATATCTCCTCGTCGCAGTGCCTTTCGTAAGTGCCTCTCCATCTAATACCTGTGTCATAGCGCATCACCCTATATTACCACAAGGTGGAATTATGGTCGTCGAGATGTTGCCTTCTTAGTTGGCTCGTTGATGTCGGGTCTTTCCTCCTTCTTATTTGTTGAGGCCACTCGTGTCATAAGTTCATCAAGTGTTGCCACTGCCACAAGATGTAGTGTTGCGCCCTGACGATTTCCTGGTGCCGCGCTGATGATCTTGACATGACTGGTGTTGTCTCTTATTCTGACATTGGGTGAACGAGCAGTGTTCTATTTGAGGGCACTTCCCGAAGTGTTTGGAGTCGAAGGTTTGCTTGGGCTCTGGTTGTTTCTCCCTCGTACTTGCTCTTCCATTTTGATCTTGGGCTATAGTTCTACTTCGTTGCTTCCTCCTTTGGTAGTCGAAGTGAAGGAGCTTCTTGATCTAAGCGCTAAATCCATAAAACATGACTCTAACTCATGTTTCTCCACTATATATGTGAACACTCGAGATATACAATAGACATATACGCATTTACATTGGGATTTTAATTCATCCACTTTTCCAAAACAACTACGAAGGTCTACTTAAATGTTTATACTCCTTTAGGGTTTCTCCTCCTATCGCGTTTGATTCTTCGGTTTTGCTGCATCTTCTTCGTTCTGGTTGACTTCGGGATTCCTTGAGATGCTGCTACTATTGTTGACCTTCATGTCTGATCCGAGCTCATCACTCCAGGTTGCGAAGAGTGTTCGTCGATGTGATCCCTTGAAAAAGATGCTCCTCCCTAATGTGTATGTCCGCCGTGAGGAATGCAGTGACCGCTCAACGTCCCTACATGCTGTGTGTCGTTGCAAGGTTGCCGATGTGCGGTGCCATTGATCGCTTGAGTAGGATCACCTGGCTGTTGCAGTCGGGCATTCTTGAATGTCTTCGAAGCTCCGAGATTGTGGTCGGTAGGCAGGCATTGTTGTTCCTCCGCAGGTTGAATTTCTGGGTGCGACTTCTGTTGCTTGGGCTTTGCTTCATTCCGAGGTGCCTCTGCTGTGCCTTGAAGTGTGGTCGTCTCCATTGTACCTATCATAGCTCCTTTTGGTCACCTTTGTGTGATTTGTACCTGCTGGCTAGGTCGTCTCCTCCGTCCTTTGGGTCCTATCCATTGGAGTCTCGCACTCCTTGGCTAACGTAGTAAAGTCGTCCTTCCTTTGGTTTCTAGGTGTTTCTGGGTCCGGGATTCTTGTCCGAGCGGAATGTTCTCCTCCTTGATCTCGCCCCTAATGCTGATATAGGCCTTCAAGTCGGAGATGTTGCATCCCTGATATGCGTCTCCTCTCCTTATCTGTCTGTACATCAGCTGGGGCTTCGATGTCTTCAAGAAGTTGCGCCTCTAGCTCTTCTGCGGCTCTGGCCCTGTACTTCGAAAGCAACGCTCGTATATCCTAGAGTCTAAGGGTCTACTTGAAGGGCTCTCCTACAACATTCTGGGCTCTATAAGCAAGCAAGATGGCTCGAGCAGCATTACTGGAGACATATCTATAATCTCCAAGTCTATGGACATTAGGACGTGTGGTATGGCATGACATGAGGGTTGTTTTGCAAGACCTCCATGATGTTTGAGGCATACTCTAAGGTCCTAGCAAAGTTGGTTTGGGGGAGTCCAATCTCTACACATGGAGTGACTTGGGCAGCTCTAGACTCTAGCTCCTTTCTAGGTACCCTGGCAATAGGGAGTGTCAATGTGGCGGCTATATAAGTCAAACTCTATTAGAAGGACGCAAAATTAGGTCAAGGTTTATGCCTTTGGCATGAGCAGAGGTGATGTACCAACTGTTGGACTTGGGTTGCTATGCTGAGGTCTAGATGACTATAACAAAGGGGTGTTCTTGGGCACTTCTATCTAGGAGTAAGGCATCAGCTTCGAGCCGAGATCAATACTTGCGAGCTACTAATGGGATATGCTTCTATTTACAAACAAACCACATTTTGGAAAAACAATTCAAGGGTTTGAGCAATTTTGGTCATTTTAAACTAGGGCTTGACATTTCTAGCCTAATTTGAGATCGTAAATGGATTCTAGGCTGTCTAACGGTCCCATTGCAACAAATTTCAGGCGATTTAGAGCTCTGTAGCTCAAGTTATGGAGGTTCAAAGTTTGGAGGTCTCACACAGATAGGGAACAAAAGATGGAACTTACTAACTCAACTTAATTAAGTAAGATTACAGACGTTGCTTAGTCTAAAACTCAAAAATTTTCCATCATTTACAAAATTTTACTGTGGATCTCCCTTGATGCAGCTGGCAAGCTGCATGTCCTTCTTCATTAGTGTCACTGTCTTCGCATGAACTGTGAAGGCTGTTGAGTCTTCAAAATGTTGGGCCAGCTTCTGCTCTGCTGCTTCTTGAACCTTGGTCTCCTGCTCTCGTTCTGCCCTCTCCTCTTCTTGTATCTCCAGCTCTATCTGCTCGTACGCTTCTTGGGTCTCTTCATCCATTGAATCCGGAGATCCAATGTCCTCTTCCTCTAGTGCTTTCGTTGATCTCTGGGATCCCTACTCACTCTGGGCTGGTTTGGTTGGTTGGTGGCGTTCCTTGATGACTACTTTGGCGTTGGGTTCTTCTTCGTCTCTCGCTTGGGCTCCTCCGTGCCTTTGCCCTTCCGCTCCTTGTTTTCTTCGGCCTCCTTGGCCTCTGACTGTTTCGCCTTGTCGAGGAAGTCGAGCGGTCTGTTTGGTGCGCGCCATGTCGATCGGAGGTCGGGGTCCTAGGTCTATTTATAGATGGCCAATTCTGGGTCAAATTACAAGCTACCCTTTTGGATGGGCTAAAACACTTATTATCCTATTACATGGCTTAATTTAGACCTTTCTAACCTCATGGTTCTAAGTCTAAGGCTTGGCCATTAATATTATCTAACATTATTAAAGCTTAAATCTAATTAAGAATCATGTTTTAAACATAAACGATGCCCGCCCTCAGTGGTTGGCACGGGGGGTTTGGGGGGGTTCAACTCTGTGGGTGGGAGGTTCAATTCTCGCTATTGTGGGAATCCTTTTAAGATGAGGTTCAAATAGATTGAAAAGCTAGACTAATCTAGCTAATTCATAGCTTAAAATTCGAGTTACCATGTTACTTTTTTGAAATTTGTCACCTTTGAAGATGTTTCAGGATCAAGTTAAGCATTCAGTGTAACGAGGTGATTGCAAACACCGTGTATTAGGAACCTCTCAAGTTAAGCATTCAGTGTAACGAGGTGATTGCAAACACCGTGTATAAGGAACCTCTCAGTGTAACGAGGTGATTGCAAACGCCGTGTATAAGGAACCTCTCATCGAAACTCTTCAACAGCTTCGGCATCAATACAAGGCATATGGTTGTCCTGCTCAAGGACCGGTTGGCACTGCAACATCCTCAGCATGGAAGGTATGTGCTTACTTTAGCTCCTCATAACCACAGTGGCGGTTTTGATGACCTCTTCCTTGCAGGATTTTGTGGACATAGCCACTACGACATTGAAGGTAAAGGAGCTGAAAGATGAGAAGCAATTTATTTTTTTAGAGGAAAGGGTTTGGAGGAAACTGACAAATGTGGTTACAAAATGGGTGAGCAAGAAACTTTATGATGATCACTTTCAGTCATTTCCAAGAGAAACCAAGCAAAGACTTTTTCAATAAAACTTGGCTCAGATACCTTCGAGGCATGCCAATCAGAACTGGGCCAGTTGCTAGATGAAATTCTAGAAGGGAAGACTTACCTCAAAGTGCAATCTGAATATTCCGGTAGGTTTGATTGCAAGCAAAGGGCAATAGACATAAGAACGTTAACCTTCATGAGGAGGATATTTTGTCTTACGCCAGCAGCATTCTTGGGAAGGAATATACATTTTTTGAAATAGAAACTTACTAGAATGATTTCAAATAGAATGGGAAGTATACTACAACCCTACAATAGAAATAGTTTTAGCACTACATAAGAAGTTGGTTTAGCATATCTCTTCATTGTCAAATAGGAAGCTTTATTTGGTCTTCTGGCGCTCTCTTGAGATTAGAACTCCTCAAATAGAAATTGTAAGGGTGTCTCACATTTCTTCTGTTCTCCAGCAATGAAGTCATGAACCCGGTTGGTAGGGATGTAGCACGTCCATAATAGCCCCTTCATCCACAACCAGGTGGGCTCCTGTACACAGGCCGAAATCTAGTAATGCACTAAGAGGGACTATCTAGGAGCATCATCTACTAAGCTTCAAGTCTCTACCCCCCTTCCCAATACAATGAGTCCACAGAATACATCCGTCCATCATATCAACATAAGTAATAAAGAACTAATCTATCTCATAGAGTTAGGTTCTTTATTTAGAGTCAATCTCGGGATCTGCTTGGCTACTAAGGGTGATTGAATAGGCTAAACCTACTGGTTCGAAGGCTGGAATAAGGTTTAGGCTATTCAATCGACTAAATACCTGATCCCTGGTTCACTCCTCTCGATCCGAAGGCGTCCATATCTCTGTTCTGCTTTGGGATGCGGTCGGAAGGATGATCTGACAAGCTGGGGCGCACGGACAGATCGTGGGAGTTGGAATTGACTCCTAAGGCGCGCGAATCGGAGCTCGGAAGGTCTGTGGGCGAAAAAGGGAAAGTTAGGGTTTGGTGCCTTATGTAGGCTATCAGTTAGGTTTAGGGTTTCCATCACCCTTGGTCTACCTTTAATGGGTTAAAGGTCTAAAAGTGCGCACATTGCTAAGTGTGCGCACCATTGCAAGCTACCCCCTAGGGCGACCTTGCTTGGGTACACGTCGGCGTACACGTCGATTGGACGGCGTGTACGCGTGACGGTGCAGTACGGTATACGTCTTGAGACCGTATATCATACTGGAACGTCACAGACGGATGAAATCTAAGACTGCCATGCGGAGCACTTGCATGCAATTTTAGAGGACAGAAAAAATGCCTCTGTGATATTGGAGGTCAAAATACTACAATGTAGAAACCTCATTCTCATATGGAAACAACAATGGGTGATCCTGACGGTCAGTATCTTAGGTGATGTGATCCTGGAGAATGAGATGGGTGATTTCGAGAGGACAGGACTCGAGACCAAAGGCTGGAATTATGGCTCATTGCCGATGGCACTGATCTGGGTGCCCAGCGCCTGACGGGATCCTAGAGGCGGGGATAACAACAATTGAAATTTAGCCTCCCAGATGTGATCCTAGAGGAGGGGATAAAATCAAAGTCCATGACAGGGATCCCAAAGGCAAACTCGAAGGCTTTCAGAAGTGATCCCAGAGGCAGGGATAACTGTGAACAAAATTGTTCTCAATATCAAACTGGGATTCCGGAGTGCGAGATGACCTCGAAAAAAATCATCCTTGATATTAGCCATTTAGATTTAGGCGTGTCCCCCCAGCTGAGGATCATGCATAAGCCCTGATGGGGATTCCCCGTGGGAGAGTGAAGTGAAGTGAAGTGAATTGTATTACGTCTTTTGGGAGGCCTTACAGACCTATAAGACGATATCATCATACATCATAATCATAAAAAATTAGATGGGTTTCCACTTCCTCATCTAATTCCTCACTCTCACTCAATCTATAATCTTCATCCAGTACATTTTTTGTATAGCTCTCTCTATGTTGTAGTGTCTCAATTAGGAAAGATCCTAATCTATTTCCATCCAATCCAAAAAGGGGATGCAAGTCAGGCATGTTGATGCCATACCTAGCTCGTAACATATTGTAGGCTGGGCACTTAAGTATGACATGGTCTTCGTCCTCTATATCATCTTTACCACACACTTGACAATATCTCATAGTTCTCGGAATGGTACCCCATCTTCCAACCTCCACACCTAGATGGTGTGAGCTGAGCCGGATTCTGCTGATATTGTGTCTCTTCTTTATCGATATGTTCTCTCCTAAGTGTGTTGCCTCATCCAATGCGGGATTCTATTCATCTTGTATAATATCATCTTTGTCTTTGGACTCACCCACATCTTTCTTCTAACCTTATCATAAATCCATGTTCGCAGATTATCAATGGAGAGTGCCTCTTCCCACAAATATCCCATCTTGCAAACCATGCTATTACATCGGCAAACCATCCCTTATGTTCGGTGCTCAAACAAGCATGGTAAGGAATGCGTGTGACATCCATCTTTTTTACCTTGGCAAGGTATCTGATGCATTTGAGTAAAGCCTCACCCTCAATTGACGTAATGCCACATTACCTGCTCAATATCATTCCATGAACATTGTGGTAGCCCCTGTCCCCAGATTTCAGCCCCATATAGAATTATGCATTGGACTAGGGATTCATACAATTTTTTCTTTAGTGGCCATGCCCATATGTGAGATTTCCTGCACATGCTTTGCATGGAATATAATGCCTTCGGCCCACTTTCAATTCTTTGTAATATGCATTGATGCCATTTATGATTTCTGCCAATAGTGAGTCCCATATATTTATATGTCTACATGTCTCAACTTTTTCATCCAGATACCGTGTTCTTGCTTGAGAGCACCTACTGTCATAATTTTGGTCTTCTCTAGATTAACTTGCGCCCCTTTGTTACAGAAAGCAGCCAATTGGTCGAGCAGTTGCTGCATGTGTACTTGAGACCGTGCAAAGAGTACCGCATCATCGACATACAAGAGCAATTGGATCACATACCCCTGGATCTCAATGCTACCATCACAATTGTTATGCAACCATTCTTGCTATTGATAAAGAGACCAAATATAGTAGGAGACAAGGGGCACCCCTGTTTCACTCCAATGTTGCTCTCAATTGTATCTGGTATTTCATTTTTAAATGGCATCGATAGCTGCACCAAAACTTTCTCATAGAGCATCTGGATTGCATCCTGTAAATGCTTAGGGACACATAATTGCTCCATTCTTTCCTATAGTTAGTCCCATAGAGGAGGGGGGGAGGGGGAGGGGAGGGACTTGAAACGATAAAAGAGGACGATATCAGCCAAGCTGTGGTGATCCTGGAAGTAGGGATCATTCATATGATATCAATCACTCTGTCATGATCCTGGAGGTCAAGATAATTGCGTGGGTCTCGGAGGCGAGGATATTTTATGTGATCGTGGAGGACCGGATCACCACGGACAGTTGGGATGCAACATGTCGTATGATGGTTGAGATCTGTTGAAGGTACGGATAGGATCACCACGGACGGTTGGGATGTGAAGGGATGTACGACAGATGAGATTTGTTGAAGGGTACCTGGCGTGTGTCAATAGAGCAAGGGGGGAGGGGGGTTGGGGCAGTTGGAAAGTGACAGAGATTCTGGACATCGGGATCCTTACTTCCGAGATCACCAAAACCAGATAAACCATTTTCCCAGCACGTAAAGTCAGGGTGCCATAGATTCAGCCCTCGCATCCAATGGCATCATGCCACGTGGCATTCATTCTTTTCTTGGGTGTTGCCCTGAATTCTGGACAACATTCCGCGTGGCATTCCGAACTTTCACCTGCTATTCTTCACTCCAGCTATTGGATACCTGCCATGTGGCATTGAATCTACGGCACCCGTGACTTCACGTTGCACGAATGCCCCTCTACCTGAAGTCTGGCGAGTCAGGCAGGCCTCCAAGCTGCCGCGCGTCGGACAACCTTCCTTGCCAGAATTCAAGGCAGAGGGGCATTCTTGTATACAAGATTTTTAGAAAGTCTTAAAGGGACACCCCTATTCTTGAAGCTGGTTGCTTCCACATGCAATCTTGAACTCCAAGATTTGGTGCAATCTAGCACCACAATCGCAAAAGAAGAAACCCATCTTATGCCATAGCCAAATGTCTGATAACCAGTGGCACCTTGAAATTTCTTTGGAATTTCTTTGTTGGTTTATTTGCAAAAACATTCATTGTGGTACGAATGGCAACGTCTTATCCATTGGCAGAAACCCGAGCTACCACCACTCAGAGAGGTCACTATACACGTACATCGGGCTTACAAGAAATTTTTCTCAAGCAAAGTAACTCATTTAAGCACCATTCCCAATCAATCCTGCTGCAATTACAGCAAAAAAGGAACTCGGATTTTTTCAAATCCGACCCACGTTTTAATGTGGCTGCAAATCGGGACATGTGCAAACTCCGGTACCAATGCCCCATAGTGCATCAGGTGCATATGGGGGCATACGTTTGCATCACACCCATTGTCTAGTGCACAAAAAACTAGGATATGAAGTCTATGCCACCTAGCCCAACAGTACGCTAATGCCAAAAACTAAACTTAGAAACATTAAACCCCCACGAATTGCAAAGAATCCGGTAGACGTGTGGCCATTTTGTGTTGGCCAGGTCTAAATATAGAAATGTCGCCTAAACAACATTTTAGACCCACTTGCAAGGAACAGGCCTAGGATATTTCTAGTGAAGAAGCATGACTAGAGACCTCGAGAACTACACTTCTACTTGCTTGATGAATTGTCTTACTTTGAAAACTTACCTCCAGTTTCATTTTCCTTCCATTTGCTCGGGCAATGTGGTAAAATCCACACATTCAACTGCTGTACATTCTCCAATTGTTTGATCCTTGTCACCAAAGAAAAGTCTCATTTCGGTCCATCCCCCATTTTCTTCTTGCTCGATCAGTCAATTCAACCACCCTGCGCTGAATGCCATTTGACCTTCTGCAGGCATACTGCCAATCTCATTGTGCATATAGCATAAACCATAAGAAGCTGCTACATGTCATTTGAACACCATAAATAAATCTTAAAGCATTATATGTAGTCCAAGTAACAAAAGCTTCTACCAAGTGACTATCTGATTGATTAACTAATAACTTGAATAATATATCTTCTGCAATAGAAGATTTATGGATAAACAATACAGCTTAGGATTGTAAATGTTCATTTCAAAACCATCCCACTCAGCAAAATCTTTATGGCTCCCAACATACTTAGCAGCAATAAGACGTGACTGACAAAAGCAAACATGGTTATCTGCATGGGTGTTCCGACAAAGCACCTCTTAATTAACACAAGCAAGAAACCACAAAGCACGTGCCAGGTATTAACATTCACATCCAGATGTCCTTTGGGGCCTTATGGCAGTAAGATCAATCGATTCCGGTAGATATCTGCAAGTCCATGCACCATTTGTCAAAAATCGTGGTAGATGACACTCAATCTAAGATTTTAGAAGTTTCTGAACATTGCTTATTGATCATATCTTATAAGCCTAGGAAACAAGCCTTTGAATTTGCCATTGATTTCATTTAACAATCTACTTTATAAGTTCGCATAAATGGCAAGCACTTACATATCCTCCTCCGGTTCATTTTTAAGTGCGTTCTTTGCTATACATTGAAAAGCTGCATCCACATTGAGATCTTCTTTTGCAGACGTCTCAAAATATGGAATATTTCCTTTGGAAGCACACCATGCTCTAGCTTTCTTTTCTGCAACCTGAAACGCATGCTTTTGCATAAGGATGACAAAAAGATCTGGATTTGCGCGCAACTGTTTACATGATAAACATACCACTCTACTGTTCCCACCATCGACATCAACTTTGTTACCAAGCACAATGAATGGAAAGTTTTCTGGATCTGGGGGACTAGCCTGCAGCAGAAAAACACTCTCAGTTGATGTTAACCCTCGAGAAAAGCAAACATCCATACCTGAATAAGGAATTCATCTCGCCAATTATTAAGATTGTCAAAGGATTTCATTACATTGACATCGTAAACAAGAACACAACAATCTGCACCCCTATAAAATGCTACCCCTAGACTTTGAAATCGTTCTTGGCCTGCAGTATCCCATATCTGCAATAACATTCACAAGATCCATGAACACATTTCTTGAACACTTTATTCATTCTCAAGTGTAATCTTACCTGCATGGTGACGAGTCTATCCTCAACTTGCACTTCCTTTGTCAGAAAATCGGCTCCAATTGTTGCTTTGTACTGATTGCTAAACTTCTTGTTCACATATCTGTTGGAAGATACTATAAACAGTCAGCAAACAAGGGAAACCACGTGTATAATTTAACGAGAAAAAATTTACATACTGGTTCATCAATGATGTCTTGCCAACTCTGTAACAAAATACATATATGCACATCAGTCATCAAGTAAGGGGCAAAAAATCCTGTTCATAAACACAAATTAGGGCTGCATAAATCTGCTTGTTCCTTACCCACTATCTCCAAGAATGATGACTTTGAGTAGAGTCCGCTTTCTGGACGACATATCTGCCCAAATTTTATGTGAAAATTACAGCTCAACTGATGGCAAGCTCAACAATAAAGGCAAGTCGACCATTGAAAACTGGGGACAATAATACGAGCTCGGTGTCTAGCACCTCCGTAGAAGCCCTAATTTCCAAAGCAGAGCTATCTGGAATCTTAGGCTTAACTTTGGAGCAAGGCTAAATCCAGGGACAATGTGGAACGGATCTGGAACAAATCAGATCCCACTACTTTATAAAAGACAATCAGATCACAAACCCTGGGAGCTCGTATAAGGATCGACCAAAGGATGGATGCGTAGAGAACGTTCCGACCTCGGACAGAGTGTTGCGTAGCGACTGGATTCCTCGTCCCCACTGTGGAAACATCCGAATCGTTCATCCTTTTCCTCTTGACTGGAGGGTGAGGATGAGGACGCCGCTGAGAATCAGATGAGGGTGAGAGTGAGGGTGAGGGAAAGATTCCCACGTGTTTGGACTAAAAGAAATATTTTAGGGCAATTTATAACAATGCCCTTCTATTTTATCTAAATTATGAAAATACCTCAATATTCTCGTAAATTATTATAGAGATGCCCCTACGTCGAGCTCCTATCCCCGGAAATACACTGCACCTTATAGCCATGGATTTGTGAATCCCCGCAGAAGCTTGAGACTTGTGCTTGATTTGCTTATATGGTTTAGCAATCGTTGGTTTAACTCTTTTCAAAGAGCACTGCCTTGCATCTTCCATATCCTTCAGCAGCAAAAGCTGCTGGAAAAGCTCATTGTACCTGAGAAAAATCTCATTTATCAAGCAGTTGAACTCCCTCTGCAAGCTTTCCTATAGAAGCTTCTCTGTAGAAGCTGTAGCAGACCCACGATCAAGCAAACATTAATTACTTCGAGAAATTTCAAATTCTACTTGAGCACAAAATAGGTCAAACGCTACCCACACGACCAGAAATATCGTCATTGTGAAGCAGAAGTTGGCGTTTTATCCTAGGATTTATGTCAGGGAATTAGCGCATGTGAGAAATTGCATGCAAGGGAACTATCCACGCTCTTGCTTGACTAAAAACATATGCGAGGAAGATGCAAATGATTGTGAGAATCGCGAAGACGAAACTTTTTTGCAATAAATGAGTAATTTCTTTAACTGTTTCAAAAATTAAAAAAGGATAAAGGCCGCAAATAACATTCACAGTAATAGTACAACAACATTTTTATAATAAAATAAAAATATGCTGAAAAAGAATCGCCACGACGATCTTCTCGACCACTGAAGCATAGACGACATTAATAAATGACAAACAGAATTGAGTATTCAAAATTGGTCATTCCAATTTATCATATGTTATATCAGATACAAGATCGCTTGAGCAATAAAATCATTGAGTTTCTGATACAGAATCAGGAGTCACACCAAGCTCTTTGGCTGCAGAACATGCTCTCTCCCAATTCCTATCGCCTGCGAGGTGTCCATCTCTGAATAGCCGGTCACATCTGGCACATCAATTTCCATGACCTGAGCGATTTTCTGTACATGTTGGGTTATTGGGACAGATTTTGAATCTCCGGGGACTTGAGATCCAAGCAACTCCCACTGTAGCTCATGTGTGAACTCAATTGCATGAAATATTTTTTATTTTTTGAAGGCATTATCATGCTCCTGGATTCCACCTTCTTGGACCTTCTCCTTTTCAAAATCGTCAGAGCCCATATACTCAAAACCAGCTCCCCCTGTAACCATGGGTAGTGCGCGATGAAAAAACTTATTAAGATCCTGAAGCTTTTGAAAAGTAGGTTCTAAGGCTTCAATACCTTTCTAAGTGGACTCCAGTAGTCTTTTCGTCTCCTGCATTCTTTCCTCATAGCTCTTCTGATGCAGCCCTTGCAAAATTTTATCCAAATTAGGCAAGTCTGCGCCTTGGGTTATCATGATATTGATTTTGAAGTTTCACCCTCTTGTTCGTTCTCCTCCTCTGCCTTCTCTTCTTCCGAGGTAACAGTTGCCATTTTCTCTAGGGTTTCAAGGAAAGACCTAAGAAATCTACTTTATCGTCTTTCTCAAATGCTGCTTTCCTTGCATGAGCGCAACACGTGAAGTTGTGCCAGCAGAAAAGAAGTCTAGGACACAATCATCTTGAGGCACCAGCTGAGCAACAATGTGATATGCATATGATGTTTTCAGCTGGCATTTCAAGTCATGGTCTCCATCCATTGCAGCCCAACTGTATCTCGGCTTACTTGTGAAGTAGTTCTGGTATCTTTTTTTTTTATTTTTTCATCTTCATCTGCATTTCTTGTCAGTGGCATGGGTAGTAGGGGGTGCTCTTCGGAGCGTTGCTGAGGCATAGTTCCAATTCGGGTTGCACTGGCAGAACACGTGCCTCGCTCCTATTGATGCACATGTGAGTGATGTAGTATTGATATTCCTTCACTTTCTTTTTGCTTACCCACCCTTGCCCACAAAAATATGGAAACACCCTTGAACTTGGTTTTGGCTATACAAACAGTTCAGCAAACTGGGAGGTGATAAACTTTGGTTGTTGTCATGTTGGATATCCTTATAAACAGCTCCAAGTATCTCTTGCATTCCCATACTTTGATTATACCATGAAGATCAATGAAGGCCAAGGTTGCATTCTCAAAAATGCTGGCAGACACAGGAATACCCTCTTTCGTGACCAGGTGAACAATATTGTTCTTCTCCTTCATTTTCCTGGCCTCTTCTGGCTTCCATATTGACCTGATAGGTTCCAAAAAAGAAATGGATAAGTTACCAAGCACGTGATCTTTGTTCCAATTGCCTTCAAGTACTCGGTGTCAGCACCAGCAATATCAAATATCCGTTGTTCTGTGAAATCTGGAAAAATCCTGGATCTTTGTTCCAATTGCCTTCACGTACTCGGTGTCAGCACCAGCAATATCAAATATCCGTTGTTCTGTGAAATCTGGAAATATCCCCAAGGCAATGTTGACGTTCTGAGTCCATTGGCAGAGCCAGATCACAGTTCTGGACAGGAAAAGTTGCTCTCCGTCTCTAGTGCCTTCGAGAGAGGACTTTTGGGGCAAGTTGCTTCCAAGGGATTTTAGGGTACGTGCTCTAACGTCAACACCTCCCCTGTACGTCAAGACACGGTGCAAGATCCTGATCAAATCGGACAAGGATAAGACCTCTGAAACGTAAACCCTGTGAGTTGCCAGGTTCTTGAAGGGTTTGCATTTTGGGTGTTGAGTTTTAGTCTTTTGCACTTGGGACAGGGCCAAGAAACTGCAGTTGAGGACACGAAGCAAGAGGAACTGACGGAATGGAGTTTCGATCTGTTCTCCTTCCCTTGTGGCAGTTAGAAGTCAAGGGACGCTTTTATAATTAATGCATAGCACGAAATTAAATTCTAAATTTTTATGAGCTAGTCTTCTAAGTCATCACCAACATACAGGCCAATTTTTTAATTTTTCGAATACAATATAAGTCATCACGAGCATACAGGCCTGTTGTTTGATAACCGAGATGGCACCCTTCCCCAAGTCAAACAAGGCCAAGACCTTGCGTGGCCGCCTCACCAGAGGGGAGAGTCCAGACCCCAGGAGGCGAGCCCCAAAAACGTTTCCGAGGCAGCCTTTCCTGGCAGTGTCCCCCAGGGGACCGTACACTGACCACCCTCCCGAAGCTCGGTTCCCCTATCCGACCATTGAGTCCTCTGTTGAAGTGTCCTGTTTCGAGCAGGTCCAAAAAAAATCAAGATCAGTCCGCGAGAACTTACCAAACTGTGAATCGTCCTATGTATGATGTAGAAACCAAAGTGTTTTGTCGTTCGGGCATTGCAGAATGGCAATTCAAATTCGCCACATCGTCCGGAATGGCAAATTACCCAAGGGACCAAGTTACACGTTCAGTTTTACAAAAGAAAGAAACATTTATGCCGTACATGTAATATTCAACATCCACCTCTAAGACCAATTGACTACGAGCATGCTGGACATGAGCTACTTTGGCGCTTCTTCGAGAAAGAGTGGTCTTCTGGCCACAAAACTTGGTCCCTAGGGCAATGTCGATTGTTCTGAGTCATTGCCAAAGCTAAATCATGGTTCCAGAGAGGGGAAGTTGCCCGTCCTCGCCAAGGCCTTTGGGAGAGGGCAAGCTGCTTCCGAGGGATTTTTAGGGTCCGTGCTTTGGCATCAACACCCCTTCTCTACGTCAAGACACAACGCAGGGTCTTGTTCGAATCTGACAAGGATAAGGCCTCCAAAACATAAACCCTGTGAGTTTCCAGGTTCTTGACGAAACATGGCCAAGAAGCTGCAGGTTGAGGAAGCAAGGTGAACTGATGGGATGGATTTTGGATCCATCCTCCTCCCGTTGTGGCAATTAGAAGTCAAGGGCTGCTTTTGCAGTAGCAAAACATTCATAAATTCATAACTAATACATAGTACGAAATTAAATTCTGATTTTTTGTGAGCTGCATATAGGCTAATTTTCCAAATTTTTGGATAAAGTTTAGATCAAAGAGTTAGCATTAGAATAGTCCGGGTATCCTGTTGTTGGCTAGCCGAGCTGGCAATCTTTCCCAAGTCAAATAAGACAAGGATCTTGCACGGCCGCCTCACCAGAGGGAGAGTCTGGTCCCCAGGAGGCGAGCCCCAAAAAAGTTTCCGAGGCAGCCTTTTCTGGCAGCGCCTCCCCAGGGGGGCCTTACGCTTGTGACACGCTGCCGGAGCTCAGTTCCCCTATCCAACCATAGAATCCTCTTCAAGGGCCATGCTTCGAGCAGGTTCAAGAAAAATCCAAGGTCAGTCCGAGAGAAGTTATCAAACCGCGAAGCATCCTGCGGGTGACCATGTAGAAACTGAAGTGTTTTGTCGTTCGGGCATTGCCGAGGCTCCGGAATAGTGACTCGACTTCGCCATATCGTTCGGAATGGCAAACTTACCCTAGAGACCAAATTACATGGTCAGTGTTACAAAAGAAAGAAACACTTACACCATACATGGCAGTATTTAGTATCCACCTCCTAGGCCAATTGACTACGAATGTGCTAGACATGAGCTACTTTGGTGCTTCTTCGAGAAGGGGTGATCTTCTGGCTATGAAACTTGGTCCCAGGGTAATATCGATGTGTTGAGTCCATTGTGGGGCTGTCGCTAGGGCCTTCGGAAGAGGACTTTTGGGGCAAGCTGCTTTCGAGAAATTTTTAGGATCCATGCTTTGGCCTCAATATCCCTCCTCTACATCAAGACGTAACACAAGGTCTTGGTCGAAATTGACACGGATAGGGCCTCCAAAACATAAACACTGTGAGTTGCCAAGTTCTTGAAGGGTTTGCGTTTTGGGTACTGATTTTTGGTCTTTTGCATTTGGGACATGGTCGAGAAGCTATAGTTGAGAACTCGAAGCAAGAAAAACTGAAGGAATGGAGTTTAGATTTGTTCTCCTCCTGTTGTGGCAATTAGAAGTCAAGTGCTGCTTTTGCAATAGCAAGATGTTCATAAATTCGTAATTAATGCATAGTACGAGATTAAATTCTGATTTTTTGTCAACTGGCTTCCTAAGCCATCACCAACATACAGGCCAATTTTTCAAATTTTCGAATAAGGTTTAGATCAAAGAGTTAGCATTAGAATGGTCCGAGCAGCCTGTTGTTGGACAGCCGAGCTAGCACCCTTTACCAAGTCAAACAAGACTAGGACCTTGCATGACTGCCTCACCAAGGAGAAGAGTCTGAACCCCGGGAGTGAGCCCTGAAAAAGTTTTCGAGGCAGCCTTTCCTAGCAACGCTCCCCTGGGGGACCGTATGCTAATGACCATCTTCCTAGATCTCGATTTCCCTATCTGACCGTTGAATCCTCTGTTCAAGCACCATGTTTCGAGCGGGTCCAAAAATCCAAGATCGGTCCTGGAGAACTTACCAAACCGCGAAGCATCCTGTGTACGACCGTGTAGAAACCAAAGTGTTTTGTCGTTCGGGCATTGCGGAGACATCAGAATGGTGATTCGACTTTGCCATATCGTCCTGAATGGCAAAATTACCCCAAGGACCAAGTTACATGGTCAATTTTAGAAAAGAAAGAAACACTTACGCCCTACATGGCAATATTCAGCATTCACCTCTTAGGTCAATTGACTACGAGTATGTTGTGCATGAGCTACTTTGGCGCTTGTTTGAGAAGGAATAGTCTTCTGGCCACGAAACTTTGTCACCAGGACATATCGATGTTTTGAATCTATTGGAAAAGCCAAATCACGGTTTCGGAGAGGGAAAATTGCCCGTCCGTCGCGAAGACCTTTGGGAGAGGACTTTCGAGGCAAGCTGCTTTTGGGGAGTTTTTAGGGTCCATGCTCTGGCACAATACCCCTTTCTACGTCAAGAAATGATGCAAGGTCCTAGTCGAATCTGACAATGATAGGGCCTCCGAAATGTAAATCCTGTGAGTTGTCAGGTTCTTGAAAGGTTTGTGTTTTCATTAGAGAAAATTTGGGGTCTCCAAAGGGGCCCCCTAAGAAATTATAAATTATTTTCATTGTATTTTCTTGTTAAATTTAATATGGGGCTTCGGGTCAATTTTTTGCATTAATAATGCAAATCTGTGATATCTTTTCCACCGCCATTTCAAATCTCTTATTCCTTTTTATGCTCTCCTGCTGCCCCGTGGATGCCAAGTTCATGTGGGTTAACTGGGGAGATCTTCCCTTCTCGTGAACTGGAGCTCCATGGCCGCCTGCATTTGTTTAGGATCCATCAACCTACTATAAACTAAAATCGATGGCATACGAAGTTCATAACAAATCCGAGTGCTACCTCTTGGATCCAAAATTCGGCTGTGCATACCCACCTGATCCATATGAGGCAACTCCTTCCTCCGTCCGATCTGCTTTGATGTTTTCACATTTGAAATTCAAATTTAAATTCAAACTCAAACTCAAACTCAAAAATTCAAACCTTGCTCTGATAAAAAACCAACAGGATCATGGCCCGGCAGTTGTCCATACTCTGCTGCTTCAACTGCTTGCTTCCATTGTTATGGCCCAGATCACAATTAAGCACAATTTCATTATTTTTAGACAATACCTGAATTTATGGACCTTTTTTTGGAGATCTTGCTTCAATGACAGTTTTCGTACACTAACAGACATCCCCAGCGAGTGCTGCATATGCTTCAAAAACAAGCACTGGAATGTTGACACTGTTGAGTAGTTTCTTCTTATTGGGAGGAGGCCTTCGTCAAATCGTTGAATGGATTGAATTCTGGTATGGATTTACCCTTCTACGCACCAACGTTCCTCAGTGTGATGGCTTGACGCTCTGTGGTACATCACGGGCCATTCTCAAACTCACAAATTAGAGGCCCGGTGTGCCCAGTGTGCCCGGTCAAGCTCTCATCATCAGAGATGCGCACATATTTATCGAAAGATATGAACGATATAAAATCACATACCTATTTCTGTTTTGTACGAATGAATCGTTCAGTTGCAAGAGAAATTTCAAGGTAAGACCTTCATGGATGGCTTGTCAAATGGACATACATGTTCTTATAGCGAGTCCGCCTATATACTGACAATAGATAGTGCACATATAGCTTTGGCATTGTAGTAGTCCATATATAATGAAATAGTCTAAAAATAAAAGTTGAGATTGCTAGGCCGAAGGTAATGCCATACCTCTATCATGAGCATTTAGAGTCTCCTAGAGTGTATTTCCCTGACATTCAAACACATCTTCAACACTATGAGTCGGTTAGGACTAAATGAGGTAGTAGTGAATTGTCCTGGCAAGAAATCATCTTAAAACTAAACACGTTCATATCTGCAAAGCAATGAAAGATACACCATTACAAATTGGGTACCTACATCGCTTTCAAGCACAAAGCACACATGAAAATTACATGAAAACTTGGTGAAAATGTCTTAAAAAGGGAGATAGACAGAGAGAGGGAGGGGGGAGGGCGTCGGCTTAATTTGGTGAGACCAAATTGGGGTTTGGTGCTTCCAAATTGGGCACCCGCCTAATTTGAGGGCCCAAAAAAAAATAGAAATTGCCCTTAAATCCGCCCAATTTGGGTCGACCAAATGCCACGAGCACCCATTTTGCTAGCCCAAATTTGCTCCGCGAGCTTGCCGGGATCCAATATTTGCAGGACTTGATGAGCTCAAACACTCGTTTGGTTGGCTCAAATTGGGCGGGCGCCCAATTTTGGGGCAAAAAAAAAAAAAATATAATAATAATAATAAAAAAAAAAAAAAATTGCCCCAGAATTGGGCGTCCGCCCAATTTGGCCCACCAAAATGAGCAACGGCCGTGTTCGGGGTCACCAAAATGGCACCAGCCCTGCATGAAATTACACACCTGCAAGCTCGCTGGACAAATTTGGGCTGTCAAAATGGGTGCCTGTCGCATTTGGTCGACAGCATAGTGAGCCCTATTTAGTTACAACCACCAGATTTGATCCAACCTAGTAGCATAACAATCTTCTAATAACAGCATCTTTAGCACATCTTTGATTCAAGTTGTTCTAGCTACGTGATTTGAACAATGAAAGCTCCTACCTCATTTTGAAGACGAAGGTGCGTCTCATCATCTCATCATCAGTGCGTTCTTGAATGCTGCAACATGCCTGTAACAAACATTCTTGCAATGGTACAAATGTACTCTTAACATTCAAATAGACTTTACTGGTATAATATCCGCTAGATGCAAAGTGATCAGCTGCTCCTCTGCGCCCAATAGACTTACTGGTATAATGTCCGCCACATGCAAAGTGATCAGCTGCTCCTCCGCACCTTGCTCCTCCGTGCCCAAGAACCTTAAGAGAGTTGGCACTCGCCGCCAAGAACCTTGAGAGAGCTGGGAGAAATAAGATTTGAATATGGAAAAGGGGGGAATTTGAACGAGGGAGAAATTTTAAATTTTAAAAACCGACGGACGTGTCACTCGCGTGGAAAATTAAAGCACGTGACGTTTGCTTTTCAAATTTCAAATTTAAAAGAGATGCATATGACGTATGACGTGTCCATTTTCTCCCCCCTTTTTTATTAGGGGGAGGAAATTCCATGCGTCCACGAAGGGGTGCCTCTATCTCCGACGGCCCCTATCTTGGGCGGCTTCCATCACCAGGGGCTGCGCTTCTACTTCTGACAAAAAAATAAAAAAGCTAGCTAGATTTGTTCTTCTGTGATTGAAGATCTTTGAAAAGGAGATGAACATGGAGCTGGAGCTGCGGATTGCTGTATGAAGCATAGTGAATGGTGCTATGGAAGGATTCTGGTGAAGGACAAGGCAGAATGAATAGCGGATTTGGGGCAACGAAGACAAATAGGAAACCGGTGAAGCAACTCAGTTTTGTAGAGCAGAGTATGCTGGAAACCGGTGAAGCAGCTCAGTTTTGTAGAGCAGAGCATGCTGGAATTCATCTGGTATTTTATAAGGATACATGATATACAAGAAGTTGCTTGTGCTTGTAGGGGTATTTTATTTGACATGCTTGCATTTCCTCATGATTGCAGAAGGCACAGTTCATCCTTAGAACTTTGAAGGCTATAGCTTGTGCTTTCTGTGAAGTAAAGCGAGAAGAGTGCAGGATTGGATTTGATGTGGTTAAATTGGGCGGTCGCCAGATTTAACTTGTATCGGCAGACGCTTTCTTTGACTTTCTTTTCAAACACACAGGGAAATGTTTGGAGTGGGTGCCAAATTTGCTTAGCAAAACTTCTGTTTTGAAGTTTATGGAGGCTAAATTGGGCAGTCGCCAAATTTAACTCCATAACATATGCTTTGTTTGGATTCTTCAGATGAAACGAAGCTTACCTTATGCTTTATATTTGTTGACGGTAAGTTGGGCGGACTTCATTGGCTTCATGTCTTTCCTTAAATTGCAGATTCGCTGAAGTATTTCACAGAAGAAACCCACCATCTAGAGAGCTTGTTTTGTTAGAGTGCAGGTGCTTGTCTATGAAGTGTAGGTGCAAAAGAACGCGAATCAGTTCAGACAGATCTAGGTTTTCTGGAGAGCCACTGCATCAATTACCTATTCGAAGATACAGAGCAACCGTTGTTTGCTGCAAAGCTTGGGCTATTGAAATTGAAGTGTAAGTGATTTCAATAACATAAACTTTTTAGATGAATTCGAGGAGACTAAATTGGGCGATCGCCCAATTTCCTTCTATTGATTTAACTTTTATTGACCAGGGAGTTGCATGTGTTTGATAGCAGAGAGCAGAATATAGCTTGATATTTGAATCAAGAAGAGGCTAGCAGACTCGGTAATAGCACTTCCGACCAGATATGGTTACAAGAGAAAATCCTTTCTCACTAAATCCCGTAAATCCTTTCTCACTAAATCCTGTAAACCCTTTCTCACTAAATCCCGTAAATCCAGGCCACATAAATCTACATCAAATCCGACCACAGATTCTAACTTCGGTTTCTAACTTCCAGCGGTTTGCTAAAACATCGCTCTCCTCTTGCAAGCCACGATCTCTATTTTATTCTTTTGCACATATGCACGCCTTCTTGCATGCTCAGTGCACGCCTTCTTGCATGCTCAGATCTGCCTTTTCAACAAAAATATTATCGACATTTGTTTTGCCATGTCATCATGAGTGCATATTATGTTATGATTCAAAATGCTGGATGATGATTTCAACACAAGTCTTTGGTACTCCTACTATCTATGAATATAATCTGTAGTTTATGTGTTGGAATGTTGTAAATATAATCTGTCGTTTATGTGTTGGAATGTTTCTCTTTTATTGGTTGCCTTAATCCTGGAGAATAAGGTAATATTTGTATGGAGCTTGCCAAAGTATCGAGTGATGCTATTATGTTCCATGGTTTCACTCCTAAAACCTTGTATTCTAGACAATTTAAATCACTTTGGGATGTTTATGGACTTGGAAAAAGTCCATATATAATGAAATTGTGCTTAATTAACCTCCCATCAGTTGAGTATGCTTAAACCACAAACAAACATAGGTTAATTTCAGGGCATCTTGAAGATGAGAATGCATTGCGCAATTCTGGAGCAAAGCATGCAAATATTTGGGCAAGAGGTACCCAAAGAATCCCATGACTGGACGTCATCCAGATTTTAATTCAGTTGCCAACTTAGTAAAGTTTGCTTGTGAAGGTAAATCAGGTTTGCTTGGATATTGCACAGACATGATGCAATAAAGTGGTCAATTGTTGGCCGAAATTCACAGATTATTAAGGTGCATGTATGAACGAAATGAAGAATTTTGTAATTTAGCAAGAACAAGCATGTCAATGGAAAGTGCAATGAAGGAGAAAGAGAAGACAATCATAAAATTAAAAAATGACATATTGCAGCTTGAAGGTGATAAAATGCTTGCTAATTGTGTGTTGAAATTGATGCAGCGATGTGAGTCAAAGAGCAATCATGCAAATGACTTGAAGAGGAAACTTGTATGTGCTGAGAAGAGATTGGCCCGGATGAAGAGGACCCCTCTTGGATGGCGAGAAAGGAAGAAAGGAAAAAAACCAATTGAGAACTTGAATATGAGGTGTGGTGCTTCCAAGAGAAGAATTTATGCAATGAAGAATGTGTTAAACACAAAGAGGCCACACAACAGTTCAAGAGGTTTGTGATATTGCTGGGATCAGTAAGCAGGGCTACAAGTTGCTGTTCAAGCCATTTCATTCAACACAAAGAAAATTGTCATCCCTAGACCCTACAACTTAGAGCTAATCAAAAGGAGGAAAGGCATTTCAGTAAGTGAAGTATTAGGAAGCATGCATTCTCTGGAATGCGGTTTTCCTGTTGCAGCTTCAGTTACAGTTGGGAACAGTAAGGGCGCCAAAAAAACTAGAAAAGATCCCAAAAAAGGCTCAGGAGAGAGATATTCTTGGATTGCATGCCAAAAATAACGTGTGGTTTGAATTGGATAAGATTTTAAATTTCATGGTTGTTTATTATAACATACAAGAGGCAGAGGTGAATGGGCAACTCGAAATTTGCTTGAAGCTGGATGAGATGGAGATGTCACACAGAACAAAGTACGAGAGAGTATCTATAACTCTGATGAACATAGCATTCACAAGCAATTATGATGAGGAAAGGAACAAAAAGAAGAAAATTAGGGATCCAGATTGGTTTTCTGTGCAATCAGAAGACCATATTTGGTGGTTGGGCATATTCCAGGTTCAGAAAGAGAACTACAACGTTTTGAAATGGGTTTTTGATTAGACAGACATCCCAAGGCTGCTAGGTTTGCATGGCAATGGTGGGAAATTAAGTGTTGCAGACCATGATTTCTTTATTGTTAATTTCCATTTGGCATGTGTCCTGAAGACAGAAAAGGCTATGTATAACATAAGTTCTTCAGGTGCCAAGACTATAAGGAATTGTATTTATTGCTGCTATACATTGAAGGAGGAGAAGAAGAAAGGATCCAAGAGCACTCTCGACATAGCAGAAGATTCGACAGAGCAGCAATCCACAGTTGCATACATGGGTCGGAAGGATGAACCCTAAACTTTAAGATAGACTTTTCCTGCCATCATATATCCCACACGATCAGCTAAAAAAAAAGCACATCATATATAAGCAATTCCATATGAATTGCAATTGGTTTGGGTCCTCGTGGAGAAAGGAATCCCTTCTCCATATGGATCCATTCCTTTTGTCAAAAAACTGGTTCAACCAACATCCTTTTGTTGATTGATGTTAAAAACTGGTTCAACCAATATTCTTTTGTTGATTGATATTAAAAATTTTCGTTGAATCTACATTCATTCATGTTACAAGTTTTCGTTGAATCTACCATGTTACAAGTTTTTGTTGAATCTACCATTGTATACATTCATTCACGTTAATTTCTTTACTGAAATTTGGTGAAAGCCATTGGATGCACGTTTCAAAGCATGAAGTGCATTTTCAAAGTAAGAATTCAACCCATGAAATCTTAAATCAAAGAAGTGTTTCATAGCATGGTATTCTAGACATGGTTACATTGTTTCTTGTTAAATTTAACCTATTATGGGCACACCCATAGTTCAACCCATGGGATATTAAATGTAAGAAATGATTCGTACCATGGTTTTCTAGGCATGGTTACATTGTTTCTTGTTAATTTAACCTATTATGGGCACACCCATAGTTCAACCCATGGGATGTTAAATGTAACTAAGTGATTCATACCATGGGTTTTCTAGGCATGGTCACATATATTGAACATCAACCCATATATTGAACATTTGCAAAAATATTGAGGTGGGTGGCTTTGGTCCCGCGGGAAGAAATTGTATGCATGCAAACTTCCCTTTCTTCTCTTCGCTTCTTTCCCAAAATTTCGCCTCCCCCTCCTTTAGCTCCAATCCGTCCATCTTCCTCTCCCGAATTCGAGCTCCATGGCCGGGACCAAGGTAACAGAGGCGAGACCTACTCTATTGTTCCTGCGAGCTCGACGCCAGCTCGATCAGAGTTTGTTTCTTCATCCGGTTACAGTGGTGGCTAGGTTCACTCCACCTGAAGTTGAGAAGCTTATTGAGGCTGGAGTTGTCTGTTCTTGCAGGGTCCTTGAATGGGTTGATCGAGCCTACCCAGATTAGGAGCGTATCCTGGAAATGAAGATGTATGCCATGGAAGACGACCTGCATATAGAGCTGAGGATGCCCCCCGCTTGAAGATCAAGCATATTGTCAGCCTTTCTGTATACTAGTTTATAGTTTTTTTTTTTTTAAGCACGCCAGCCTAACCAAGCATGCAACCCTCCTTGCAATTCTAACCTATCCACGTAGCACCTCCACCGCATCAAAAATTGAAGTGGCATTAATTTTTACTGTAAGATCTATTTTTTTCTAAGATCTACGGTTAAGGAAATTAGAAAATGGGCAGAAATACGACACGGAGATACAAAAGGTCACGACCATAGTTTACCGCCTTTTGAACTCTGCGAGCAAGCCTAGAGTGATGGAGATAATTTGAAGCTATAGCCTAAAAAAGAAAAGCAACCTCTTTAGATGCCGCTTGGCCATAAGTCGAGCCTCTGTCCTCGGATTTATTACCCCAAAAGCATGAGCCCATCGATTCTTCAACTGGGTATGCCCGATTTGAGCTTTATAAAAACCGCTTATTTTAAGAGTGAGGCAAAAAAATTGCCTATCAGGTGAAGGTATGCCGTGAAGGGTTTTATTCATTTGCATACTTCGGCTATGGCTCTTGCATAGATTGTTCCGCGTACTGGCGAGATTCCCAAACCATTTGCCTGCTTCTAGCTCTTTTTTGAATTTGTAACTTCTGTCCTGCTTCAATATGAAAGTGGAACTCCACAAATTCGCAGCTCCAAAAGCCCGCTCTGGACCATAGTGTTTTCACAAATCGAAAGCAGAGTGCTAATCCATTTCTGACTATTGCCCTGGGCCACGGCAATGGCAAGCACCATAGGAGTCGCCTTCAACCTTACCTTCGTTCACTATGCAGTCACAAAAATGCCGCATTGTCGGCCCACAATTCCGACATAAACAGCTCTCTTATCCTGGTGGAATACGATTTCTGTGCAATGCTGTTTCTCAGTTGGAAAAGATACTGGAAGTGGACCAAGCTGGCGAGCCAACATCGATTTTAAATGGATTCTTGATAACAAGGACGCAGTGGCTGCAAATATTCAGCGCAGGAAATCTGGACTGATGTTGATTTACTTGTGAAGCTTTATGAACAATCCTGTAATCTGACAGCGGTAAGCTACATTTCTATTGTTAAATTGGATACCATCTTGTATTGATGGTAAGAGCTTCATTCTCTTTTGAGATACTTGTGCATCTTTTAGATGGTCTTTCAACTCCATTCTGCAATAAATCCTGTATTTTTTTTATCCTAGATTTATAGATGATTTAAAGGGTTACAACGCGATTTTTTGGGCTGTTTTATGAAGGACTTCTCAGATACCAGAACTGCTATATTCAGCCCGTAATTATAAGATCCTTCAGATATTGTCCTCATAATTGTAAGGTTTCATCATATATATGCCTCAAGATGAGCTCTTATTCACGCTCAAGCATTGATCTAGTCTTGGGATCTGGGAATCAGAACAAAATGGTCTCCATATGCATAATTACTTGGTTGGAAACCATGCTGCCAAGTCTGAGATTTTCATCTGAGATGCATCCTTGATCTCAGCCACATATCATGTCCCATGTGATCAAAATCACAACACTTATTGTACTCATGTATGGTATATCCTCTGGGTTTTTTATGACTTTGACCCAGTAGATATTTAGTTATCATATTCTTAAAATCAGTTGCTTTCTAGACTGTGAGGTTTCTATAAAGAGCAAGTTTTGCCACTGGAGGACCTTTCCAGAAGTGCTGAGCATGTATACAGTTTTTCTTATTATGTTTAGTGCTTATGCATTTGTTCTTAAAACAGATTCATGAATAAAAGTTTGTTTCCTTTTGTTATAACTTTTCTAAGTCTGTGTAGCCTAACACAATCAAGAACTGTGTAATATCACAGAAAGTCAATAAGATGTGGCAGATGCAATGAAAGGGAAGCTAGAGTTGTTACAGAGGCAAGAGCTTATAGAAGAAGGTATGTTGTACTCTGCTTTATAGATTGTTCCATACAATATTTGTAGTCATGCATTGCTTTTAGGTAAAGAATTAAAGGAGCAATTATCTGTTCTCGAGGCTAATCTCACATCAGTATCGGATGTGCTTCAGCGGTAAGGACAGAGGATACCAAATATGAGCCGTCCGGATGTTCCCAATGGTTCAGAAGAAGCAGCAGTACTGCGGAACGTTGTATGCATCAGCTTAGGTTTTTTTTAACTTACGAAAGTAGAAAGACAAAGGTTTTTGAATAAGCATGGTAACATGCTTTGTTTGCATTGGGCTTGGTAGGTTGGACAGAAGAAGGATTTTGATTTTCCGATTAAAGATCATATAGAACTAGGACAGATATTGGATTTAATTGACTTTGAGGCAGCTGCTGAGGTTCATTCTAGAAAAATAGAGTTTGGAATTGAATGAGAACTATCTTTGATGACTGATTTGCTGGAGTTTGTCTTTTCTTGCCTTCTTTCTCGCCTTACAGGTTAGCGGAAACAAATTTTATTACCTGAAGAATGGGGCAACCTTATTGGAGCTTGCTATTATCAATTGGTCATTGATAGAGCTGGTCAAAAGGGGTTTTACACCCCTTACTACCCCTGACCTAGTCTGTCCAACTGTTGTTGAGGTGTGGTTTCCAACGTCGAGGCCAGAATACCCATTATGGCTGTTAAATGAAAACGAACCTGTCAATGGTTAGTAAAAACTTCCAGAATGCTCCTCTTTCAACAAATTCGGGCATGTGCTATTTGATGATAGCAAATGGTATGGTTAATGGCTATGCATCTGAAAATCAACAGAGAATGCATCAATGCTTAAATTGTAATTTTTTTGAAATACTCCTTTCACTATTCAGGTGTACTCTGTTGAAGGGATGGATCTTGCATTGGCTGGAACAGCAGAGATTCTTGTGGCTGGCATGTACAGGACTAAGTCGTTATCGCGAGGTAATATTGCTCATTTTGTGGTCAGCAATGTTTTAAATAAAGTAGAAAATCATTTGTCCTCTTTTTTGTTCAGATATCAAGTGCATCCATTGTACAGATTATCAAAGCAGATGTTTAAATATCCGGTACAGGGTATCTAGTGATGAAACAAAAACATCTAACAAAAGGGGAAAAGCAACTTGCCGCCACTAAAATTTGTTCATACTCTAAATGCAACCACTTGTGCTGTGCCACGAATGATTCTTGGCATACTGGAGAATTTCCAACAGAGTGATGGTTCAGTCCTTGTTCCTGAGGTGCTACAACCTTTTATGGGAGAACTTAAAAGTATTTTGCCAAATTCCGCATCATGATATTTGATGCCTAGGTCAATATTTATCCCAGTTTCTATGCTGTTACAAGTACTTGTACTTTACTGCTATTCTCCTTTGAGGGTTCTTCTGCGATTCCTGCAATTCTCAGAGCACTGCTTGGAAACACTTACGCGTACACTAGAAGGCTTCCCAATATGAAAATGGAATGTAAACCTTACTATAGCAACTTGAATGGAATTGAGGATACGGATCTAATAGCTCCACAATACACCTATATGAATGAATTGGGCTGATCTTTTGGATACCTTCACGTAAATGATTTCGAGTCACTCTTCTGTTCTTTTATGAATGCATCTTGTCTCTTTTTTACTCCAAAATGCTTGACATTCAAAAGAAGAAATTCTATTTGTCATCATGTCATCAAAAAGGTTTAATGATGGATTAACTTGATGCATGAATTCATTTTCTTAGTAATTATGCAATTAGATGTCATAAGAAAGATGATCCAACATTTCTTTCTATCGCATTAACCACAACAAATACAATTCAATTTATACTACTTTTTGCCCAATTTTTCTATACTTTTATTTTTTATAGCCTCTGGCGTGCCTTTTTGCTAGTTTTTATATATATATATATATAAATATATATTCACTGTCCCCTGACTTGCATAATACTCCCTTGTCAGCTACACAAATTTGCAGCCTCACTTGTTGGTCTTGAGGCCCTTGGTTGGCAAGAAGGTAATTACCCTCTTGTATGCTTAAGTCCACACCCTATTGTTCTTAAGACCCTGGTGTGACGTAAAGGAAATTACCCTCTTTTAGGCCTAAAGGCACACTTTACTAAGATAATATTAACATTCTAAATACATACATTCTTCTACTAATCTAGTGTTATGACTGACCAATAGAATTCCACTTTTCATAAAAAACATTTGACAATTTGTTCTCACGAACAAGTTTGACATCTTTTAGAGTTGTCCTCTTGTTAACTTTGGATCACCATAGTAATTAGTGACCAACTTGTCTATATTACCATTGTGCATCATTAAGTATATCAAGACTGTATGGGCCTTACAGCTTAACTTGAGGACATGGACTTGGAAAAGCTGGATATGAGGCACGCAAACTAAAGATGGTCATAACGCACCTTGATTGGCTAAATTTTGATATTTTTACTTTATTAAAAGGAGACTCTGCATAGGCTAACACCCTCTAATCATGATACGTTCACCCACCAACTTTAACGTTTACTAGGAATAATAGGGCCCTAATGGTTGACCACATATACTCTTTAAAGTATGGTTGTACAAGAAATGGACTATTAGGGTATATCACATTTATTGCCTGTTCACTGCCTGCGCGCAAATGATGCTCGAGCATAACCTAAGGAGCCGAAGTTAGGCTTTGCTCAAGAGCCTGAATACGGCCGACGGCGCCTATGCAGAAAGATTTGGTGAAAAAAGATGCACAGGACGATTTGGAGCAGAGGACCATACGCTTGGAATGACCAGTGGCTGGACTCTTCCAATAAAATTTCAAATCAAATCAAATCGAATATGATCCTTTGCATAGACTGGTATTTTCTTCCTTCACTCTTGTTTGCTCTGTTCTCAGCTTTGCATGCGCCCGAGAATGATCTGATTGGAGTTAAATAACGAAGAGGAGAATATTCTTAATGAATTCCTCAAGCTGTGCATTGACAGCCGCCCTGATTCTAGTTGTCCTTATATCAGAACAAAATGTGCTTGCTCTAAACCTAATGAGCATTTGCAACAGAGGCTGCATATTTCGGCAGCTGATAAAGAGGAAGTTGATTTCATATTCTCCGGTAGAGCTGGAGTTCTAGCTGAATATTGTTTCTGTGAGGGTTGTTTGGAGTGTTTCTGGAAGGTTGATAACATGGGCAGGACAAAGGGCGCCCCTAATAGCAGTGCCACTAGAAATGACATTATCAAAGTTCTTACTAAGGCTGCATTGCTCAATGAGCATGGAAGGGCTGATGGCACTCCAACGAAGGATTTAGCAAAGAATACTTTGATGGATATGATTACCAAAGCTGGCCTCAACTCTGAACTGCAGAATGAGGTAAACAAAAGAACACAAAGTAGCGGTCTGCAACAAACACAGCTACGAGTTGGCAACTATGGAAAAAACAATAGCACAAATGATGACATAGTGGAGCTAGCTGAGGACACACCTAAATGCATGTTCATGCAAGACCAAGACTCGGATGAGGAGGATCTGCCACTAAATCAGGTCCCATTGCATGGTTATACTAGAAAAGACATGATGATTATTGATTTTGCTTGTTTGGTGTCTACAAAAGTTGATTTTGCTCTTATGAAAATTTCTCTATTCTTTGCTTAGCTAAAACTAATATGCTAATGGGCAAAGGGCGATAAGCCAAGGATCCCTACAGCTTACCTGACGCCCCTTACCCTGTTACCTTGATTAAAGCTAATTGTGGTCATGTTTGGGTGCAGGTAACCGGGGTTCCTTTTCCCATCTCTGTGTATCTGTTTCAGCTATCAAGTTTGCATGGATGAAGTTGCTTTCTCGAACTTCTCTTAGTGCAGTTCTTGTTATGTTTTCCCTTAAAACATTTGTGTTTACGACATATGGTATGCTTCTTTATCTCCTCTATTTTGAGACAACGTAATACAACGATATAACTTGAATGAGATAAGTAAGTTTGCTGCCCTGTCTGCTAAGCAGCATAAACTATTTGAATGCTTGTCTATTCTATGTTTTTCATTTGAGACTCATTACTATAATATGGAAATATGTTTTTTTTTTTTTTTTTTAAAAAAGGGAGGAGGTACTGCTATCTAATGCATGCATTGTTCAAACTTGATGCTGTCTGTATATGATGAGACTGCATGGATACTTTAGATAAACATAAACACGCGGGAACATTCTACAGCAGAGCAGCCTGATAGAATAAAGTCTTTGATGCATATTTATCGTACATAATGGCATAGGCCTGAATAATGCATAGTTTACCGCTGATATATGGTGAAATGCAGGCATTAGATTGCAGTATTTATGTTCTTAAAGTAGCTCAAATAATCAGGGGAATGGCTTGCTTATATTCACCAAGCACATAGGCATGCAAATGTTTTATATTGCTTAAAAAAAATAACATATGGTGTTCACTACACATTTCTTGGATCTAGGACTAGTTTGTACAACAGGTCGAGCAATGCATACAGTCCTGCACGTTATTTGATAACAGCATGCATGAGCATGTTTATGTTACTCGAAATTTCTGATATTTCTCTTTGTTCACTGCATACATTTACATGCAAGTATTCCTCGTGGCATGCAGAAATACCATGTTGTATTCCCTTAGCATTTCTTGAATTTTTGTCTTGGATGCACAATATAAAGGGGTAATGCACACAGTCCTGCATCATATGTGACTACTGGTATATGGATATAACCTCTCTGATTAAGGCATACCTTAGTAGTAGACCCAAACTATCGTCTTTAATCTCTTGCTGCATATCTTGGTTTTAGTACTACAAATGCCTACTGTTCTACCATTAATGCACCATACATGAACAGTCTTAGCTAGACAGACCTTTCCTTCATGCCCCTTCTAATGACCTTTCATGATTTACTAGTATTTAAACCAGTATAGGATACTCCAAATCCTAGAAAAGTAACTACCTCTTTGGGCATAGGTATTTCATAAGGTTGTTGAATAAATCCCCCCGGTTATGCTACTTAAGTACAGAACACGATTAAAACCTAAACCTGAATCTTAAGAATATGCTACTGTTATCTCTCTAAGCTGCTAGCTAGTCTTACTGCTAACACCCCTAAGTTTATTATGACTTTGTAGTTTTCACTTCATATGGTTCCTAATGGCTTCCCATGATTAAATGGGTCTGATAAGCTCTGATCTGGAAAGGTCACTGCATAGATAGCTATATATTCCTAGACTTCGGATTGCTAGTATAACTAGCATGAGTCTTAGGAACCATCATACGGAACAAACCTTTTGAGACCCTTATTTCCTGCTCCATGCATGATTCGATGCCCACATTAATCTTTTTACCTGGCACAATCTTTTTACTTGGCTATATTGGTTTACATGTTCTAAATAGCATAGCATGTTTTCTAATTCAGTGTCACTTTACTGAAATTTAGGACTATACCAATGAAGGCTCACAGCTGCATATTCTACCTGATGTTAGGAGTGCTCCAAATATTGAATGGATACCAGAGCTTAAAGATATGGGCTATCTTTTGCATCGGAGCAATCCCCTAATAAAGTCGCAGCGACTCATCTTGGGATGCATCAAAAGGTCTGAAATTCACAACCATTTCATTCTACACGAGAACAATCTGAAAGAAGGTGATCATTCCGCCATCATGTTTCTTGGAACCAATAACATGCTAGCTCTTGCAGCCAAGTTTAATGAAACTGGTTATGATCCTCGGCTTTCTTTCGCCCTCATTCTTCGATTCCTATGCACGCTTTGCACGAAGCCATTTATGAGGCCACAATGGCTGACTCTACCAATGTGCAGAAATACATCAAAGGGCTTACAGCTCTTGAAAAGGCCAATGGGGTAAAAGTTACCAACCCCCCACTGAATAAAGCTGCTATTAAATCACAGGCAAATTGTGCACCTACCAATATCTTCAGCACATGTCTTTTTGACATCAACACTCTTTCTGAAACTGATAAAAATGCTCTGCTTGGCATCAGCCCCACCAGCAGTAATATCTCTAACACTGCCAATACTGAGATAGCTGACAATGCAGATGAGTATAGACTGAGACAACTTAATTTAGCTAATTGTAGCTGCTACCCTATCCTTTCCCCTCGTCTTGTGGAATCATTTGGCCAAAGACATGACCAAGCTCTCTGGAAATCCAAAAATCTCGGCATTATTGCACCCCTTAGCCTTGAATCCTGGATTAAGCTTGCTGGCATTACCCCTGCAGAGATTGAACAAGCTTACAATGATGCAGATAATCTGATTCGAAGGGTTGATAGACTGGAAATTGAGCTGCCATTCAGCACTAGCTTCTTTGGTAAAGAATGCAACAAAGGGGATGGATTCATCATGGGCGGAAAGGATCACATGGCCAAGACGTAAGAAAAAAAGAAATGAATTTTACCTTAAAAAATCTGGAGGACACACTTTGCCATATATCAAATGCAACTGTCAAAAATACACAAGAGGGAAGAAAGATTGCACGGATGGCGGCATCAAATGGATTGATCACGCACTCACGGTATCTTATGAACCACACGGACACCATCCGCCAGCTCATTCATCTACAAGATGGTTTGCCCTATTCTCGCTCTATTCGAGGGCTCCACCAATGCGTCCGCCATTATAGCATACATTGGTTTCCTAAAAGTGCGGAAAATGCTGATTGATATGACCCGATATGATATGCCGAGGACCAATCTGCTGACCTTAACCTTGAATTTGGAAACACCAAGCTTCTTCGATGTGCTTGAAAAGACCATACGCCCAATGAAATTTCTGGTAGGGAGATCTGCCACTAGCCGCACTGATAGTTCTTCAAACAAAAGAAAACAAATCATCATTGAGGATGAGCACTCTGATATAATACTTCCACCTTCAGTTCTACAAAAACCCATACCTGCAAGCACTCCCAGCAGCAGCAGTGTTGTCATTCTGGATGGGCAGACTAGCAACAACTCTAATGCTGAAAATTCGGTTAATAAGAGCAACCCCAGCAGCTTTGCACGAAATCCTGAAATCCAAGGAAGCAAGATCATCTATTAACATAGGTACTACTATTTCTTACTATTTACTGGTCTCATTTTGCATTTATCGCTACTTTTTTACTTTTGTATAATATTACATGGTTGCATTATGGTTTGCATGCTTAAATTATTTTTTATCTTCTCTGCTATATACCTGCATTTCTTGTTTGTATTCCATATGGGATGTTCCCAAAATATATGGCCCATTCTATGGGTACAGGGATAAAACCCTAACTTTTTCTTTAATAATGATACATTCGTACTCACTACAGAATGAGGGGGTAAAAAAGTGGAGAATACTCAATAAAAATGAAGAAGGCCGATGGCGCCTCATGACAGTTAAGGAGTCACAAAATGTAAAGTATGTGCATTTCACATTCTTCTCCAAAGCCATAGATGGCATCAGATTTGATAAGACATTCAGGGAAGTTCTTGAAAATATGCTACCTGTTGTGGGTACTGAAATGATGGATAACACTAAGTTTGGCTGGAGCTATCTAAAAAACTTGAAAAGTTTGTTGTACAAACCAAGACTTGTCTTTGCAGAAGACACCACACTGAAATGCCCTTGTACCAATCCTAGTCTAAGAAGGTTTGTAGATCCCAGTATAGGGCATATCAGAACAACCGAGTTGAGCATTGTACACTGTGCAGCCTTGAGAAATTGGCTGAAAATTGGACTGAATCATATTCCTGACTTTCCATTCACTGTGGAAATGTTTGTGAAGGAGATGAGTAAGTCTATAGAACAGTTTTTCTCAGTTCATCAATTCACCATCAGGGATATACCTGCAGCAAGAGTTCAGCATACCAAAAGCTGCCTTCTTAATGAAACCATAAAACTAGCCAGAGAATACATCAAGGATAATCAGGTATGCAAGAAATTTATGATCAAAGATGATGCCGTACACAGGAATATTATATGGCTCAATGAGAACATCTATGTTGCTGGCATTGACAAAGCTAGTAACAATCCTTCTTTATATGTCCAAGGACATATCAGAGAAGAAGCCTATAAAAGACTAGAAAGCTCTGATTTTAGCAAGATTGATATGAACAGTGATGATCTAAAGTTCAAAATCGCCCAAGAGATACAGATCTTTATTGGGTTCTGGCCACCCAATACAAGCACCCTGCCCTATCTTCTAGGTATCTACAAGGCCCATAAAAAAGAATACCGATGGATCACAAATGCCCATGAGACTATTTTTTCTCTTCCAGCAAAAATCATAGCAGCTGGGCTTAACTGTATCCTAGAAATCTGGCCAAGGATTTGTCAAGAAAAATGTGCTCGGTATAATTTCTTTCATAAAGAAAAGGTCAAGGCCTCCTGGGTTATTGGATCGATATATGATATAGCTTGCAATCTTCCAAGCAATATACACGAAGTTTTCGTAGCAGACATTACCAAATGCTACGAAAACATACCTATTGATGGAGATTCAGGAATTTGTTCCACCATGCAGAAGGTATTTCAGCTAGCATGGTACAGCCAAAAGCAGTTGAATAAAAACTTTAACATGTGGTACAAGACTGGCTATAAAGGTGAAGCTGAAGTGAAATGGTCACATACTAAACCTCCCAGCAACCAATGGACGCTAATGGATCAACAGATGTTTACAGAATTGAATGCATGGTTGCTTAACAATTGCTTTCTGCAGATGGGCAGCTCTATCTGGAAACAAATTAGAGGAATTGCTATGGGTTTTGCATGTAGCCCAGGTTGGTGCAACCTTTATTTATCATGGTTTGAACTCACCTTCATCTTGAATCTACTTAAAACAAACCAGAGAGAAATTGCTCTTACTTTCAACAATATGCATAGATACATGGATGACTTGTTAGGAATTAACAAAGCAGGAACATAACGAGATATATCTTGACCGGAAAACCAAGTGATGACAACTGAATTACTGCAGTTATATGACCTAAAAGTGTTGAAAGTCAAAGATGAAACAGAATACTGGGGTATTGAAGGTTTACTCAAATTCAAGGGAAGAAAGGTTAATTTTCTGAACATGACCATCGAAGTCATTAATCCGGAGCATGGTACTTTTGAAACTTACGATATACGATAAAAGGCTCAAATTGCCCTTTGCTGCAGCCGTGTTCATTGATGCTTCAAGTCGCAGACCTTATCATCAGGCCTGCAATGTAATTTTGTCACAGATTATGCCTTACCTATATGTTCATAAGCAATCCGGTGAAAGCTGCACAAGACATTAGGGAGCTTATACAAGTCTTTATTCTCAAAGGCTTCTTCCACCAAGATGTTTGGAATCTTGTCATCACGGACACTCAATACTGCATTCACTATCCCGGACTCTTATTTGACATCAAGGATATGACCAGGCAATTTGCTAACTTACAGGTATTTATTATACTGTATTTTTCTTTAAAACTTAGTTGGCAGGGAGGGCCCCTATAGCAGTATAGGGACCCTCTCAGCCCTTATACTGACTAACATGGGACCACCCTGCCTTCCGGTAGGAGGTAGGCCAAATTTTTATATATATATACATATATAAATATATATTCACTGTCCCCTGACTTGCATAATACTCCCTTGTCAGCTACACAAATTTGCAGCCTCACTTGTTGGTCTTGAGGCCCTTGGTTGGCAAGAAGGTAATTACCCTCTTGTATGCTTAAGTCCACACCCTATTGTTCTTAAGACCCTGGTGTGACGTAAAGGAAATTACCCTCTTTTAGGCCTAAAGGCACACTTTACTAAGATAATATTAACATTCTAAATACATACATTCTTCTACTAATCTAGTGTTATGACTGACCAATAGAATTCCACTTTTCATAAAAAACATTTGACAATTTGTTCTCACGAACAAGTTTGACATCTTTAGAGTTGTCCTCTTGTTAACTTTGGATCACCATAGTAATTAGTGACCAACTTGTCTATATTACCATTGTGCATCATTAAGTATATCAAGACCGTATGGGCCTTACAAAAAACTTGAGGACATGGACTTGGAAAAGCTGGATATGAGGCACGCAAACTAAAGATGGTCATAACGCACCTTGATTGGCTAAATTTTGATATTTTTACTTTATTAAAAGGAGACTCTGCATAGGCTAACACCCTCTAATCATGATACGCTCACCCACCAACTTTAACGCTTTACTAGGAATAATAGGGCCCTAATGGTTGACCACATATACTCTTTAAAGTATGGTTGTACAAGAAATGGACTATTAGGGTATATCACATTTATTGCCTGTTCACTGCCTGCGCGCAAATGATGCTCGAGCATAACCTAAGGAGCCGAAGTTAGGCTTTGCTCAAGAGCCTGAATACGGCCGACGGCGCCTATGCAGAAAGATTTGGTGAAAAAAGATGCACGGACGATTTGGAGCAGAGGACCATACGCTTGGAATGACCAGTGGCTGGACTCTTCCAATAAAATTTCAAATCAAATCAAATCGAATATGATCCTTTGCATAGACTGGTATTTTCTTCCTTCACTCTTGTTTGCTCTGTTCTCAGCTTTGCATGCGCCAGAATGATACAGTTGGAGTTAAATAACGAAGAGGAGAATATTCTTAATGAATTCCTCAAGCTGTGCATTGACAGCCGCCCTGATTCTAGTTGTCCTTATATCAGAACAAAATGTGCTTGCTCTAAACCTAATGAGCATTTGCAACAGAGGCTGCATATTTCGGCAGCTGATAAAGAGGAAGTTGATTTCATATTCTCCGGTAGAGCTGGAGTTCTAGCTGAATATTGTTTCTGTGAGGGTTGTTTGGAGTGTTTCTGGAAGGTTGATAACATGGGCAGGACAAAGGGCGCCCCTAATAGCAGTGCCACTAGAAATGACATTATCAAAGTTCTTACTAAGGCTGCATTGCTCAATGAGCATGGAAGGGCTGATGGCACTCCAACGAAGGATTTAGCAAAGAATACTTTGATGGATATGATTACCAAAGCTGGCCTCAACTCGAAAGGCTGCGGGAATGAGGTAAACAAAAGAACACAAAGTAGCGGTCTGCAACAAACACAGCTACGAGTTGGCAACTATGGAAAAAACAATAGCACAAATGATGACATAGTGGAGCTAGCTGAGGACACACCTAAATGCATGTTCATGCAAGACCAAGACTCGGATGAGGAGGATCTGCCACTAAATCAGGTCCCATTGCATGGTTATACTAGAAAAGACATGATGATTATTGATTTTGCTTGTTTGGTGTCTACAAAAGTTGATTTTGCTCTTATGAAAATTTCTCTATTCTTTGCTTAGCTAAAACTAATATGCTAATGGGCAAAGGGCGATAAGCCAAGGATCCCTACAGCTTACCTGACGCCCCTTACCCTGTTACCTTGATTAAAGCTAATTGTGGTCATGTTTGGGTGCAGGTAACCGGGGTTCCTTTTCCCATCTCTGTGTATCTGTTTCAGCTATCAAGTTTGCATGGATGAAGTTGCTGCTCTGAACTTCTCTTAGTCTGGTTACTGTTATGTTTTCCCTTAAAACATTTGTGTTTACGACATATGGTATGCTTCTTTATCTCCTCTATTTTGAGACAACGTAATACAACGATATAACTTGAATGAGATAAGTAAGTTTGCTGCCCTGTCTGCTAAGCAGCATAAACTATTTGAATGCTTGTCTATTCTATGTTTTTCATTTGAGACTCATTACTATAATATGGAAATATGTTTTTTTTTTAAAAAGGGAGGAGGTACTGCTATCTAATGCATGCATTGTTCAAACTTGATGCTGTCTGTATATGATGAGACTGCATGGATACTTTAGATAAACATAAACACGCGGGAACATTCTACAGCAGAGCAGCCTGATAGAATAAAGTCTTTGATGCATATTTATCGTACATAATGGCATAGGCCTGAATAATGCATAGTTTACCGCTGATATATGGTGAAATGCAGGCATTAGATTGCAGTATTTATGTTCTTAAAGTAGCTCAAATAATCAGGGGAATGGCTTGCTTATATTCACCAAGCACATAGGCATGCAAATGTTTTATATTGCTTAAAAAAAATAACATATGGTGTTCACTACACATTTCTTGGATCTAGGACTAGTTTGTACAACAGGTCGAGCAATGCATACAGTCCTGCACGTTATTTGATAACAGCATGCATGAGCATGTTTATGTTACTCAAAATTTCTGATATTTCTCTTTGTTCACTGCATACATTTACATGCAAGTATTCCTCGTGGCATGCAGAAATACCATGTTGTATTCCCTTAGCATTTCTTGAATTTTTGTCTTGGATGCACAATATAAAGGGGTAATGCACACAGTCCTGCATCATATGTGACTACTGGTATATGGATATAACCTCTCTGATTAAGGCATACCTTAGTAGTAGACCCAAACTATCGTCTTTAATCTCTTGCTGCATATCTTGGTTTTAGTACTACAAATGCCTACTGTTCTACCATTAATGCACCATACATGAACAGTCTTAGCTAGACAGACCTTTCCTTCATGCCCCTTCTAATGACCTTTCATGATTTACTAGTATTTAAACCAGTATAGGATACTCCAAATCCTAGAAAAGTAACTACCTCTTTGGGCATAGGTATTTCATAAGGTTGTTGAATAAATCTGCCCGGTTCTGCTACTTAAGTACAGAACACGATTAAAACCTAAACCTGAATCTTAAGAATATGCTACTGTTATCTCTCTAAGCTGCTAGCTAGTCTTACTGCTAACACCCCTAAGTTTATTATGACTTTGTAGTTTTCACTTCATATGGTTCCTAATGGCTTCCCATGATTAAATGGGTCTGATAAGCTCGATCTGGAAAGGTCACTGCATAGATAGCTATATATTCCTAGACTTCGGATTGCTAGTATAACTAGCATGAGTCTTAGGAACCATCATACGGAACAAACCTTTTGAGACCCTTATTTCCTGCTCCATGCATGATTCGATGCCCACATTAATCTTTTTACCTGGCACAATCTTTTTACTTGGCTATATTGGTTTACATGTTCTAAATAGCATAGCATGTTTTCTAATTCAGTGTCACTTTACTGAAATTTAGGACTATACCAATGAAGGCTCACAGCTGCATATTCTACCTGATGTTAGGAGTGCTCCAAATATTGAATGGATACCAGAGCTTAAAGATATGGGCTATGCCATCATCGGAGCAATCCCCTAATAAAGTCGTGGCACTCATCTTGGGATGCATCAAAAGGTCTGAAATTCACAACCATTTCATTCTACACGAACAATCTCGAAAGAAGGTGATCATTCCGCCATCATGTTTCTTGGAACCAATAACATGCTAGCTCTTGCAGCCAAGTTTAATGAAACTGGTTATGATCCTCTGGCCTGTACTGCCCTCATTACTGATTCCTATGCACGCCTGCCTGAAGCCATTTATGAGGCCACAATGGCTGACTCTACCAATGTGCAGAAATACATCAAAGGGCTTACAGCTCTTGAAAAGGCCAATGGGGTAAAAGTTACCAACCCCCCACTGAATAAAGCTGCTATTAAATCACGTGCAAATTGTGCACCTACCAATATCTTCAAAGACATGTCTTTTGACATCAACACTCTTTCTGAACCGATAAAAATGCTCGCTTGGCATCAGCCCCACCACCAGCGTAATATCTCTAACACCGCCAATATCTTTGAGATAGCCGACAATGCGGATGAGTATAGACCGAGACAACTTAATTTAGCTAATTGTAGTCTGCTACCCTATCCTTTCCCCTCGCCTTGTGGAATCATTTGGCCAAAGACATGACCAAGCTCTCTGAAATCCAAAAATCTCGCATTATTGCACCCCTTAGCCTTGAATCCTCGGATTAAGCTTGCTGGCATTACCCCTGCAGAGATTGAACAAGCTTACAATGATGCAGATAATCTGATTCGAAGGGTTGATAGACTGGAAATTGAGCTGCCATTCAGCACTAGCTTCTTTGGTAAAGAATGCAACAAAGGGGATGGATTCATCATGGGCCAGAAGGATCACATGGCCAAGACAGAAGAAAAAAGAAATGAATTTTACCTTAAAAAAATCTGGAGGACACACTGCCCATATATCAAATGCAACTGTCAAAAATACACAAGAGGGAAGAAAGATTGCCTGGATGGCGGCATCAAATGGATTGATCACGCACTCTGGTATCTTATGAACCACCTGGACACCATCTGGCCAGCTCATTCATCTACAGTAAGGTTTGCCCTATTCTGCTCTATTCTGAGGGCTCCACCAATGCGTACCGCCATTATAGCATACATTGGTTTCCTAAAAGTGTGGAAAATGCTGATTGATATGACCGACAGATATGCCGAGGACCAATCTGCTGACCTTAACCTTGAATTTGGAAACACCAAGCTTACTGATGTGCTTGAAAAGACCATACGCCCAATGAAATTTCTGGTAGGGAGATCTGCCACTAGCCGCACTGATAGTTCTTCAAACAAAAGAAAACAAATCATCATTGAGGATGAGCACTCTGATATAATACTTCCACCTTCAGTCTACAAAAAACCCATACCTGCAAGCACTCCCAGCAGCAGCAGTGTTGTCATTCTGGATGGGCAGACTAGCAACAACTCTAATGCTGAAAATTCGGTTAATAAGAGCAACCCCAGCAGCTTTGCACGAAATCCTGAAATCCAAGGAAGCAAGATCATCTATTAACATAGGTACTACTATTTCTTACTATTTACTGGTCTCATTTTGCATTTATCGCTACTTTTTTACTTTTGTATAATATTACATGGTTGCATTATGGTTTGCATGCTTAAATTCTTTTTTATCTTCTCTGCTATATACCTGCATTTCTTGTTTGTATTCCATATGGGATGTTCCCAAAATATATGGCCCATTCTATGGGTACAGGGATAAAACCCTAACTTTTTCTTTAATAATGATACATTCGTACTCACTACAGAATGAGGGGGTGGAGAATACTCAATAAAATGAAGAAGGCCGATGGCGCCTCATGACAGCTTAAGGAGTCACAAAATGTAAAGTATGTGCATTTCACATTCTTCTCCAAAAGCCATAGATGGCATCGATTTGATAAGACATTCAGGGAAGTTCTTGAAAATATGCTACCTGTTGTGGGTACTGAAATGATGGATAACACTAAGTTTGGCTGGAGCTATCTAAAAAACTTGAAAAGTTTGTTGTACAAACCAAGACTTGTCTTTGCAGAAGACACCACACTGAAATGCCCTTGTACCAATCCTAGTCTAAGAAGGTTTGTAGATCCCAGTATAGGGCATATCGTAACAACCGAAAGTTGAGCATTGTACACCGTGGCAGCCTTGAGAAATTGGCTGAAAATTGGACCTAATCATATTCCCGACTTTCCATTCAATCGTGGAAATGTTTGTGAAGGAGATGAGTAAGTCTATAGAACAGCTTTTCTCGGTTCATCAATTCACCATCGTGGATATACCTCGCAAAGAAGAGTTCAAAGATACCAAAAGCTGCCTTCTTAATGAAACCATAAAACTAGCCAGAGAATACATCAAGGATAATCAGGTATGCAAGAAATTTATGATCAAAGATGATGCCGTACACAGGAATATTATATGGCTCAATGAGAACATCTATGTTGCTGGCATTGACAAAGCTAGTAACAATCCTTCTTTTATATGTCCAGCACATATCAGAGAAGAAGCCTATAAAAGACTAGAAAGCTCTGATTTTAGCAAGATTGATATGAACAGTGATGATCTAAAGTTCAAAATCGCCCAAGAGATACAGATCTTTATTGGGTTCTGGCCACCCAATACAAGCACCCTGCCCTATCTTCTAGGTATCTACAAGGCCCATAAAAAAGAATACCGATGGATCACAAATGCCCATGAGACTATTTTTTCTCTTCCAGCAAAAATCATAGCAGCTGGGCTTAACTGTATCCTAGAAATCTGGCCAAGGATTTGTCAAGAAAAATGTGCTCGGTATAATTTCTTTCATAAAGAAAAGGTCAAGGCCTCCTGGGTTATTGGATCGATATATGATATAGCTTGCAATCTTCCAAGCAATATACACGAAGTTTTCGTAGAGACATTACCAAATGCTACGAAAACATACCTATTGATGGAGATTCAGGAATTTGTTCCACCATGCAGAAGGTATTTCAGCTAGCATGGTACAGCCAAAAGCAGTTGAATAAAAACTTTAACATGTGGTACAAGACTGGCTATAAAGGTGAAGCTGAAGTGAAATGGTCACATACTAAACCTCCCAGCAACCAATGGACGCTAATGGATCAACAGATGTTTACAGAATTGAATGCATGGTTGCTTAACAATTGCTTTCTGCAGATGGGCAGCTCTATCTGGAAACAAATTAGAGGAATTGCTATGGGTTTTGCATGTAGCCCAGGTTGGTGCAACCTTTATTTATCATGGTTTGAACTCACCTTCATCTTGAATCTACTTAAAACAAACCAGAGAGAAATTGCTCTTACTTTCAACAATATGCATAGATACATGGATGACTTGTTAGGAATTAACAGCAGGAACATACGGAGATATCTTGGACTGGAAAACCAAGTGATGACAACTGAATTACTGCAGTTATATGACCTAAAAGTGTTGAAAGTCAAAGATGAAACAGAATACTGGGGTATTGAAGGTTTACTCAAATTCAAGGGAAGAAAGGTTAATTTTCTGAACATGACCATCGAAGTCATTAATCCGGAGCATGGTACTTTTGAAACTTACAGATACGATAAAAGGCTCAAATTGCCCTTTGCTGCAGCCAGGTTCATTGATGCTTCAAGCTGCAGACCTTATCATCAGGCCTGCAATGTAATTTTGTCACAGATTATGCCTTACCTATATGTTCATAGCAATCCGGTGAAAGCTGCACAAGACATTAGGGAGCTTATACAAGTCTTTATTCTCAAAGGCTTCTTCCACCAAGATGTTTGGAATACTGTCATACGGACACTCAATACAGACCACTATCCTGGACTCTTATTTGACATCAAGGATATGACAGCTCAGCTGCTAACTTACAGGTATTTATTATACTGTATTTTTCTTTAAAACTTAGTTGGCAGGGAGGGCCCCTATAGCAGTATAGGGACCCTCTCAGCCCTTATACTGACTAACATGGGACCACCCTGCCTTCCGGTAGGAGGTAGGCCAAATTTTTATATATATATATACATATATAAATATATATTCACTGTCCCCTGACTTGCATAATACTCCCTTGTCAGCTACACAAATTTGCAGCCTCACTTGTTGGTCTTGAGGCCCTTGGTTGGCAAGAAGGTAATTACCCTCTTGTATGCTTAAGTCCACACCCTATTGTTCTTAAGACCCTGGTGTGACGTAAAGGAAATTACCCTCTTTTAGGCCTAAAGGCACACTTTACTAAGATAATATTAACATTCTAAATACATACATTCTTCTACTAATCTAGTGTTATGACTGACCAATAGAATTCCACTTTTCATAAAAAACATTTGACAATTTGTTCTCACGAACAAGTTTGACATCTTTTAGAGTTGTCCTCTTGTTAACTTTGGATCACCATAGTAATTAGTGACCAACTTGTCTATATTACCATTGTGCATCATTAAGTATATCAAGACTGTATGGGCCTTACAGCTTAACTTGAGGACATGGACTTGGAAAAGCCGGATATGAGGCACGCAAAACTAAAGATGGTCATAACGCACCTTGATTGGCTAAATTTTGATATTTTTACTTTATTAAAAGGAGACTCTGCATAGGCTAACACCCTCTAATCATGATACGTTCACCCACCAACTTTAACGTTTACTAGGAATAATAGGGCCCTAATGGTTGACCACATATACTCTTTAAAGTATGGTTGTACAAGAAATGGACTATTAGGGTATATCACATTTATTGCCTGTTCACTGCCTGCGCGCAAATGATGCTCGAGCATAACCTAAGGAGCCGAAGTTAGGCTTTGCTCAAGAGCCTGAATACGGCCGACGGCGCCTATGCAGAAAGATTTGGTGAAAAAAGATGCACAGGACGATTTGGAGCAGAGGACCATACGCTTGGAATGACCAGTGGCTGGACTCTTCCAATAAAATTTCAAATCAAATCAAATCGAATATGATCCTTTGCATAGACTGGTATTTTCTTCCTTCACTCTTGTTTGCTCTGTTCTCAGCTTTGCATGCGCCAGAATGATACAGTTGGAGTTAAATAACGAAGAGGAGAATATTCTTAATGAATTCCTCAAGCTGTGCATTGACAGCCGCCCTGATTCTAGTTGTCCTTATATCAGAACAAAATGTGCTTGCTCTAAACCTAATGAGCATTTGCAAATGAGGGTCGCATATTTCTAAAATGGTGATAAAGAGGAAGTTGATTTCATATTCTCCCAGAGAGCTGGAGTTCTAGCTGAATATTGTTTCGTGGAGGGTTGTTTGGAGTGTTTCGAAGGTTGATAACATGGGCAGGGACAAAGGGCTTCCTAATAGCAAAGGCCACTAGAAATGACATTATCAAAGTTCTTACTAAGGCTGCATTGCTCAATGAGCATGGAAGGGCTGATGGCACTTCAACGAAGGATTTAGCAAAGAATACTTTGATGGATATGATTACCAAAGCTGGCCTCAACTCTGAACTGCAGAATGAGGTAAACAAAAGAACACAAAGTAGCGGTGCGCAACAAACACAAATTACGAAGTTGGCAACTATGGAAAAAACAATAGCACAAATGATGACATAGTGGAGCTAGCTGAGGACACACCTAAATGCATGTTCATGCAAGACCAAGACTCGGATGAGGAGGATCTGCCACTAAATCAGGTCCCATTGCATGGTTATACTAGAAAAGACATGATGATTATTGATTTTGCTTGTTTGGTGTCTACAAAAGTTGATTTTGCTCTTATGAAAATTTCTCTATTCTTTGCTTAGCTAAAACTAATATGCTAATGGGCAAAGGGCGATAAGCCAAGGATTTCTACTGACTTACCCGGCCCCTTACCCCTGCTACCTTGATTAAAGCTAATTGTGGTCATGTTTGGGTGTGTAACCGGGGTTCCTTTTCCCATCTCTCGTATCCGCTTTCAGCTATCAAGTTTGCATGGATGAAGTTGCTGCTCTGAACTTCTCTTAATCTGGTTACTGTTATGTTTTCCCTTAAAACATTTGTGTTTACGACATATGGTATGCTTCTTTATCTCCTCTATTTTGAGACAACGTAATACAACGATATAACTTGAATGAGATAAGTAAGTTTGTCGCCTGCCACAATCGCTAAGCAAAGATAAACTATTTGAATGCTTGTCTATTCTATGTTTTTCATTTGAGACTCATTACTATAATATGGAAATATGTTTTTTTTAAAAAAAGGGAGGAGGTACTGCTATCTAATGCATGCATTGTTCAAACTTGATGCTGGTCTGATATGATGAGACTGCATGGATACTTTAGATAAACATAAACACGCGGAACATTCTCTACAGAGAGCGTACCGATAGAATAAAGTCTTTGATGCATATTTATCGTATATAATGGCATAGGCCCGATAATGCATAGTTTACCGCTGATATATGGTGAAATGCAGGCATTAGATTGCGGTATTTATGTTCTTAAAGTAGCTCAAATAATCAGGGGAATGGCTTGCTTATATTCACCAAGCACATAGGCATGCAAATGTTTTATATTGCTTAAAAAAAATAACATATGGTGTTCACTACACATTTCTTGGATCTAGGACTAGTTTGTACAACAGGTCGAGCAATGCATACAGTCCTGCACGTTATTTGATAACAGCATGCATGAGCATGTTTATGTTACTCGAAATTTCTGATATTTCTCTTTGTTCATCGTGATACATTTACATGCAAGTATTCCTCGTGGCATGCAGAAATACCATGTTGTATTCCCTTAGCATTTCTTGAATTTTTGTCTTGGATGCACAATATAAAGGGGTAATGCACACAGTCCTGCATCATATGTGACTACTGGTATATGGATATAACCTCTCTGATTAAGGCATACCTTAGTAGTAGACCCAAACTATCGTCTTTAATCTCTTGCTGCATATCTTGGTTTTAGTACTACAAATGCCTACTGTTCTACCATTAATGCACCATACATGAACAGTCTTAGCTAGACAGACCTTTCCTTCATGCCCCTTCTAATGACCTTTCATGATTTACTAGTATTTAAACCAGTATAGGATACTCCAAATCCTAGAAAAGTAACTACCTCTTTGGGCATAGGTATTTCATAAGGTTGTTGAATAAATCTGCCCGGTTCTGCTACTTAAGTACAGAACACGATTAAAACCTAAACCTGAATCTTAAGAATATGCTACTGTTATCTCTCTAAGCTGCTAGCTAGTCTTACTGCTAACACCCCTAAGTTTATTATGACTTTGTAGTTTTCACTTCATATGGTTCCTAATAGCTTCCCATGATTAAATGGGTCTGATAAGCTCTGATCCGAAAGGTCAACGATAGATAGCTATATATTCCTAGACTTCGGATTGCTAGTATAACTAGCATGAGTCTTAGGAACCATCATACGGAACAAACCTTTTGAGACCCTTATTTCCTGCTCCATGCATGATTCGATGCCCACATTAATCTTTTTACCTGGCACAATCTTTTTACTTGGCTATATTGGTTTACATGTTCTAAATAGCATAGCATGTTTTCTAATTCAGTGTCACTTTACTGAAATTTAGGACTATACCAATGAAGGCTCACAGCTGCATATTCTACCTGATGTTAGGAGTGCTCCAAATATTGAATGGATACCAGAGCTTAAAGATATGGGCTATGCTGCTACTGGAGCAATCCCCCCTAATAAAGCTGTGCAGCTCATCTTGGGATGCATCAAAAGGTCTGAAATTCACAACCATTTCATTCTACACGAGAACAATCTGAAAGAAGGTGATCATTCCGCCATCATGTTTCTTGGAACCAATAACATGCTAGCTCTTGCAGCCAAGTTTAATGAAACTGGTTATGATCCTCTGGCCTGTACTGCCCTCATTACTGATTCCTATGCACGCCTGCCTGAAGCCATTTATGAGGCCACAATGGCTGACTCTACCAATGTGCAGAAATACATCAAAGGGCTTCTGACTCTTGAAAAGGCCAATGGGGTAAAAGTTACCAACCCCCCACTGAATAAAGCTGCTATTAAATCACAGGCAAATTGTGCACCTACCAATATCTTCAGCACATGTCTTTTTGACATCAACACTCTTTCTGAAACTGATAAAAATGCTCTGCTTGGCATCAGCCCCACCAAAGATATAATATCTCTAACACCGCCAATAATGAGATAGCTGACAATGCAGATGAGTATAGACTGAGACAACTTAATTTAGCTAATTGTAGCTGCTACCCTATCCTTTCCCCTCGTCTTGTGGAATCATTTGGCCAAAGACATGACCAAGCTCTCTGGAAATCCAAAAATCTCGGCATTATTGCACCCCTTAGCCTTGAATCCTGGATTAAGCTTGCGGCATTACCCCCCGCAGAGATTGAACAAGCTTACAATGATGCGTATAACCCGATTCAAGGGTTGATAGACTGGAAATTGAGCTGCCATTCAGCACTAGCTTCTTTGGTAAAGAATGCAACAAAGGGGATGGATTCATCATGGGCCAGAAGGATCACATGGCCAAGACAGAAGAAAAAAGAAATGAATTTTACCTTAAAAAAATCTGGAGGACACACTGCCCATATATCAAATGCAACTGTCAAAAATACACAAGAGGGAAGAAAGATTGCCTGGATGGCGGCATCAAATGGATTGATCACGCACTCTGGTATCTTATGAACCACCTGGACACCATCTGGCCAGCTCATTCATCTACAGTAAGGTTTGCCCTATTCTGCTCTATTCTGAGGGCTCCACCAATGCGTACCGCCATTATAGCATACATTGGTTTCCTAAAAGTGCGGAAAATGCTGATTGATATGACCGACAGATATGCCGAGGACCAATCTGCTGACCTTAACCTTGAATTTGGAAACACCAAGCTTACTGATGTGCTTGAAAAGAGTATACGCCCAATGAAATTTCTGGTAGGGAGATCTGCCACTAGCCGCACTGATAGTTCTTCAAACAAAAGAAAACAAATCATCATTGAGGATGAGCACTCTGATATAATACTTCCACCTTCAGTCTACAAAAAACCCATACCTGCAAGCACTCCCAGCAGCAGCAGTGTTGTCATTCTGGATGGGCAGACTAGCAACAACTCTAATGCTGAAAATTCGGTTAATAAGAGCAACCCCAGCAGCTTTGCACGAAATCCTGAAATCCAAGGAAGCAAGATCATCTATTAACATAGGTACTACTATTTCTTACTATTTACTGGTCTCATTTTGCATTTATCGCTACTTTTTTACTTTTGTATAATATTACATGGTTGCATTATGGTTTGCATGCTTAAATTCTTTTTTATCTTCTCTGCTATATACCTGCATTTCTTGTTTGTATTCCATATGGGATGTTCCCAAAATATATGGCCCATTCTATGGGTACAGGGATAAAACCCTAACTTTTTCTTTAATAATGATACATTCGTACTCACTACAGAATGAGGGGGTAAAAAAGTGGAGAATACTCAATAAAAATGAAGAAGGCCGATGGCGCCTCATGACAGTTAAGGAGTCACAAAATGTAAAGTATGTGCATTTCACATTCTTCTCCAAAGCCATAGATGGCATCAGATTTGATAAGACATTCAGGGAAGTTCTTGAAAATATGCTACCTGTTGTGGGTACTGAAATGATGGATAACACTAAGTTTGGCTGGAGCTATCTAAAAAACTTGAAAAGTTTGTTGTACAAACCAAGACTTGTCTTTGCTTTGAAGACACCACACTTTGAAATGCCCTTGTACCAATCCTAGTCTAAGAAGGTTTGTAGATCCCAAAGATAGGGCATATCGGAACAACCGAAGTTGAGCATTGTACAATCGTCGACCTTGAGAAATTGGCTGAAAATTGGATCAAATCATATTCTGACTTTCCATTCACTGTGGAAATGTTTGTGAAGGAGATGAGTAAGTCTATAGAACAGTTTTTCTCAGTTCATCAATTCACCATCAGGGATATACCTGCAGCAAGAGTTCAGCATACCAAAAGCTGCCTTCTTAATGAAACCATAAAACTAGCCAGAGAATACATCAAGGATAATCAGGTATGCAAGAAATTTATGATCAAAGATGATGCCGTACACAGGAATATTATATGGCTCAATGAGAACATCTATGTTGCTGGCATTGACAAAGCTAGTAACAATCCTTCTTTTATATGTCCAGCACATATCAGAGAAGAAGCCTATAAAAGACTAGAAAGCTCTGATTTTAGCAAGATTGATATGAACAGTGATGATCTAAAGTTCAAAATCGCCCAAGAGATACAGATCTTTATTGGGTTCTGGCCACCCAATACAAGCACCCTGCCCTATCTTCTAGGTATCTACAAGGCCCATAAAAAAGAATACCGATGGATCACAAATGCCCATGAGACTATTTTTTCTCTTCCAGCAAAAATCATAGCGGTGGGCTTAATCAGATCCTAGAAATCTGGCCAAGGATTTGTCAAGAAAAATGTGCTCGGTATAATTTCTTTCATAAAGAAAAGGTCAAGGCCTCCTGGGTTATTGGATCGATATATGATATAGCTTGCAATCTTCCAAGCAATATACACGAAGTTTTCGTAGCAGACATTACCAAATGCTACGAAAACATACCTATTGATGGAGATTCAGGAATTTGTTCCACCATGCAGAAGGTATTTCAGCTAGCATGGTACAGCCAAAAGCAGTTGAATAAAAACTTTAACATGTGGTACAAGACTGGCTATAAAGGTGAAGCTGAAGTGAAATGGTCACATACTAAACCTCCCAGCAACCAATGGACGCTAATGGATCAACAGATGTTTACAGAATTGAATGCATGGTTGCTTAACAATTGCTTTCTGCAGATGGGCAGCTCTATCTGGAAACAAATTAGAGGAATTGCTATGGGTTTTGCATGTAGCCCAGGTTGGTGCAACCTTTATTTATCATGGTTTGAACTCACCTTCATCTTGAATCTACTTAAAACAAACCAGAGAGAAATTGCTCTTACTTTCAACAATATGCATAGATACATGGATGACTTGTTAGGAATTAACAGCAGGAACATACGGAGATATCTTGGACTGGAAAACCAAGTGATGACAACTGAATTACTGCAGTTATATGACCTAAAAGTGTTGAAAGTCAAAGATGAAACAGAATACTGGGGTATTGAAGGTTTACTCAAATTCAAGGGAAGAAAGGTTAATTTTCTGAACATGACCATCGAAGTCATTAATCCGGAGCATGGTACTTTTGAAACTTACAGATACGATAAAAGGCTCAAATTGCCCTTTGCTTTGCAGCCGGTTCATTGATGCTTCAAGTGCGGACCTTATCATCGGGCCCGCAATGTAATTTTGTCACGATTATGCCTTACCTATATGTTCATAGCAATCCCAAGGTGAAAGCTGCACAAGACATTAGGGAGCTTATACAAGTCTTTATTCTCAAAGGCTTCTTCCACCAAGATGTTTGGAATACTGTCATACGGACACTCAATACAGACCACTATCCTGGACTCTTATTTGACATCAAGGATATGACAGCTCAGCTGCTAACTTACTGGTATTTATTATAATTTATATTTTCTTTAAAACTTAGTTGGCGGGGGGGGCCCTATAGCAATATAGGGACCCTCTCACCCCTTATCTTGACTAACATGGGACCACCCCGCGCCTTCCTAGGTGGGAGGTAGGCCAAATTTTATATATATATATATATATATAAATATATATTCACTGTCCCCCGACTTGCATAATACTCCTTGTCATTCTACACAAATTTGCAGCCTCACTTGTTGGTCTTGAGGCCCTTGGTTGGCAAGAAGGTAATTACCCTCTTGTATGCTTAAGTCCACACCCTATTGTTCTTAAGACCCTGGTGTGACGTAAAGGAAATTACCCTCTTTTAGGCCTAAAGGCACACTTTACTAAGATAATATTAACATTCTAAATACATACATTCTTCTACTAATCTAGTGTTATGACTGACCAATAGAATTCCACTTTTCATAAAAAACATTTGACAATTTGTTCTCACGAACAAGTTTGACATCTTTTAGAGTTGTCCTCTTGTTAACTTTGGATCACCATAGTAATTAGTGACCAACTTGTCTATATTACCATTGTGCATCATTAAGTATATCAAGACTGTATGGGCCTTACAGCTTAACTTGAGGACATGGACTTGGAAAAGCTGGATATGAGGCACGCAAACTAAAGATGGTCATAACGCACCTTGATTGGCTAAATTTTGATATTTTTACTTTATTAAAAGGAGACTCTGCATAGGCTAACACCCTCTAATCATGATACGTTCACCCACCAACTTTAACGTTTACTAGGAATAATAGGGCCCTAATGGTTGACCACATATACTCTTTAAAGTATGGTTGTACAAGAAATGGACTATTAGGGTATATCACATTTATTGCCTGTTCACTGCCTGCGCGCAAATGATGCTCGAGCATAACCTAAGGAGCCGAAGTTAGGCTTTGCTCAAGAGCTGAATACGGCCGACGGCGCCTATGCAGAAAGATTTGGTGAAAAAAGATGCACAGGACGATTTGGAGCAGAGGACCATACGCTTGGAATGACCGGTTGGCTGGACTCTTCCAATAAAATTTCAAATCAAATCAAATCGAATATGATCCTTTGCATAGGCCGGTATTTTCTTCCTTCACTCTTGTTTGCTCTGTTCTCGGCTTTGCATGCGCCCGAAATGATCTGATTGGAGTTAAATAACGAAGAGGAGAATATTCTTAATGAATTCCTCAAAATTTGTGCATTGGCCAAAATACGATTCTAGTTGTCCTTATATCGAACAAAATGTGCTTGCTCTAAACCTAATGAGCATTTACCTTGAGGCCGTCGATATTTCATATTTGGTGATAAAGAGGAAGTTGATTTCATATTCTCCTAGAGAGCTGGAGTTCTAGCTGAATATTGTTTTACGTGAGGGTTGTTTGGAGTGTTTACGGAAGGTTGATAACATGGGCAGGACAAAGGGCTTCCTAATAGCAGTGCCACTAGAAATGACATTATCAAAGTTCTTACTAAGGCTGCATTGCTCAATGAGCATGGAAGGGCCGATGGCACTCCAACGAAGGATTTAGCAAAGAATACTTTGATGGATATGATTACCAAAGCTGGCCTCAACTCGAACTGCGGAATGAGGTAAACAAAAGAACACAAAGTAGCGGTGCGCAACAAACCACGACTACGAGTTGGCAACTATGGAAAAAACAATAGCACAAATGATGACATAGTGGAGCTAGCTGAGGACACACCTAAATGCATGTTCATGCAAGACCAAGACTCGGATGAGGAGGATCTGCCACTAAATCAGGTCCCATTGCATGGTTATACTAGAAAAGACATGATGATTATTGATTTTGCTTGTTTGGTGTCTACAAAAGTTGATTTTGCTCTTATGAAAATTTCTCTATTCTTTGCTTAGCTAAAACTAATATGCTAATGGGCAAAGGGCGATAAGCCAAGGATCCCTACTGACTTACTCCGGCCCCCTTACCCTGTTACCTTGATTAAAGCTAATTGTGGTCATGTTTGGGTGCAGGTAACCGGGGTTCCTTTTCCCATCTCTGTGTATCTGTTTCAGCTATCAAGTTTGCATGGATGAAGTTGCTGCTCTGAACTTCTCTTAATCTGGTTACTGTTATGTTTTCCCTTAAAACATTTGTGTTTACGACATATGGTATGCTTCTTTATCTCCTCTATTTTGAGACAACGTAATACAACGATATAACTTGAATGAGATAAGTAAGTTTGTTTGCCACAATGCGCTAAGCGAAGATAAACTATTTGAATGCTTGTCTATTCTATGTTTTTCATTTGAGACTCATTACTATAATATGGAAATATGTTTTTTTTTAAAAAAGGGAGGAGGTACTGCTATCTAATGCATGCATTGTTCAAACTTGATGCTGTCTGTATATGATGAGACTGCATGGATACTTTAGATAAACATAAACACGCGGGAACATTCTACAGCAGAGCAGCCTGATAGAATAAAGTCTTTGATGCATATTTATCGTACATAATGGCATAGGCCTGAATAATGCATAGTTTACCGCTGATATATGGTGAAATGCAGGCATTAGATTGCAGTATTTATGTTCTTAAAGTAGCTCAAATAATCAGGGGAATGGCTTGCTTATATTCACCAAGCACATAGGCATGCAAATGTTTTATATTGCTTAAAAAAAATAACATATGGTGTTCACTACACATTTCTTGGATCTAGGACTAGTTTGTACAACAGGTCGAGCAATGCATCTGATCCCTGACGTTATTTGATAACAGCATGCATGAGCATGTTTATGTTACTCGAAATTTCTGATATTTCTCTTTGTTCACTGCATACATTTACATGCAAGTATTCCTCGTGGCATGCAGAAATACCATGTTGTATTCCCTTAGCATTTCTTGAATTTTTGTCTTGGATGCACAATATAAAGGGGTAATGCACACAGTCCTGCATCATATGTGACTACTTGGTATATGGATATAACCTCTCCGATTAAGGCATACCTTAGTAGTAGACCCAAACTATCGATTTTTAATCTCTTGCTTGCATATCTTGGTTTTAGTACTACAAATGCCTCTTGTTCTACCATTAATGCACCATACATGAACAGGTCTTAGCTAGACGGACCTTTCCTTCATGCCCCTTCTAATGACCTTTCATGATTTACTAGTATTTAAACCAGTATAGGATACTCCAAATCCTAGAAAAGTAACTACCTCTTTGGGCATAGGTATTTCATAAGGTTGTTGAATAAATCTGCCCGGTTCTGCTACTTAAGTACAGAACACGATTAAAACCTAAACCTGAATCTTAAGAATATGCTACTGTTATCTCTCTAAGCTGCTAGCTAGTCTTACTGCTAACACCCCTAAGTTTATTATGACTTTGTAGTTTTCACTTCATATGGTTCCTAATGGCTTCCCATGATTAAATGGGTCTGATAAGCTCTGATCTGGAAAGGTCACTGCATAGATAGCTATATATTCCTAGACTTCGGATTGCTAGTATAACTAGCATGAGTCTTAGGAACCATCATACGGAACAAACCTTTTGAGACCCTTATTTCCTGCTCCATGCATGATTCGATGCCCACATTAATCTTTTTACCTGGCACAATCTTTTTACTTGGCTATATTGGTTTACATGTTCTAAATAGCATAGCATGTTTTCTAATGACATAGCATAGCATAGCATAGCATAGCCTAGTGGTGTGACATTAAAATACTCTCTCTCTCTAATTCAGTGTCACTTTACTGAAATTTAGGACTATACCAATGAAGGCTCACAGCTGCATATTCTACCTGATGTTAGGAGTGCTCCAAATATTGAATGGATACCAGAGCTTAAAGATATGGGCTATGCTGCTACTGGAGCAATCCCCCCTAATAAAGCTGTGCAGCTCATCTTGGGATGCATCAAAAGGTCTGAAATTCACAACCATTTCATTCTACACGAGAACAATCTGAAAGAAGGTGATCATTCCGCCATCATGTTTCTTGGAACCAATAACATGCTAGCTCTTGCAGCCAAGTTTAATGAAACTGGTTATGATCCTCTGGCCTGTACTGCCCTCATTACTGATTCCTATGCACGCCTGCCTGAAGCCATTTATGAGGCCACAATGGCTGACTCTACCAATGTGCAGAAATACATCAAAGGGCTTACAGCTCTTGAAAAGGCCAATGGGGTAAAAGTTACCAACCCCCCACTGAATAAAGCTGCTATTAAATCACAGGCAAATTGTGCACCTACCAATATCTTCAGCACATGTCTTTTTGACATCAACACTCTTTCTGAAACTGATAAAAATGCTCTGCTTGGCATCAGCCCCACCAGCAGTAATATCTCTAACACTGCCAATACTGAGATAGCTGACAATGCAGATGAGTATAGACTGAGACAACTTAATTTAGCTAATTGTAGCTGCTACCCTATCCTTTCCCCTCGTCTTGTGGAATCATTTGGCCAAAGACATGACCAAGCTCTCTGGAAATCCAAAAATCTCGGCATTATTGCACCCCTTAGCCTTGAATCCTGGATTAAGCTTGCTGGCATTACCCCTGCAGAGATTGAACAAGCTTACAATGATGCAGATAATCTGATTCGAAGGGTTGATAGACTGGAAATTGAGCTGCCATTCAGCACTAGCTTCTTTGGTAAAGAATGCAACAAAGGGGATGGATTCATCATGGGCCAGAAGGATCACATGGCCAAGACAGAAGAAAAAAGAAATGAATTTTACCTTAAAAAAATCTGGAGGACACACTGCCCATATATCAAATGCAACTGTCAAAAATACACAAGAGGGAAGAAAGATTGCCTGGATGGCGGCATCAAATGGATTGATCACGCACTCTGGTATCTTATGAACCACCTGGACACCATCTGGCCAGCTCATTCATCTACAGATGGGGAGAAAGGGATATGCCAGGTTATCGAGCAAGTTTGCAAACTAGCTTGGACCAATCAGCTGAAAAAGGATAAGAAATATAATATGTGGTACACCCGAAATTCTAACGGATCTTTTGAAGTAACCTGGAAAAAGGTAAATCCCAAGGGCAAAAAGTGGACATTGTTAGGGTTGGATGGATTTTGCAAAATGAATAAATGGTTGCTTAAGTGCTGTTTTCTTAAAATGGGTAGCTTCATTTGGAGACAGGTCAAGGGAATTCCTATGGGTTTCCCTTGTAGCCCGTCATGGTGCAATCTGTATTTGGCCTTTTACGAACTGAATTTTATTACTGATCTCTGCAAGGAGGGTAAACTCCAGGAAGCAAACTCATTTAGATACTGCAGCAGATACATAGATGATCTGATAGGGATTAATTGCTTCTACATCAGGGAGTACCTCAACATTGTCGGTAATAATCTTAATGATAATAGCAAGTGCATTTATGACCTGAATATCCTTAAAATAAAAGATGAAACTGAGTATTGGACAGTTTTGGGAGTTGGGGGCAGCAGTGGAAGAAGAGTAAATTTTCTCAACATGACCATTGAGATATTGAATGTGGGGCTCGGAACATATTGCACATATAGGTATGATAAGCGGGACAAGCTTCCTTTTAAAGCATCTAGGTTCGTGCACGCCAATAGTTGCCGACCTTATAATATGGCAATCAACGTGCTGATCTCACAAGTTTTACCATATCTATATGTACACAGTAACCCCTTTCTAGCAGCTGAAGACTTGCATAATCTGGTCAAGGATTTCTGTACCAAGGGCTTTAAAGCCAAGGATGTATGGAAAACACTATACAAGGCTTTAAAGGATAATGATTTTCCTGGACTGCGATACGATATATGCACAATGGTCAAAGAGCTACAAAAATTCAGGTACGAAATCTCGCATACTTAATGGATGTTTAAGTAGGGTTCTAGGTGTAACTTTCTACTTATACAGGTGGAGAGGTGGGTCCCTATGTCATATAGGGACCCACCGTTCCCTTGTATGACATAATTAGGGACCTTCCTTTCCTCCCGGGAGGAGGTAGGCAAATTATATATATATATATACATATATATACATATATATCCAATAGGTTGGTATGTCTAAATGGCTATCATCTGGTAAGGCAGCAGAGCATCAGTTATATGGCCCCAATAAAAACTCTACTTTGACATATGGTCAGACTGGTGGGCATTATAAAGGTTGTATATCAGGAATAAATGATAAAAACCAAAAAGTATAATCTGTCTGAATGGATAGACATTATACAATGAATAGGGTAGTTTGATTGCGCGGAACTAGTTCTGGACTGCACATGAAAGGAATATGTGCTTGGACATTCTTGAATAAGTCTTAGGGTGTGAACACATGGGGAGTGAACTCCTAGAGAATATAAACACTATAGGGATAACATAACATTTAGTTGTTTGGCTCCATAGGGTTACTTTTCTTCCTTACTATATTATTGATTAAAATATACTTGGGGTTATTGTAACTTTCATGTTTTCATATGGTAAATCAGATCTGCACATTTAAAGTCACATATAAGCTCTAAATATGGTTAGCAGGGCATACGGTTACAATTAAACTAACCTTGGATGGGTATGATGGTATTGGTAAGATATTATGTACGAAAACGTAGAATTTACTTAACTCTATGCGGAAGATACGTGTATAGACCAATTAGGGTTCGAATGGGCTAGAAGCTATACACGAAGCAAGGCCGCCGTTTGCAGCAAGTTACAGGCATGCTATGCTCTAGTTTCACCGGAATGGGACGCTTAACATGCATTACTGACATTAGGGTACTCTGTTCTTTGCCCTTGGGCCAATTTATTATGAGATTTTTCAACGGTTCATTTGAAATGAATCCTGATACAGCACGGATATGGATTTGGCGCCTTAAAGAGGTATGGTACAAGCTCATTTCATATGCAATCTCTGCCTTTATAAACCACGAAATGGGTGGTCCGCCTTCTTTTGCCTTTGGTAATTTGTCTGTGAAAGATTGTGAGATTGAAGCTCCGGAAAGCACCGGATTTATTTGTAAGCTCCACGGCTGTGGTGTTAACATGACAAGGCCTGAAGGATCTGGCAACAAAGGGCCAACTAAAGCGGATATTCTGGAAATGCTAAGAGAGGCTGGAGTGGATTGTAGCTTTGTTGGAAGAAATGAAGGAGCAGCCGTGAAAAAATCTGAACTTATGGAGATGGCTATCAAGGCCGGAATTGATATCATGGCCAAGAAAAAGGCCAGCAGTAGCAAAAGATCTGCAGCACCGAGAATTCAAGATCTCATGGCAAGAAGAAAAAATGCTTCAACATCTCTTGATCATACCTTCCCTGGAGCTAATAGCGGTATCAACATCACTTCAAGCCAGATGGACGAGTCTACTTATGGAGATGTTCCTCTAAATCAGGTTCTTATATATTCGTATTAGTTTGGTAATTGCATTCAATAAGGGAATGGGAATAGATTACTGCAAGGAAAGAAGCGTATAGCCTAATTCTGGTCTTTGGAGTTATGCATTAAGAAGTAAGTGTTTCTGGATGAATGGCCATAGTTACTAGCAGGAAATGAATGTATCTTGGTTATTTCTATTCTGCTGTAATGCTAACAACAGAAATACATGGACAATGGTCCTGTCATACACTGATATGGCAGTAAAGGGAGTATGTCTCAACCTTATTTTTGGTATTCTCGTTTAACTAAGTTTCTGAAAATGTTGAAGGGCGTTAAGCCATGAAACACCATTGCTTACCTGCTAGCAAAGTCAGCCTTACCCTTCTTAGGCTAATGGTTGATTTTTTTGCTGCAGGTAACCGGTGTTTCATCTACATACCCGTTTTTTCCTCATGTTTTTGAGCATAAGCAAAGGGAGCACACTGAAGAATGCAAACTGAGCAACAAAGCTTTCTTTGATTTTGTTTTGACACGCAAAAATGATCTTACTTTTCTGCAAATGAGACTCATCTATAAGATGTTCAGGTCGTATTACTTTCCTAAGGCTTACTGCTGCAAGTGTAATAGTGGAATGGAGTGACGACACTTTACCCTTTACTATTTTGCCTGATGGTTTAGTATTTTCACATGTGGAACTATATGCAGTAAATGATATGAGTTTTCTGTTTTGAAACTAGATCAGCAGTAATATGATACCGTATGCTTAAATATTAACTTGCAGCCTTTGTCATAGTTCGGCCTTTATAAGTTCAAGCATTTGAATGGTCAGAATAAAACTAGAATTTATGAATAAAAACAGCATGTCCATAATAGAGTTTGCTGCATATAGTTATAAGGATTGGTTCTTTATTTTGTACAGCAGCATTGGAAATCTTTTTAAACTGATCTTTAAGGCATGAACATGGAATAAATGTAAGATCTCTGAAAATTCTTTAAAGATTAGCCATACCATAGTTAATAGTCTATCTTAGTCAAGTTTATTGAAGCATTTCGAAATAATCTTACTATGAAAACTGGTGTATGTCTGGGGAATGCATTTAGATCGTCCTTATTCATTAGCCAACAGTTAGTAATCAGCAGGTGACTAGACACTTGTTTAAGCACTAATAGTGAACTTGGATTAGTTTCAATATGGTCAAGGAAATTGCCCCCATCACTAAAATAACAGCAGAGGATAAGGTGGGATCTCAGGGAATGGTATTTAATATTCTCCTTGTATGGAAACAGGAACTGATAAATCCGACCATGCCACAGGTTATCCTGGACTGGTTTTGGATGTCTGGACTTGGACTAAGTCTTCGAGACAAGGTTCAGGCCTAGGCTTTGTATATATATATATATATATATATATATATATATATATATATATATATATATATATATATATATATATATATATATATATATATATATATATATATATATATATATATATATATATATATATATATATATATATATATATATATATATATATATATAAATATATATACATATATATCCAAAAGGATGGCTCTATTAATGAAATAATTTTCTGGTAAAAAATGTACCCTTTTCTTACGTAACTTCTATTTTGAAAGCATATGTAGGACCTTGCTGCCACAAACACAAGGAACTTATGTTCATTAACATGTCAGGATATTTTTGAATAGTGGGGAATACTTAACATTAATTTGAAACTATATAATGCCGGGCTCAATCTTTTACTTGTATGTTTTGCAATAGTCCTTGTCACTATTTTTGTAAAGCGTCCATGGGACAAATTTTTTATGAAATGCTTTGTACCTGACTGTTTACAGTTAATGATAGACTTCCTTTCTAAACTATTCTTGTAATCCTTTTTGTATTTTTACTGTTCTCTTAGTTTCCACTGTTCTTTTGCTTGACTAAACTGTCTATTCTTTTCTGTTGCTGTTCTTTTTTGATACTGTTTCCAACTTGAAATACACACAAGTACTTGGAAGTACATACAAGAATCTCACACAAGTACAAGAATTTCCTGCAATAAGCTACTTGAAAATCATGCAAACCCTGTTTGGTATTATCAATTGCAACTTGAATTTGGCACAAGTATTAGGAAGTATAGACTTAAGAATCATGTAAACCATGTTTAATATTTAACTTGCAACTTGAATTTGGCACAAGTATTAGGAAGTACAGACATAAGAATCATGTAAACCCTGTTTAATATTTAACTTGCAACTTGAATTTGGCCCAAGTATTAGGAAGTACAGACTTAAGAATCATGTAAACCATGTTTAATATTTAACTTGAATTTGGCACTTGAATTTGGAAGTACAGACTTGAGAATCATGTAAAACTTAACACTAGAATTGTCCCATAATGGACCAAAAATGGTCCATTTGCAATGTTCACTTTAAAATTCGTATAAAATCAATGGCACAAAATCTATTTGAACCCTTCCTAAGAGTTTATATATGGCAGTCATACTCTACTAGAAAAATATCTAAAAATATATACACCTCCATTCTTGTAAGTTATGCTCTAACAAACTCAGGGGGGTCAAGTACCAAAAGGTTCATGTTTAAATAAAGTCAAACTGTTTCGACAAAAAGATTTTTTCAAATTTTTTGATTACCACGATATTTTTCTACACGAGATAAAGAAAAAGACACAAAAAAACACATGTCAATCCGAAGTCTGTGAAGAAAGATAGGGCTATTCAAACATGACACGGTCAAAACTGCTTTCTGCCTCCTCAGAACCAATTATGGTTCCCAGAAGGTAGTTGTAGTTTAAATACAACTACTTTTACAAGGAAATGTGTTTTGAGCTAATATTTGATATATAAGCAATTGACAAGTTCCTCCATCCCATAAAAATATTGGCTGGCCTTGAGTTAGATATTTGAGCTTTTATTTTTTATCTCAATTTTAGGGAACTTGTAATAGTGATTAATATTTCCGTGTATAGAGCAAAAATTAGTCTATGATGTCCTCCAAAAAATCATAGTATGAAAGTTCAAAATGATATGAAACCAATACAAAAACAAGCTCATTAAAAGTGCAAAAGACATGGTCACAAGAAATCAAGAAAGGTTTCAGTACCTGAGCCCATTACTGGTTCATAGGTCCATTGAAAATAAATAACTTCCTTATGTTAATCGATCTCAAGTTGAATTTTGGGATATGAATAGCTTCTGATTTACTCGAGTAATTGAAAATATTTGTTGAGCATAACCTTGAGATTTGGATTTATCTTTATAGCATTAACTTCAAATATGTCTTCTATGTTTATTCTAGATTTATGCCTCGAGATGTGACTTTGAAAAGTCACACTCTCAAAATGTCCCATTTTATAAAATCAATGCAAAAAAGTTCAAAGAAAAATATGAAAGTTTATGACCATAAAAAGTCAAGTTAGACGGCTTTATGCAGTTCCACTGCAGACCATTATTGGACCACAGGACTGGAAGTTTAAAAATTAATAGAGGCAACATCTTAATCAATTTTGATCCCAACTTTGGAATAGAGATTATACGTACAGTTCTCTATAGGATAAAATTGGTTGGTTAGACGAGCTTGCATAATTTGAGGGCAATTTTTAAGCACAAACAACTGTGAATTTATAGTGTACTTATTCATCAAATGAATCTACATGGACTTCCACTCACACCTTTCAAAAATTATGTTATTAAATGTAAGAAACCATGGTATTATTATAGGGACAAAATGGATAGGGCTAGAGAGAGATATATGCTCTATACAATTGGTCTAGTTATGGACCATAAATGGTCCATGCTTAATTCCAAATAATACATTATTTCAATATGAAAATTGAGAGTTGTATTGCAAAGAAGGCTCGCATTCATGAAAAATATAGTGTACATGAAAGATGACCTACATGTAACATTATCCTACTAAAACTCCAATGCTTTGTAGTAGCAATAGATATACCAGTTTTATACTAGTAAGAAATGACTATGTTTCTCCGTCTTTTTTTGCAAGAAGGCCACACAACCTATATAGTGGACCTATATATATGTCCCTTGTCATATTATTGAACCATTTGGAAGGTTTATTTGGAGAGTTATAGGGTGTTCTCTACAAAGCTGAGAAAGACGCATCAAAGGTCATGTGGTCTAATTACTGATTCTCATAGTTAAACTTCAAGATCTTCACTTTCATTCATCAATAAACATCACTAGCTATGTAAATGCGCAGTCTTCAGCCTATAATTTTGGAATTAACTCAAATTTTTAACCTCTAATGTGTTAATCCTGTGGTTGTACATCATCTTTAAATCTAGTTAATTGCATGGTTAAACCCTAATTACACTATATGCAAGTTGATAGAGTAATTTTCTATGTAGATATAAGTAGAATGCATCATTCATTACCCTCCTGATACTTATAGATGGTGATTTTAGAGGATTTTAACATATAATTTTGTCCAAAATTCTGTATAAGAAATTGTCTATTAAATTTGGAAGTTGATATAACTTATGAACACTCCAAAAAAACATGATATTGTACTTCATATAGTTAACAACTCATGGCCACAAGAATTAAGCCAAAACTTGTAATAATAAGAGAGAAATAATTCCTAAACCGTAAGCAGCACTTTTGAAGAAAATGGGGTTTGACGACTTCCACGGATGTTAGATGATAGCAACCAAAGCTGAAAACATACAAATCAATGTGTCCTATCATAGATAAGCAAACACTTCCAATTTTAACAAGGTTTAGGTCTGCTTATGGTAGGAAAACTCAAGAATGCAGTTCTGGACTGTTGCAGAAACTGCCAAATTCTCTAAAATTTGGACAATCACCACAGCATATAGGTGAGTTCATTGGTCGTGAGATTCTCCAAATCATTAAGAATCAAGTAAAGATTGATATGGCAGTGATATATTGTGAAATTGAAACTTCTATTCTCATATATAATGGTTTAAGTGGCAGTGGGTCAACTGGATCAATTCTGGTCCATGGAGCAGGAATGGTCCCTGGGACAACTCTAGTGTTAACTTGCAACTGGTATAAGACATGCAACATGAATTTGGCACAAGCATTTGGAAGTACAGACTTAAGAATCATGTTTGATATTTAGTTTGCAACTGGTATAACAGTCATGCAACTCGAATTTAGCACGTGTGTTTGCAATAACAGACTTGAATCATGCAAGACTTGTTTAGTATTTAACCTGTTTAGTAAAACTTGTCTATTAATTGCAATTCTATATCAATATCAGGTTTAGTACTCAGGTTTTGTAGGATATTCTGGAATCATAAACTTAGAACATATGAAACTTAGAACTTATTCTTATCTTCAGTTTGCTGGAATCATGGTTGACTGGATACAAACAAGCAAGTGAAACATAGAACAATCAATCAAAAAACTTGGTGACTGAATTCAAGCTGAAAACTTGCTAAATTCATGAAGGAAACCTACTGATATAACTTTAGCAGAACTTGCTGACATGCATTTTAGAGTATCAGGATTTGAACCTGATTTCAACCAGTATTCTCAACCTTTTTTTTTGCTACACTTTAGTGACAGAAAGTACATCATATTTATCATGAACAACCACCTACTCTACCATTATCCAAGATTAGAATGCTTAGAGTGCTTAGGGGCTTGCAGTTCTTGCATTGCAGAGGCTCCAGAATGGCGATTCGACTTTGCCATATCATTCAGAATGGCAAAATTACCCTAGAAACCAAGTTATATGGCCAGTTTTGCAAAAGAAAGAAACACTTGTACCCTACATGGCAGTATTCAACAGCCACTTCCTAGGCCAATTAACTACGAGTGTGTTCAACACTAGCTAGTTTGACGCTTTTTCGAGAAGGCTTTTGGCCACTATACTTGGTCCCCAAGACAATGTCGATGTTCTGAATCCATTGGCAAACCAAATCACGATTCTGGAGAGGGGATATTTCTTGTTCGTCACCAGTGCCTTCGAGAGAGGACTTTTGGGGCAAGCTGCTTTGGGGGGCTTTTAGGGTCTGTGCTCTGGTGTCCACCCCCCCTCCCCCCCCCTCCTATGTTAAGATACAACTGCAAGGTCCTGGTCGAATTTGATAAGGATAGAGCCTCCGAAACATAAACCCTGCGAGTTGCTAGGTTCTTGAAATTTTTGTGTTTTGGGTGTCAAGTTTTGATCTTTTGCACTTGGGACGTGGCCAAGAAGGTGCAGTTGAGAACAGAAGTAAGGGGAACTGACGGAATAGAGTTTTGATCTGTCCTCCTCCTGTTGTGGCAATGAGAAATCAAGGGCTGCTTTTGCAGTAGCAAGACATTCATAAATTCGTAATTAATGCGTACGAAATTAAATTCTGATTTTTTATCAGCTGGCTTTTTAAGTCATCATCAGCATACAAGCCAACTTTTCAAATTCCTAGATAAGGTTTAGATCAAAGAGTTAGCATTAGAATGGTCCGGGCAACCAAGCTGTCAATCTTTACTAAGTCAAACACGACCAGAACCTTGCACGGCCGTCTTACCAGAGGGGAGAGTCCGGATCCCAGGAGGTGGGCCCCAAAAAAGTTCCTAAGGCAACCTTTCCTGGCAGCTCTTCCTCGTGGGGGATTGTACATTAATGACCATCCTCCCGAAGCTCAGTTCCCCTATCTGACCCTTGACATAAAGAATAAAAAACATAATAAAGTAGGATTGAATGCAATAAAGAAGGTTTGATACAATAAGGGGTACACTAACATAAAGAAGGTTTGAACCTTTGAAGCTTGGCCTTGAGAAAATTAGGACAATTTGCCTTAACCATTAGGCCAAGGGGGAAGGGTTGAAAAAATAGCATCTAAGATAAAAACACAAATACTGCTGATGGAAACCTAACCACTTTAAACCTAACAAAACAAGACTTAAAAAAAAACTACATTTTGGTATGTTGGTAAGGTCTCCTAGTAGGAGATTGACGATTTTGAGTTCAAGAGCAAGTGAAAAAAAAAACCAGAATTTGTACATAATGTTGATAAACACAAAGACGTAGCTATAGACGTCGTTTAAGAAGATTGAATTGGGAATAGAAGCATTTGGACTACTAGAATGAAGACAGATGATTATAGAGAAGCATTCGGCACAACAGAATTGTTACTACCTGACTAGAGTGTAAGGTTGGACCTATGTGGCTAGAAAAGACTTGGTGTTAAATTGAATTGAGAATATAGGCATTAGGGCTGCTAGAATGAACACAAATGATTATAGAGAAGCAAAATTAGTTCCATTACCGACGGAATGGTGAATGTATTGTCTTTGGGGGGATTATTATAGGTCCACTATATGGAGCTACAATAACATAAAAAGGGTTTGAACTCTTGAATGTTGGCCTCGAATTTAAATAACTTCTAACCATTAGGCCGAGGGGGCCAAGGGTTGAAAAAGTAGCAAAGATACAAATACAACTGGTGGAAACCTAACTTCTTTAAATCTAAGAAAATAAAATTTTAAGATAAACTACATCTTTGCATGTTGGTAAGGTATTAGTTCTCATAGCAGGGAGTGAAGAGTTCAATTTCAAGACCAAATTAGAAAGAAAAAAAAAAGGAATTGTCTTCACTACAAACGAACACGTAGCTATAGACGTCGTTTAACGACGTCCACGACGCTGTCGTTAAACTATGTCTAAGCATCGTTTAAGGACGAACTGTGATTTTAAACTGAAACATGGCGGTATTCCTGCCCCTTATTTTCGAGCAAGCAAAGCTCATAAAGGAGCATTTTTTGAGGCAATTTTCGGTGCAGATCTACTTTGGGGTCTATTCTAAGTATAAAGTAAGCTTCATAAGGTATGTGCACAAACCAACCAACTCTTTTTTCAAATCTAAGCTTGTTTTTTGGTAGATTTAGGGCGTTTTGTATTTGTTGTTTGTTCTTCCATTTCCATTCCATTTCGATCTTACTCCACACTTATTCTTCCATTTCTTCCTTCTTCTCTTCTTCTTTTTCCATTCTTCCTTCAATCTTCCTTTCTTGCACCAGGGCCCCAAGCTTATTTGCTTGCTTCATTGTCCAGGAACAAGCTTGTAGCTATTTCATCAATTCGCACGAGGTCCCACAGGCTACGGATTGAGACAGATAGATGGGAGCGGCCGCAATTGCCGCGAGAAGCGAGACTATGTACCTGTTGCCAGTTACAGGTTATTGAAGATGAAAGCCATACTCTTCTGAGTTGTCCTGCTTTTGAGATAGTCCGGAATCATTTTTTGACCTTAGCATTCCATTCCACGCTTCCACAACTTCTTAGCGCACCATCTGTGCATGACTTGGCATTATACATACTTGAGGTTCTAGATGAACGTCTTCAATTACTGAGCCCTCAGTAGTCATTATCTCCGAGTGTCTAGTATCATCATTACTGCAAAGGTTTTTCCTTTGAAAACCTTTCGAGGCAGGGGTTTTTTAATCCTAGTAGTAATGATTGTACTAGCCCATTGTATGGGTCCCATGACCTATTGGTCTCCCTGGACGTTAAAAAAATCTATTCTATTCTATTCTTCCATTCTTGCATCCTTCTTCCATACTTATTCTTCCATTCCCAATGTCCGCTTCTTCTTCTTCTTCTTCTTCTTCTTCTTCTTCTTCTTCTTCTTCTTCTTCTTCTTCTTCTTCTTCTTCTTCTTCTTCTTCTTCTTCTTCTTCTTCTTCTTCTTCTTCTTCTTCTTCTTCTTCTTCTTCTTCTTCTTCTTCTTCTTCTTCTTCTTCTTCTTCTTCTTCTTCTTCTTCTTCTTCTTCTTCTTCTTCTTCTTCTTCGAATATGTTCTTAGAAAGACTACGGTCAGATAATGTTAAAAAACATTTAAACGCCTCGTTCAAAGTAAGACATGTCTCCCAATATCTACCCTGGTGTTTTATGCCAGGCCACATCAGGTACTCCTACTTCCATTATCCTTTGGTAAAATCAAAATTTAAAAATAGAACATTTCACATAGCAGATTCCAAAATTGTACATTTAGATAGAATAATCCATATAATCATTTTCACATTAGTATTTGTACATGATAAACATAACGTATAAAGTATAAGGTAATCAATAGATTTTCTTAGAACGTAGTAATATATTTATATCTTATCTGAGCAATATCAAGGTGCAACGTATTCCATAAAGTACTTTCCAAGCTATTCCATCAGTTTTCATGTCAACGCCTACTCTACGAGCAAAATAGAGACAATTGGAGGAGAGAACCGTACCTGCAGCCAATCAATACACAATTAGCGTGAAAACGGTAAATGTGCAAGGGCCAAAAGGTACATTGGGTCTCTCAGTTTATCACTGATCACCAATTGTATCCTTTTGCCCTGAGGAGAAGACATTAACAAGAAAGGAAATGGAATAATAACTTCGTCCAAATTCACATAAATTTGTATAATTAGTCAATACTAATATCAAGCTATAACATTAGACGAGAACCAATTTCTTGATCCCAAATCTAGCTGGTTACTTGACAATTAGTTTTATAGTGCTCAAAAAAGGATTTCCGTCATTTTTATAGCATATAAGGCGATCATTTTTTCTTTCACTATAAAGCAAGCCAATTATATAGGCTTATGTACTCACCACAAAAACGCACATATAACTCTCCCATAATATCATGTAGAGCTACGACTATGCTGTTACATAGAACTATTCCCTATAAAAGAAGGGATTTTCAGATTTGTGCACCTCATTGTGCATCCGTAGGAACTAAAACCCAATATGTAGAACTGTGTATTCTAGCATTCATTTAGAAGATGTATTTTAAGAATGTAACCCTGTCAACAATATAAAGCTCAGAGCTATTTCAAAGCCATAGGAAACCATAAGCTATCTACATCACAAAAATGTGTTCATCATATGTTTTCTTAAGAATCTATATCATTATATGGCATACTATGGCCGTATGAAGATGGGCATCTTATATAAGCATAAAGTTCAAAGTGCATAAGCTAACCTGAATAGATTTTGCGCTCCATACTTTATAATCCACTGGAACATGTTCCAATCACTTTTGTGGAGAAAAATACTCCCAGCTTTGCTCTATGTTTTGGCTTAGCCAGTCTTCTGATATATACCTAGAGCCTCTTCATAATTTCCAATACAAAGCCCTTTGGGCATGTGAGTATCAATAGAGTTGTAAAAGCATGTATCAGATCCTTGGGCTCTTTATAGCCTACAGGCAGAAAAGCATAAAAGCACATGTTTTGTGCAGTTTAGCTCCTCATCAATACACAAAAAACCATGAATTAATTAGCAAAAGCTCTACTTAGCTTGCCTATATGGCGTACTCAAGACCACCTATCTTGAAGCAGAAATGCAAGGTAGTTGCAGTCTAGATATATTCATTTAAAAAGAAGATTTACCTGGAATATATGAACAGGATAATCAATTTGTAGCAAGGCAGGAACCCAGCCTTATTGTATTTTCGAGCAAGACAATATGGCCAAAGAGCTCAGCCAGTATGCTCTGCCATCTCTACATTAGAGCTCCAGCCATTTTAATGCAATAAACTTGCCACGCTCCTGTATCATGCCAGCATTTTTTGGCATCCTGTATTATGCTTGAAGCCATTCTTGGCAGAAGGCCTTGTATCATCAGCCAGGCATATAGCTGTGTTGCAGAAATCTGCATCATCCAGTTCTGTACTGGTAACTTTATAATGTGCAAAGGAAATTTCGGTCCAAGACCATCGCCTACTGCATTTCCACATCCCTGCATCTACCAGCAACCATATATCCAATCGCCCATTTTGAGCATCAAAGCAGCTGCAGGCTGTGAACTTAAGAATAGAATGGAACAATCATGCAAGATAGATGCGATGAGCTCAAAACTATCTCCCAAAAGCAATTTCGGCCATTATGGCCTTGCTATTTTATTCAAAATCCTCTGTAAAAATAGTTCAAATAGCAACACAAGTACAAGAAAACTCGGCATGATCCTGGGTCGCATAAGCAACTCTGATAATATACAAGTCTGCATCCATGTAATCCCTGGAATGCATTCACCTAGAATGGCTACCAATCGGCCAGAGTATGGAGTTCTTACTTGCGGCTCCATATAACCTAAACCTAAGCTTTATGCAAAATATCCAGATAACCTTTCGAATGGCATTTTGGAAACATGCCTAGGCAAAAAAATACCCATTTTTTAGCCATGTAGACTCTTGCTTTTAGCATTCGGGATGAAATGCTACGAGAAGCTCCAATGGATATATTCCAAATATTTAAGTACTTCCATTCAAAGCAAACTAGTCAAAAAGCATCGAACTAGATGCATATGTGCACAAGAACTTACGAAATTAATTTTTAAGGAAACTATATAGCAAGTAATAACTCTAGTGTTTTTTATTTTGTATACAACAACCATTGAGGTAAAATATTTCAACGGTCCCACCTTTTGAGGCATGCTCTTCCGTGCTAATTATAAGCCCACAAGATCTTTTACATATGTGTGTACACTTAGAGATTTTCATCCAACTTGCATTTTTGCATGCTTAGTAATGTACACAATTGCACCCTTTAGAGATCACGTCCTTGGATTCTTTGAACTTCAATGCTCAATGAATTTACCAATTAGGCAAATTACATCCATATACTTTGTGTACATTGTGTTCTCAAACTGCCCAAAAATGCAAATTCCATAATCATTCTTTTTTCTTTTTTTGTGGCAATCATGCATGCATCAAAAAAAGATGCAAAGTTTAGAATCCCATTTTGAATATCCCAAAGGTATTTTCTTTGGAACAATAGCTAATTCGTGTATTACAACACCTTAGCCACTTTTGCAAGCCCACAAATCTTTTTGCATAAATTTTATTAAATGCAACAATATTCCATTTCCTAACCATATAGGGCATGTGGACCATACGCCATATCCTAGCATCTAAGAATAGTTCCATATCATGGATTTGAAAGACATATCAATCCCTTAGGACTCTTATAAAAACCATGTCAAATGTTTTATACCCAAGTAGGATATCTAGGAACAATTGAAAGATTCAAAGAGAATTAATGCCATCAAATTCTAAGGCATAGGTTGTTGCCATCAAATTGAATTCAGTATATTAATAATCATCATCATCACTGAAGATTCAAAAAGAAATATTGGAATTTTCATGTCTAGAACTTTAGAGAATTAGGTATAGTGGACCTAATCTCTATGCCTTGGCACAATGGACCAAGGATTTTATAGATTTGAGATGTATTATACAGCACAGTGGGCCATACATACTATGGACAACCTGATATAGGTTATGGGCCATTTACCATAACATATGGTAGCAGAACCTAGTTATCCAAAAGCAATAATATTCACACTAACCTGGTTTTGTAGAAGAGATGTGTTTGCTGAATACCTCCAGCAAATGGATGTCACAGTTTCTTCTTATTCAGATTTACATCCAGATTTACACTATTAATTGTACAAAAACAAAAAAACAGCTCCATTCAGGATGCAAATGACTCCCAAATATCCACCCTGGTTTTTTAGGCCAGGCCACATCAGGCACTCTACAAACCTTAGCCCATATAGCTTTCACTAATAAAAAAAACAAATTCCAGAAATTGTAAATTTGAATAAAATAATCAGTATAGGCATTTACACATGAATTTGAAAGTGTGAAGTATAATGTATAAGTGTAAAATAACATATAATGTATATTGTAAGTGTAAAATAGAAAATGTAAAGTGTAAAAGTTACCAATAACATTCCTGTATTTTATAATTCCATTCGAAAGTATTCCATCCGCTTCTACATTAACGACATCCTGGGAAGCAAAATAGAGACAATTGGAGGAGAGAACCCGTACCTGCAGCCAATCAATACACAATTAGCGTGAAAACGGTAAATGTGCAAGGGCCAAAAGGTACATTGGGTCTCTCAGTTTATCACTGATCACCAATTGTATCCTTTTGCCCTGGGGTGACGTTAGCAAGAAACGAAAATGGAATGATGATTTTGAGTCTTATAAGCAGTATAATCAAGTTTAATCAAGTTTTACAACCGTTTCAATCACCCATAGTTGATCCTTAAAATCCTCAGAGCTTAACAACTACCATATCTTTTATATACACATGTAAACATTCCAAATTTTAAGAACTCAATAACTTATCATTTATCTCTTAAGAACATCAAAATTTTATTCTTATAATAGTTAAAGCATAAAGGATATGCATAGGCATCATACCCTTAAGGAATTCAAAGACAATAGCTATAGCAAAGGCCATCCCAAAGTAATCATATGGATCACATTCTTACAAAGAAGAACATAGAGTCTTCTACATGTGGACATACTATGATAGCTTCCGGTTTTAGTTCTATTCCATCTTTAAATAATAAGGAAGCTCCAAATTATTCTTTTTATGTTGCAACTACATTACACTAATATAGTGCAAGAAATCACCACTTCCACAAAGAGCTTGTCATTATTTCAAAGCTCAAAAGTTCTTTATGGCGGGATTCTTCAACCTAGAACAAACATAACGTATGAGCCTCGCAACTAGAAGTAGACAAGGCCGCATATGCCGAACATTCTTATTCATGCAATCCATTCTAATATGCAATCTTATTTCCCTGTGATATCCGAGAGATTTTTCAAAATAGAAAAAAACGAAATTAGATCTTGCTCTATTTTTCATAAGCAAATGATCAAACCCGTTTGAGAATGCCGGCATATTTTAGCTCCGTTTTCATGCCATGCTCCAGTTTTCTTCCATGCTCTCTTAAGCACCATAGAAGATCCGCCATCATATATATTACCGTCTCACCATCACGGTCTCAAAGATCGAGAATAAGAGCTTATCGACCATCTCCCCGATAGAAGGCATTCAAATAAGGAAAAATCATAAGGAAATGATCGGGCATAGCCCTTTGAGCATCATTTTAAAGCGCGCTTTTACATGACCCAAAGATAGCCGACATAGAATATCCGATCAAACATGCTTTTGGCCACTATTACATCATAAAAGAGTATGCTTCACAAGCAAGAAAGCCCACAATATTTTCGTGAGATTTACCTTAAATCTTTGAACACGCAGGTGTATGCCGAGCCGGACTAGTATAGCAAAGAACTGGTCCCTCGCACTCTTACTCCGGGCCGAGTAGCCATCTCAAAACTTGCCAAGCCGGATGATGGCATCACAAATTCAAACTCAGATATGCTAGTAAATGGATCTGTACTAGCCTATATCACCAAGTATGCTCCAACTAGTTATCCATAGGCTCTGCTATGAGAAGACGGCACCATGGCCGAAATCTCTAAATCTGAAAATTCGAAATCAGCAGTAAGCATGCAAATCCAGCAGATCGCCATCTCCCTTAATTGGTTTCCAACAGAAGCCATCGATTTGGCTATGCCCTTTGGGCGGCCGTTTTGGCGCCACACTTTGCTTGGCAAAGCCCTAAATAATTTTTTCTTTAACATATGTAAAAGAGATATGTACAAGAAATCCTCATAAATGCATTTTGATTTTGATTTGATTTTGATTTATTGTCACGCCATTTCAGACCCTCAGGTCCATTAGGCGACAAGAGAAATACATGTAGCAAGAAACACTAAACGAGGCCATTTGCCTCAAGATTATCTGCAACATCATTTAGTTCTAAAATTATCTTACGATGTTTCCACCAAGCTTGAAGGTAAGCTCCTAAGTGGGCTGCTGGTAATGTAAGTAGCATAGAAAAATTCCCATAAATCCCATAGATCTCCCGTATTTCTTCAAACCTGGAGCATTCAAGGAATGCGTGTTCTTCATCCTCAACCACCGCTTCTCTGCAACAAGGACAAAACCTCATCTCCCTTGGCAAGTCATGTCTGTACTCGATTTCCAAAGAATGGGAGCGTAGGCGCACTTGGGAGATGAGCTTACGTGTTTTTTTTACCGATATCGACTATTAAGATAGTCCCTGTTCAACATACATCATCATGAGGTTGACTTTGTTATAATAGAAGCCCAATTTGGGTGCCAAAGGTGGCATCCATATTGTGCTCAACACCTTTTCACGAAAGTAAACTACTTAATCCCCAATTCAGTTGCTGGTATCTCATCTATATTTAGTGCCCATCTTTCCAACCATTCCTTCAATTGTGTGTACCAGCCATTTTGGTGTTTCATTGATTCACTTAGAGCATGTCGAGGTAGCCTATCATCTTCTAGACTTTGTATCCTTCTTAAATATCCAAGTGTCAAACATAGTGCTTCTGCCTCTAGCGGAAGAAATCCTGCCTCAGCAAGAAGCATCGCATATGGTGTTTGTACTTTGGCACCAAGCTCTGCTATTAAGAATCTCTTTTGTATTTGTTCAATATTTGCCCAATTCTTCTTTGACAAGCCTGGTCCCCATACTGGACAACCATATAGAATAACTGGCTGCACTAACATTTTAAATTCTTCAAAGACCATTCCTGGACATGTATGTTCTTCCATATGCTCATGATGCTGTATAAAGCTCTCATCCCCCCAGATATTCTCTTACTTACCCCAGCATTCCATTTGTAATTATCCGTGAACTCAACACCCAAATATTTATACTGATGCACCTGTTCTAGAGCTTCCCCTTCCAAATAAAAGCTGATATTCTGCCGCTTTCCTATTATCATGACTTTTGTCTTTTCTTTATTCACTGTCATGCCTTTCTCCCGACAAAACATCTCCAATGCAGTTAATTCTTTCTGAAGCCCTGTTTCTGTTCTAGAGAGAAGAACCACATCGTCTGCATAAAGCAAAAGTTGAACAACATATTTATTAAGGTGCACTCCTGTTCCTCCTTCCCTTTCCATCCACTCTTCTAATTCATCAATAAATATTCCAAACAGGGTGGGTGAGAGCGGGCACCCTTGCTTCACTCCTATATTGCTTTCCACCTTTTCTGGACCATCCATGGGAAATGACAGCTCAACCAAAACCTTTTCATAAAGTCTGATAACCCCCTGATGCAATTCCCTAGGCACCTTTAGACGCGCTAATCGATGTCCTAGTTTACTTCTCCACACCCTATCAAAAGCTTTAGAAAAATCAACAAAGCAACAATATAAAGCATTTCCAGCTCCTTTTGCCCCTTCTGCCACTACACACAATGTGAAAAGATGATCAACAGTAGAGTGTTTTTTTCGGATTTTAAAAGCCATCAAATGCATTGTTTATATTTGACGACTACGTCTTAGTATTCTTCGTCCTCGTTCCCTTTATTTACAACCATAAAGGTTTTAAACAACTAATCCAAGATGTAGGAAATGCCATCGGCCCTCTTATTCGTAGTCATATCTCCAAAATATCTCCAAAATAGAACCAACTGGTTCATAAACATTACATGCAATCCAATTTCTCTAAAGGCAACATGTGGCAAACATGCATGCCTCCAATAAAGCAAACTTTAAAATCCTATTTTAAATACCCCAAGGGTATTATTTGGAACAATAGTTAATTTGTGAGTTACCATATTGCACATTATGCATATTGTGCATCGAAATTGCAATTTGCACCTTAGGCATATTAGTTTGAGAATTTTGCATGTATTTTGCCAATAAAGCCCTTCACACAATGTGGCACTATATCATATGCAAGGACTTGCCACTTTCTTAATTTAAGGTGGCGGTTTTATGTGTCAAGCCACCATAATGTAAAAAAACACTTAGAATTCTAATGGTTCCATAATATTTAATATCAATTTTGGGCGCAGTAGCTAACAACAATGTTTTCCAAATATCAAATATAGAATGCAAGCATATTTTTGGTTCATTGCTAAGAACAGCCAAATCGAGTTGGTGGAACTTTATAGCCCCATGCTAGGCTTTTATCCTTTCGAGCCCAACAAACATAAGTCTAGAGGCCTAAAGGCCTTTGGGATATTTTTGTATTTTGAATTTCATAGCCCTTATGGTGTTTTTAGATCCAACAATATTTCAAATAAGAGCAAGTTCTTAAGATTTGAAGATTCGAAGAGAATATTTCTTCTTCTTCTTCTTCTTCTTCTTCTTCTTCTTCTTCTTCTTCTTCTTCTTCTTCTTCTTCTTCTTCTTCTTCTTCTTCTTCTTCTTCTTCTTCTTCTCCTCCTCCTCCTCCCACAATCCCTCCCTCGGGATGTAGAACACCTCTTTTTATAAGGAAAGTAGGACCCCCTTATAAAAAGAGGGGTCCCTACTTCCCTTACGCCGAAGAGAAAGCCATTAAGCCGCAAAGAAATATTGGAATTTTCATGTCTAGAACTTTAGAGAATTAGGTACAGTGGACCTAATCTCTATGCCTTGGCACAATGGACCAAGGATTTTATAGATTTGAGATGTATTATACAGCACAGTGGGCCATACATACTATGGACAACCTGATATAGGTTATGGGCCATTTACCATAACATATGGTAGCAGAACCTAGTTATCCAAAAGCAATAATATTCACACTAACCTGGTTTTGTAGAAGAGATGTGTTTCTTTGAATACCTCCAAAGAAATGGATGTCACATTTCTTCTTATTCATTTACATCCGTTTTACACTATTAATTGTACAAAAAAAAAAAAAAAAATTCCATTCGGGGATGCAAATGACTCCCAAATATCCACCACGGTTTTTAGGCGAGGCCACATCGAGCACTCTACAAACCTTAGCCCATATAGCTTTCACTAATAAAAAAAACAAATTCCAGAAATTGTAAATTTGAATAAAATAATCAGTATAGGCATTTACACATGAATTTGAAAGTGTGAAGTATAATGTATAAGTGTAAAATAACATATAATGTATATTGTAAGTGTAAAATAGAAAATGTAAAGTGTAAAAGTTACCAATAACATTCCTGTATTTTATAATTCCATTCGAAAGTATTCCATCCGCTTCTACATTAACGACATCCTGGGAAGCAAAATAGAGACAATTGGAGGAGAGAACCCGTACTGCGCAGCCAATCAATACACAATTAGCGTGAAAACGGTAAATGTGCAAGGGCCAAAAGGTACATTGGGTCTCTCAGTTTATCACTGATCACCAATTGTATCCTTTTGCCCTGGGGTGACGTTAGCAAGAAACGAAAATGGAATGATGATTTTGAGTCTTATAAGCAGTATAATCAAGTTTAATCAAGTTTTACAACCGTTTCAATCACCCATAGTTGATCCTTAAAATCCTCAGAGCTTAACAACTACCATATCTTTTATATACACATGTAAACATTCCAGCCTTTAAGAACTCAATAACTTATCATTTATCTCTTAAGAACATCAAAATTTTATTCTTATAATAGTTAAAGCATAAAGGATATGCATAGGCATCATACCCTTAAGGAATTCAGCACAATAGCTATAGCAAAGGCCATCCCAAAGTAATCATATGGATCACATTCTTACAAAGAAGAACATAGAGTCCGATTCTACATGTGGACATACTATGATAGCTCGCTTTTAGTTCTATTCCATCTTTAAATAATAAGGAAGCTCCAGCCCATTCTTTTATGTTGCAACTACATTACACTAATTTAGTGCAAGAAATCACCACTTCCACAAAGAGCTTGTCATTATTTCAAAGCTCAAAAGTTCTTTATGGCGTGATTCTTCAACCTAGAACAAACATAACGTATGAGCATGCAACTAGAAGTAGACAAGGCTGCATATGCGTAACATTCTTATTCATGCAATCCATTCTAATATGCAATCTTATTTCCCTGTGATATCCGAGAGATTTTTCAAAAATAGAAAAACGAAATTAGATCTTGCTCTATTTTCATAAGCAACAGATCAAACCTGTTTGAGAATGCCGCAAGATATTTTAGCTCCAGTTTTCATGCCATGCTCCAGTTTTCTTCCATGCTCTCTTAAGCACCATAGAAGATCCGCCATCATATATATTACCGTCTCACCATCACAGGTCTCAAAGATCGAGAATAAGAGCTTATCGACCATCTCCCCGATAGAAGGCATTCAAATAAAGGAAATCATAAGGAAATGATCGGGCATAGCCCTTTGAGCATCATTTTAAAGCGCGGTTACATGACCCAAAGATAGCCAAACATAGAATATCGATCAAACATGCTTTTGGCCACTATTACATCATAAAAGAGTATGCTTCACAAGCAAGAAAGCCCACAATATTTTCGAGATTTACCTTAAATCTTTGAACACAGAGGTGTATGCCGAGAGCCGGACTAGTATAGCAAAGAACTGGTCCTGCACTCTTACTCTGGCTGAGTAGCCATCTCAAAAACTTGCCAAGCCGGATGATGGCATCACAAATTCGAAACTGTATATGCTAGTAAATGGATCTCATACTAGCCTATATCACCAAGTATGCTCCAACTAGTTATCCATAGGCTCTGCTATGAGAAGACGGCACCATGGCCGAAATCTCTAAATCTAAAAATTCGAAATCGGCAGATAAGCATGCAAATCCAGCAGATCGCCATCTCCCTTAATTGGTTTCCAACAGAAGCCATCGATTTGGCTATGCCCTTTGGGCGGCCGTTTTGGCGCCACACTTTGCTTGGCAAAGCCCTAAATAATTTTTCTTTAACATATGTAAAAGAGATATGTACAAGAAATCCTCATAAATGCATTTTAAAAGCCATCAAATGCATTGTTTATATTTGACGACTACGTCTTAGTATTCTTTGTCCTCGTTCCCTTTATTTACAACCATAAAGGTTTTAAACAACTAATCCAAGATGTAGGAAATGCCATCGGCCCTCTTATTCGTAGTCATATCTCCAAAATATCTCCAAAATAGAACCAACTGGTTCATAAACATTACATGCAATCCAATTTCTCTAAAGGCAACATGTGGCAAACATGCATGCCTCCAATAAAGCAAACTTTAAAATCCTATTTTAAATACCCCAAGGGTATTATTTGGAACAATAGTTAATTTGTGAGTTACCATATTGCACATTATGCATATTGTGCATCGAAATTGCAATTTGCACCTTAGGCATATTAGTTTGAGAATTTTGCATGTATTTTGCCAATAAAGCCCTTCACACAATGTGGCACTATATCATATGCAAGGACTTGCCACTTTCTTAATTTAAGGTGGCGGTTTTATGTGTCTAGAGGCCTAAAGGCCTTTGGGATATTTTTGTATTTTGAATTTCATAGCCCTTATGGTGTTTTTAGATCCAACAATATTTCAAATAAGAGCAAGTTCTTAAGATTTGAAGATTCGAAGAGAATATTTCTCCTCCTCCTCCTCCTCCTCCTCCTCCTCCTCCTCCTCCTCCTCCCACAATCCCTCCCTCGGGATGTAGAACACCTCTTTTTATAAGGAAAGTAGGACCCCCTTATAAAAAGAGGGGTCCTACTTCCTTACGCCAGAAGAAAGCAGATTAAGCTGCAAGAAATATTGGAATTTTCATGTCTAGAACTTTAGAGAATTAGGTACAGTGGACCTAATCTCTATGCCTTGGCACAATGGACCAAGGATTTTATAGATTTGAGATGTATTATACAGCACAGTGGGCCATACATACTATGGACAACCTGATATAGGTTATGGGCCATTTACCATAACATATGGTAGCAGAACCTAGTTATCCAAAAGCAATAATATTCACACTAACCTGGTTTTGTAGAAGAGATGTGTTTGCTGAATACCTCCAGCAAATGGATGTCACAGTTTCTTCTTATTCAGATTTACATCCAGATTTACACTATTAATTGTACAAAAACAAAAAAACAGCTCCATTCAGGATGCAAATGACTCCCAAATATCCACCCTGGTTTTTTAGGCCAGGCCACATCAGGCACTCTACAAACCTTAGCCCATATAGCTTTCACTAATAAAAAAAACAAATTCCAGAAATTGTAAATTTGAATAAAATAATCAGTATAGGCATTTACACATGAATTTGAAAGTGTGAAGTATAATGTATAAGTGTAAAATAACATATAATGTATATTGTAAGTGTAAAATAGAAAATGTAAAGTGTAAAAGTTACCAATAACATTCCTGTATTTTATAATTCCATTCGAAAGTATTCCATCCGCTTCTACATTAACGACATCACATCCCGGGAAGCAAAATAGAGACAATTGGAGGAGAGAACCCGACTGCAGACCAATCAATACACAATTAGCGTGAAAACGGTAAATGTGCAAGGGCCAAAAGGTACATTGGGTCTCTCAGTTTATCACTGATCACCAATTGTATCCTTTTGCCCTGGGGTGACGTTAGCAAGAAACGAAAATGGAATGATGATTTTGAGTCTTATAAGCAGTATAATCAAGTTTAATCAAGTTTTACAACCGTTTCAATCACCCATAGTTGATCCTTAAAATCCTCAGAGCTTAACAACTACCATATCTTTTATATACACATGTAAACATTCCAGCCTTTAAGAACTCAATAACTTATCATTTATCTCTTAAGAACATCAAAATTTTATTCTTATAATAGTTAAAGCATAAAGGATATGCATAGGCATCATACCCTTAAGGAATTCAGCACAATAGCTATAGCAAAGGCCATCCCAAAGTAATCATATGGATCACATTCTTACAGCAAGAACATAGAGTCTGATTCTACATGTGGACATACTATGATAGCTCAGTTTTTAGTTCTATTCCATCTTTAAATAATAAGGAAGCTCCAGCCCATTCTTTTATGTTGCAACTACATTACACTAATTTAGTGCAGTAAATCACCACTTCCACAAAGAGCTTGTCATTATTTCAAAGCTCAAAAGTTCTTTATGGCAGGATTCTTCAACCTAGAACAAACATAACGTATGAGCATGCAACTAGAAGTAGACAAGGCTGCATATGCCAGAACATTCTTATTCATGCAATCCATTCTAATATGCAATCTTATTTCCCTGTGATATCCAGAGATTTTTCAAAAATAGAAAAACGAAATTAGATCTTGCTCTATTTTCATAAGCAACAGATCAAACCTGTTTGAGAATGCCGGCATATTTTAGCTCCAGTTTTCATGCCATGCTCCAGTTTTCTTCCATGCTCTCTTAAGCACCATAGAAGATCTGCCATCATATATATTACCGTCTCACCATCACAGGTCTCAGCATCAGAGAATAAGAGCTTATCGACCATCTCCCTGATAGAAGGCATTCAGCGTAAGGAAATCATAAGGAAATGATCAGGCATAGCCCTTTGAGCAGTCATTTTAAGCGCAGTTTACATGACCCAGCATAGCCAGCATAGAATATCTGATCAAACATGCTTTTGGCCACTATTACATCATAAAAAGAGTATGCTTCACAAGCAAGAAAGCCCACAATATTTTCAGAGATTTACCTTAAATCTTTGAACACAGAGGTGTATGCCAGAGCCAGACTAGTATAGCAAAGAACTGGTCCTGCACTCTTACTCTGGCTGAGTAGCCATCTCAAAAACTTGCCAAGCCAGATGATGGCATCACAAATTCGAAACTGTATATGCTAGTAAATGGATCTGTACTAGCCTATATCACCAAGTATGCTCCAACTAGTTATCCATAGGCTCTGCTATGAGAAGACGGCACCATGGCCGAAATCTCTAAATCTAAAAATTCGAAATCAGCAGTAAGCATGCAAATCCAGCAGATCGCCATCTCCCTTAATTGGTTTCCAACAGAAGCCATCGATTTGGCTATGCCCTTTGGGCGGCCGTTTTGGCGCCACACTTTGCTTGGCAAAGCCCTAAATAATTTTTTCTTTAACATATGTAAAAGAGATATGTACAAGAAATCCTCATAAATGCATTTTAAAAGCCATCAAATGCATTGTTTATATTTGACGACTACGTCTTAGTATTCTTTGTCCTCGTTCCCTTTATTTACAACCATAAAGGTTTTAAACAACTAATCCAAGATGTAGGAAATGCCATCGGCCCTCTTATTCGTAGTCATATCTCCAAAATATCTCCAAAATAGAACCAACTGGTTCATAAACATTACATGCAATCCAATTTCTCTAAAGGCAACATGTGGCAAACATGCATGCCTCCAATAAAGCAAACTTTAAAATCCTATTTTAAATACCCCAAGGGTATTATTTGGAACAATAGTTAATTTGTGAGTTACCATATTGCACATTATGCATATTGTGCATCGAAATTGCAATTTGCACCTTAGGCATATTAGTTTGAGAATTTTGCATGTATTTTGCCAATAAAGCCCTTCACACAATGTGGCACTATATCATATGCAAGGACTTGCCACTTTCTTAATTTAAGGTGGCGGTTTTATGTGTCAAGCCACCATAATGTAAAAAAACACTTAGAATTCTAATGGTTCCATAATATTTAATATCAATTTTGGGCGCAGTAGCTAACAACAATGTTTTCCAAATATCAAATATAGAATGCAAGCATATTTTTGGCTCATTGCTAAGAACAGCCAAATCGAGTTGGTGGAACTTTATAGCCCCATGCTAGGCTTTTATCCTTTCGAGCCCAACAAACATAAGTCTAGAGGCCTAAAGGCCTTTGGGATATTTTTGTATTTTGAATTTCATAGCCCTTATGGTGTTTTTAGATCCAACAATATTTCAAATAAGAGCAAGTTCTTAAGATTTGAAGATTCGAAGAGAATATTCCTCCTCCCACAATCCCTCCCTCGGGATGTAGAACACCTCTTTTTATAAGGAAAGTAGGACCCCCTTATAAAAAGAGGGGTCCTACTTCCTTACGCCAGAAGAAAGCAGATTAAGCTGCAAGAAATATTGGAATTTTCATGTCTAGAACTTTAGAGAATTAGGTACAGTGGACCTAATCTCTATGCCTTGGCACAATGGACCAAGGATTTTATAGATTTGAGATGTATTATACAGAGACCGCGGTGGGCCATACATACTATGGACAACCTGATATAGGTTATGGGCCATTTACCATAACATATGGTAGCAGAACCTAGTTATCCAAAAGCAATAATATTCACACTAACCTGGTTTTGTAGAAGAGATGTGTTTCTTTGAATACCTCCGGCAAATGGATGTCCACAGTTTCTTCTTATTGATTTACATCCAGATTTACACTATTAATTGTACAAAAACAAAAAAACAGCTCCATTCAGGATGCAAATGACTCCCAAATATCCACCCTGGTTTTTTAGGCCAGGCCACATCAGGCACTCTACAAACCTTAGCCCATATAGCTTTCACTAATAAAAAAAACAAATTCCAGAAATTGTAAATTTGAATAAAATAATCAGTACTAGTAACGGGTGCCCGGCGTTGCCGGGCATCAATACTGTTGTATGGCAATTGACTTGATTCCTTGCGCCTGTAGATGATGTTGCCTTTTGTTGAATTTGAATAATTAGTTGGTTCAAAATTCTTTCTTCTTCTAGCTCTCCTATGGGTTTCTATAACTTTCACATTGAGCCATACAAAGATGGGAACGGTTAACAAAACATTACTAATAAAATGATGATCTCGAATCTTACAAATGAGATGAGGTGCATTAACTTTGGGCTAGTTTGATTGTTTTGTATTGGTTCTGGCCTTGGACATTGGACATGTAAAATCTAAGTAGAATCCGCACCTTGCCAACATTACCTGGGTTTCGCAACAGTTGTCATCTTAGAGCATGTAATCACGTTGGAGCATGTAGTAACAATTTGTGGATGGGAAGGTGAAAGTTGCAAGGCATGTACAATCTAGGTCATGCATATCTTGTTAATTAGTTATGGTTACTAACTTGGTAAGGGGATATACATCGTATGTAGTATATATTGATTGGCAGGAGTACATGAGATTTCGTATTGATGCATCCACACGATATTCAAAACATGAATAAAATATAGAATGTATTGATGCATCTATAATTCATACAGAATATACAATATAATGTATATTGATTGGAGTGTACTTTGATTGGCATGAGATTTCATATTGATGCATCTTACACCATATTCAAAACACGCTCTATAAATGGAACACACCACAATGTGTGTTAGAAAGACATAATATATAACTTAATAACTTGGACAGTTGTCAATATCCTACACATATTCAAAGACCCAAGATACAATGGCACATCCCATATTGAATGCAAGGAGTCAATGTCGTGTAGAGTTGGTATGTTCATGGACCATGGGCAATGAAACGAACTTACAACTTACTTGGTTGATAGAACCAACGTGGTCTAGGTCCAAAGAAGTAAGATTTCTGCAGAATTGTTTATCCCGTGCCATTCCTTTTTGTCAAAACTTAAAATATGGAATATCCGAGTTAATAGATTTGCATGCAATAAGGTTACAGCGAGAAAAATAAGCTTATAATGAGAAAAGTATTAAAGAAAGGAATGCGTGCTCATGTAGTCCCATTTGCCTATGCACACATTAATAACTATATTAATTCAATTATTATCATGCTCTCCTCAAATTTACACTTCTCTCCTATAAGCTATGTTATTTGTACCTTGTTTCTTGCAATAATGGACCCATATGAGAGTGCAGAATGTTACTGCCTCATAACAGACATAAATAGTCGGTAGAAATCCATTCCACACCTGACATTGATGTTGAATTACTGAGAAAATTACGCACTTGAATCTCTAAGAAAGTTGTGCACTTGGCCGTTTAGGAGCTGGACATTAGCACAACAGACTGCTAGGAGCTTGCAATATGGATCTATTAACGACAAAAACCATTGAGAAATTGGATATTGGCACAGCAGACTGTTAAGATCTTGCAGTATAATGCTCGTTATACTCAACAAAAACAACCTGCTAAATAGCAGTCACAATCATTCTTAAATTAAGTTCAACCTCCAATGAGCAAAAAGGGAGATCTAAACTAATAGCCAGAAAGGTTAATTGTTTGTCCAAATTGATGCAGGTCTTTGGATCCTATAGTGTTTGGGAACTATCCTCTTTCAATGAGGCAAAGGATTGGGGATCGTTTGCATATTTACTGAAGAGGAAGCTTCCATTATTAAGGGTTCTGCAGATTTCGTGGCTCTATCATTATTCTTCCTTTTATGCCACAAATATTTCTTCTGGCAATTCACCTAATTTTATTTTCCTTGCTGAAGCTCAGGTGTTTGTCACAAGTGAGACTTTACTTCTATAAGCTATAACCATCTATTTTAATGGTCAGAGTAGATGAGTATCTGATAATCACAGTAATTGACATGAAGCTTGATGTTCTTCCAGCACAGAAGGATGGTGTCGAGATGGGAATACCATTAATAGGAGTCGATCCGTTGAACATGACTGGGTTTGACATGGTTCCATGGGGACTATGCAGGCCTCTCAACTATATCAAGGTACACTACAATAATATGGCAGTAATAATTGGCGAAAATGGTATGCTCCCCCCATTTTGTATGGTATTGCCTCAATTTCTACAGCTTGATTTTTGGTGATGGTTCTACTCAGGCATGCCAACCAACACATCTTCTGTGAGGGGCTCACAAAGAACTGAGTACATAAGTAGCTATATTGATTGACTACATGCTGCCTTGAGGTAATTCACAGATGAAATGGCATATGTGGAGGGGGAAACATTGACTGATTATTGGAATTTCACTCGAACAGGGATGGTGTGAATGTTGAAGCATACTTTGTGTGGTCATTCTTGGATGGATGGGAGTGGGGCATCGATTGGGTATATGGCATGTATTCTGTGCACAGGAGAACGATGGTCAGACAGCCAAAGGACTCTGCTTTATGGTACAAAAGGTGTATTTATGTCATTGTCTTCATGTTCATCCTTCATACAACGTCAAAAAGGCATGACGTAACATGGTAAAAGCTCCATTTTTCATGTATTATCCTGAGACTGCCTTTTCATCTGCATGCATCAACAATCGAGAATTGATATAATGCATGTTTGCAGGACTTCCTATTGACTTAGCAGAAAGCATGAGAGTACAATGAGTAAGCAACGTCAAATAGACCATAATAGCAAATCTTCTACATTTCAGTTTAGGCACAATCACCCCATGGGCTATGGCGCCATAATGCATAATGCATTGTAACTATTGTGCACATGTCTGCAAAAAATACATCTTACTCAGTTTGTTTGATGGCAGCATCTCATTTGAAAGTGCTCAAAGCCAAATAATACTTTCTTTGAAAGAATGAGGTTTCCAACTAATTTGCAATTGCAAGTTAATTAATCAAAAAGGACTCATTACAACGAAAAACAATTTGCATAAGCTTACAAAATGACATGGCAAACAGAGTACCTATTTGTGATGAGGAAAATGCACAGATTTATAGAAAAGTATGTGCTAAAAGCACATGTACACAGCAAAAATGACAGAGATTAGCGAGTTCTTTTGTTTTTAAGTGGCTCTGCCTCAGAACCAAATGCTCAACACAAACTACAACAAACAAAGCCCTAAATCCACATGCTAAGCTCTCTTCAAGATATTCTAAGGATGGAAGTAGATGTAGACTAACGAATTCATTTAGAAAATAGAAAGAAAGGAACTGAAACAATAAAATTTGCCTGCTATATATGCTGCCATCACTTGTAGATGAGCAGAAGGGCTTGACCTTAGCTAATATCTGCTCCAATCACGTAAAGTAATCCTGGACCTGAAAGAAATAGGGCAGTAAACTCCGTTACCTGAAATCTAGATATGCAACCCCTTTGCACCATTATGTATTGCAATTGTGATCACCCCCCTCCAACATCCTAGGAAACTAAAGAAAAGAGCAAGTTGCTTGTGCATGCAACTGAAAAGAAATAAGCTGTACAACTCACCGTAACCTTTGGAAAAAGTACTGATGCTGATACAGTATATGATGTGATATTGATGCTAATAATGCAATGTGATGACATTCACCTGCAATAGCAATTCGTTAAGATCTTGGTGGGTTAAATGGCCATTTTCTCCATAAACAAACTCATCCACACGTGGCTCCAAAACATGGAAAGAAATTGCAAATACAGAGTCTTCTATGATATTAGATGTGGCAGCTTGTAGTACATATCATGCATGAAATAGAAGCCAGTATCAACAAATGTGATGCCCTTTAGTTTGCAGATGTGCGACAGTCCATTGGTAAACATGCTATTTAATGACAATGTTCTGCAAATAAGCAATAGACATTACTGAGATGAAAGAGAATAGAATCAGGAAAAGCTTATGTTCCTGCATAAATTTCATACCTAAGAACCATTGGCTGGAAAAAATAAACCTCTGACAGGCCTCACATATCACAAACCAAAATGCTTGAGAGCATAAGCAGTACATACATCAACTTACAGATCTCAGGTCTCCAACCATAAAAAGCATGATGCTCTCGGGTCATAAAAGGCATGATTGCATTAAATGCAACATCCTAAATGAAAGCTTATATGGAATTTCTAAAGGATGGATGATACCATGCAAGAAATGAATTCCACAACCAGTAGACACATGGATTTAAAAAGTTCATCATAAATAGTGCAGATGATACAGACATTAATTATTTTAAAGTTTAAGATAACGTACTCTCTATGTTGGCTCTGATTTTCCCATTCTCTTATCATGTTACCCTGGAACAAAATTGAAAAATGAGATATCAGTAAAACCTAAAACCTAAGAGCTAAGAAAGAATTTTAGCAAGAAGAAAAATAATAGATAGTATGGGACAATGATAATCATTTATCTCCCTATTATTGCTTAGTCCAATCCAATCTGACGTATGGCCTAACCTGCTAGGGCATAAGTAAAACATGATCTGCTAGAAGTCCTTTTGTATTAATTGAAGTTCTTCTACACACAAAAATGCAGAGCATGGTATTCATAGTCAGCTAAATAGGGACGCTGAGCCTGTTTAAACAGACAGAAATAAAAAAGAGGCATGATAATCCAAAAGAAAAATCAATGATTGGATTGAGGCCACTTACCTGCCCATTCTAGCTCCGTCCCTAGCCAATCTGCTACCATACAAACAATTCTGATAATATCTCCTGTAATATTATAGGGCTTAGACAATACACAATCCGGAATGGTGAACAAACGCACCGCCATACATCAATGTCTTTGCTCCATCGCATCTAAAAAGCTCTAAGCTCCAGTTCGGGTTGTCCACCCTAAAGATTCTAATACCAGTATTATCACCGGAGTTAACCTTCTCGGCTTGGATATAGAGGGCATTTTGATTTTGCAACTTAACAATGAGAAAATCGTGCATAAGGTAGGGCAAATTTTCGTTAGCGGATTGAACCTGGCAGTAGCAAATGGTATTCAAGATGCTGGATTCGGGGCTCCAAAATTCTTCAAGAAGCAGGAGCTCATCGCTGACGGAAGTGAATCCGGGAAGCTGTCTTGAGGCAATCCGGACGGCGGCAGAGGTCGAGGTGGGCAGAGCTGCGGAAGAAACCGCTACGCTTGCGAAACCCCTTCGGCGGGACAAAGCCTGATCTAAGAATTTACGAGATATGGGCGCATTTTGGATAAGAGCTTCTACAGCTCCCCCCGCCATCGCCGGATCTGAATGCTAAGGCGTGTCTTCCATCAGCCATGCAAGCACGCCTCGATCGCCAAAAAGGAAACAAAGACGCTCGATCGCCAAAAAAGGAAACAACCCATCAAAAGAATACCCTTGCCAAAATCATGCAAAAAGAAGTCCTTGATTTTTGGCAATCACAAAAGTTTTCTGGCGTCAAAAAAACCCTACAACCTTATACAAAATAGCTTAGTAAAAAATCCAAAAAGTTTTTGGGGTGCTGGAAAAATCAAATTTAAACAATAGATAGGCATTTACACATGAATTTGAAAGTGTGAAGTATAATGTATAAGTGTAAAATAACATATAATGTATATTGTAAGTGTAAAATAGAAAATGTAAAGTGTAAAAGTTACCAATAACATTCCTGTATTTTATAATTCCATTCGAAAGTATTCCATCCGCTTCTACATTAACGACATCCTGGGAAGCAAAATAGAGACAATTGGAGGAGAGAACCCGTACCTGCAGCCAATCAATACACAATTAGCGTGAAAACGGTAAATGTGCAAGGGCCAAAAGGTACATTGGGTCTCTCAGTTTATCACTGATCACCAATTGTATCCTTTTGCCCTGGGGTGACGTTAGCAAGAAACGAAAATGGAATGATGATTTTGAGTCTTATAAGCAGTATAATCAAGTTTAATCAAGTTTTACAACCGTTTCAATCACCCATAGTTGATCCTTAAAATCCTCAGAGCTTAACAACTACCATATCTTTTATATACACATGTAAACATTCCAGCCTTTAAGAACTCAATAACTTATCATTTATCTCTTAAGAACATCAAAATTTTATTCTTATAATAGTTAAAGCATAAAGGATATGCATAGGCATCATACCCTTAAGGAATTCAGCACAATAGCTATAGCAAAGGCCATCCCAAAGTAATCATATGGATCACATTCTTACAGCAAGAACATAGAGTCTGATTCTACATGTGGACATACTATGATAGCTCAGTTTTAGTTCTATTCCATCTTTAAATAATAAGGAAGCTCCAGCCCATTCTTTTATGTTGCAACTACATTACACTAATTTAGTGTAGTAAATCACCACTTCCACAAAGAGCTTGTCATTATTTCAAAGCTCAAAAGTTCTTTATGGCAGGATTCTTCAACCTAGAACAAACATAACGTATGAGCATGCAACTAGAAGTAGACAAGGCTGCATATGCCAGAACATTCTTATTCATGCAATCCATTCTAATATGCAATCTTATTTCCCTGTGATATCCAGAGATTTTTCAAAAATAGAAAAACGAAATTAGATCTTGCTCTATTTTCATAAGCAACAGATCAAACCTGTTTGAGAATGCCGGCATATTTTAGCTCCAGTTTTCATGCCATGCTCCAGTTTTCTTCCATGCTCTCTTAAGCACCATAGAAGATCTGCCATCATATATATTACCGTCTCACCATCACAGGTCTCAGCATCAGAGAATAAGAGCTTATCGACCATCTCCCTGATAGAAGGCATTCAGCGTAAGGAAATCATAAGGAAATGATCAGGCATAGCCCTTTGAGCAGTCATTTTAAGCGCAGTTTACATGACCCAGCATAGCCAGCATAGAATATCTGATCAAACATGCTTTTGGCCACTATTACATCATAAAAGAGTATGCTTCACAAGCAAGAAAGCCCACAATATTTTCAGAGATTTACCTTAAATCTTTGAACACAGAGGTGTATGCCAGAGCCAGACTAGTATAGCAAAGAACTGGTCCTGCACTCTTACTCTGGCTGAGTAGCCATCTCAAAAACTTGCCAAGCCAGATGATGGCATCACAAATTCGAAACTGTATATGCTAGTAAATGGATCTGTACTAGCCTATATCACCAAGTATGCTCCAACTAGTTATCCATAGGCTCTGCTATGAGAAGACGGCACCATGGCCGAAATCTCTAAATCTGAAAATTCGAAATCAGCAGTAAGCATGCAAATCCAGCAGATCGCCATCTCCCTTAATTGGTTTCCAACAGAAGCCATCGATTTGGCTATGCCCTTTGGGCGGCCGTTTTGGCGCCACACTTTGCTTGGCAAAGCCCTAAATAATTTTTTCTTTAACATATGTAAAAGAGATATGTACAAGAAATCCTCATAAATGCATTTTAAAAGCCATCAAATGCATTGTTTATATTTGACGACTACGTCTTAGTATTCTTTGTCCTCGTTCCCTTTATTTACAACCATAAAGGTTTTAAACAACTAATCCAAGATGTAGGAAATGCCATCGGCCCTCTTATTCGTAGTCATATCTCCAAAATATCTCCAAAATAGAACCAACTGGTTCATAAACATTACATGCAATCCAATTTCTCTAAAGGCAACATGTGGCAAACATGCATGCCTCCAATAAAGCAAACTTTAAAATCCTATTTTAAATACCCCAAGGGTATTATTTGGAACAATAGTTAATTTGTGAGTTACCATATTGCACATTATGCATATTGTGCATCGAAATTGCAATTTGCACCTTAGGCATATTAGTTTGAGAATTTTGCATGTATTTTGCCAATAAAGCCCTTCACACAATGTGGCACTATATCATATGCAAGGACTTGCCACTTTCTTAATTTAAGGTGGCGGTTTTATGTGTCAAGCCACCATAATGTAAAAAAACACTTAGAATTCTAATGGTTCCATAATATTTAATATCAATTTTGGGCGCAGTAGCTAACAACAATGTTTTCCAAATATCAAATATAGAATGCAAGCATATTTTTGGCTCATTGCTAAGAACAACCAAATCGAGTTGGTGGAACTTTATAGCCCCATGCTAGGCTTTTATCCTTTCGAGCCCAACAAACATAAGTCTAGAGGCCTAAAGGCCTTTGGGATATTTTTGTATTTTGAATTTCATAGCCCTTATGGTGTTTTTAGATCCAACAATATTTCAAATAAGAGCAAGTTCTTAAGATTTGAAGATTCGAAGAGAATATTTCTTCTTCTTCTTCTTCTTCTTCTTCGAATACGTTCTTACTAAGACTACGGTCAAATATTTGTACAACAACTACAAGCCTCGTTCAGAGTAAGACCATTTGCCCCAATACCTACCCTGGTTTTTTAGGCCAGGCCACATCAGGTACTCGTACTACCATTCAGAATTTTATAGTCAATATATGTTCTATGTATTTATTAAAGTGAGTTCAATGGGTCATAATATTCTACTTTATAAGTCACATCTTTAACTCCTATTTAGTGATTTATATGAACAACTTTACATTTCTCTTTTTGTTTTATCATTAATTCTCTGCATTCTTACTCATTATGTATGTGTAGTATAAGAAAAATAAAAATTTCCTTTAAGATTTCTGTGACAAACAGCAAATAATCCAGTTTATAACCAATCAAGAATCAAATTCATTGGTAGAATCTTTAAAGCAGATCTGCCCTATTTTATTTTTCTTGATCCTTTTACAGAACTTTTTTAATGTCAAAGGACAAGACTTGTACTCCACATGATAACTTTATGGAGCTAACAACTTTCAAGTATTTTTGTTTCATTATTCCAGATCTGAAGATGGGTCCCTATGATCAGAGATGCACTCCAAAAGGTAAGACCTCACCCATTCATTGTAACAGTGCTACAACCGGCCACATTGTTCTCATGGTCCATCGATTGCACACCTTTGTAACTGAAATATCAGGAGAGAGAGTCCTGGTTACCTGCACCCAATCAATGACAAAGTTAGCACAAACTGGTAACCAGCCAAGGGGCGTCAGGTAAGCATTAGAACACTCTGGCTTATCGCCCTTCACCTAATTTAATCAGCTATCTTTTATTCCTTATTAACCAAACAAAGTAAATAACTTCAAATAGGTTAATATAAGCTGAGCATCCCACTACTCTAAGGCAAAACCAGAATGGTATGTATTACTCTGCCCTATAGTGGATGGAGTTACACAATCAAAACTTGGCAGATGTTAAGCACCATTTAGAACAACCTGCACTCATATTAGTACACTCTGTTCTTACACCATTCTACACAACAAAAATAGAATGGTTAAAGTCCAGTGGAGAATACCCTGTTTACTGCAGACACTATACAATCAAGATATCAATGACAAGTTTAAAACAGGCTTAAACAAGGAGTCATTCATCTCCACATTTCTACACTTAAAAGTAGTTCTATTTGAAGCCGGAATCCTTTAGCTGGACCAAAACAATTACCCACGTTTCTTTGCATGCGGACATACTAAGGGCTCATATCATAAAGGGATATTTAATCCAGATTCACTAGAGCATACTAATTATATCAAATAAATAATCCAACCTCATGCATTCGCCACTATAATTAGAGCCTCATATTTTAGTATGCTGACCCAACCTGTTACAGCACTACATTTCTTTCTTAATCACTGGTAGATCAGAAAACCCGCTTTTAGAAAGATAACATACAGTCTAAAAACCGAACTTACAGTTTCCTTGGGTTTTCTAACTCCAGATCTTACTGGGCCAGTATGACGGACCTGATTTGGCGCCCCTCGTTTCCCTGTATTTTGAAAAGCTCCACCGCCATTGGATTTTCTGGCAAAGCTTGTTTTATCGATCTTCTTATAGAGAAAACCGTTGTTGTTGCTAGGGCCTTTAGCTTTCTTGCCCGGCCCTCTATCATATACCCCCTTCGGCATGATAAACCCCCAAATGTATGTCACGGAAGAGCAACTGAGTCTTACAAGCGCCACACCAAGCACAAAGAGGAAGTTTAGAATTGTTCCAGCAAATGCCATTCCGGTAAAGACTATCCAGAATTTTTCGCGCCACTCCGTAATTCATTAACACCGAGTAGGTGCTTTAACCTTCATGGCACCGAAATTTCCTATGGGGCCTTGTGCCCAAAGATCTTTTTTTCTTGTAGACCACACCTCCTGACCCAGCCTATCATCTTTAGAGTCAGGTCACCTTAATTGCACCGTTCACACATATATATTTTTTATCCCCATGGTCTACACCCATGGTGGCCCTAATTGCCATAGTTAGAGGGAAGTTGTATTCCCCTAACTTTAACTTGTTTAAGAAAGAAACCCATGCCTTAGAAACAGCAATTTTTGGTACACAGCATCCAAGTTCCTTATAGCAAGGTAATTTCAAACTTGTATTTCTCCATTGAATACTTTATTATGAAGATGAAGACAACAAGGGATTTCACCTCTTATCATAGATAGTCATTTCTTCTTCTTCTTCTTCTTCTTCTTCTTCTTCTTCTTCTTCTTCTTCTTCTTCTTCTTCTTCTTCTTCTTCTTCTTCTTCTTCTTCTTCTTCTTCTTCTTCTTCTTCTTCTTCTTCTTCTTCTTCTTCTTCTTCTTCTTCTTCTTCTTCTTCTTCTTCTTCTTCTTCTTCTTCTTCTCCTCCTCCTCCCACATCCCTCCCTCGGGATGTAAGGCCCATCATTTTATAGGGGGTATGAGGTAGGACCCCCCTATAAAAGGAAGGGTCCTACATCCTTACCCAGAAGCAGAACAAGTGTGATCATTTTATTTCATTGATGTTGTACATCAAACCTGGAAAAGTGTTCCCATCAATAAGCCTGCTAATGCTTTCAACTAAATCCCTTAGTTCGAAGCTATTACTCACAAATTCCTGTATTAACATTCTCATATCCTCCTTAGCCCTGATTGGGCTGCTGTTCACATATAGTATAGGTAGGATTTGTGACAGAATAACTCGGCTGGCATTTAAATACGGCCTACAACTTTCAGCATGTATAAACTTCATGACATGAAAAGGCAATTTGTCTCTTTTGTCATATTTACTTGTCACAAAGAGTCCAGATTGTGGATCTATTACTTCAATAGTGACATTTAGAAAATTTCCTTTGTATCCAAACATACTTGGCCCATTGCCCTTTGTCTGATATTCTGTCTCATCTTTAATCTGTAGAACTTCCAGATTGTATATGTTGCAACATTGTTCACAATCCTTGCCTTGCTGAAAGTATATAGATAGGTCACCTCCATTTGGAATACATAAATCGTCTATATACCTTCTAGCATCTTTAAACTTAATAATTTCCTGAAACTTCCCTGAGGCTGCCAATCTTTCAAGATGTTTCATTTCAAAAAAAGACAGATATAAATTGCACCACTCGGGGGAGCACGAGAACCCCATGGGTATTCCACATGCTTGTCTCCACATATTCTCCCCTTGCATAATATAACAGTTGTTAAGTAGCCAGACATTAAGATTGCAGAACTCTCTTTTATTTAGGTACTGCCACGATTTTCCAGGTTGCCTCACGCAATCCCAGGTGTACAACACGTCATCTTCCATTATCCTATATCCCAGAAATACTTCCTTGCCACCACTACTTAGATAGTCAATGGCTAAGTGGATTACCTCAGTTATAATGGTGCAGATTCCATCTTTACCCTGTAATGGAATGTTCTCATAGCATTTAGAGATGTCGGCAGTAAAGATGCTTGTGATCTTTTTAGGTAGATTCAGCATGAATTCATATATAGAACTGACGATCCAAAACGGATTGACTTTTCCTGGCATTAGTACACAAAATTTTTCAAGCCTCTTCATATAAGCACCTGGTAGTGCCTCAGCCAGCCCTCTTAATCCCCTGGTAACAATCTTAGATGGTAGGGTAAAGATCGTTCTATTGGCATTGGTGATCCACCGATATTCCCCTTTGTGGGCTTTAAACAACCCCAACAAGTATGGCACTCGATCAGAGTAAGGACATTCCAATTGGAAACTATTTTTAAGTTCTGAGCTGATATTTTGCAGGATTATACTCCTGTCCTGCTGGATTTTGACAAAATCCTTTCCATGTAGTCTCTCTCGAGCTTTATCCCTTATGTGCCAGGGGCATATGAAAGAGGGTACATTGGCAGCTTTATCAACCGCAGCAATGTACAAGTTTCTGGTCAACCAATTAAGGCAGCTGTTAACTCTGATATCCCTGGTAGAGTCATGAAGTCTGGAAGCCTGCTTAATCTTGGTTGTTGCTTTACATTTAATAAACTCCAACAACCCATGCTTGATACTTTTAGCTTCATACGGGTGCAATATTATACCATTTCTCTCAAACCCCTTGAACAGATCTTGGATTCCATTGTCCACGTCTATCATGAATTTATCCAGGACTAGTGGTTTATCAGGAATGAAGTTAAGGCCTTTTTTGAACATGTTCCTCAACTTCTTGGATTTGACAATGCTTAGATCCATTGTTCTTACATGTCCAATCTCAGGATCAATGTATTTTTCCATGCCAGGTTTATGGCAGATACATTGAGGTATTTCAGTATCAGCAAACACTCTAAATGGTTTGTACACCATGTCTATCAGTTGGCTATCATACTTCCAGCCAATACAGGTATTTTGCATGATGTGATTCCCAAAATCACCCAATCTCATAAACATATATTCCCTGATGGTATCTCTTAGGTTGATCCTATCGATGATCTTTGAAGAGAAACAGAAATGTACTCTGACCTTTTTTATGGTACTCCCCATCTTTTTGGAAAGTATTTTCCTACCGCTGTGTCCAACAGTGATAACACGTTCAATTTCCTCATCATCATCTTCCACCTAGCAACATTTTGCTTCAATTAGTCTGCAGTAAATAAAGTATGTTTTAAACCGCAAAGATCTTATTGAAGCAACCCTTCAGTTCAAGGTTTAAATTAACCATTCAAGTACATCAAGACTTGCTGTACTCATCAACTAATGACACTTAATTATCATAATAGCCGATATTTATATATTCAATAGATTTTGGTAATACATCTCAGGTGGAAAAAATCAAAATGATTTTGAGGGTTCCTGAATCCCATAACCTTATAAGCTGGTTACTATATTACAAAATTAGTTCCACTTGTGGAACTGTATATACTTATCCGAGAATTACTCCATTCAAGATGAACCTGATGGGTATGTAGTATTGGTGCCAGCAAATATACTGCATGAGTATAAACAAACTGAATTAGTACTTTGGACTATTTCAGTATTAATGAACTTCATTCATCATAAGTTACCTAGGTAGAATACCTCAAGAGGTTTTGCTTCATAGTTTCAGTTTTTCCTCCTTCCCCAGGTTTTGGTCCCTTACAGACTGAGTTTTCATCCTTGGTACAGCTGACAATGGAGTCAGAAACATCAGTTATATTTTCAACCATTTGGCAGCTGGAACTAGCACTTGCCCTAGACACCCTAGGTGGCATGTATTCATCATGCTTGCTTATTGCACTGGTAACCAGCCCAGGGCTATTGCAGTCCTCCCTAGGCATGTTATGCTTAGTTAAAACAAAGTTCCTATTTTTAATCATCATTTCGCATACATCCACAAGTTTACACTTGCCAAATGTAGCCTGCAGGTTACAACCAGGGTCACCAACCAGCTTGTTAGTTATCCTGACCATCATTGCTCTCACTTGGAGGTATACGAGATGTGCCATCACTGGCCTTTTTAACTTCTGCTGTATGAAGTTTAAAAATGCTCCCATCCTTCCAGCAGGTGAATATCTCGGGTATACTAGATCCAGGTGGTTGCATGCAAACCATATAGCCTGATCGAACCATGTTATAGAATCCTTGCATGCTGCGTTATCAATACAATTGCACTTAAAGTATGGACTGTATGATCTCCAGATCCTATGCAGATAATTGTATTCCCTTCTAATTCCAGGATAGGCCATATGTGCCTTGACAAATAAAGTGGTGCCATTATTATTTTGGCAACGCTTATCAAACAGGTTTGTCCCAAAGGGAAATTCCACATCTTCCTTATCAACCAATTTTGTCATGTTTTTGGCAGCTTCATCCACCTCAATTAAGTGGTCATTATTCAGGCCAGCAATCATAATCCATGCCTGTGGGCTTATGGGCGCGAGAGTACTGAAGTTTTGGCTGCGCCACAGTCCATGGTCAAACTCTTCCCCAAGCCACTCAATAGCCATCTCTGAGATAATGGGAAATCGGAGGCAATTGTGTAATGTTAGCCTTACCAAATCCTCATCAATCTCCACATTCTGAGTGGTCGGGCTATAATCCCCATCCATTTTCATTATTTCCAGGTCTTCCCTTGGTATGAATTTAGTAAATCCAGGTGTTGGGTTCTCATTTGGATCACTAGTAAAGGTCTTATCCTTATCCTTAACCTTGTTGACCTTCTCCAGATATTCAACACCAGCTTTACATTCAATGGCCAGCATGTCGTCCAGGTCTGTTCGGTCAGCCAAGATATTTGGCATATCATTAAAGATCTGCAGCAAGATTGGCTCGCAATCATGGGCTATCATACCCAGCCCATCCAGCTTAAGGAATAAGTCCAGCCAGGCAGTGAAACCCAAGTGAACTACAGGTGAGTAGGCATCAGGAGGCATACTCCTATTCAGTCGCAGAATAATCCCATGTATCTCTGGATTTGGAATAAGACAAAGGAGCGATTGTATAGCCCTGTTAGGTGCTCTTCCAACAGCTCCATATCCCAGATCAGCCAGCTGCTTGATCCAGATACCCTTGTGCTGTAAAAATCAAATATGTTGCCCCCCCATTTAGTATGATGAACTGGTTAATATTTAAACCAACATAACATAAATTAACATGTACACATATGGCAACACAGGTCAGGCTCAGATAACTACTACTAAACCTAGAGCAATCCAATTATCCAAGCCACAAATCGTGCAGCATAATCAGAACTTAAGACTGCCAAATGGGAATGGTTTCAGAAATGATGTGTTTGCCAAATATCTTCAGCAAGTAGATGTCACAATTTCTTCTTCGAATACGTTCTTACTAAGACTACGGTCAAATATTTGTACAACAACTACAAGCCTCGTTCAGAGTAAGACCATTTGCCCCAATACCTACCCTGGTTTTTTAGGCCAGGCCACATCAGGTACTCGTACTACCATTCAGAATTTTATAGTCAATATATGTTCTATGTATTTATTAAAGTGAGTTCAATGGGTCATAATATTCTACTTTATAAGTCACATCTTTAACTCCTATTTAGTGATTTATATGAACAACTTTACATTTCTCTTTTTGTTTTATCATTAATTCTCTGCGTTCTTACTCATTATGTATGTGTAGTATAAGAAAAATAAAAATTTCCTTTAAGATTTCTGTGCAGCAAATAATCCAGTTTATAACCAATCAAGAATCAAATTCAATGGTAGAATCTTTAAAGCAGATCTGCCCTATTTTATTTTTCTTGATCCTTTTACAGAACTTTTTTACTGTCAAAGGACAAGACTTGTACTCCACATGATAACTTTATGGAGCTAACAACTTTCAAGTAATTTTGTTTCATTATTCCAGATCTGAAGATGGGTCCCTATGATCAGAGATACACTCCAAAAGGTAAGACCTCACCCATTCCTTGTAACAGTGTTACAACCGGCCACATTGTTCTCATGGTCCATCGATTGCACACCTTTGTAACTGAAATATCAGGAGAGAGAGTCCTGGTTACCTGCACCCAAACAATGACAAAGTTAGCACAAACTGGTAACTAGCCAAGGGGCGTCAGGTAAGCTTTAGAACACTCTGGCTTATCGCCCTTCACCTAATTTAATCAGCTATCTTTTAATCATTATTAACCTAACAAAGTAAATAACTTCAAATAGGTTAATATAAGCTGAGCTCTCCCCCTAAGGCAAAACCAGAATGGTTTGTATTACTCTGCCCTGTAGTGGATGGAGTTACATAATCAGAACTTGGTAGATTTCAAGCATCATTAGAACAACATGCACTCATATTAGTACACTCTGTTCTTTCACCATTCTACAAAACGAAAATAAAATGGTTAAAGCCCTGTGGAGAATAACCTGTTTACTGCAGACATCGTACAGTCAAAATATCAATGACAAGTTTAAAACAGTCTTAAACAAGGAATCATTCATCTCCACATTTCCAAACTTAAGAGGTAGTCCTAGTTGAAGCCGTAATCCTTTAGTTGGACCAGCAAACAGGCCCACGTTTACTGCATGCAGACATACTAAGGGCTCATATCATAAAGGGATATTTAATCGGATTCACTAGAGCATACTAATTATATCAAATAAATAATCCAACCTCATGCATTCGGCCACTATAATTAGAGCCTTATATTTTAGTATGCTGACCCAACCTGTTATAGAACTATATTTCTTTATTAATCACTGGTAGATCAGAAAACCTGCTTTTAGAAAGATAGACTACAATCTAAAATTCGAACTTACAGTTTCCCTGTGTTATCTAACCCAAATCTTACTGGGCCAGTATGACGGACCTGATTTGGCGCCCCTCGTTTCCCAGTATTTTGAAAAGCTCCACCGCCATTGGATTTTCTGGCAAAGCTCGATCTTCTTGGAGAGAAAACCGTTGTTGTTGCTAGGGCCTTTAGCTTTCTTGCCCGGCCCTCTATCATATACCCCCTTCGGCATGATAAACCCCCAAATGTATGTCACGGAAGAGCAACTGAGTCTTACAAGCGCCACACCAAGCACAAAGAGGAAGTTTAGAATTGTTCCAGCAAATGCCATTCCGGTAAAGACTATCAAGACTTTTTCGCGCCCAACCGTAATTCTTTAACACCGGGTAGGTGCTTTAACCTTAATGGCACCGAAATTCCCTATGGGGCCTTGTGCCCAAAGATCTTTTATTCTTGTAGACCACACCACCTGACCCATCCTATATTCTTTAGAGTCAGGTCACCTTAATTGCACCGTTCACACATATATATCCAACTAATTTTATTCCCATGTTCTACACCCATGGTGGCCCTAATTGCCATAGTTAAGCGGGAAGTTATATTACCTCAACTTTACGTTGTTAAGAAACCCATGCCTTAGAAACAACTGTTTTTGGTACACAGCATCCACTTTATTATGAAGATGAAGACAACAAGGGATTTCACATCTTATCATAGATAGTCATTTTATCTCCTCCTCCTTCTTCTTCTTCTTCTTCTTCTTCTTCTTCTTCTTCTTCTTCTTCTTCTTCTTCTTCTTCTTCTTCTTCTTCTTCTTCTTCTTCTTCTTCTTCTTCTTCTTCTTCTTCTTCTTCTTCTTCTTCTTCTTCTTCTTCTTCTTCTTCTTCTTCTTCTTCTTCTTCTTCTTCTTCTTCTTCTTCTTCTTCTTCTTCTTCTTCTTCTTCTTCTTCTTCTTCTTCTTCTTCTTAATCCTCCTCTTATTTTCTTCTTCTTCAAATTTTTCCTCCCCTTATTTGGAATCCTCCTCCTCTTCTTCTTAGTCTTTTCTTCGTTGGAATCTTCCATTCTTCTTCTTCTTCCTAATTTTTTTCCCCATCCAAGAAGGGGACATCGTTCAAAGATGAAACCCCTTCTTCTTCTTCTTCTCGTTCTTAATTTTTTCCCTCCATCCGAGAAGGGGATATCATAGAAAGACACCCCCTTCCCTTCGTTTTTTCTAATTTTTTCCTTTTTAAGTTTATTTATACTAATATTTTTCTAATCATTGAATTTTTCATGTACACTCCTAACAAAATGCATCGTTCTTGCAAAACAACTTTGGCACCTCGTACGCATTCCAGGTAAGCATTGAATTTTCAATACTCTAATAAAATATTAATGCTTTATTTAGGTTAAACAAAATTTGAGGAGACTTGGGCAAGTGCATGGTCGACTCCATCTTGAGTGGAGGGGACTAGGTGTTCCGGGTCCAAGCTCACTGTTTACTCTTGTAAATTTATTGATTAATGTATTTAGCTTAAAAGAAAAAATTGGGGAGACTATATATTCTATGAAATAATTTGAACAAAATTCTTGTTACATAATTTGAACTATATTTAGCTTAACAAAATTTGGGGAGACTATATTCTTGTGAAATAATTTAAACTTTATTGTTAATGCTTTATTTAGGTTAAAAAAATTTTAGGGACGTCCTTCTTAATTGTTTTTCACCATCCAAGAAGGGAACGTCGTTGAACACCCTCCCCCCCCCCCTCCCCCTTTGTTTTTCCAATTTTTTTCCCCTAAGTTTGTTTATACTAACACCCTTGAGATTAAATCCACTGTGGGTGTGATCCAAGCTTGGACACAAGGTTAGCGGAAAGCTGGATCCAAAATATGCATTACCTGGATCAAAAGCCATGCATCCCGAGCCATTCGTGCTATGGAATCTGTTGGAGCTTCAAGAATAGTTTATTTTCCTGGGTCGGCAGCATATTGCAGTGTTCATTTTTATTGCTCTGTTCTTACTTCCCAGGGCGATGTTCCTGTTCAAGGTATTTGGCATGTTTGAATTTTTGTGGTTTCAATTTCATTTCTTCTTAGTTCAATTCAATGGATTAATCCTGTTGTGCTGGTTGTTCTTAATTTGTGTAAACAAGAAGAATGCAAAAATGACGCTATATGCATGTGACGTGAGTTCCATAATGCATGTTTTCTATGCAAATTAATTTTGTTAGATAGTGAACATTTGTTTTCTCCTTTGAATCTCATTGCAGATTGAGATTTGAAGAATGCCAAAAAAGGATATCTGACATACCCAGATTGCCCCCATTATATCCAGCAGATCTGCCATACTATTTTTGTCAGAATGAGGAATTAACACCAGACGATGTTAATTTTTTAAGAAGTATAGAAGTATTCGACCTTGCAGATTGGATATTGGTAAATTCTTTTGATGAACTAGAACCAAAAATTTTTGAAGCCATGAAGTCATGCTTCAATCAAAAATTCATAGCAGAGACTTTTTGCAGGTGCCATTGTGCTAGACCATTTCGAATTAGAATGGAATGCCATGGAAGTGGTATACAAATACAATGTAGATCTGTTGCTCCAACAACCCTAGAGTATACAGTGTTGCATGCAAATTTTGTGAAGACCTTGAATAAATACAACTTTCTGCATAATGTCAATGCACTTACGTTATGCCACTGAAACCCAGATATAGTTTGATTTTTATCCAGTTCAAGTAGGAGAGTAGCAGGCTACCAACTAGAAGGAAAAACATGTAAGCCATCTGTAAAGTCCGTAGCATCATCAGTGATTGTTGTCTATCATATAACTTGAATTTGTTCACATCATCAGCCAGTGGCAATCTGATCATTCGCTATCCCTGCTGCCTTCAACCTTGCCCTTTGCAGTTTCTTTATCAAGTTATGGGAGATTTTAAACTCTGGATCTAAATTCCTCTGATAAGAAACACATACATCATTTTCCATCCTCATTAAAGCCAGATTGCTTGGCATTCTACCCCTTGGAGCATTTGCAATCTCGCACTTCTCAAAGATCTAATAAAATCTATAATTCTCAAGCTCGATCTTCTCCAGATGATTTTTGGCACAACCTCCTATGGCAATACCATCTCTGGGCCTCCTTATCATAACGAAATGTGTGCACCTTATTTTCCTCTTCTCCCCGCATGTTCCTTGGTTACAATCTTCTCCTCTATAGGTGCCTTGATCCCTTGCCCTCCAATGCTCCCATTCTTACAAAATCTATTAGACCTATGTAAACCTATGCATTAAACCTATGAAAGCTATGCATTAAAACTATGTAAACTTATATATTAAAAACCTATGAAAGCCCGTTGAGATGATTAATCCTATGTAAACTTATGCATTAAATCTATGAAAGCATATTAAACCTATGTAAATCTATGCATTAAACCTATGCAAACCTTGTGTAACTTTGCGTTAGGAACTATAGAAGAAAATCATGTGCGTCAAAGAGTACTTGTCCCTATTTTGTGTCCTAAATATATCTTCAAAATGGGTCAACAAGGTTTAAAGACAGTGTTGGTTTTAGTGGCTATTTATCGCAAAATTGCTATATTTCTGGATTTTTGAAAAAATTGCCACTATGCTTAGTAGGTTTCCTTCAGTAAAATAATGAGATTAATCCGCCAAATTTTTCTAGAAGAGCCTTCCATCTTCTATCACTCGCCAACTATATGAACTTAGTGAAGGAGATTTTTCGCCTCTCTATCAATAATCTCAATTCTTAAATCTCAAACAGATCGCCTACTTAGAAACTATAGTGTTACCAATTCCATATAGCCTGGTAGTATAGAGGTGAAGGTTTTGAATTTTTATTTGCGGGTGCAAAATCGGTACTGGGTAGCAGACGCCGCTTACAAGTGCTTAAAATCGGCGTGTTTTAAACATGACGTGTGTGATTGATCAATTGACATGTAGGGTGCGCGCCCGTCAAATGACAGGCTGAGAGAATCATGAGCTTGAATGGTGCCGGAAATATGAATGCCTGTAGCCCGCCATATTCGTGGATGGCGGGCTTATCCATCTTGAATTCAAGCAAAAAAGCACAATTTCATTAATTATGGACAATACCTGAATTTATGGACCATTTTTTAGTAGACTTGGATGAATGACTCATTTTCATACACTAGTTGACATCCCCTGCGAGTGCTGCATATGCCTCAGCAGCATGCACGGGTATCTTAATAGTATTAGGTATCTTCTTCTTGTTTCATGGCTCCCAAGCGTAGTCGATAGTCTCCACTTCTATGCGGTCACTTGCAGTCGTTTGTGACGCTCCCCGAATATATACGACCCTCGGACGTATACATACGGGGACTTTCCCCTCCCATGGCGATCATCTCACCATGAGCAGGGCCCTCCGTCTGGTTCGGGCCATCGATGGGATGAGGCCCGAAGAAGGACACGAAGGGGTCATTCGGCCCACGCCTTCAATGGGACTCCTACGTCGCGGAAGCATGAATACAAGGGTTAGCACACAGCACGAATATACATAAATAACCACCACGAAGGGTGGCGCATCCATCCAAAATACCAACGGCATAGAATATGCATCTAATCCTAAGAAAACACCCAAACCCCCAGGTTCTACCCGGCTCGGACTTCCATGAGGATCGATCACGACCGGGGCCTCAAGAGATCGGCAGACCGAAGTCTTGGCATGGCGTTGGCTGGCGTGGGAACATTGGCTAGGGTTGTCCACTCCATCCGCCCCTCCTGTGCACACTTTGCAGATGGGTCAATTCATGCTATGGCTTCGCTATAGCCTTCCGGAGACGCAGACTCAGGGCATCACCCTCTGAGCCTACTCCAGGTTCATGACGCCTGGTCCGATGAGGCAGGTCGGGGAGGCGTCCCCTTCCAGAATCACAGTGGTTCCATGGGTGAGCTAGAGAATACGTGCCGCATCAGCGACCCCCGCATCCGTACCCGACTTACTCACCCTAAATCTACTCAAAGTGCATGGTGCTCCATACGGATCACACCACTACACCCAGGGAGTGTCAGACCCATACCCGGCCCTCAACGTGACCGGCTATCAGGCCTAGCCCACTGTAGGAGTCTCAGGAGCCTTGTATGCTCATGCAAGACCCCACCCCTCATGTCACCACTGTGTTCCTTGTCTGGTGCTAAGCCAGACCATAGCATCTAGGACCCGGTGGGTTCTTGTGCACAAAGCCGCTTCTAATGGGACTTTACGAGCTATCTAGGAGCATACTACTATACACGGTTCGAGGCCTCTACCCCCGTAATCCCCCCGTTTCAGAGTCATATCAAACAAAGAACTAACAATCCATCCTTTCAGAGTAAGAACCAGAATTGAATATAAAGAGAACTTGTTTGTACAATCAAGGGTTAGTTTCTATGATTGAATTACAAAGAGAACAGAGAAAGACGGACACGACCAAGTGTTAACTAGAATTCACATAGCCACCTACCTGAATTCTGGCTGGACTCATTCCCATGGGGCGCCTCCATCTCCTGGCGGTTGAAGATTCAGCTGTGGCTTCCGCGAGGGGCGGCCGGTATGGTGGTTCTCTGCAGGTGGTTGATGGCGCTCAGCTCCTGGCCTTACTTGGTCGATCTTCAGGAGTCAATCCCAGGGATAGGGGTCAAGTTGGCATCCAAACTTGGCAACCCCCATGCTGCCCAATCGATTGGGGCAGGTGGCGCCTTCCCAATTGGTAATTATCCTAATTTCCTAGGTTATAGGTGATTATTATTAATGTGTTAAATTAGCATAGCTAATTTAATCCTTTGTAAGGTAACCCCCTAGGTTGCAATTAAGTTCCCATACCCCCATGGTAGCGTACCTTTAGGGAGTGACGTGCTTGTATTTGTACGTGTCCCGTATAGTAGACCGTATAAATACGTGGAACGTCACATTCTCCCCTCCTTAAAAATAATGCTGTCCTCAGCATTAGGATTAGCTAATTGAATACATATACGTAAAGCACTGAATTAGAGAATGAAGTTAAGAATATAACATTAAGACATTGAGATTATAGTAATTTGGATAGTAATACATTGAAGTTAAAATATCAAAGTACAAGCACGCTCGATACAAACTTATGATCAAAGGAGTTTAGGACCGGAGTCCGATTTAAAACATTCTGACAACAAAATTCATACATGTAGACAAAACCAATACGGGACAAGTTGGGTCATCAGCAACCCTCTATACAAGGCAGGTGACGACTTGTTCATTGGCCTGCACACAACCATATACCCGTAGGTTAATAATATGATTAAGTTGTGGTTGAAGGGACCACCCCCTACAAATAAAAGAAAAAGTATCTAGAAGGGAATCTATCATGTGTACGGCTTGCAATTCATTGTGGCATGAGGAATGGTTCAGTTCCTCGTATAGCCGGAATAAACGCAGTCTATTTACTAGATGCCTTCCTAGCAATTCGCGGTCATGTCAACATCAACAATACACCACGTCCTAGAGAACACGAAGGTGATCTCATCATCGGTTATTACTATCATATACGATGCGTCTACCCCTCTAAAACATGATTCTCGGTCAATCAAGCCTTCAAGCTTACCGCCGGGAGCGGGGTTGATAGCATCGTTGATGGTGCGGCCTTGAGATTCCCGCATGAAGTCCGGATAGTGCTTCTCAAGGTCTATCTTCATCACCCAGGTAGCATCTTCAACTGGTAAGTGCTTCCACTTGACCAAGTATTGCAACATTTGAGTCCTTCTGGTCTGTTTGTAAGCTCGATCAAGAAGAGCTTCGGGCACTATTTCCAGCTGCTCTTCAGTCATTTCTAGGAGGGTAGGGGTATCCAAAACCTCCTCTGGATCAGGGGTGTGTTGCTTCAGAAGACTCACGTGAAAGACCTTGTGGATCTTCAAGCGGGGTGGCAAGTCCAAGCGATATGCCTGTTCTCCCACACGCTCAAGAATCAACGAGCGGCCCGATATCCGGGTGCCCGCTTCTTCTACAGCTACCAATTTTAAGCTTGGCTTGTTTTACTTTGATCTTGAGCCAAACCGATTAAGCCCAACTGGAAGATTAGGTGGGGGTTCGGTGCTTATCCGCTAGACTCTTCTCGACGATCAAGGCTAATAAGTAGCCCCGAACTTCTTCCACCAAGGCCCGCATTTCTAAAAGGAGTTGTTGAGAGACCTCCACTTTAGAAGCGGGATTATGCCACGGTCGGAGTAAGACATTGATAGCCATAATTTATCATGAAGGGAGACATTCTAGAAGACTCACGCTTTTATCTTTGTTGTGGCTAATTCTACCAAGTAAATATAATCCGCCCATTGTGATTGTTTACTCCATACATAGCTTCTTAGCATGTCTTCGATAATCACGATTGACACGCTTACGTTTGACCATCCGTCTGAGGATGGTAGGTCGTACTCATGGCAAGCTTGGTCCGGATGGTGGCGAAGAAATCCTTCCGAATGCAATCGACAAACTTAGGATCCCTATCCGATACAATTACTCTTGGCATCCCGGTGCAACCTGAAAATTTCCTTTGCAAAGAGCAAGGCGGTGTCGGCGGTGTCCGTGGGTGCGACATGGCGAGGAAGTGAGCCATCTTTGATAATTTGTCGACCCGCGACCATTAAGGCATCATACCCACGAGAGTGCGTGGAAGCCCCACAATGAAATCCATGGTTATGACTTCCCACTTGGCGTTGGGCACATCCAAAGGTTGCAACTCCCCGGGAACTCTTAATTGCTCGGCCTTGGTTTGCTGACAAACCTGACACTGTTTGATGTACCTAGCAATATGCTTCTTCATGGAAGGCCAAAAATAGCTGGAGCGGATCTTAAAGTAAGTTTTCATAAAACCCGCATGTCCTGCTATAGGGCTGTTGTGTGTGTCATGGAGAATCAGCTTTCGCACCCCTGAAGTCGCTGGAACACACAACTTATCTTTGTAATATAATAAATTGCCCTCCTTCTTATATGAACGGAATACTTCACGTTCTCTATCGGTACGGGCTTCCTTACCCAAACTTTCCCAAATATTACAGAATTCGGGATCTGTGGCCAAGGTCTGTTCTATCTGCTTCCCAAACTCGCTGGTGAGTGTGGAAATGGCATTACAATGGGTGCGGGTTATGAAGGGATGACGTGACAAAGCATCCGCAACCACATTGTGCTTTCCTGGCTTGTATACAATCTCGAAGTCATATTCCTCGAGGAATTCCATCCATCTTCGCTGACGGAGATTCAGATTTGGCTGGGTGGATAGATAGCGGAGACTCTGATGATCCGTATCCAGCTGAAATCTTCTACCAAGAAGGTAGTGTCTCCAAATACGAGAGCTCGTGATAACCATAGCAACTCCCCGATCATGGGTAGGATATCGCTGCTCTGCATCGGTCATCTTCTTTGAATCGTAAGCAACAACTCTCCCCTCCTGCATTAAGACTCCACCAGTAGCTATCTTACTCGCATCGGTGGCTACCGATTTATCCTTTTCCGGATCAGGCAAGGTAAGGACTGGTGCAGATGTTAAAGCATCCTTGAGTTTCTGAAAGCCGACTTGGACTTTCGTTTTCCAATGTTCCATCCAATCCTTTACTTTCTCATGCCTTGTGAGATTAGTAAGAGGTGCGGCAATTGTTGCAAAATCCTTAACAAATTTCCGATAATATCCTGCGAGTCCCAAGAAACTCCGGACCTCTGAAACATTAGCTGGAATGGGCCAATCCTTTACTGCTTCTATCTTAGCTGGGTCTGTAGCAATTCCTTCTGCTGAGATAATATGCCCCAAATAGTCTACCCTCGGAGTGGCGAACTTGCATTTGGAGAGCTTAGCAAAGAGCTGATGGCGCCTTAGCTTTTGCAAAGCTAATCGGAGATGTTGTTCATGTTGCTGCAGGGTTTTACTATAGATGAGAATGTCATCAAAGAAAATGACAACAAAGTCGTCCAAGTATTGGCGAAAGATGTCATTCATCAGCCGCATAAACGTTGCAGGGGCGTTGGTCAATCCAAAAGGCATGACAGTGAACTCATAATGCCCATATCGGGTACGAAAAGCAGACTTATGGATGTCCTCTTCCTTAATCCTTATCTGATGGTACCCGGAGCGCAAATCAATCTTTGAGAAATACTTTGCTCCTTGCAACTGGTCCATAAGATCATCTGCCCTAGGCAAAGCATAGCGATTCTTGATGGTATGCTTATTGAGTTGCCTATAATCAATACACATCCTTAAGGAGCCATCTTTCTTTTTGACAAAAAGAATAGGAGCGCCAAATGGTGAAACACTAGGCGAAGATAAATCCCAGTTCAAGAACTCTTGTAGTCTGTTTCTTAAGCTCGCTAACTCCAGGAGGACTCATTCGATCACGGGCTTTCTTTGCTGGTAGGCTTAGTACCTGGTTCAAGAGTTATCTCACATTCCACCCCTCTGAAAGGAGGAAGTTTGTGGATCTCATCTGGAAAAAGATCGCTAAATTGTCGAAGCAGGGTAGCAATCTCCGATGGTAAGACGTCGATTACTTGCTGCTGTTTGGAGTCCGACTCAATGGAAGCAAGTTTAATGAGGCAAAGGAGTTCATTCCTGCGTATAGCTTTTCCTAGCTGCTTTATTGACATTGACTGCATAGCGGAGTGTAATGAATCACCTTTTATTGTCACACGTGCTCCATTAGCGGCGTTGAAGGTGACCTCCCCGCTTTCTCCACGATCTATGTGGGCCCCTAGCGACGCTTAAAACTCCATTCCCACAATAAGATCACATTTGCCAATGTCCATTAACTCGGCACCCAAGGCAACTGGTGCACCTGGCAGCTGCATTTTAAGGTTAATACGGCGGCCATGAGTGTGTCTGATCTTACCGCTAGCTAATGTGACTGGCTTAGGTCGGGATCTCAATGTTTCCAGTACCTGGGCCATTCTAGGAGAAGCAAAATTATGCGTACTACCCGTGTCCATCAAAATTATGAAGGGCTTACTGTCTACTTGGCCTATTGTAGAAATAACAGAAGGCTGACTTTCAGCGTTGCCTGTTTCTATAGCGGCAAGAATATGAGACGCACCATGAATGTACTCGGGAGCCTCGTCCTCCGCAGCAAGATTGGACTCCAAATCTTCCCAATCCAGGTCGGCCATGGCCCGTTGAGCGTCTGGCGTGGCGTCGGACAATTCGCATGAAGTGTCCAGCCTCATGCACCCATTAGCATGCCTTATCCCTGGCTGAGCTGTTCTCAGCCTCTTTAGGAATGGACTGTAAGAGGCCCCGAATTTCCTTACCAAAGATTGTTACGCTTATCCGTGCTAAAAGCAACTTTCTTCTCACGGCGTCCATAGGAATTGTCTTTGAGGGCCCCTTGACTTGGCGAACGGGGTTTATAAGGTGTGGACGGCCGTGGCTGCGAGTAAGGAGCAGGTCGCAGATACTGGCTCCTTGGCGTGTCTTCCTCAAGGCTTAATGCCTTAGCTTCCGCCTCTGCTACTGACTTTGGGTCGATGGCCTTGACCATTAAGTTTAATGGATGGGGCCAACCCTTCAATGTAGCCCTCTCTGCTCTTTTCTCGTTCATTCCCCGCATTACAACCTCAAGCGCATGAATTACGTCGATTAGTAGGCCTGCGGACATGCCCTTCTGTTCCAACCTGTAAAAGGTCTGAATCTGTTGGCATTTGTGCGCGCGAGGCACGTAATGCGATTTAAAAGCCTTAGCAAACTTCCTGAACTTGCATCTGCTCCTATCCAGGTGTTTAGCTCTGGCGTAACCCTTCCACCAAATCACGGGCAGCTCGGTAAGGTTAAATGGTGGCGACCTTCCCCAGTATCTTTCTCTGTCATTCCATAGGACTTCCCGAATTCCTTCATTTCGTCCAACCAAGATTCCGCGTTCAAGCCTCCTCTGGATTTCCCATCAAACTGAGCCAACTTCCGGTTCTTCCATATACTAGTGATGGCAGTATCAACGGTTTTTTTATTCCTTATCCTTCGCCTTGAATGGTCACTTTGTCGATGGCGAGGACCCGAAGAACCCGAAGTGGTTGAATGTGAGGAAGCGGCGCTATCCTTAGAGGAACCGATGGCGCTTAGCATGAGTCCTCCTCATGCAGTGCAGGGGCTAGCTCTGCAGGAGGAGATGGCTGTTGTGTGCGGTGGACTCAATGGTCGCGGAGGTAATTCCGTCCGTCCTCCCCGAGTATGTGGCGATGGATTGGTATGCAACACATAAGCACTGTAACTTCGCCGAGTTGCCTTTTCATTAACATCAATTCTGTTGGGGGTGAGCCTCTCTTGGCGTTGGAGGGTGTTTGCCAAGCGGCGTTACGTACACCGTCTATAGGAGTCATTTATGAATATATAAGCAGATTTACATTAATGTGCAATCCCTTTTTAAGTTAATTGAACAAAAGTATATACAAACAGAAGACAATATTTGTATTTCATTCAAGTTGATTATAACAACGGGTTGATTGATACATGGATTGAGACAAAAGTAGGTATGATACAATGGGAACTTTTAAAGTTCTACTGGCACACAGCGTAACCACAACAACGAAAACACAACGGAAGAGACCAAGCCTAGGGGTTGGCGAAGGAATACAGATCATCGTAGCGGTACTCTCCGCATGGCTTCGGACGAGTTTATAGCGTGCCCAGGCTTGGACAATGATTGCTTGGTACTCCCATGTTGGGCTGATAATCAGAAGGTTAAAGAGCCTTCGCATCGCATAAAAGAGTTGCCAAAGATGGTCGTTGGCGTCCTCAAAGGCTTCATGCCTGGTCATATTCCAATAGTCCTGTGCGACGACCGCGGGGTCATCTTCAGATCCTCGAAAGCTCGATCCCTGAGGATGTTAACTATCTCTAGCCCTTTGTCAGGGTCATAGAGTTCCCCTGGTGGCGGTGGTTCGGTTTCATAGCCTTCCTCCCACTCTGGATATTCACCATATCTCTGGCCATAGTCCTGGTCTGGCGGCCCGGGATCGTCCCTCCTAACCATGTCGGTGATTCTTTCCTCATACTCCCAAATGGTTTCCTCTGCAACATAGTTGGAGTGAATAGAGAACATTTTGTAATTCCAGTATACCCTAAACTTTAATGCTTTGGAAGAGGATGTCATAAAAAAACAATTTAGTTATACTCATCAAGAAACTTTGTATTTAATAAGTAGATAAAGTACACATTTTTCAATATGGTTTAAACAATTGCCAATCCAAAATCTCATAAATACATGTGTATATATATAGCACCCTTAGTTCAGGAACTAGGCCCTGCCTCTTTATCCTTAGCCCTAGGAGGTGGTGGAGGCGGTCGGTGTCGCAGCAGAGCTACCCCAGGGTCCACTGTGGCCGCCGCAACAGATGCAACCTCTGGTGGATAGGCAACGGCCAATGGGGCTGCCGTGAGGAGCTTCATGCCCATCCAAGGCGCAATATCCTGGCCCAAGGCCGTAAGGGCAAGATCCCGTCGTGCAGTACATACGTAAGCGTCACGATAGGGAAGCTTTTCTTGTGGCGGCGAGTGTAGAAAGTGCACGGAGGGCCCACCATGAAGCTTCAGCCTCTGGCCCTAAGTCCCGGGCTATGAAGAGAACCTGCCCGTATTTGAAGGCCGACAAAAAGAAACGGGTGAGGTGGTTACCCAGCACCTTCCCTTGCGGAGTTTCAGATGCGGCCACTTCCTTATCCAAGTCCATGGGGACTTCTTCCTCCTTGAGCTCCTGTTGCTCCTCCTTCTTATGCGCAGGGTTATGATATAAATCTTCACCCTCATCATCTGAGTCGGAGGGAACCTCAACCATATTGATGTTTGGGACGTGAGGTCCCATAGCCGTGAAGGCATCAGTGCGGGTTCTTGGAAGGCTGGTTCCTGCATCACGAAGTCGCGAAGACGTAATAGAGTCTCCGCCGGCTCTAGGGTCTCCTGACGGAACTGCAGCAGCTGGTGCACCTCCGGAGGAAGCTCGGTAGAAGTGAAGTCGATGAAATCATCCATACAATACTCCGCAAGCTCATAAAGTACATGGTCTTTGCGCTTGCGTCTAAATCCGGCCACCACGTGATACGTCCAGATAATATCATCCAAGAGAAGGTATTCCTGCCCCTGGTGATAAATAACTGGAAGGCCGTCTAACCCTGACAAGCCTATAGATTGGTCACGGCGCGGTGGTAGCTCCTCTGCTAGCTCTTTCCAACGGGCAAAGTCGCCCATTCCTATATGCTCGTCATCCCCCTCCTCGGAGGATTCTGGCAGCTTGCCCTTCTCTGCCGGCAAGGTTTCATCCTCAACGTATTGGTCCATGAGGATGGCTAGAGCGAAAGTAGCTTCCAGATACTGCTGCCCCTGATGTTGGACCACCGGTAGGTGTTTACCCCATCGGAGTTTCCCCTTCAAGACGTCATAAGCATGTGTGTCCCCGCCTAGCATCTGCCGAACTATCTCCCGCTCCAAATACAAGTGGGGAGGATCCCCTAGAGGAATACACAGATTGGCAAGGAGATCTATGCGTTGGCATAGCAAAGGCTGCAGCAGGTCGAAGGGAACCTGTGGATCCCATTTCTCTCCATCAAGGTACCAGGCAGCAAGGTCGGCGGCGGCAGCCATGGCGCTAGAAGGGAGGAGAGAGGAAAAGAAGCGTTTAAAATAACCCTACAGTCCCCTTTTAAACCCTCTTAATAAAGCTGACGTCAGCATTTTATTTTAAATTTAACATGGAAAAACATTAAACTTTTAATTCAAAATAAAAGCTTCTTTATTAATTATCACAAAAAAAATATGTACAAATCTTTGGGATCCCCGCAAGTAGGCTAAGGTTGCTCCCCGTATCCTACGGTGAGGGCCAAATCCTTAGGCATTATGGTGACCCTCTTTGCGTGGATAGCGCAAAGGTTGGCATCACCAAAAGTGCTACCAAGTAGGCTTCAAAGACCTCTTGGGCGCCAAAATTGCAAAGGTGCGGAAGCGGAGATCGGTCTTAAATTGCTTTGTCGCGATCTCCCGTACCGGCCTCTGGAAAGGCGACTTTTTGGTCCGGAAGGTCCGTGGACTTCTGAAATTCTTGGATCTCCCGCAATGCCACGGTACCGGGTCGGAACCGATGAGGCTTCCGCTGCGGCCGAGGCCCCGACGATGTTGGCACCGTCTTAGCCCCAGCAACCGGCCGGGAGTTATCCACTCTCTGCTGCCTCCGGTCGGAGCTGGTCTTCTTCCCAAAAGCCCCGACAGTCTTTAACTTATCCTTGTATTGACTGCCGGCCTTATGGGCAACTCCCTTCCTCCGGAGCTTAACGGTCGGATGCGTCGGTTTTGGGTTCGAGCCACTCCCAGATGCACCTCCTCCCTGTTGGTCCCGCTGATCTTGTCGGTCCCGCTCCTCTTGCTCCAACTTCTCGCGCTCTTCCCGAGCTCTCCTTAGGTCTTCTTGGATCTGAGCAAAAAGTTGGGCTGCGGCACGGCGATTAAGTTCAGCGTGGTACCTTTGTGGCCGAAGACCCATATCTATCTGAATAGTTGTCAGATAGTCTATGCTGATGTCGGGGATTTCTCCCCATACAAAGCTGTTGGAACCCTCATGCCATTGGTATGGGGGAACCTCAATAATACTCTGCCATCGATGGCCCGGCAAAGCCGCCTCAGAATCTCGTACTCCCTACCCCGAGGGTCTTTGTGTCGGGGCAGCTCAATTCCCGGTGGTCGCCTTCCCTGGCAAAACCCTAATCCGGGCTCGGCCTCGTCGACATCTTCCTCCTCCTGTATGGCCTTCCCATTGAGGATAAAATTTGATGAGCATCATTACCATATCGGGTTGCTCAACAAGGGTATATGGGAGTGGCGTGGGTTCGTTAGGATGAGGAATGGCTCGAGAAGTGGTAGATGGGATATGGAATCCTATCGTTGTTCTCAAACCTATTGACCAGCTCATCCAACAAGATGTCGATGAGGGCTGGGTCAAGAGCCATCGCTTAGCAATCATGGCGTAGATCTCCATGATGCTCATGGTGGTTGGATCTGGAAGCTCTTGGTGATGGCCATAGGGAATAGTCTTGTGGGCGGGCGAAAGGGGATGGCAAAGGGGGCTAAGAGGCACAAAAGCACAAGGGCGCAAGATCAAGGTCCGGTCTGATGGCGATGGCGGGGCTGGCTCGAGCGGTTGGAGGCGGAAGCAAAAGCAAATGACAGAAAATGGTTTGCTAAACGGCCAATTAACTTTTAAAATTTCAAAAATTTTTCTTATTAACTTCAAAATTTTATTATTAAAAAAATATCTGGCGGAAATCTGGCGCCACATCTGGTCGAAACGCCGATGGCATTATCTGGGTTTACGCCTCGACCGGTGTCGTCGAAATGCAAGCGGCGCTTGAGTTGACTGGCGGGCCAGCGTTGACTTCGAGTCGGCCCGACGGTGGCGGGCGACACATTTCGGGCGCTTCTAACTTGACTGCAAAGCGTCAAAAAGCAAGCGGCGCCCGAATTCGTTTTTGGGCCTGCCCTTGACTATTTTTCGCCTGGAGTTGACTGTTCTAGGGTAATTCAAGTACGCCCGATCCAAGGAAACCATCTCCTTCGTCAATTGAGCTACCCACTGACACCTGTTAAGCCTCCAATCTTGGCCCCTCCACTTCAAAGCTACAATTTCTTAACTTAACCTAACACCAAGCCAAGCAACAAAGAGAACTAACGACACATTGACTTAGCCTCCTCCTAACTACCGTGCTACGAGTTAGTGTTTGACCAGTGCTATGATTCCGAACAACCGAAATCACGGCTCGATACCCTTTGTGGCGCTCCCGAATATATCGACCCTCTGGCGTATACATCACGGGACTTTCCCCTCCCATGGCGATCATCTCACCATGGCGGGGGCCCTCCGTGCGGTTCGGGCCATCGATGGGATGAGGCCCAAGAAGGACACGAAGGGGTCATTCGGCCCACGCCTTCAATGGGACTCCTACGTCGCGGAAGCATGAATACAAGGGTTAGCACACAGCACGAATATACATAAATAACCACCACGAAGGGTGGCGCATCCATCCAAAATACCAACGGCATAGAATATGCATCTAATCCTAAGAAAACACCCAAACCCCGGTTCTACCCGGCTCGGACTTCCATGAGGATCGGTGGCCACTGGGCCTCAAGAGATCAGCAGAGGCCGAAGTCTTGGCATGGCGTTGGCTGGCGTAGAACATTGGCTAGGGTTGTCCACTCCATCCGCCCCTCCCCATTGCACACTTTGCGGATGGGTCAATTCATGCTATGGCTTAAGCTATAGCCTTCCGGAAAGCGGACTTCGGGGCATCACCCTCTGAGCCTACTCGGGTTCATGGCCTGGTCAGATGAGGCAGGTCGGGGGCGTCCCCTTCGAGAATCCGCAAGGTTCCATGGGTGAGCTAGAGAATACGTGCCCGCATCAGCGACCCCTCGCATCCGTGCCCGACTTACTCACCCTAAATCTACTCAAAGTGCATGGTGCTCCATACGGATCACACCACTACACCCGAGTGTCGGACCCATGCAGGCCCTCAACGTGGCCGGGCTATCGGGCCTAGCCCCTTTGTAGGAGTCTCGGGGAGCCTTGTATGCTCATGCAAGACCCCACCCCTCATGTCACCACTTGTGTTCCTTGTGCGGTGCTAAGCCGGACCATAGCATCTAGGACCCGGTGGGTTCTTGTGCCTGGCTTCTAATGGGACTTTACAGGCTATCTAGGAGCATACTACTATACACGGTTGAGGCCTCTACCCCCAGTAATCCCCCGTTTGAGTCATATCAAACAAAGAACTAACAATCCATCCTTTGAGTAAGAACCAGAATTGAATATAAAGAGAACTTGTTTGTACAATCAAGGGTTAGTTTCTATGATTGAATTACAAAGAGAAAGAGAAAAGACGGACCGCGACCAAGTGTTAACTATAATTCACATAGCCACCTACCTGAATTCTTACGGCTGGACTCATTCCCATGGGGCCCTCCATCTCTGGCGGTTGAAGATTCAATTTGTGGCTTCCACGAGGGGCGGTATATGGTGGTTCTCTGCGGGTGGTTGATGGCGCTCGGCTCTGGCCTTACTTGGTCGATCTTGAGGAGTCAATCCCAGGGATAGGGGTCAAGTTGGCATCCAAACTTGGCAACCCCCCCATGCTTTGCCTTGTCGATTGGGGCGGTGGCGCCTTCCCAATTGGTAATTATCCTAATTTCCTAGGTTATAGGTGATTATTATTAATGTGTTAAATTAGCATAGCTAATTTAATCCTTTGTAAGGTAACCCCCTAGGTTGCAATTAAGTTCCCATACCCCCATGGTAGCGTACCTTTAGGGAGTGACGTGCTTGTATTTGTACGTGTCCCGTATAGTAGACCGTATAAATACGTGGAACGTCACATCGTTGGCCTCCATCTCTTCTTCCAACAATTGGCATAATTAGCTGGGTAGACTTGGTTCCTCACTGGGATTGGCTCCCACCAAGTCACCAGAATAGTCTCAAAGTTCTCCTTCTTATCATCCATTTGTGGGTCCTCAGTAGCTAGGCCCACCCAAGTTGGGCACAACACATCATCAGGGCGTGCCATAATAAACATACCTTTCTTCAAATCTTTGTATGGGTTGAATTCCGGCACAGGTTTGTCCTTCCAGGGGCCGACATAAGGAGGAGTGATAGTAGCAATTGGCTCTACCACTACAGCTACATGAGGTGGAGCTTGTGCTTGCCTAGTACATGGCCAGAAGTCATTATAAGTGCCTTCGTCACTGCTGATGTTCCCGAGTTCTTGCAAGAGTTTCATCCAATATTCAATCGTGGCCGTGAACTGTGCCGAGTAGTTGGCAGTTCCTGGAGCACCTTTGTTAGACGTTGAACAAGCAACCCAATGCAATATATGCTTGTGGATCTTGTTTCGCAGCGAGGCCAAGGTCCTTCACCGATTTCTTGGGAGGAAGCGACTTAGGATATCAAGCTGGCATCATGGGCTTCCGTCCTCTTTTTCTTTCCACATTTTTATTCCACCGGCGGGCAACCAATCCGGGTAAGTGGGTCTAGTTTTGTAATACATGGTGGCCAATCACCATTCATAGCGAATCTGAAAGTTAGAGGGGTGGTATGACTGTCAATCTATCATCCCCATCTGGTATGTAGCCTTCTATAAAACCCTTCCAATCCGAAACTTTGTCAACAACATAGGGGCGGGTGTATTCAAGTTGCATTTGTGGAATTCATCACGATAGTTACGGCATTGTGAGCACCTCGCCTTCTTTAAAGATGTAGAGAAGTTACCAAACAAGGCATCGATATCATCATGTGTGTGGCCGGGCATCATGAACCCTAGCTCAATCTCTTCAAACACACCAAGATATACTAGGTAAGAAAGATAGGAGAAGACATACCTATTCTTGTTTACGTCGGATCGTTGTCCAAATTTGCAAATAAAGTATCTTGGCGGAGGGCTTCAATGATGGTCCCTGTTGCACGGGCAAATTAGCGGTATCTTTGGTATTGGATAGTGACAACTTTGACTCCAAGGCGTTGTGTCTCTAGAATGAGGAGACCCATTTTGGAGCGGATGATTCAGGGCAGCGGCGGTGGCCTCCCGCATACTCGTGCCCCATCTCTAATCTCTTCAAGATGCTATTCAAAGAACCTACATGGAAGTTAGAGTCATCGGCCATAAGTCCGGGGCAAAGTTTCCATAAGATCCATTCCCATGACCATGAGTCAATGCACCGGTCAATGTCGTTTTCAGCTTGTCAAGTCTCGAGAGAGACTTTCTGATTGTTGCAATTTTGGAATCATTGTTTTGGCTTGATCCATTTTGTGCGTGAATAATACAAAGATATTGGTAGGGATACGTGGGAGTATAATCTCCACGACCCGATCTTGTGTGCGACCACGAGGCTGCTCCGATCTATCGCTCTTCTTTCATCATGCAACATCCTCCTCTCTCCTTCATCTTTGGTCTTGGTAACCCGTGCGGATCACCTCACATGTATCGCATTTGGAGAATGCAATTTTCTTTCGCGATCTTGGCGTCCGGAAACTCGCCTTCCGTTCTATGAAAACACATGGTGATACCTTCTTGCCGATCAATGCCACAACCTCTGCATTAACCTCTTCTAGAATCTTTGGACTTAAGTAAACATTGCAGGCAACTTCGACATTCTCTCTTATCCCTCCTCGTTTCTCCCCTTTCACGGTGGGGCAAGGATTCACCGTTCTCCCTCACGAACATGGAAAACACGGCCTCACATGCCAGCGTCGAGGGCCGAGGCTTCAAAGGTGCCACGGTTACCATGTTAGGCCTTGCGTGCACCCTCAAGAAATTGGGCCTTCCATTTCGGATCGCCGACTTTGAGATCCCGAGACCAAGGTACCACGCCCTTTGCATAAGCGAGATTCCCCTGCGACACCGGTCGTCCCACTCTTGACCTTTCATGTTGTTGGCGAACATGTCATAAACAAAAGTAACCCTATCACTTGATTTCATGGCAAGGAATTCCTTTAGCATGTTAACAACTTGATTCCTAGAGAACCGACACAACACCTATTCTTGCAACACAAGGTCCTCCTGTAAGTGAGAATAGCATTACAGTGGTGAGGCGAGCAAGCTTTGGTGGCCTAACAACCTTCCCGGGTTGTCGGGGAATGAAAAGTGTAATGTCGTTTCTCATAATTTGGGTGCCGATGCTCACGAGCTCCCCGGCTGGACACAATATCTGCTTCTGTTGCGGTCTTTGCGGTCAATATCTCCGAGACCTTTACTCCGTCAACACGGGCGAGGTCATTGCTCCATCTCACGAGCATCCCGGCCCGGCACACCGCAAGCAACCACAGCAGCGGATGTTCACTTCAAAAGGGGAGGAAACCTTCGATTCTGAATACTCCCACAAACTTGAAACCCGGCCGTCACAAAGCGCATCATCGGGGCGATTGAAGATATGAATCCCTTTCCGGCAATAATGGAGTCGCATGAGTGCCATATCTCACAATCCTTTTCAAGAAGGGTATATCTTGTCGGCCGGTTGTGTCTCCTTCCCCACCATTGTCCATTTGTCTTTTCTTTGGGGGCGTCATTAGCGAGGCGACTCACGAGCATCTTCACTTCTCCACGAGCGAATGAGCCCCGGCTTACGCTATTGTGGTTGCATCCGGAGTTGGCGGGGAAGGGTATGGTGGCCTTGAACACTTCCTCCACACCTACGCTTCGGTAGTCCTTTCGATATCTCCTTGAAGTGGCATTGTGTCATTTTGCCCCACAACTCCCTTTGCTACTAGATGTTCATTAAGGAAGAGATACACAACCCGCACAAGGATTTCATTAGTGTTAAAATCGAGTAAGGAAGGCGAGAAAGCAATGCAAATGACACAGGGGGACTCCCATTCAATGGTTACAAGGACAATAAAATTGGTAGGGTGCCCTTTTTACGTATGAGGTGTTTAGATTCCCCTTGTATAAGGTTAGTATTGGATCAAATGAGTCTCACAATGGGTAGAAAAGAAGGTTCTCACTCTGAAGAGGCCATATCAGCGCTGGAATTGGGCCCGCCCAATTTGTTAGTGTGGTGGTAGAGGAGCTGTAAAGTAGGCACACACTTTCGGCGTCCCAATTTAGCTCATCACCAAGAGAAAACACATTCGAGATCTGGTGGCCCACGGGACAGTTTCACCTATCTGGTCATGTACGAAAAGGGACAATATGGGCGACCCCAATTTGTCCCATTGTTGCAAAATTAGGCCGCCCAATTTGAACCGAATCGGCGCTTATATAAGGGTATTATTGATGCGGTCCCGGTCTCACAATGGGTACAAAAGAAGGTTGTGGATTACGGCGGGACATATCACAAGACAAATTGGGCGCCTACCAATTTGTTAAATGGTGGTTAAAGACCCAAAAGTAGGCGGAGACTCGGCGCCCGCCAATTTAGTTGTCACCAAGATAAAACACCTTCGAGATCTGGTTTGCCCATCCCAAGCGGTTTCACCTACCTGGTCACCTACACATACACACTAAGAGAACTAAGGAGGCAGACACTAACTGGAATTTATCATTGAGCTCCCAAAACAAATACAATCGAGCATTGGAAGGGCCTGACTACAAACAAGGGTTAATGGAGAAAATAGCGGGCACACAAATCGCATGACAATTTCGTGGAAAAGGGCGGTGCATCGAAATTTAGAGTTTATGTAAATGTGACAGTAACCAGGTGAATGAGGAGGAGTAAATCAAGGGTCAAGCCATCGAAAAGGCGTGAATGGAAAGGTGTGAATGAACAGGCGTGCTTGAAGAGGTGCGAATGAACAGCCGTGAATGGAAAGGCGTGATTGATAAAATCGGGTCACATCACATTTGCGGCAATTACACATCGGGTATGGCGAATTTAAGCGTGGAGCAGCACAAACCTTTGGAGATCTCGTGGCCATGAATATGAATCGCTGAAGATGTTTGCGTCTTGTAGAAAAGATAGTAGCCAAACAAGGCCTTTGCCGCGAAAAAACAACAGGTTTGAAGCGCATTTACATTTAAACATGAATTCCCCAAAATTTGAATGTAATTTCCCCAATTTTTAAAGTTAAATGTCCCACCTAATTTGAAATAATGTGTCCGTCCCTAACTTTGAAACACGAAGTTCCGCCTAAAGCACGTCGCGACCGTGCATGACTTCGAATTAATTTTGGGCGGGCTTTAAATGACAGATTTGAAATTCAAAAATCCAGCACTCATTATTAAGGTCCACAATTAATTCCTCACGCTCGAAGCCATCAGCGGTCCATTTTATTTCAAAGGGCCAAGCGCTTACATGCCGCGACACTTGTCTTAAGCCCCAAGAGAGGTCCATAACCCTTTAAAAGCCCCTCATTCTCCTCATTTGCAAATTTAGAAAATTACGTTGCTTCTTTGGCGCTTTGTGCTCCCTAAAACACTTGTCGCCTTCATATTTCTTAGCCACGAAAGTCGTTCTCAGCCCGCACTATACTCCCGAACCAGGTTTGTCGGCCGGATCGAGCTCTTAGCCTTTGTGTCTCGGTAAAGCTTGTGCGCCATCACTGTTGGCGCCTTCCTCTGCGCATTGACCTATCGCTGGGTACCCACGTACCAAGGAATTCTAGCGATTGATGGCATCTCGCCCCACCACCGGTGGCAAAGGTAAGGTGGACTACTTTCTAAATATAAACTTGGCTTGCCCGATTAAGTATCCGCTATAACATCTCCGACATATGAACATCTTCTAGATGCCTCACTTTGGTCCCCCACAGATGCATACACGTATGCGAGTCAATAGAGGGCACCCAATTGCTTCCCTTAGAGTGTTTCATTTTGCAAAACATTGGACTTTTTCCCTAACACCAACGTGGGGCGGGGCCCAATTTACTTATCCCTCACACCAATGTGGGCGGGCGCCCGGTTTGCCTATCCGACACCACCAAAGTGGGCGGGCCTTGGTTTGCCTATCGGGAAACCGCGACTACCTTGGATGGTAGACTTGAGTCGGGACTAAATTGGGCAAGGTAGTCTACGTGCTCTCCGGGATAGGCAAATTGTCCATACTTTGGTGTGAGGGATAAAATAAATTGGTAGGCCAATTTAGTATATCGCGTAGGGATCACGGCAAAATTGGGCGGCCCAATTTGGCCCCAATGGATCTAATCGTCTCCTCGGACTCAAGGCTCACCATGAGTTGGTAGAGCAAATTGGGCCGGCCCAATTTGGTGTCTTGTGGGGATCCGGGGCAAATTGGTGGCCCAATTTGCCTCCATCGGACAACAGACCTCTTCAGCCCCAAGTCTCCCAAGTACTAACACTACTTTCCGGATTCTGCGAGGAATTAATATGGCCTTGAACAAAGCAGGTGCTTTCGGGTTCCGTCTGGGACCCAAATTTGCAGAGGCTATTGCAATAGAGAATGCAAAAACGGAAGAAGAGAAAGAACTTTCTTTGGCATCCGTGTTGTGCCCCATGAAATTTTGGCGGTTCTTTGAGGAATGGGTCCGGTGCATAGAGATAGGGAATATTCATCACGGGTCCCGGACAAACCACCTCAAGGATCTTACGCTTTTCTTTGGCAAGATAGAGGCGGGAAAAAAATTCGGCGGTATCGTCATCGACATGGAGGTCTCGCCGAGAACAATGATGACTTCCTCATCGGCGTTGAAGACACCGTAGATCGGACTTTTGTCCGTTATAAAGTTCCACTATCTAAGTCTGAGCCATGTATGATGAGCATAAGTATAAAGGAAAGCCCACATTCTTGCGCTTCGAGAAAGGATGGGCCCCGGACTCATATGAAAGTTTAGAGCTTCGGGCATCAAATCAAGAACCGATATTTTGGATGGCTACTATTTGTCGGGCAGTGGATATTAGAGCACAAACGAGCAGTCGAAAGCATTCCACGAGTATCGGGGGCAAAACCAACCTAAAGTGTATGCGATACTAAGTGGCTTAAGTCTAGATACAAGAAAGGTGAGGCGGCACAAAAGCCCCCGGGGCGGCAAAAATGGAGCCCGATACGCCGATCAAGAAGAAGAGGACACACCGCTAAGGCTATTCACCGTAAAATTTTGCCACTAAACTTATATTCGATTGGAATGAAGAGAACATCAAAGGTCGCCCGTCTGCGAAAAGAGAAGAGGGACCAGCCGTCGAAGAGGAACCCCTAAAGCGCATGGGAAAAGATTTAGGTGGTCCGTCGAAGAAGCATAAGCGGGCGTGTTATCACAGAGCCCAAAAACTTGGAGAGGGAGTCCTTGTCTTCTTCTTCATCGAAGAACCGGAGAGTAGCCCGCAGGTCGTGAAGTTCACTCCATCGGTGGCGGCGTCACTCGGGAGAGCGGACATGAGTTGTCACAAAGCGCCATAGCAAGCATCAAGCACGGGGAGAGAATCTACCCTCACGGGGGTGGGCTTGAGATTGAAGTCGATGTGTTCAAGATGCATAAAGCCCCAAAAATATGACTTGTAGGGTCATAAGTCGAACACTTGGACACTCTCTGAATCGTTTATCGACCATCGGATGCACCCTCCCCGTCGCTGATGTCGTCTTGGATTCGATCCATAGACGAGGCGAGCAATCAAGTGGAAGAAGTCGGGAGGATCGCGCAAAATGCGAGAATCTTGGATTGTTAATGGCAACCATACGACCACGGTTGCTCAACCGCTTGTCACACAAGCTTTGGCATGGCCTCTGAAAGGAAGCACTTGGCGAAACCGATATTCTTTTCTATGCCAAAAGAAATCTGCCGAAGTCTGGCGAGGAAATCTCCGACAATCGAATACGTTAGGTGTAAGCCGGAGAATAATGACATAACAAAGAAGACTATACGAGGAAGTATTTTTGAAGAAATTCAGCAGCTTAACCCAATTGGGCATTCTACGGGGAAGCCTAAGAAGGGCAAAGCGGGCACTCCGTCGATTGGGCGTATTACGTAAGTGCACTACCACCATTACTAGTTCACGCTATCCACAAGTTGAAATTGAAGTAGCCAATTTCAACTGTTATTTGCACTCTTTTCAAATTAGGGCGCCCAATTTCGAACATTTTGCAAATAGGGCTAAGCCCAATTCGAAACGTTCAGGGAAATTGAGGCGCCCAATCACAAGTGTCGGATGATCCGAAATAGGCGCCCAATTTGGGTCGTAAACTAGATGCAAAGCAAATTAAGATGATGTGTATCGCCTTTATCTGGTGCCTTCTTTGTCATCTGCGCGGATTGGAAAGCCATGGCGCCGCCAAGCGATTAAGAAGTCAACTATGCGTGACTACGACTACTTTGTATATCTTGACGACGAAGTCGTGGAATATGTGCACGAAGTTGCCCGGTTATTCTACGAACCGGTTGAAGGGCGAAGGGAGAAAAATTGAGGTGAAGGATAGGCTTAGACTTTTCACCAATAATTCACGTAAGCCCATTAAAGTCCATGCATCCTCTAGATCTGCAAAGGCTGCTTGAAGGAGATCAAGGATGGCACCACATTCTGAAGGGAAGCAAGGATTATCTTGGGAGGCGCACTATGAAAGTCGAGCCGGTGGTGAAGAAGATTGGAACAATGGAGGCGGGCCCTTGTCGGATACATGAAGGAAGTGAAGAAACTTCCTTTTCAAGACATGGCTGCCTTGAGGCAAGCTCACCCCATATTCACGGAGAAATCGATGCTTATGTTCGCCAGTAGCATCGGTGGATGGGCGAAGGGCGCAAAGAGATGGAGAAGGAAAGCTTTCAGGAGTCCCTCTACAAACAAAGTAGAAGCGAAATATCTTCTAGGGCCGGTTGAGGAGGGTGGCAAACCTTTCAAGTGTTTCCACGTTAGTCCGGTAGGTTTGTGCGTGGGCGTGGTAAACACCGCCCGCTTCATTGGATCGACTTGGATATCTGAAGAAATGGCCAAAGGAAGATTATGAAAAATTCCTTGACCAGCTAAGCGATGGCGGACCAGCGGCTTTCTTGGGTAGCTATATTTATTACCCGGACCGCCTCAATGAGTGCCTATCGCCATGAAGACAATAGGCGGTGGCGGTAGTGTTTGGGTTGGTTCCTACCAGGACCCCGGCGAGCTGCGACTACCTCTAGAGTTCGAGAGTTGCAATGTCTTGTCACCGCTAATGTATGTTGCGAGAGACGCGGCGGCTATGCCATCGATCTGCGGGAAATAAATATTTGCTTAGCCAATTCCGACCATCAAAGCAATATGCTAAGTTTCCCAAGCATTTCACGAGAAAAAGCGGGACATCGAAAAGAATTTGCACGATCCGCGTGTGTGCGGCGGGTATGCATTTTAAATTGGGCGCCCAAATTTGCTTGTTGACTATCAATGTTTCTAACATTTGTTTTCCGTCACGGCTTATTGGTTGTATCGACCTTGAATGCGACAAAGGGTGCGGCGGTGGGGGAGAATCTTGGTGCAAAATCGGTTGGAAAGTAGGGCGTGCACCTATCTAGTCTGAGAAGTTGATCTTTGGAAGGTTGCACTTTGTTCTCGACTTCTTTTCGGTGGTGCTTTTAGCCGAAGCGGCGGTGTCGCGAGGGCTATAAAACATTGTCTTTTGAGGCGAGGCGAAGCTGGAAATTAAGCTTGTCTGAGATATTGAGCAACTTCGATGTCATGTTAGGCGAGAAAAAATCAAGAGCTCGGGCACTCTGAGAAGATAAAAGAGGGAAAGAAGAAGGCCTCTACTTCCAAAAATGCTCCTCGACCTCGACTTCACGCCCAGAGACACCTTGTCCATTCTCGTCTACAACCATAAGCGAAGTGCAATCAGTTCAGAGGCGGGACAAAGCGCGATTCAAGTCTGACTCAAAAGGGCGTGCCCCTAGGCTCTCGGGATTTGGAACTATTTAGGAGAAGAAAAAAACAACATCAACGCTGGCGGGGGGGGGGGGCCGGTGAATACTCGGGGACATGATTGAGGCGACCTCAAAGTTCGAGGAAGAGGTTGCTAGGGAGCCTGACTCTGTCGTTGTCATGGAAACACAGGAAGGGGACAATCAGGATGGAGAGGATGTGGTCCCCAACACGATGAGCAGTCAAGATGTAGAGGAAGAGGTGGCGAACACAGAAGACAATCAAGGTGCACATGATGAGAATGAGGAACTGGGGCCCGAAGATTTTATGCAAAGAATGGAATTGATCAAAGAGGCAGCACAACAACCTCAGCCCCAGCATGGAGAACCCAGTAGGGATCATTCGGAAGATGTGCCTCCAGACGAATGAGCGACTTATGATTTGAAAATACGTGAAATATGTTAATAACAATTGTTCATACTTCTTTTTCAGAAATGATAACGTTGCACTCATTTCCTTGTCTTAAATTTCTCTAGTTTACTTTGCTAACCAAATTGGGCGCCCGCCGAATTTGGCTAACCCTTACAAACTATAGCCTTTTATTAAATTTATTTGACTTCGCTATCCTCCGCAGTAAATTGGGCGGGCGCCCAATTTACTGGCAGAGTAAGCGCCATCAAACATGAAGTGAAGTGGAGCTGCAGAAACAGTGGAGATCAAAGAGCAGACCCTCAGGAATTACTCAGGTACGTTACATTATATAATATTGACTATGCTTATTACATCCTTACGACATTATTATATCCTTGTCAGGTACATTAACATATCCGAGTGTACAAAGAGTCACTGCGTCGTCAACGCCTTTGCCAAAGCGATGCCATTCAAACTCAAAGATCTGGCGTCGGGGAAGCCAATACAGTGGACCACAACACGAGTGAGCTTCACGCAATTACTCGCAGTCCATCTGCTTTGGACTGGAGCCATGGATCAAGACTAACACCGTCATATAGCAGCGGCAAATATCGTTGTAACTCAAGTAGCACTTGAAGGATCGGATGTTCTCCCACGATCCGGCAAAGGAAGCCATGAGAGATGAATGCGATGGAGCTGCTTTTATAGCGTGAGAAATTATTGATGTCAATTATTGGCGTACATACTAGCTAAGCAGGTAACCGTGTATAAGGTACACCTATACACCACCATCGCTGAAATTGGGCGGCCCAATTTCGCGCATCATCGATATGAGCATTCAAGGGCAAAGTGGGCTGCCCAATTTCACGCGGGACATGTTGGACAAGTTGCACATATAGAAGACAAGTTGTACTAATACTTTATCTCATAGATGATTCTGATCCCGATTACAACAAGATGACAAAGCGTTCATTTAGGGGGACTCTTACGAGTCATTTTCACGAGCACCCCAAATGATCTTCTCTATCATGTACATTTGATGCTCTCTATTCCATATCGGATGGATGATAGCGTCGAAGGGATCGGGATAATGGCGAGGATTTAGAAGCGGCGTGGTCATCCGGTCTTCCATGGGTATCTCTGCTTCGCGGACCTTTGCTTGAAGTTTTTAGTGATTCATCTTGCGGTTGATGGAATCACGTTCGGGACATGAGCCGAGACCACATGGCTAGGCGAAGGCCAAATTTGATGGTCAAAATTGGTTTGAGATATATTTATACCCACAATCATTATTGAAGGTATTATGCGCCAAAGATTATTGGATGTACACCGTATATACAACCAATAATCTTTTACGATGAGTCATCAATAATTCCTTGGCTATAAATATAGGCTGCATTCGACGCCACAACACATTCCGGCTGCCATGTCTGCGCCATCTTCCACGGGCCCCATGTTGACACCCTTACTTGCCTTATGACCTATGACGATCTTTATGCCTGCGAGTTGAAAGGGATCTCTCTCGATCCCTGGCTGTATGGTATAGCTACTGGTCGAAAGAAAGACTCCCCCGGCGAGTATCATGTTACTATCCATATTGTGTGGGTTCCGGAGCGCGAGGCTTTTGAGATTAATAGAATCACCAATAATTACAATCTATGACTCATGTATTTCATAACTTTATATGATATGATGATGTAACCGTGTTGTGCATGATTACATTGTTATGTTTGATTTGTTATCTTGGTTACGATCTCGTTTTCTCGTTTTCCTTTTGCACGCAAAGAAGAAGGAAAGTGGGCGGCGCCCAATTTTCCTGAAAGTGGAAGCCTTCATGAAACTACCTTGAGCCATCCCGAAGGGCAAAGTCGGCGGCCGCCCAGTTTCTGGAGGAGACTATTCCCGAAAGAAAATGGGCGGGCGCCCAATTTCCTCTGGAAGGAAAGTGGGCGGGCGCCCAATTTCCTCAGGAGGCCTCCATGAAATAAGATATTACTATTCAGAAATTGCACGTCATTGGGATGTTCTCAATGTAGACAAAAACATTCTATTCACATAGGAATGGAGTACATGGATGGATTACGTAGATAATAATATCAACTAAACAACATGCGTCGAAAGCATAGGTTGAACGTAAAAGACAATAGATAATAATAGATAATATTAAACATGGGCGTTTCAGTCAATATCCAGTTCCACCGCAATTAGATCCCCGAGTTGGAACTCTGATATGTCTTGTCGGCAGTGCAGATCCAGCCAGTCATCCAATTCTGCCATCGGATAGGGAGTGCTGAGGATGAGTTTGATTACCAAAGCCACCGCACGCCTCTTTTCCTTCTTGTAAACTTCTTAAACAACGGCCGGAAAGTGTTGTGCAGCCAAACATCCTCCATTTTCAGCAACCTCTTGAGCTTACGCCTGTAAATATGGCGTTTCAAGGAAATCAAGCGACCTTCCAGCTCTACCACCTAAGGTTATCCGGCTCATCGCCATCCTTCATCAACTCTCCACGGCGAATGAGCTTCCCGAGTTGGCTTCTCATTTCTTACGTGCCATTTTGGTTTATCTCGTTACGCACCTCAACTTTGGCTGATTCGCATGAGCTAATATTGGCTCGGCGATATGGCACTGCATTTCGCTCATTGTGAATCCATAGCTGCGCCTGGTTCGGACCATTCTGACTGGCACGAATATGAATCTACACTATGCAGATTTGCGAATGCCGGCTGCTGTGGCGAGACCACGTCTACAGAAGGCGCTTGGGCGAGACACAAACTCGGTTGGCACTTTTTGGGCTTTATAGATACAAGGCCTGCCATCCCACCTACCTGCACACATTTCGAAAATTTGCATCATTCTACTAAATAAAACCCTTATTTTCTAAAAAATCGGGTACATTTGGGAGTCATATGGACTCGGCCAAAGTCCACAATTAATGAAATTATGCTTAAAATAGAGGGATTATAGCAATGAAGAAGAATTCTCCTTCTAAAGATTCGCCTTCAAAGAAGAATAAGAAATTGAGGCTGAGTGACTGCAGAATAAGAGAAATTTTAGGAGAAATTTTTGAAGTATTCAACCAAATTAGTACAAATGTTGATGACAATGACAAAGGCCGTATCCTTGACAGTCTTCTTTGAAGGGCAAGGGATTTACCAATTGCTTTTATAAAGAAATCTAAGCAGGTTACTATGGCCGAGCAAATGGTGAAGGATTTGAAGGAAACAATGCAAGAACATAAGTATAAGAGGAATCATGACATGCTTCGTGCAAGGAAGTCCACCCTGATAATGGCAGCAGCAGGTACAAATGGTGTCAAGCCTATGAACCAAGCAGAAGTAGCCAGATTGCTCAGCATCCCCAGAAAAACAATTTCAAATGCTTTTCAAAAAAGGGTGCAAGCTAACAAAGGGGAAGGACCTTGATCAATGTTCAGGAGGAGGAAGCGGATGGATAGCATGTTAAATTACAATAGAGAAGATGTTCTCAAGTTCTGGACAGAGAATACAAGAGTTTCTCCATACAAGAAAGCCGTGAGGAGGTATGTATCAGAGACAGGAAGAAAGATGGAACATCCAATTCACCTTCTTGAGGTCAGCCAAGTAAGTATTCATCCTATATTGTAGGGTTCATTATATGTAGCATTTATTTGGCATTCACACGATTTTCCTGCAGTTGCAATTCTACCTCAGGTTTAGAGAGGAAAATCCTGATATCAAAATTGCATTGCAGACTTTTGAGAGGTTGAAACCGAGTTTTGTAAGGAGGATGCGTGAAAGGCATACATGCTATTGCATCTACCACTTGAAATTTGAATACATCATGCAGGGATTGAACAGCATGAGAAAATCGGGTGGAGTTCATGACAATTCCAACTGCCACTGTGATATTTGTGGCCCTGGCCTAGAATGTGCAGCCAAGGAGCATACAACCAAGTGCACCAGTGATTTATGGAGACAAGTGGTCTGCAGCAAAGGTGATGATGAGGAGTGGTTTGATCATAACTGCTTGATGTTGGCGTGCAAAAAATGTGGGTTGGATAGAATTAGAAAATGTCCACAGGAAATGGATGGCACGGGTTCATTACTAGTTATTGGAAGACATTTGAAAAGCAACCTGTGGACCAGGACAGAGAATTCAGGGATCCAAGCAAAGGCTTTGAGGTACAAACCTGTCTTAAGATTAGTACAGAATGAGAGAAGTCCCAAAGAGTTTCAAGAGAATGAGATTTTGTTCCACACAATTACATAGCACATTGGCAGGCCAATCAGTTTAAAACAGTGTGTGTCATCATTTCCAGAAGATACAATTGTATCTGTTATTGATTTTGCAGAAAATTACAGCATCAAGATCCAGAATGAGCCCCAGTCAATGCACTGGCATACAGATCAAGTTTCTATACTTGTTCACATAACATATAGACATGACAAAAGTGCTAATATTCCTGTTCGTTGAAACCCTGAATACAAGACAAAATAGACAATATGTATGACCACAAAGTGGAGATATTGCCATGGTCGAGTCAAGGCAATCATTGCAGCTGCTGCAAGTATTGGTAATATGTGAGGATGAAGCGCTCCGTCTTGCTACGAGTATGGGAACGGGCTGCAGGCCTATCGGGTCTGATCTTTCCAAATGCTTAGTCATCTCCTTTATTCAATTCTCACAGTTGGAATTAACTTCCAAATCCTTGCTGATTTTTTCAATGGCAGTTTCTAATTCTTACAAATCAGCCTTTAAACAATCAATGGGAATCATTAGAGCATATAAGTCAGCAATATAACTTGATTTCTCATCCTCTAAGTGGGATGCCGAAGCCATTTGCACATCAGTTGGCTTCCCCCTTGCTTTTAAACCTGCCATAATACTGAACTGCTCACATATTTGTGCATCTTTATTCTGCACAAGTCTTGTCAAGAAGCTCTTATCACTCTCATGCTTCAACAGTTCAATTTCCATTGTTTTCCTTTTCTCTTTTAAAGTCTGTATTTCATCAAGCATGGAGGCAAAATCTAATGCTCTTCTTTCCCTCCACCTTTTCATCATTTTCAACTGCTGCCCCAATTCTATCTGAGGCATACATTTAGTAGCTTTAACATTGGAAGACACTGTAGCTAATTCTGTTAGGTCAGATTCTTTTTTAGAGCCTTTTGAATGAAGACTTGCACTTGCTTTCACCTCATCCCAATCAATGCTTACTCCTTTGTAATGAACAGACAGAAGAAGACTGTCCAAAGAAGAAAAAAAAGAACAGAAGATTGGAGCAGATCAGGAATAGATTCAACAATGGTAGGAAGATCATAAAAGAGACTCACTTTTATATTTCTGATGATAAAGTGCATGACTCATTATTTGTGGAACACTGCCTACAAAAGCATGCTGCATGGCAAGCATGCTGCATGGCTTAAGGAACAGGAAATAGAGTATGAGAAGCATTGGGTTTGGAGTGATGGCTGCTCATCACAATTCAAGTCAGCAAAACCTTTTTTTTTCTTAGGCATGTACTTCACAATGAATGACAAGGAAATAGTGTGGAACTACTTTGCCACTGCTCATGGTAAAGGTGAACATGATGGTGCAGGTGCTGTTATCAAAGAAAAACTCAAACCCAATGGTGGATTACTGAGGCATGCTAAAGATATTGTAAAATTTCTGTGGACATATTTCGACAGTCTACCAGTTGATGAAACAGATGAGATCAAAAGATATTTTTGGGAAATTGAACCTGCTGTTGTGGCAAACATGCAAGAATATGAAATTGAAACACTTAAAGGCACAAAAAAGATTCACTGTATCAGACCTGTCAGCAGGAGTAGACCAAACAGGCTTGCTCATAGATGCCTGTCATGTTTCTGCTTGTTTTGCATGGATTAGAATTGGGACTCCTGCATCAATACAGGTAGATTTGGAAAGTGGGAGGTAACTGACTTAAAACCAGGAGTTGAGAAGAAAAAAGAGACTCTTGAACAAGCCAATGAATGGATCAGTAATTTGATAGAGGTAGGTGACAATTTTGCAGTGAATACTGAGGTAGACAATTCAGAGGGTGTGGACTTCTACATCCTCAAGTGCACAGAACCCAAATGCACACTTGAAGATTCATACAAAGATGGATGGGGGCAAAAATTTGGAGTGCATGAGGTTATCTTAAGTGGACAGTATTATCAATTCTTGGGTAATTTCAAGTACATGTTGCTCACTAAACAACCAGAAGCCTCCATGCACAGCCACGTGGTAAGATATCCTAAAATTGATATGGACAAAATAGAAGGCACAGACATGTACAAAATTTCACAGGGGACCCATGAAAAAATTATGGCCAGTCTCCCAATAACATTGTAATTCTTTGACACTTAACCAAATTGATTTAATTCTTTGCAAGTAATTTGTTGTTCCAGCACCTAAGCACGTAAGCACACATTTGTATATATATTAATAATAGTGAGGATGCACAAGGGTGGTGTGCATGGACACGTACTTCGAAATGAAGATTGAATTGTTGTTTAAGAATGTACATTTGTGACATTGGAATAACATTCAATTATTTATTTTGGTACCATCACCATCCCAACATTCTTGGCAAAAATATAGTGTCAAGGCATTTCCTCGATGTGACATGTGTCAATTCCAATGGTCATACGAAATATTCAAGCCTGATTACGAATTAATTGTTCTGGCGCGTGTGAGGTTTTTCGTACACTGACATGCCTAAGCATAGGATTTAAGCACTAGGCGCCTAATCATAGGATTTAAGCTCTTCTTACAAGCTCATGCTTCCGCCTTAAGCCGGCTTCTTACGCCCAAATTCTCTTCTTACGCCCCAGTCCTCTTCATTCCGTCTATTTCCAGCACCATGGCCTCGGCTAGTTCAGCATGCAGCGGAAATAAAACACCCCAGTATGTGCTTAAGCAGGTGCCTGAGGATGCGAAGGACCGTGAGGAAGAAGAAGGTAACTTGGTATTCTTTTGTTTTGCATTTTTTTTTGTTTTGTTTTTCTTTTGTTTTAACTAAATGCTTTCTTTGTTTACAGAAGTCGAGCAGGAAGTGAAGCAGGAAGTGGTGAATTCTGAAGAGGAAGAGGAGGAGAATTCTAAGGAATCTGAGGAAGAGGAAGAGGAAGAGGAAGAGGAAGAGGAAGAGGAAGAGGAAGAGCATGATTCGGAGGAGGAAAAACAAATGGTTTTTGAGAGCTGCTACGAAGACCGCCCGACCAAAAGGCAAAGGAGGAGGGAATTGGAGGAGAACGTTTGGAGTGAGCCCGAATCTGAACCCAAAAGCCCCTGAAAGACCCTGAAAGCTGAAAGCCTGCCCCTGAAAGCCTGAAAGCCCCCGAAGCCCTTTGAAGCAAGCCCGCCCCCCCCGAAAGCCCGAAGCCCCGAAAGCCCTTAAGCACCGGGCCTTATGGCCTTTTTTGTAAAATATTTTGTATATATATGAAGTTTTTTGTCTCATCTACTTTGTTCTTTGTTTTTCATTTTTTTTCTCTATCAAATGTTCTTTTTGTCTATCAAATATATGAAGTTTTTTGTCTCATCTACTTTGTTCTTTGATTATCTCACTTACTTTGTTCTTTGTTTTGTCTCACATTTTATTTTTTCCATTATGTAAAAAATGAATTCATTTGATGTTCTTACTTCCATTATCCATGCAGATGACAAAACATTGAATTCTTGTACAGTCCATTCAAATTCTGCTTGAATGTAACAGTGCTCTAGCTCAAACACTAAGCACTTTAATTAGTTTCAGCAGTGCTTGTGAGTAAGCACTGGTTAACACGAGCACTTATGCAATGAACAGCTAGCTTTAAACAATTATATAGCATAACAGTAAGCACTGCACCTTAACTGCACCTTAACTGCATGACAGTAAGCACTTGATGACATTAACACTTCTGCAATGGCTTTCTAGCGTTAAGCAACTACATGCTTAGTAACTGTCACTGCATATAACAGTAAGCAGTATCTGACATTAAGACTCGTACCAGACTAGCATTTGCAAGCAAATTTTTTTTAAGCACTTGATAAGTTTTAAGCACCCCTTGCAGTCAGCATTGAACTAGATATAAACAATATAGCAAAAACTTATAGACAAGTATGCATTGAACTATATAAACAGTATAGCAAAAACATTGTTAAATTAATATAAGATAAAGATGGTACATGAAAAGTGTAGGATTCCTTGGCCTAAATAAATGACAATCAGGCCAATAATCATAACTGTCTCAGGCTTAATCACAGTAATGGAGGATAACAATCTTTATCACCATAAACCTTCTTCAATTCCTCATTCACAAGGGTGCACAACTGCAATTGTTTTCCAGAAAGTCTTTCCAAGCATAACTTCGTGACGTTAAAATCTCTTCTTCTTCAAAAAAAAAACCTTGTGGCGTGACGTTAAAATCTCTTCTTCTTCTTCTTCTATCTGTCATAGGCCAGGGCATGCAATTGTGTGTGTTCTTCACCAGTAACTTCATTTTTTCCTCAGTCTTGGTCTACAGTATTCCTTCTATCTTTAGGGTGAGTACTGTTAGCACTTCATCACGCACATCCATCTTGAATCACGGTACTAACGTTTTCGAGTGGGTGCTAAGGTAAGACTTGTATAATGAATCATCAAGAAGCAAAGTCTTACCTTTGAATCTTGGGTATGACTCATATATTTTTTCCAAGTGGCTTCATCATGGTCGACAGCCCGGGTTTGTCGGGTGGGAAAAACCGGTCTTCACACATTTTCTTTTCCCCGTCCCCATACAAATAGAAATCATCCCCTCAAATCTGGACATAGTACTTGCACACATCTTCCACATTAGAGAGTTGCATTGATGACCATATACCAACACAACATACGTAACAAAGTCTTGGGGAAGAACGGCGCTTCCGGTCCGAATATCACTTTCTTTACGCTAGTGTATGTCATTGTCAATCCCGCCTTCCAAGCGTATGTGTTCATTTGCACCAAAAGTTTTTACCAACACACCATTTAAATCCAAGACAATGAGTTTATCTTTTGCTGCCAAATCAATATTTACTACGTTGGAACATCCTGAATACCTACACAACAGGAATTACTACATGAATAAATAGATGAAGATGAAAATGAAAAATGCGTTGAATGTGGAAACCTTTCACGTATCAACAAAGCGAGGATTCTCTCGACCTAACGAGAATCAACCGGTAATCCTACATTGAATGCAACAAAAGAAAATCAATAATATTCAATGTTTTAAGCAACACTAAGTTGTGGCCTTGGCCAGCACTTCCCACACTGACTTTCCAGGTTTTGTAAGGGCATCAATCACTTGTTGAACATCAGGCTCACTTGAAACTTGAGGGCCTGATTCTGAATTTTCTTCAGAAAACACTTTGATAGGTGTGGTGTCATGATTGAGATTGCTTCCTGCATCTTTCACAGTGCTGCTTCTTGTTCTCTTTCTTGTAGCCTGAACAACTTCTTTGCTATCCTCCAGCTTACCCCTCTTTGTTCTTCTGCCCTTTCCTTTTGACAAAAATTCACCCAAGTTGCCCTCATCCAATGGAATTACTCCCTCAACTTCCTTAAGTGCTTCATTAGTGTACACTTTCGGGATCTGTTGTTTTTCCACAAACCGGTCTTTGTATTTACAACCGGTCTTTGTGTTTACAACTTCTTCTATAGCTTCTTGGACAGCTTCTTGGACTGGTGGTGGTGGTTCTGCTATTACATTCAAATCGGTCCGCGATTGATTTGTACTCCTATAGGACTTTGCGGTGTTGTGCATCTTCAAATGAAGCCAATGTCCTTCTTTGAACAACGTAGGGTGAGACCTCAATTGCAGGACGGATTAACACATCCTTTTTTGGTGTACTATTTGAAGCACCTGCAAGATGGCCAAAACCTAGCTCGTCAAATACACCCTCTGGCACCTTTCCAAAGCAACCATGAATACATTGTCCTCCTCTCAACAATGAACAACAAGCTATATGATACTCATGTTGGCAATTCATTGCTAAACTTAACCTTTGTAAGCTTTAGTGAATTCCGGACCACATCTTTTTTATGTATAAAATGGATCTTGCACTAACAACTTATCTCAGATAATAGTAGAGATGCTAAATGTTGCAAGAGTATCCATTTTCAGCTTCCACAAATTGTTTATGTAGAAATGCGTAAGTATTTGTTCTTCTTGAGAACTTTTAACTCCTCCTCAAGTTTGATTTTACATTTGACCTGCTCATTAACGGATGTAGGGTTCATTGCTTTTTGTACCTTGTTCACGTGCCAAGTTTCCATCCGACGATCTGCTCCAAATCTTTAATTTCTGCCTCCAACTCACTGTTTGGATTAAGCTTGAACTCCTCCTGTTTTGTAGCCAAATCATTTGTGGCTTGTCTTAAACTGTTCTCAACCTCTTCCAACATCATTTTCTGTACTTCAGAGGCCTTCTCATTGCCTTTCAACTCACTTCCTACTGCTTCCAGATTCTTTATGATAAGTAAAATTGCTTTTCCAATCTCCTGTACTGCATTCTCTAAGGTTTTTATGTTTTCATCACATGCACTGATCTCAGTTGATCCAGCTGCCACCTTTGGCTTTACCTTCATTTCAGTTTTCCTAACATGTGCTACAACATCTGCCTCTGTTTTTACTTGTCTATTGTTGTGGTATCTTTGGCATTGCACAGCAAATGCAGCCCAGTTTACTTTGTATTCCCCAGGTGCAACTATTGATCTAGTGCAATTTTCAAACGCAAAAGCAAGGGCCAGTTGCTTTCTTACTTCTTTGTTGTGACAATTCTTGTAGATTTTTTGGCAGAGTGTTTCCAACACCTCTTGAAGATGCTCCTTTGCACAGTGCCATTTTATCTTTCCCTTGTTCATCTTCTTTGTCCAAACAGATTCCCAATCTCGATCCGTGACATTATTTTCCAACCAAGTTTCTTCCTCATGGGGCTTCACCCCCGAATTGCACAGACCTCTGATGCTGTAAAAATCATCCGCGCTCCATGCCTGCATCATCAACAGTCAAACACTGATCTGAGTTTTCGCGTGCAGGGGAAAATGAGGGAGAAGGGTGTGACGGGCTTCGACGTCCGCGAGTTTCAGCACTTAAAGTGCTTAAACGCTTCGCCAAAAGTTGTACCCCACTAGCGATTTTACATCCTTGTGCCATAACTATGCTTTAAATATCTATAGAATGTGATAAAGCTAATGATGGGATACAATCATACTTAAAAAATACTATTCTTAGATACAATCACCAAAACAAAATAGGAGCTTACAATCAGTTAGTGGCACATACATGTATCATTATGTTGGAGTCATAACAATAATGCTATGGTAGGATTTTAAACATTGTTATAAGTACTACACAAATACATTAGTGATTAACATTTATAGCCACATACATTACATAAATTCTTAAATGGGCAAAACTTATCGCCTTCCAAAAAAGTTTCGAATATAAAATTATCGCCAAAATAGTGATACCCAGATTACGATATAATACCACTAAAATCATCACAGTTTAAAGTATATCATGATTTTTGGAAAGTTAAATTTTTATCTTGAATAAGAATTATATACCTAGAAATGTGCACCTATAATGTCAACATAATGTATAACGTTAGTAGCACATATATAGAGAGAGAAATTAGGGACGTATAATTAGACACGCCAATAATTCCATATTGATATTTTATATTTTATGATTGTTTTTTAACATATTTTCTATACCCTGCCTTTTTTCCCGCCCTTTCTAGAAATTTGAAATTTGGTACATACCTTTGAACCGAAGATTGGTTGTTCCACTTGGAGAAACTACTCTCTGTTTTCGGCAGAAGCTTCAGCAAAGCCTGGTCTACTTCTTGTTTTGGCAAATTTGTTTCTTATTCCTTCTTATTCACGAAAGAAGCTTCATCAACCACGAATTATTTAGCCCCAAATCTCAACCCATCGTCAAATAAGATCTCAAATCTCGTCTAGAAAGAAGGATGCTTTTGCAAAAGGGATTTTGATTTCTACGAGACAGGGTATCTGATCACAAATTTATCTTGTATTAGGCATTTAGATTTTAAAAGTTTAGCTTGAAAAGGCCTACTAGCAAGAATAGGGCTCGATTTGCTTCAACGCTGCCAGAATAGTAGCCGCAATAGAGGGCTTAAACGGATTGATGGATGCGATGGAGGAGGATTTTGAAGCCTCATGTGCTTCAAAAGCTTGCATTCTTCAGTCTTCAGATGTCAGATTTCCAGGTTGCAACTTCTAGCTTAGGCAGCACTGCAATATCAGCCTTATCTATCTACCATTCAAAGAGTCTATCTGAAAAGCTTACCTTGTATTGTTTATTAATATATTGAGATATATATGTGGTCTTCCAATGTTACACTCTTGTCTTACAAAACCCCTTACTGCGATCAACAAATTGAAGCTCAAAATAGACAACAAACTGTGAAAAATTAAAAAGCAAAGCCACTAAACATCCATTATCTGGGATCATCAGAATGTCGAGGTGTCGTCCTGGCCCTTAGATTTGAACCATGATCGGCGGACACAATCGTCCATTGTACATTGATTCACGTACCAAGGGGAGAATATTCAACATTCAACCTATCGTTGGGTGTCGTCCACGCATATACCTACTCCATCAGGGGGCACAACCCATGGCACGTAGGATCCATAAAGGTTGAGCTTGTTTAGTAAGGGTGTGCATCTGAGCCTCTACAAATAGGCTGGTGCATATTAAAGCCCTACCTCCAATGGTTATATGTCCCCACCTCGATGGTCATATGTCCTATACGAGAAATATGCAAATATGTGAGGCCGCTAACAGTGCCTCGGTTCTCTTGCGATAGCAATAGAACCGACATTCCTTGGATGGGGACGTTTCTTCTCACATCTGCTATTTATTCCGCCTCTTGTCTAATTTCCATTCATCGGCATTCTCTTGACCTTTCAATTTTCCTTCTTTTTGGCTCCACAAGTTTATTTTGTTCTTTCTAGCTTCTCTTCTTTAGCTAAATTTCCTTTCTTAATTATGTTCTTCGAGCTGAATATTTTCTTTCTCCGGTTATATTAGCTTTTTTCATTCGGCTGCTTCATCCAGGTTTGCTTTCATCCAAGTTTGCTTTCTTCCACGTTTCTCTTCCCACCAGGTACGACATTCAAAATTTGTTGAGTCGACATTGAATAGGTTTACTCATCTCCTATGTGTGGTTTTAGTTGATTTGCTTGAGGTCTAGTGGTTGCATGGCTGTGGTCGGGATCGATTTTGCGGTCTAACACAACCGATTTTGTTGTCTTACATAAGGTCTGGTAATTTTTTCCCCTTCTACTTATTCAATCCGCTGGTGCTCCTTTTTTCTTCTTCAAGTGGCAGGATCCAGTTATGAATTTCTACAATGGTTTTGTACGAGCTTTGATTCTGAGGGTAAGCGAGCTGCGGTGCTTCGATCGGCTCCCGAAACTGACTTGTCAGACCAACTGGGTTCGCCCAAGCGAACCCCAGAAATTCGCCCAGGCGAACCCGGCGGATTCGCCCAGGCGAACCCCCAAATGACATGGCGGGAGCATCGCGGGGGCGTGATGCCTGCGTGGCGATTGCTACCGGGTTCGCCCAGGCGAACCCCAAACCGTGGTTAGTACGGTTCGCTGGCAGATGGCAGAGAGCATGGCAGGGAGCAGCAGGCATTGATTGCGGGCCTGTCGGGTTCGCCCAGGCGAACCCACCGGCGGGCCCTCTGCGTTGCAGGGCCGGTACGGTTGACGAAGAAGGGCATCTTACTCCAAAACCCCAATTGGGCACCAAGCATTTTTTTCTCGCCAAAATTCTGATCAAGATAGCAGCGAGCTCTTGCTACGGATTGCATCTGTCAAAAAAATTCATATCATTCCATAGCAGATCGAATTCATCATCGACTTTTTCCCTTGTTGGGCTCTGTGGGCAGATCAGGCCTCTCGGAATCATGGATCGGAACAAATACTGCGAAGAATTGCTTGAAATTGGTAGCAGAGGGCCGGAAACAGGGGATAAATTCGTCCTGATTGGAGAAGAGGAATACGCTAGGGGAATTAATGGAGACCTGTAAGGGCTTCCATTGTCCCACGAAGAAAAACTAAGCCTTGGGCTCGGACTGCCGGAACTAGAATTTGCACAGAAATCCTTGTTTGGTTCATCAATGAGAACAAACTGCAAATCCAAAAAATTGGAGTCGTCGGAATTGCTGCAAGAAATTTTCATCCTTCCGATTACATCAGACTCATTCGATCCTCCAACTACAAATGTGAAGCTTGGATTTTCGTCTCTGATCACGCAGTGCATATGGCCTTGTCTGGAAGCATCGCCGGATTTGGGCTAAGAAGTTAGCTTCTGCCACGTAGACTCCCGCCGATGGGTTCGCCTGGGCGAACCCGGCAGGCCCGCAATCAATGCCTACTGCTCCCTGCCATGCTCTCTGCCATCTGCCAACAACCACGACCAGGCGAACCCGGTAGCAATCACCACGCAGGCATCACGCCCCCGCGACGCCCCTGCCACGTCATTTGCGGGTTCGCCTGGGCGAATCCGCCAGGTTCGCCGGAGCGAATTTCTGGGGTTCGCTTGGGCGAACCCAGTTGGTCTGACAAGTCAGTTTCGGGAGCCAATAAAGTGGGTGAAGCGAGCCGGGTATCTCTAGAATACTCTCCTTTTTTGTTTCCACAATCCTTGCAGGTTCTCGTCTTGGCGATTCTGAATGATCATGTTAAGATATATTATCGGCTGCTTTGCTCATGGTGGTGCACATTTGTGGAAGTTTGAGCCCGATTTAGAGAGGTTTGGGGGTTCTATTTTGTGCATCTTGCTTCTTCCTCTTCAATTTCTTATTCTTCTTGCCGATTCTTGATTCAATGTCTGTCTGGGTTGATCTTGATTTGATTAGATTTCTATTTTTCTGTCTCAATTTGGATGCCAGTCTAGTCTTTTTTCTATTCAATTATATTCTGTGCTTTTCGTCTCTGTTTTGTCCGTCTAGTTTTATTTGTCTTTAATTTTGCCTTTTCCACCTATAATAATGCCACGTCATCTTGTATACTTCTATGGTTGTATATGCTGCTTATATGTCTTGTTTGCTTTTGGATCATTATCCAGCATCCTTCTCACTGCATTTCTAGATTTTTTTGGTCTTTCGGTTTGCTTGAGGGACGTGAAGTTGAGATTAGATTGGCTTTCATTGTACTAACTCATTCTCATTTAGTTAATCATCATTGGAAATTCTACATGTTGTTGTTTCAGTTTGTTTTCAGTTTCAGAGTTTAGTTTATAGAGTTGAATAAATTTTAATCTAGTTACTGGTCTCTTGGCTTTATTGGTCTTGTGGTTTGATGGATAGTTCATGTCGTTGCCCCATGGTTAATTCTTTGCACATATGCATTAAGTTTTTGTATGTGCATTGTCAAATTGTTTCTAGTTGCTCACATTCTCCGGGGTTCATGACCCATTATTACACAAATTATTTTTTCGCACATGTGCATTTCGAGTTGTTTCCTAGTTGCTCACATTCCCCCTTTTTCATTTTGCAGTATGTGCAGTATCTAGTTGGTTTCTACTTTGGTCCTTTCTATATTGATGCATTTGTTATCATAAGCTCGAAATGTTGAATGTTCAAGTTGCTTTTCTAGTTGGTCACATTCTCCCACCAGCATTCGTGGCCCATGGTTTACAGATTTTTTTACACGTGCATTGTCAAGTTGTTTTCTAGTTGCTCATGCTTTCTACTTTTTAATTCAATATTTGTATTTGCACTATGTTACCATGAGGCTCTTGCCATGTTGGTAAAGTTTCAGGCTTGTTACCAAGGGGTTAGAGGTTCAAACTCCTTAACTACAATGGAAAATAATTTAAACTAGAAAAAGTCAATGGACGCTCTCATGGTGCACCTAGGGCTTTCTTATAGCTTCTATTCGCACGGGTGCACATCGCCTCTGCATTGAAACAGGGCGTTGGGCTCGGGAACCACGAGAGCAAAGGCTTTGCCAGTGTTGCCACCAGGGCGCGATTGAGGATGAATGTCATGCCCTCCAGATCTGCCCAGCATTTGCCCATATCCGAGAGCGATATATTCGATTACTAGTGCCTGGCCAGCCGTTGCATCAGTTATTGACTACGGCGTCAGTGGGATTGTTGGGGTCATACCTCCAAGAGGTTATGGTTGCACGGACTCCTTTGTGTCCTATGGGACGGTATTGAACTGTCCTATGCAATTGTATAGTGTGCCAGCATGCTTATTACTGCTAAGGTTTTTCCCTCGAAAACCCTTCGGGGCGGGGGTTTTTTAATCCTGTCAGTAATACGCTCGCTGCTCTCTTTTTGTTTGGGTCCCATAGGCCAATTGGTCCGTGGACGCTAAAAAACTATTCTATTCTACTATGTGCAATGTTGACTTGTTTTCTAGTTGCTCATTTTCTCCCTTGTTGATTAAACATTTGCATTTCATGGTTTAGAGGTCTAGTCGTTTCTTTTGCCTCTTTCATAACTAATGCATTCTCTATCATAAGCTCAACCTTACTCATCAATATTCTTTGCACTCTAGACTTCAAATCTTTGCATGTGAACATCCTTTTTGGTTGTATATATGTATTATTTGCTGCATGGATGTCTAGTTTAAGTTCAATCTTTGCGTATGAGCATTATTGCTTCATAAACTCGACTTTTGCATATAAGCTTTCTTGTAGCTTACATACCAAAATATTGTTGTTTGGTGGTTTCCATGCCAAAAGATCTAGGTTTCATGGTTTTGCCAAGGTACATTGCCTCTTTTTCCTAAGTTAAGATGGGTTGGGATTAGACATGTTTATGCCAAAAGGAGCTTTGATATTTTTTAAAGCTACGGTGTCCCTTTTCCATAGGGTTAGAGTTATATCAATTTTGATCTGGTAAAGTCTTTTAGTGCATGGTGGTAATTTAAGTGCCTAGACCGTGTTGCCTATACCAGATTATTAGAATATGAGGCTCGTCCTTGACCCGTTCTTACATCTTATGTGCTTGTTTGCCGACTCAGATTCGATAATTGCATTTTGTACAGTAGCTAGTTCTCTGACGTTCCTTTGCCCAAGTTGGAGCAAGGGGACATTTGTGTAGGTATTGCTGAACTAGGGGCAATGTTGGCAGGGGTTCGTATCTCCTTGACAATGGGGTGGAAATTTGATGTATTGGGGAGACGATGTTTTCTCAGTTAAATACCTACTTATTTTTGTTCTTTGATCTGGCATTTCTATAAATAAATTTGCTTTGCGCACGGACATTTTGCATTGGATGTTTCATTCTTTGGGCGAGAGAATCCATTTGGGCATATAGTAACTTCAGTCGAATGTGCAGTCTATTACTTGGCTATTGCATGCATTTCCTTCTTTGCAGTCTATGGTAGCGTCCTTTGCACTATAAATTGCAGTCTTCAGATGTTCTTTTTTGAAGTTGTGTTGACTTTATTCTGCACGTTTTGGGGTTCCCAAACGTTGCTAACTTATTTTTACAGTTACATAGTTCATTAACTTAGTTAGAGGTGGTTCTTTTCTCTCTATTCTCGCATGCATGTAGTTTTCATCTGGCACTCTGACTACTCTCTATGTTCACTCTATTTCTTTTACCTCATGACTTCCATTTTTTTTTTATTCTTTATGGTTTTGCTTCTTTATTCAAATTTACTCCATAGCTTCAGGACATTCCATGCTTCTGGTACCATTGCCCCTTTATTGATTGCTCCTTGTTCCTTTGTGTTGCGGTGGTTTCTTTGTAATGCACTCAAAATTCGTTACATTTTGCAAGTTATGCTCCATTCTAGTTTGCTCTTTGAATTTGTTAGATTGTTCGTCCTTTTGACTTCGCTATTTGTTTCATTGAAACTATTTGTCCTAGTTCTCATTTTCTCTGGTCCTTGTTTCATTTAAACCTCTTCTCCATGATTTCGTGTGCGTTTATGTTGAGTTATTCCTTTTACTTCCTCAACGTGGCTTTGTCTCATTTCATCCTTTTCTTGTAGTTTGCTAGTTTCTTTTACCCCATTCATTCTGTTGTCCATGTGCTCGGTTCCTCTATTCACGATCCCGTTATTTTCATCCATTTCATCATTATATCATGTTCTTCTCTTTGTCTTGCATTTTGATCCTTTGCTTTATTTTTTCATTTTCTTGACATGGGCACAGTCTCGCTGTGGTTCTTTCGCTTTGTTCTCCAATCTCATTTTTGGACCTATCTTATTTTTTACTTCCTCGATGTGGCTTTGTCCAAGGTTGCCAGTTGCCTTGTGTACTGCTTACTCTCTTCCTCATGTTTTCCTTATTCCTGATCGCCCAGTATTTTGTTTCCTTCTTTTCTTGTGGTTTGCTAATTTCTTTTACACCATTCATTCTGTTGTCCATGTGCTCAGTTTCGTTATTCACAATCCCGTTGTTTTTCGTCCATTTCATCATTAGATGATGTTCTTCTCTTTGTCTTGCATTTTAATCCTTTGCTTTATTTTTCCATTTTCTTGACATGGGCACAGTCTCGCTGTGGTTCTTTCGCTTTGTTCTCCATTCTCATTTTTGCACCTATCTTGTTTGCTTCTTTAATCTCGTTTCTCTTTCGCTTGCTACTCCCCTTCTCTTCTTTTTGCATGTGTGTCTTGTCCCATCCAAACTTTATTGCATCAGTGGTCTCGACTGCTCCATTTAGTTCTTTTTACTCCACATATCTCATAATGTCCCCTTCATTTTTCTTTTCTCTATATCTTTCAATGTTGTGCTATATTCCTTTTTTCTTAATCCCTTTTGTTTTTTCCTGTCCATTTCATTTGCTCCTATTTCCTTTTTGCTAAGCTTCTAGATCATTCTCGAGCTTTGTTTCTTGTTGTATGCGTAGATAAGTGCTTGTTCCTTTCTCTTATGTTCTCAATTACTCTCATAAATGCCTTTGTGAGGACCTATACTCGCTCGTTTGCCATATTTTCTCAGTATCTCATGATTGCCTTGGAGGGCCGATTAGACATTTGCATTTGGCGACCTTAGCTACATCGTCCCAATTTGCTTTTTCTTCTATTCTTGATCCCTTTTCCATCCATTTCATGATAATCTCTTGTTCATCTCTTTTATCCATTCTGCATTTTATTCCTTTCCTTCTTTTCCACATTTGGCCTTTCCTCTTTATTCTTTCATAGTATCCCTTGAAACATCTTAGTTCTTCTATTTGTCTTGCCTCCCTCCCTGCCGCGTTTTGAGTCGCTGCAGTTCTTTTTGCCCTGTTGGTGTCCAGTCATCATGCCTTTTTACCCTGTTGACCCCAATTTTTTCATCTGCCTTGGCTTAGCATGTACTCTCTTACCGTATTTGCACTTTCCTCCCTTCGATCTATTTTGTCCTATTCTCCTTGTGGTCCTTGTTTGCTCTAGCCTTTTTGAGGTAGATTCCTCTTCTATCGGCCAAGTTATTTTGTCATAGAACCCATCTTAGGAATGCTTCGTGACTCTTATGATAGCAATAGAACCGAAATTTCCTTGGATGGGGACGTTCCTTCTCATCGGCGTTCCTCCAGTTATCGCTCCTTTCCGTTTTGTGGCTCCGTGGCCTTCAGTGTCTTTTTGTATAGTCTCATTTCTCAGCATGGCGCTGTAGCCTCTGAGATGGTATTTGTTATTCATTTTTCCTCGGCATGGCGATGTGGCCTCCGAAGCAGCACTAATTGGATGTTTTTCTCGTGATGATCATTCTATGGATGGTTCCCAATTGGTCGGCTATCATTTCTTCCTACGTGGCGTGTGGATCGATGGGTTTTGGGGGTTTGGGGGGGAGGTGGGAAGTCAGTATATTAGTATTGACTATTGAGCATTCAGGAGAACCTATTGAAAACAAGCAGACGAAAGAGTACCAGCATGGCACTACACTGAATTGCCACAGAACTACTAATACACAACTAATGCACAGCTTCTAACTAATATGCATCTACCATTTCTTATACCTTAATCGAGCAAGAAAGACATGAAAGAAATACATTATGCATGCTTACCTTTTCCAATAAGCCCCAATGCACGAGGTAGATTTACATCCCATGTGCATCCTGACATCACGTAGTTGTTCCTTATGCTAGAAAGATAGGAGATATATAATAGGCAGTAAGGATGTCTTTAAGATGCCAATACCATTCGGAAGGAACCAAAATACTGCTCGCAATTTGTGCAGGACTGAAATTCAACATTTGGCTGCTATGCAACTGAAACCAAAGAAAGAGGAGGAGGCTGCAAGCTAAGGATCAAAGAGTGATCTAAGAACTCCCTGGGGGTATAGGGAGAGTGGCAATTCGTTCGAAAGAGTGAGGTTTGGAATTTTGTGGGCCCTAATTGCTAAACCCATAATATACAGTTATTGAACTTAACCATTGAATTAAAAGGTTACATGGACAACTCTATACATACACGAGTATAGATGCCATCACTGTGGCTAGCCAATAGGAACTTGGGAGCATAGTAGAGGTTAAGATCATCAACCAACAGAACCTTCAGAAAAAGTAGAAGATCTCAGAATTGTTATGAACAAGCACCATCGAACTTAATATAATAAAAAGTTAAAAAAGTTGGATTATTATTGCACCATTTTCTCATTGCAGCCAAAACATTTACAGGTTCCTAACTTAAGCCCAGCAACACTGGGCACTATTACTAGTAAGAATACAACATAATTGAACAATAGCATTGATTATTGTTTTAGACTTTAACTTGATATCTTTACACTAAAATAGAATAATTTAACAAGCATCCCCCACTCTCCCGCCCTGATTCTTTAAGTAGCATCTTTTTGACACACCTATCGTCATAAGTCTAACATATTTTCTACCTTTGTTGCCACCATTTTGCCCTTATATTTTGTCACAAACCCATTTCCACTTGTCGGTATTGTCAATGCCAATACATCATAATGGAGAATGTATGATTACGGCATGCCATAAATGAGATTGGGATACTGCTATCCAAAGTTCCTACTTTGCTCATGTTGGTTCAATGCCGAGGAAGAGGAGGAGGACAACACTTTTAACATCCTTTAGAGACCAACTAGTCTATAAGATGCATACAGAACATCAACATTGTTTCCTACCTCCATTCACTTTAGGTTAATGCACTCACCTGGTGGGGGAGGGGGAGCAATACACCTTTCACATTTTAAATTTTTATATGTGATATATGAATTGAGTGCCGTGTAATTTCTCATATGAATTTATTAACCAGTGAGATATAATATTGTCAAATGTGGTATTGTATTCTTAGATATGGCAAACTAAAGGTAGGAACCCAAGAATTGGAACACGTTCAAGCAAAAGGATTAATTTCAAAATAATAACCTTCACTGACAAAGGTAGCTTGCTTCTATTTATGGTTTAACTTGGTTGATCTAGCTTTATAGATGCAATGTTATTGCAAGCATTTGTTTGACCAAAAGGACGATTTTAAAAATAATACCTTTCATTGGCACGATTTATGATTTTACTTGGTAGCTTCTATCTTTGTAAAAGCATTCCCTTTGACATGGTGGCCGCCTAAGCAATGTATTATCTGGCCCCAACATTGATGGCTTAGCCAGCAAAAGTGTTTGTGGCCATCTTTGCCATGTCGAGACACGTCTTTGCAATAAATACAATAAAGGTATACATTTTGGTATAATATTCTATCTAATGATATTATAGGTATACCTTTGTAGTACCAACCATGTAAATGGTTAATCCACGTGGGATATCTACAAATACCAGATCCAGGCAACAGTAGATCAGAGTGCTTAATTTATAATGGGGGTTTTCAATTGTTGGATTTTCTTCTCCATTTTGTTGATATTAACTTCTTGCTGGTGTCAACAACTTGATTACCCATCTGCTAATCTCGGCTCCACATGGATCAACAACGACCTGTTGCATACGATGCATTACACAGATGGGAGCTCAGCCAGGCCTCTGCTCACAACCACAAACGACCATTTAAAATGTGCCTTTGGATTTTTCCACACCTCCAATGGGTATTTTTTATGTATTTTCATCCTTGAGGCTCATGCATCTCCCCAAGTGATCTGGACAGCTAACAAGAACAAACCTGTTGGAGAAAATGCTACTCTGGAGCTGGCAAGCGACGGAGATCTCCTGCTCAACAACTCAAATGGCACTTTGGTTTGGTCTACAAACACCTCCCAAAAAGGGGTGATCCAGATTTCTATTCAAGAAGCTGGAATTGTGGTGCTCCTTGATGCACAAAAGAGGGCAATATGGCAGAGCTATGAGCACACAACGGGGTATGAAGCAGAATATATGGCAGACGATTACATTGAAATGGAAAAAGATGGTCTTATTCAGATGGTCCCTTCTTCTTCCCCTGCTCATGCTCCTCTTTCCCCTTCTGGAAGCCCAAACCCCTTTGGAAATGCTCGTGGAAGCCCATTTGCTGGATATGCAATCATTGCTATAGTTTCTTCTATACTTGGATCACTGGCTACCATTAGCCTCCTTTATTGGCTCCTACGTAGAAGAACACAAGCCTCCTTGGCTGATGAGGAAGATATATTTGACTTACTCCCTGGCTTGCCCACCCGTTTCACATACAAAGCCATATGCTTGGCCACACATAAGTTTAGCACAAAGCTTGGCGAAGGGGGTTTTGGCTCCGTCTACCTTGGAACCTTACAAGATGGAACTCAAGTGGCAGTCAAGCAATTGGAAGGTTCCAAACAAGGCCAAAAGGAATTCAAAAATGAGGTATGCATTATAGGAAGTATTCATCATTTTAATTTGGTACACTTATTTGGGTTCTGCTACGAAAAGCAACATCGCCTGCTTGTTTATGAATATGTGTCAAATCGATCATTAGATCACTGGCTTTTTGGTGACAATGCAAAACATGTCCTCAGTTGGGGAACCAGAATGAAAATCGCAACTGGGATTGCCCGTGGCCTATCATATCTTCATGAAGAATGTAGAGAAACCATTATCCATCTTGACATCAAGCCACAAAATATCCTTTTGGATGAAAATTTTGATGCCAAGGTAGCAGACTTTGGTCTCTCAAAGCTTACTAATCGAGATCAAAGAGAGGTGATGACACAAATGAGAGGCACACCAGGCTATATGGCTCCAGAATGGCTTCATTTTACAATCACATCAAAGACCGATGTATATAGCTATGGGGTGCTTCTACTAGAGATAATAAGTGGGCGTAAAAGCCTAGATTTGTCGTGTTGTGATCATGAGAAGGTTTATTTCCCGAAGTGGGCTAGCCAAAAGTTGAAGGATGGGTTGATAGTGGACCTAGTAGATCCTCGATTAAATGGGATGTTCAACAAAGATGAAGTCCTTCGAGCAACTAGAGTGGCATTCTGGTGCATTCAAGATGATCCTGAGGTGAGATCAACTATGAACAATGTATTGAAAATGTTTGATGGAACAATGGAAACTAGTACTCCACCCTTGGATTTCCTGCATCCTTCTTTTCCGAATTTTAACAAAGGAAGTGAACATGTTTCAAGTCTAGTGTTGGAATCCATCCCATTAGCTTCAGAACTTTCGGGTCCTAGGTAACACATTGGAATATGTAAGCCATCTTATTGTAATACTTTTACGTTCATATTCTATTTTATTGCATCCTTATATACTATCATTTTCCCTTTTTTTTTTTTCTATCTTTTACTCTTAGTTATTCCATTGTGAGCACATCTCATAGACCAATTAACAATCTTAACAAGGTGCAAAGATATTAAGGATTGCCCCAATGCCATGACATGGTTTGCACAAAAAGCGATACAAGTTATGTATGCATTTAGGGCCATCCATTGTTAACGAGGTAAAGGAGCAATTGCACTAATATCATGTAGTGCAATTGTAAACTCTTGTTTCAAAATCTAAAATCAATGTCTATTTAGGGGGTTCCTCGTGAAAGATCATTCAAAGATGCAGATTTCCATCCAAAACTTGAGTATTTACAAAGGCAATATTAAATTTATGTTAATAATAACCCATCATAGATTTTGATGTGAAACTATACGAACGAAGAGTACTTAATATTCTAGTCATAAAATACGCAAATTTAAGAAAAATACAATTCTTAACAAAGGTGATGTGCATGGAGGGTTGCACTCCATGGCTGGAGGGTAAAGTGGCTTAAATCATACTGCAAAGTCATATTTTGACAATCAACCAAAATTGCTACTTTAAAACAATAGAATACTTGATACCATGGCTTTATGAGGATTGACCATACGCAAATTTAAGAAAAGTACAATTCTTAACAAGGTGCTGCGCACGCAGGGTTGCACTCCATGGCTGGAGGGTAAAATGGCTTAAATCATACTGCAAAGTCATATTTTGACAATCAACCAAAATTGCTACTTCAAAACAATAGAATACTTGATACCATGACTTTACGAGGATTGACCTAAAGAAATCTTTGGTGGTCGGCATGGAACAAGAATGGCAGAAGCATAAGGACAAGCCTAATAGAGGAGAGAATGGAAATATATGTTTTGTCAGCATAGAAATGAGAGAACTTCTTGAAGACCAATGATCAGTTTTTTGTCACAGAGAGCTTCAAATATATGAGGAGCAGGGTTTGTAGAGGAATGAAACGTTGATCCATTGCGTGACTACAAACCTCGCAAGAAAAAGTAAAACCCAATGATCCCGAATTTGAAATGCAAGGTCTATGCAATGCACATACCAAGAATCCCCATCTTCATAGCAAAATGAATAGATCTCCCTCCCTCCCTCCCTCCCTTCCCCTCCCCCCCCCCCGAATGATAGCCATATATGAGTATTGATGCAGGGAGTCCGGTGGAATTTCTATGTTTTAAGTTTGGACCAGTGAATGTACGTTGCGTTATGTGGTCTTGATGAAGGAGTTATGTAGGTGATGATTATGGGTGTTTTGTTTATGCGTGCTTTGTTTTGATGGTTTTGTTTCAGGTAGTTAATGCCTGATTTGAATTGCAGAATTTGAAGTTTGCAGACGATGAATGCATGAAAGTGAGGTGTAGTTACATTTATTGTGTCATGTGAATGAAGAACCACGTGAAATAGATAGTGGAATTGTCGGGTCCTTAGAAACATATCAAATAATATATGAAGAATCCAAATAGAAAGATAGTTAAGTAAAGATATATTAACCTTTTTGGCCCGTTCTTGACCTATGACAAACTTATCAAGAGCATCACATATCTGCCTTGGAGTTGGCAGATCTTTTCCAAGGTTTGCACCTCCCCAATTATTTCTAGTTTCAAAAGCACCACCTCCTCCTGATCCTCCAGTGGTAGGTTGTGCCCTAACTAGATTGGTATTTGGAAGAAATGGAGAATTAGGTGGCTGTTGCATTGTAATTACAGGAGGCAATGTAATACCAGCTCCCTACTGCCAGTGTTGTGGATTGTCACCATATCTTCTTGAATCTACTAGAGTTGGGAGCAGACGAAGGAGCTTCACTTGGAGCTACAACTGTGTGAACGATGTCATGACTTCCCACCTCATCTATCGGACCCATAAGCACAAGGCCTAGCATATTATTTCACTACAGTTGCATCAGATTGGAGCTTCGGTCTGCCTTGCCACTTACCCGGTTGAAACATCCATGATCTAGAATGCAGGTGTCTGCCAGTTTACAGAGAACAATAGGTTTGGAGCAGTCACCACACTAGAAGAAAACCCCTATGATTGTAATGCTTATTGATACATTTCTTAAACGAAAATAATAATATATTATAATTTAAAAAGAGCGGTACAAAGCCGATTTGAAACGGTCACAATTTATAGGGTCAATTGAAACGTGTAACATAGTTGTAACATATAACAATATTGAAGCACATAACAGAGCTGTAACACATTTCAACTTTTTTTAAATAAATACGCGTTTTAAATCGGAAATGCGCTGTTAATTATGGATTTGCTTCTTTTGGAGATACGAGAAGGGAAGCGGGATGGAAGGCGCGAGCGTGAACGCTTGATCTTGAATAAAGCTAACTAGGTTCTATCGTGATTAGGATCTCGAATCGAGGTAAGCAGATAAGGTATTCCTCTTACGTCTTTAGATCTTGGATTTTTGGGTCCCATCACTTTCTTGGAAAGGCATCTTTCATCTCTGCCACTTCCCTTCTCTCTCCTCTTGCCATTTGCCAATCTTTCTCTTACTCTCTAATTTCCAATCATCTATATTCTCCTTTCTACCAAATTCGTAACTGCACATGTGCCTGCTTGAGAACCATAGGTGGAAAAAATACGGATGTATGAATTGGCATGTTCCAACGGCACCACGTATGGCACACTTTATAATCTCATCTTGGGACATGTTGGTCACAAAGTCGGCCTCTTTCATGTACATGGACTTTGAGGTCATTCATTTTAAAGCATCTTTAGCCGGAAGTAGATCTTAAAATGGAAGTAGATTGCGTTGATCCAGGCAATGGAACTTGTCATATCAAAGTGTGCAAGAAATTCTCGAGGATTTCTCTCAGAAATTCAGTCTTCTTATCATAACTCATGACGCTTGGGCTCGTTAGAATGTCATGGCATCCTCCTTCCATTGATCTAAGATTCGGGCATTGATTTGGTCGATTTGGTGCAGAGAAAGGGCCTGGCAATTTTGGCCTCCTTTAGGTGGTAGGGTTTGTCCTCCTTTTAGCTTTTTTGATGAAATGAAAAGATCCACTCTTATTCCCTCAAAGCATTCCTCAGGTATGTCAAACATGACAAAATTGAATGCTGAGAAGACTTACACTGCATCTTCACCACGGTTGGGTGTTATGACCGATCATAGGCTAGCCCGTGAAGGCCCAAGCATAGCTAGTATTAGTTTAACTACATCGGGCTCTAATGAACATGGAAGGGTTTCCACTGTGCTCTTAACCCTTAGCATTGTTGTAGCCTTCTTCTGCTCAGCTTGTTGCCCCTGTTCCGTCTGCCCCTGTTGTAGCCTCCAATGTTCTCTTCTGAGATCTCTTATGAGTTATTATAGGCAAACTCAGCTAATGAAAGTCAATTGACCCAATCATCCCACTGATAACTGATAAGGCACCTCAAATATTGTTTTAGAGTCTCATTGATGTGCTCTACTTGCTTATTATTTTCTGAATGATGACCAGAAGTCAAAGAGTAACCGACATGTAATAGCTTCAAAAGTCACTTTCAGAAACTCGCGACAAATTGAGGTCCACAATCACAAGTGATAGTTTTTTGGAATCCATGAAATCTAGTTACTTCATAAAGAAGAATATCAATTGTTCCCTGGCTGGTGATGGTGACGTTGCAAGGAATAAAATTAGTCATCTTAGAAAAGCGATCAATAATAAATCATGACCTCGAAAGAGTGGCATCCAGAATAAAGTAAACATAAATAAACAATAAAAGTATATGGCTCATATACCATACAACATTTTGTTATGCCAAATATTAACATGCATGCACAATATCAGACAATGGTCTGCAAATTTACTTAGGCATAACATACAGAAGTCCATCATGGAACAGGAGTCCATATCAAATCTCAAACGGTCATAGTTTGATCGCATTTGTCAAGAAGATGATGGTGATCCAAGATGTGAAATACATCTTGAACCAATAGATGGAGGATAGAGATGCCCGAATAGACTTCAACAAGACTTTATCATAAGACCTCTCAAATAAAGTGATGGCCAAAAGCTAGAACTAATCAGGCCCTTGAATAACATGTAATTACTGATCAAATGCGGGATCACCTAGCTTAAACTCGGGGTAGGAGCGTCGAGACACGGCATCGGATTTCCCTTGCAGAGATCCACGATGGTCGTTATCACAAAATTAATACGGGATAATATTTGAGTATGCCACCGGGTCTGGCAATGTTTGAGCACTCGAGCAGACTGAAAATATTCCAGGTTTGGATGATTCGTATAGACTATGGCCTTATGAGGATATCCTTCTAAGAAACATCTCTACTCATTGAAAGGATCAACTATCACCATTAGCTCCTTGTCATAAATCGCATAATTGATTTTGGCAGCATGAAACTTTTGTGAATAATAGGCAATTGGATATAGTTCATGGCCATCCCTCTCATGTGACAGGATGCTATCACGAGCAAAATCAAAAACATCTGCTTCGACAACATATTGGGCGCGAAGGATCTGCATGGGCAAGAACCGGTGTTGTGGTAAAAGCATGTTTTAGGGTAATAAAAGCAGTTTTCACTTCAACACTCCATTCAAATGGCATATCCTTCACCATGAAGCGTGTCAAAGAAAGGACAACCTCCAAATAATCCCAAATAAAACACCGATAGAAGTTGGAAAATCCAAGAAAACATTGAATATCTTGGATAGAAGAAGGTGTTTTCCACTTCAAAATAGTGCTGACCTTTTCTAGTCTGTAGAGACTCCATCAAAGTGATCAAGGGGGATTAACATAGTTTTAGCCGTACAAACTATGTGGATGACCTAAAAGGTTTTTTTTCTGGGGCTTGAACCATACATATACTCTTATCTAGAGGTTTTTTTTGTGACTTTTGGTACAATATGTGGCTGAAATGAAGTTTTTGAAATATTTTTAAGGCGTACACAAAGGGGTTTTTGGCGACCCCATGCATGCACATGAAGTGCCCCCTAGATGATAGGTGCACCTCCCAGGAGAGTGATATAATAACCAAGAAACTCCAAAGTATCCTGATCGAACTGACAATTCCTTAGTTGGCATATAATCCATGCACACGAAGCTTCTGGAGGACCTGTCATATTTGCGGCTCATGTTCTTCAAGAGTCTTATAGTAAATAAGAATATCGTCCAAATAGATGATAATGAAAATATCCAAGAACTCTCGGAAGACATCATCGACCTTATGCTGAAATATTGCTAGGGTATTGGTAAGCCCAAACTGCATAACTATGTATTCAAAATGATCATACAGAGTACAAAATACTATCTTTCACTGATCACCCTCCCAGATCCGTATAAGATTGCAGGTACCACGACGACCAATCTTCATAAAATAGCGTGCATTTTAGAGCCATCCAAACAACTTTGGAATTAGAGGAAGCAGATACTAATTGGCACAATGATGTTATTGAGGTTGTAATATCAATGAGTAGACGCAGGAAATCATCCTTCTTTTTTATGAAGAAGATAGGCGCAGGGAACTAAGAATGTTGAATGAAGCTAGTAGCTAGATTCTCTTCAATATAATCCCAAAAGCCCTTCAACTTACCGGGGATAGGTCATACAACCATATGGCGGCATTATTTAGGGCTGCAGGATCAATACAACAATCATATGGACGATGCTCTGGGAGTTTGTTGGCCTTGACTTTTGTCACAAAACATTAAAAAAAGTCGCCATATTTTATTTGGGTGCATTGGAGCAGACTTCACTGGTGCAAAGCTAGTCGATGAATGAACCTGGATTGCTAATACTGAACTTTGATCTTGCCTTCTCCATTTTATAAACTCACAAAGAGAAATCTTCGAAATATGGGTGTGAAGAAGCCTCCACAGAAATAGGAACTTGGATAGGAGCAAGAAAAAACTGAGCTGGGACATCATCTGCAACATTGAATCTTAGACATGAACTGAAACAAAGACAAAAGCCAAATTTGAATATGGAACATGAGATAAAATATGAGTAGGAGCAGAATCAGGGGCCCATGATACTGCATAGACTGGAATAGATGTTCGTGCAGGGGCATGAACTACAGATGAATTGGGGCTAGAGCTAGAACCAACAAACCGAAATGACTTAGAATGCCAATCAACCTGCGGGCTATGTAGCTTGAGTCAGAGGAGGCCCAAAACTAATGGCGCATGTAGGCCAATGATGAGATTGAAGAAAATGCTATACGAAAGCTCCCACAAAGAAACCCGAAGAGGTGCAACACATTCCGTGATTGCCCTCAAAGAGATCTCACGTCCATCAATCACATCAACAGATTTGGGATGCAAGAGCCTGATTCTCAGGATGACATGCTTAAAAGTAAATGCATTGTCCCTAAAACAAGCAATTGCACCACTACCGAGTTGTGTCAAAACCTCTGACTCTAATGATATTCGTCTTGAAATCCTCTATGTTCAGCACCATATCCTCGACATCCTCACGAAGTTCTCTCTGAAAACAATCATGGAAAGCAACATCATCCCATGCAGTATCAATTGCAATTTGACGAAATTTAGATGCATAAACTGAAGATGGCGAGAGCCTTGCCTGAGATTGCTGAGTTTCATTCTTGATGTCTATTGACGACCCTGTTATTCCCAAAACATACCTCTAGCTTAGCAATGAAAGTAGCAGTCTTGCAATTTTGGAGCCCCTCTTTCCAGCAAAGCTGGTCCTTGAGGAGAGAACCAACCGATGCAACTTGTTCCTAAGCTATGCGTCTATGAGGATGGAAATGAGTCACAAGCTGAATCTAATCTAAAAAACTATGAAGCTTGGATTGAGCATTGTCAAACTCTCTCGGGCAAGCTGATCTTAGGCTCTAGAGGCTGATTCATAAGAAGTTGCCCGATCTCTATGCTCTCTTTTATCCAGCTGCAATTGCTGACATACTCGAACAAGCTGCTGGACTTGCTATAATAATATTGAAACCTCGTCTATAAAGAAAAAAAACACTAAATATGAGCAAAGAAATACTTAGATTCAAAGTAGACAAGAATCGATAAGGGATTCCGGTTCAAACTACTATGAACCTACGCAAAAACAAGGAATATACAGGGAAAATATGGAAGAAATACGAAAGAAAAGAAAAGAAAAGAAAATGCGAAGATTGGCAAAGAATCTTGTATATACTAAAGAATCAAGAATACAATGGCCCAAAACCAAGCAGGAATACAAGAAAGATGCCTAGAAGGCCAAGATCGACAAGAATGAGGCTCCTCTAATATATCTAAACCAATGGTCTTGATCGCACAACTCCAATATATGAGATCTCGCCAAGTGTCGCCATGCATATAGGTTCTGGGATGTTCTAGAACCTCATGAAAGCTATTGTGGATATGAGAAAGATGCAAAAGATTATCATTAAAGAAAATAGATAGCGCACTTGGTAATGATATGTGGCTTGCAGCTAGTGAGTTGTAAGTTCAAATCTTGCCTCATACAACTATCTTCTTGCATTCGTATGACGTCTATATTTGTACATATAAGTATAATACCATATGGTCGTCAGATATTTGTACTCAATATTTTTCCAATTCATGAGGCATCTTGAAGCTATTGAGAATAGCATCAATGCAAGCCCTCGGATCGCCATCCTGGGCAGGGACGAGCCATTATATAAGTACACTCCATATTCGAGGTTGATTATCGACGTCTTCTCACAGCAACACTTCTCTCATTACCCATTGCTACCCTCCCTTTTCTACCCATCTTTCAGTCTCTTCTCTCACTCTACCACTTCCTTTGATGATCCTTCTCTTGGATTCTCACAATAATATTACATAATGGGTTGTTAGCAGGCATCTTGTAGCGTCTTGTAGCAGGTAACATAGAATTTTTAGTGGGCATCAGTGTTGGGCAAAGTCCGGGGAACACTATAAACCACCGATTGAAATTGCAAATTTTCCAATTCAGTTAGTGTGTCGTAAGAATTTTTCCGCCAAATTTTCTTGAGATTTTCTATTAAGACAATAGAAATTTCTGACTCTAAACATAAGATATCTGACTGGTCAAAGCAACCATAGGAAATTTTCTCAACACTGGTGGGCATCCTATGGCGGGTATGATAGAAGCTTTATTATTATTCCTGTGTTTTTCTTATCGGTGGAGAAGGGTGTTGTACATGTTAAGAATTCAAAGTGGTGATTTGAGTTTTGAGAGGATTGTCAATTTGAATTTTGAGACACTTTTTGAGTTGAGTTTTGATTCATTTGTTGATTTATTGTATTGATGCTCTTGGCTAGAGCTTTTTGCTCCGGAATTCCATTTGATCCAGGACTTGTTCGAGAAGGTTGGAGTCCCTTGATTTAACGATCATCCAAGAGGGTGCCATATGCATTCGTCATGCATGCAAAAGCCTCTCTCAGCTTTTTTATCAATTTTTTTCTCTGATCAGTTTTTTTTAATCAATTTTCTTTCTGATCAATTTTTTCTCTTCAAGAGATCTAACCTAGGAGTGGCGCATCTATGGCTATTTTATCAGGCTTGTGGGATTGTTGTGCTTACCCAGGTTTTTCCTTGCAGTCATTTCTTTGTTGCAGTTTGAAGCTTTGTCTCTAGTTTCATGTCCTTGATGCAGTTAATTTGTAGGTTGCATGCAGAGGGAAGGATCACATTTCTTTTCCTTTTTGCTTTTTAGTTTTCGGGAAGTTTTGCTCTACGTATCTGAACAAACAAACTTTTTCCCCTGCATAGAACCAATAGACCAAAAGTTTTTTACTGTGCTAGTTATACCAGATTCAGGCTCTGTATCATGCTTGCATCGACTGGATTTTATGCAGCTAAAAGTAGCAAAAGGCATAAGACAGAACAGACTTCTCAGATTTGCATGGTAGTTCCAATTCTTGTGCAGTTTTGCGACGAAATCCAACTAGTATCTACTGCTGAATCTCTACAAGAACCGATCTTCTTAGTTCTGTTCGATCCATCCAACCAGGCCAGTTCTTCTAGATTCGAAGCTCGTTCTTAGCTCAATTTCGTCGCCCCTAATCTGCTGACGTCTGCGTCATCCCCTAGCCTTTTTTCCAACGTACACATTTGCTTCCTTTGTCTGACCTCTTCTCTCTTTTCGATAATCTCTTTTGCTCTGCGATTCTTGCACCAGGAGGCCCAGAGCTCTCACGCTTCAGCTTGCTCAGAAGCCCAAAAATAGTCGCTCTCATGCTGCAGCTTACTCAGAAGCTCAAAACTAGACGTAAGGTGGGGTGCCCAGTATTGGTTCACGGGCCGGTTTTGGCGCAGCTCAAATTAACTCGGATGGGTCAGTGGGGTTTATTTTAGGGTTCAGGGAGGGACCGAAATGGCGCATGCATGACTGGAGTTAGACCCCTATTTTTGGAAGATGGTGCACGGGGGCAAATTGAAGATCCTAGCAGGTATGTGGTCGGCTTCCATGCTGCTTTAGAATGGTGCGCCCTAATCCCTTTTTTAAATGCATGTGGCTCCTTGATGGCTCCCTGCATGCAAGAGATTTCGAGCCAGAAAAGCCTTTGGCGCCTTATTTCTACCATTTGGCGCCTCAATTCTTGCATGCACTTCATCCTTAGATTCAATCTGGCCCTCACATGCTCCGGATCACCGATCCGACACCTCTACCACCGTGAGATTTGTGTTTCAGATTTGCATGCAAGCTTTTAGAGGGAGATTTGAACTTGTATTCGTGGTCTTGGAATTCAGATACGTTGCCTCCTTATCTTACTCACTCTTTCTATTTAAATGTGTTCTTCATGTCTTAGTCCTTGTCAGTACTTTTTCTGTTCTTCTATTTCTTGTCTATTTCTTTGTCTCATTATTGCATTCCGCACCATTGCATTCTCTCATTCTTCATGGAATTAAGAAGAGGCCGAGTTGTAGGCGGGGGGGGAGTCCTCCCTCCTTCTAAGAGTAAGAAGAGGAGGATAGTGAGTGAACTGTTATGCTAGAACTTGACCAGAGGTCGCACAAAATCCCAATCTGCTTGGCAACAAGAGGATAAGATGCCAAAAGAGGGGGCAAGTGGTCAATGGATGATATGGAGAGTGCTCAAGATGCATTTGATGATGGAAGCATGAGCATTAGAGGTGTTGTTGCACACTTTGGTATTCCCCGCTAGTACCTTGAGGAACCGGGTCGTATGGTAGAAGCAGTAAATAAACTTGGACCTAGGCCTAAATGTCTTATTGAAGAAGAGGAGAATGAACTTGTGGCTTGGGTTCATTCTCGAGCAAATGAGGGAAGAGGGTAACCATTGATTGCCTCCTCGAAGAAGGCAAGTGAGGTTGCTGCAGGTAGAACAACCCTTTGGAAGGATGGCATACCTGGAAGATCATGGTGGAGAGCCTTCAAAAGGAGGCACCCGAGTGTGACTTTGAGGAGCCCTGAGACATTGGACATACAAAGAGTGAGGGCGTTGAACACGGATAACCTGCTTGCCTTTTATACCAACCTAAGAACCATTCTTGAAGAGCTACAATTGACCCCTGACAGAATCTGGAATTGTGATGAAACTGGCATCATGGCTGGAGAAAAAAAAGGTGTGAGAATTCTTGCAAGAAGAGGGCAGCAAGATGTATATCAGAATGTGCCAAAAAGTAGGCAATGGATCACTGCTCTAGTGTGCATAAATGCATCTGGTGGTAAGATTCCTTGTGTCTATGTTTTCAAGGGTAAGACTATGAAAGATTGGGGCCTTCTTGCTGGCTGTGAGCCAGGTGCTGCCATGGCATTTCAGAAGAGTGCTTGGGTAACTGATGCCCTCTTTGCCAAGTGGATCGACCACTTCAAGTACAAGGTCCCTGGTGGGGTTAGCCAGACCAGACCACATCTCCTTATTTGTGATGGACATGGTTCACATGTCAATTTGAATGTGATTGAACATGCAAGAGAAATTGGCTTGCATATTCTATAATTGCCTCCCCATACTAGCCATGCACTACAACCTTTGGACGTGTCTTGTTTTGGTCCAGTATGACATATGAAGTGTGATTGCTGCCACATGTATTCACACTATGTCATGGTTGCTAATTATGTTCTTGTTGTGGTGTTGCAGAGCAATTTAGGAAGACACGGATGGAGTACATGGACTAGGAGGTTCCCAAGGATCCCAAACGGGCTGACATGGCTGGTATGGTCTTCAAGATGTTGTCCCTCTCCATTACAGTTGATAATATCAAGGCCGGATTTGAGAAGACAGGAATCTGACCTTTCAGCTTCATGAAAGTTAAACCCACTGAAATTGCCAATAGGATGGCTAATGCTACTGACCCTAAAGGTAGCAATGATTCTGGGGATGAGGAAGAGGATCTTGTTGAGCAAGAGGCACTTGACCCCCTCCCTATCCCAATTGCCCCCTTAAATTCTGAAATGTTGCCACCAGACATCCCTATCCCAGCTGTAACATGCAATCTGGCAGGGTATCAAGACCCTCTTGATGATGAGCAAGCATCAATCCAAATGGAACAATCTGCTGCTCATGGTCGGGCAGCAGTGAAGTTACCCGTGAGGAGGAAGAATTCTAGGGCTTTGGGTTTGACCTTGCAGCAAATGCTACTTGTGACTAGTGACGATGTCCTTGCTGCCAAGCTAGAGCAAAAGAGAAAGGCTGAGGAAGCAGAAAAACTTAGGCTTGAGTGTATTCAGCAGAAGAAGAGGTTGCATGCACTTAAAGCTAAGGCAAAGGCTGATGCAGTGGCCAGCAAGGCTGAGGCTAAGGCAGCAAAAGAAGCTCAAAAATTGTTTGACACTAATTATGAATTGCAGTCAGCAACATGGAGGTCCATGTTGTTTACTAATGAGGGAAAGTGCAAGTATTCTAGCCATGACCTCTTCGGCCCTCCTAAACCATTGTCTCTATCTGTTAGGGAGGCAAGAGCAAAGATTAGAATTAGGCTTTTGAAGCGCAAAGGGTTCATCCCAATTGAGGATGACATTACCATGATTGAAGGGGACAAATTTGTTGAAGTGCAAGATCACTTTGAGGAGGATGTTCATGAAGAGGGCAATGTTGAGCTCTCTTGGAATGACCAAAGGAACTCTATTCACCCTTCAAGTGAAGGGTTCATAGATAGTCAGCCACATGACATGGATGTGGATAATGTTGCTTGTACTCTCCAAGGGCAAGTGGATGATAGTGATGAGGAGGAACGTGGGATAAGGAGTAGACCTTTGAATGCCTTCTACAATGAGCCATCAGCATTAGCATGAACAAGTAGTCACAATGTTGCTGCGTGAGAACTTTGTAGGTCGAAGTTCTATACTTCCACTAACTACAATGCATGGAGTTGCATTGAATTTTGTATATGCAGTTCTATATTTCCACTAACTACAATGCATGGATAAGCATTGGATTTTGTATATGCAGATTTTGTAATGGCACTAACTACAATGCATGGATGTGCATTGCTTTTTGTACAATATAAATGGTATAATGAGGATTTTGTTGTTGCAACATTCCGTCAATGTCTCGATCCGTGAAACAAAATGGCCTTGTTCGACAATTCCGAAAAGTTGCAAGTTGTTAATTTGGATGATGTAAGTTGCTATTGTGTTAACTTATCTTGTTTTAATAGACATGTAACTTATATAAACCTCACAGATTTCTGGATGTTGGGATTTTGCACTAATGGGGAGTTGCATTGCATTTGAGGAGGTAAGTATTTTCATCCTATTTCTATTTGCAACCTTTTTAATTTGGAGGGCGGATTGTGGAGACTACTTGTCTCTAATCCTTGCTCTCCCATACTAATAGTGTGCATGGTTTGGTTTGGGGGACAATGGAAATGACATGAAAATGTCATGAAGGTTCAATTCCTTTAGTCCCCCTGATGGATTTCATGGCTTTTGTAGATGATGCTTGCATGTACATGTGCTATTATGGGCAAACAGTGGTGTATAACCAAGGCCACTTCATTGTGGAAGGTAAACTAAAGTGTTGTCCTCATCTCTCCAATCAAAGCTCATTTGTGCACCAACTTGGAGTTCTCTGCAGCACTAACTAAATGGTCCAACTCGTGACCACTATAACCAACAGGGTGCCCTGACCCCTTCTACTTTGACACGCTACTACTCTCACTAGGTAAGTCAAATTGTTGCATTAATTATATTGTTAGATAGGTCTAGATCTGGGGCACATGCTCATGTATTTTTTATTGGCAGATTAGAACTTTAGGTCAGGTTTTTGGATCGAATGCCACAAAGTGAGCCAACACTGGGCACCCCACCTTAATCTCGGGCTGTGCTTTTTCCCTTCTCCCTAATCTGACGACCTCATCGTTTCTCCATTTGTTTGCTTCACCTTAGAGGGATACAGTCACCCTGTACCCCTTCTAGTTTGTTAATTTTCTTGCAATTATTTTCGGGCCTTGGGACTTAACTATTTAATGTTGTTTTTGGGGTATAATAATACCTCCTTTATGCCTTTACCTAGATCTTCTGATGGGTTTTTGCGCATCCACCTTTTGAGTGTCCGAATGATGAACTTAGTTCCTGTCACTTAATCGTCTTATCCATATTCCATTTCCTTAGCTAGAAATTTTATTCTGGACCATTGTTCACATGGATTTGTCCTGCGTTTTGGCTAGATGCTTGGCATAATTATTTTTGGCCCTTGTTCATGGGGATGGGGATTGGGATTGGGATTGGGATTTGCATTTGATTACGTGCTCGGCATAGCGTCATTCACATTTTTTGACCCTTCTATTCTATCATATGCATTCTATTGTATGCATGCTCATTTAGAAATATTCATTTGATCCCTATTTCATGTGAATTCATTCTGGGTTTGAACTTTTGTTATGCATGTCAACCAACTTAATCTTCACAACTTGTAGGTAGAATTTTGTTATATACACGTCAATCACGTGACTTTCATTTTGAAGTTTTAGGTTTGAACTCTTGTTATACACAACTTCTAGGTTCAAACTTTTGTTATACACGGTCACCCACTTGATTTTTCATTTTAAAGTTATTTTCTAGGTTATGGTAAACCACTTTATTTTCATTTTTAAAGTTTAACTCTTTATTTGGGCCTTTACACCTTTATGGTGCTTTAGTTCCCTTGTAAGTTGCTCATCTCTCATTATCTAGATTCAGCTTCGATTTCGTGTTCTTACAATTAGGCCCACAATCTTCCCTGCTCTCACTTCTCTACCCTCCTCTATCATCCTGATCTCCAGCTTGTACCTTTCTCCATGTCCTTGATCCAGCCAGCTAGTTCCTTTCTCCCTTCCATTGATTTACCTCAGAGGATTACGTTCACCCTATCCTCCTAGTCTATTATTCTTCTTATTTGTTTATTTATTTATTTAATTTTTCCCTTGGGGCTTAACTTTTAAATTTGGTTCTTTTGGACAACATACCCCATTTCCGTCTGCCTAGGTTTTCGATAATTTTTTGCACATCTACCTTGTCTACTATCTTCTAATTCAAGATCTTATTTTCGTACGTGATTTGTGTTTGCTAACTCTCTTCAAATTGAGTGTTTGAATGCCGATCTGAGCTTGAGGCTCAGGGTTAGTACATGCCACAACCATATGCAACTATATACCATTTCCTTAGCTAACACGTTATTCTAGACCATTGTTTAAGGGGATTTGTCATGAAATTTGGTTAGGTGCCATTTTTTCCTTATTCAATTTTGTCTAGACACATTATGTGGGTTTTTCGTATTCCGACGTGAAGATGTTTGAAACAAGAACACTTTACATGCTGGGATTTTCTACATTATGAGCATGGGACCTCGAAGGTGCGCACAAGGAAAAGAGGGGAGTTCATTATGTCATTCAGGTGATTTGTCTTTAGCGGTCTTTCATAGTTATGGGTTTTACTGCTATCCACATGGGTTCTAAGCTGCATTTGTTTTGAGCTATTGTTTTTTATTGGGACATGACCTTGCTGAACGTTTATTTAATTTGTGGCTATTTCCTTGTTTGAAGTTGATCTTAACCTCGACCAACCTTTGTCCTTCACATTGACCTTGGCATATACATATGTAGAGTAGTTATGAGTCATCCTTTTCTTGTCTTGCGTTGATTATCTAGTGGGTTATATTCTTATGCAGCAGGACGTTTTCACTTCAAATTTCTCAGATCATCCTGGATACATTTTTTTTTCTCATCCATATTTCCTAGAATATTTCTTTTCCCTTTCAATTGTCCTTTGACATTATTCAGCTACAAGTGGTGTCGTGACTTCTTTGTCTGCTTTCTACCACAGAATTCTACATCGAGCTGCAGGATATCTCGCATTAGCTTTTGCAAGCAACTACATCAATGATTTCAGTATCCCTTGCAGCGTCAACTGTCGGATTTCTCTTTTTCTCTTCTTCGTTAAGCTCAACTACGGAATTGCTATATTCGATTGCAGCCTCCCCCTTGACGCCTCCAGTCTTGTTCTATATTGCCTCTTTCAGTCTTGCTCAAGCACAACTATTGCACTATTTGCCTTCCTTTACCCACCTCTTTCTGGTGCATTTTTTCTACCTAGACGTTGGATCTTATATGTTAGCGTTCCAGGTATTGTGTATCCTGAGTTCCATTTTTTCATCTGCATTTACACTTGGATTTGCATTTCTGTGGGCATTATCTTTCCGTATACCTTATCATCATATATTCTTTGAGTTTTTGATACTTGGCATTACATGGACTTAAAGTACATTCAGTTTTGTCGATACAATTCGAACTACGTTGAGTTTTGGGAACGAGGTATTATATTGAACAGGTTCTAGTTCTGCATTATGCTTTTTTGTATTGTTGATCCACTTCGGCATCTCTTATGATTTGGGTCTAGAAGAATTATTCCAGATTTAATTTTAATCTCAATTTCCTTCATAACCTTCCTCTTGATTTGTGCTAACATGTCTATAACCTCTTCCTCAATCTCGTCCCTCGTTTGTCAATGTATTATTCATATTGGGGCATTTATTCGTGGCTTTAGGTATGTGGTACTATTTTTTATGTCATCACCACCCATTTCTGCTCTGCTAGCCTGACCAGACCTTGGCTCTCTTAATATTCACCTTTGCTCTCCTATTCGTCTTCCAGACCATTTCACAGACCTTATGCGCCTCTTTGCTAGGGACTTTTCTATAAAGGTGCTTATTTAATTTGTTTAGTGTGCCTATATTGGGTCATATCTAGGTTGGCATTTCGCATAACACGAGTCTAACTCAACCTTGTCCATTGTTTTCGTCATACTCCTCGTCTTTGGGCTTATATTCAGGGCTTCTTAACCTTCCCTTAACTTTGTGCTCCCGTGTCTGCGACCTCTACCTCAACCTCATCCCTCGTTCTAGTAAGTACGCTTTATATTGGGTATCTATACATGGGTTTTGGCATGTTATCAATTCTCCTTATAACATCTTTTTTCAAAACTATTGCTTCTTTTTATGTCCCAGTTTCACATTGCTTTTCAAATGCGTTGCGTTGCATTGCATGTACATAATTTTTACTGTCGTCGTTTTTTACGGTTTTAGGCTTTTCAGGAGGTAGTCTTGCCCATAATCATATATCATTTCACATTTTTCTAGTTATGACGTATTTGCATTTGGCACTCCATTGCATTTTTGTGACATGGGTTCTATATTGGATACATTCTCGTTTTGCGTTCTCATTTTTCTGGTTATGACATATTTGTGTTTGGCATTCCATTGAGTTTTTGTGACATGGGTTTTATGTTGGCTACATTCTCGTTTTACTTTGTCTTTTCTGGATTCATTCTCTAAAGTTCTCATTTCTTCGAAAATTAATTTTATGACCATTGATAACTCATTATGCTTTTGCGTTCCTCATCTTTTTAGTTTGTTCACACATAATTAGTTAACTTGCCAAGGCTCTTTTTATATTGATCGAATTGATTAGTATGCCCGGGTTCTTTATTTGTTTTTCGGACTCGACACATCTTTTATTGTATTATACAATCTCTTGATTTATCACAGACATGATCTACTGACACCATCCTTGTCATTGACGTTTTTGACATCCTTATTGTGACCTTGTCAAGATATTTCAGTTTTGGATCCTTTGTTCTCGCTAGCCATATCACCAACCTCAAGCATTCTACTCTAACATTGACCTCTCATCCTTCTTCTCACCATCCTTGGCCATAATCTCACCTTCGCCTTGGACCATGTGGTTAATTCTTGTTGCATTTGTTCCATGCCCGACATTCATCTTTCCTCTCGTTACGTGATTCGCGACTCGTCTCAACACTTGATGTTTCTCAGCAGCTTGGCTTATAGCTAAGGAAGTTCTCTGGTAGTCGGCTAGTTTTTGTGTTCCTTACGAGTCCCTTACCAGAAAAGCATCGATTCAAGCCCTCGGATCACCATTCTGGGCAGGGACGAGCCATTATATAAGTGCGTTCCATATTCGAGGCCGGTTATCGGCGTCTTCTCACAACAGCACTTCTCTCATTGCCCATTGCTTCCCTCCCTCCCTTCCCGCCATGATTTGCTTGGGAGCTTGTTTATTGTTTTTCACATGTGTTTCTGTTCATGCATATCTTATTGTTGTCCACCCCCCGAATATTGCTATAATCATGTTTTTACACCTGCATGGTGCTGCCTTCTTCTCCAACTGTGGGTGATGCTGTTTATTTCCACCCTGAGGGTGACACAAATTTCTTTTTTATAATGTTCTTTCTTCCACCCGCTGGGTGACGCTTTTTCTCTCCACCCTCCAGGTGATGCTATCTTCTCTTTTGCCATGTCTTCTCATTACTAATCACTTATATCAGTTTTTGGGTGCTTGTTGTTGTGCAGCTTGCGGCTTCGCCATCATGCACATTCTTGTTCTCCTTAACTGTTAATGGGTGCCTTCTATGTGTTCCATTTCTTTTGTAGGTATTATGCCATCTCGCAGGTTCTACGCCATCGCCCCATTTCCTTCGATTCTCCAGGCAACCATCGGAGGTTGTTGGCGACCATTTCTCATTAGGGTTTTCCTCGAAAACCCGAAAGGGTGGGGTTTTTCATCCCGATGAGAAGTTGTCGCCCTTCTATAATGCCTATGCATACTTTCTTTCTTATGGGGTAGCTCGACATTGTTCCTATAGTCAGCTCCCCATCTATATTATTCAAACATTGTATACTGATGCTGTGATGAATGACAAGCCTATCTCCAGTTTTTGTGTTCAGTCCCTTACCAGAATGTAGCCAATATTTTTCCTGTACATGACAAATTATTTTCCTCTGCCTCTATGAAGAGAAATGTGCATGTTGATTATAGATTTGTTGGGATCCATCCCACATTTCTAGTCTCTGAACCAAACCATCTGTAGAAGTCTGGAGAAATATCTGTAAAAGTGCTTCTGCTGCTATGTTGAAGAGGAATGGAGCCAAAAGATAGCCTTGCCCAATGCCCTTTTTTATATCAAAATTGGGAGAGGATTCATCTTGGAATAAAATGGAGGCTCGAGCAAATCTCATAGTTTCATGACTTCATATGTAAAGAAGTTCCCACAATCTAGCTTGGACATCATCTTATGTAGAAAACTCCATCTAATATTGTCATATGCCTTGGTTTGACATAGGCTAGCTTTTGTCTTGTTTTTCTAGGCCCGTACAAGCCTTCAAATGAGCTGCCACATTACTTAGTATACTCTTATCAGGTAGAAACCCAGATTAGGCTTGTGAGATGTCTTCTGCTAAAATTGCCTTAGTCTTCTCTGTTATAGCCTTTACTATAATTTTGTAGAATGCAGATAAAAGGGTGATGGGCCTCTAGTCGTTAAGCGTGCATGGCTCCTTACACTTGGGCACCAAGATAATACAACTTGTGTTCAATCTTGAGTTTAAATTTTCAGCTTGCATAAAGTCTGTATAAGTAGAGAAGATATCCTCTTAATCTATTCCCAGTTGCATTCGTAGAATTCTATGCAGATTCCATCCATTCCTGGGCATTTACTCTTAACTAGTAAACAGGTAGCCTGTTGAATATCCTTCATAGAGAGGGCAAGGCTTATAGAGTGTATCTTTCTAGGTAGAGCTTATTATGGGTGAGACTTTTGAAATCACTAGCTCTTCATATATGTCTTGAATTGATGAGTTATATTCCTCAAAGAAAGCATGGAAGTCTTTTGAGATCCCCTAGAAATTTAAGAGTCGAGCCATCTTATAATGTGATAGTTGATAGTGTAGATGACCCCCCCCCCTTTTTTTTCTTTAGACGCCTTAAAAAGGAACTTGGTGCATTTATCAGCTTCCTTTAACCAAGTCAAATGTGCTTTATATCTATTTGTAGCTATCTTTAATTCTTCTAATATTTTTATCTGGTCTAACATCCCCTTCTCCTCCTTCCCATCATTGGGGTCCAACGCTCTAAGTGAATGGAGCTGGCTATAAAGGTTATCGAGCTCTTCCCTCTCTCCTTGCAATTTAGCTCTACCCCAACTTCTAGTAAAGTTTTTATATTGCCAGACCTGTTATCATGGTATCCATACTAGAATCCATTCTAAAAGCCGATTGCCATCGGCTTTTGTAAGCCTTTACAAATTATGTAACCTTTCTATATCTAGCATTAAGTTTAATATTATTTTACCAGTTATAATCTTGCAGATCTGAGTGAATATCACTTATGGATTAAGATCCAAGACTGCATTCTTCAATAGGTTCGATCTATGGAGATTGAGAAGGATGCACAATGCCGCGTCATTACTGTAGCATCTATCATGTCTTGCTGAAGTCCTTTCCCATTCTATCCAACCATTATACCATATATCTCTTATCTCCATCTGATTCTATGAAGCCATTATCTTCTACCATATTATACCACTAAACTTTCTCAAACACATATACAACTTCAGATGACACCCCTTGTCTATCCTCGGCTGCCTCCACCATGTTGAAATCTCCTACCATAAGCCAAGCTATCTGAGTGTTGTAGCTCCTCAATTTGTGTCTAAGATGGCCTAGAGGGCACCTTTGCCTCAAGAGTTGTTATGGTGTAAACATTCACCAAACCAGACTCTACCTTCCAGATGCTCTATGATGTTTATCATGTCGTCTATTGTAGTGATTTAACTCGCGACTTCATTTGCGTTAGGAGAAAATATAAAGCTTGTAGAGGAAGACTTACTGACTACGGTATTTGTGTGCTTATGCAATGATAAATTCGTCTCCCTTTTGCACTTCTGGATGCATCTCTACATTTCTCTTCTTCTATTGCTTCTATCAATGCAACGTATTTACACTTCAGATCTGCTAATTTATCCTTTGCTTATTTTTTCTTCTTGTTTCCATTGCTTCCTACATCTTCCATCTTTTTTATAACACGGACTGGTATGCTTGCTTAGCGGATTGCTTCTGCCCATAACTACTATTCTTCTCCTACCATTATAGTTTTCAGCTTTTGGAGTGTTCCAACCATTCATGCACGATTTAGGACCCATTTCTTCCATTTGGATACCCGTATTTAGAGTCCAGAATACCACAAAAGGGCTGAACATATCACATCCCGGACTTTGAATATAATAGTCCTATTTCGAACCCCGTATTTAGAGTCTGGGATGTAGTATTTCTGGCCTTTTTTGGTAGTATTTATGGCCACCCTTATCAGCTAGGTGATATTTCTGGCCCAAAAAAGTGGTATATCTAGCCAAAAAGAGTGGTATATCCGGCCAAAAACAAAAATGGTATTCTGGACAAAAAGTGATATTTTTGGCCAAAAACCAACCCTAAAACTGCGTGGTTGTTAGAGCCTGAACTCTAACCTTGCAAGAAGGATGAAAAACCCAACAATCCAAGCTCAATCTATCAGATCAAGGCAATGCACAAGACAAAGAATCATCATCTCCATAGCTAGATCAAGCAAAATGCTCTCTCCCAATACACCCTCTCTCTCTTCTTCTCTCTCTGCTCAGATAATAAAGTGCTCATCATGGATACGTGCAAATATCCTGCACGCGTGCATGCGCATATATCACTCCATATACGGTATACTATCTTCTATACCACCTCAATAGTGGTGAATGTGGTTAGTGGTGACAAGTATGGTGAGTGGTGACGAGTGTGGTGATGAGTGTGGTGAGTGGTGACGAGTGTGGTGATGAGTGTGGTGAGTGGTGATCACCCCAACAAAGGGCGACCACAATTGGGAAAATGTGCCACTCAGGTGGCGAGAAACCCACAACAAAACAAACTCATATGGTCCTTGGGACATGTCCCCAAATGACCCATTTACACCCTCCTCAAATCCAAATGACTAATACAAACAAACTGGTCCAAAATGACAGTGACGAAACAGAGCCTCTGTAACTGTGGCAAACTTTGAAAGCTGATATCTTGAGTTCCAGAACTCCGTTTGACCTGCACCATAGCTCGTTGGATTTGTATCGCCGAAACGCATCTTTTGATGTAGGATAGAGGAAGTATTATTGAACTGTCACCATCTGTTTTTATAGAAAAACGACCTGCTGTGACCCAAAAATTCTCCACAATTCTCTGTAATTGGAGCTATGCCAAATCTGAATCCTTTAGAATAGCACGTCTCTTTCAAAATAAGGTCTGAGATCCTTGCCATTTCTGGGATTAGGCAGCAATTCCCCTTCTGGAGTCATCAAGTAGAAAGCCCCACCTGGTACCTCTTTATCAATCAGAAATGGGCCTTCCCATGGGCTTTGAAATTTGGATAGATGCTTCTTAGTGGTCCTGCACAACACCAATTGGCCTTCCTCAAATGGATTGACAACCTGTAACTTGTCTTTGATAAGCTTTACTTTCTGTTTATGCCTCATATTGAAGTCTGCTGCTTCTTGTCTCATCTCTTGCAATTGCAGCAAATCATCCATCCTATTATGTACTTGATTTGAAGTTGGAACTTCTCCTAAATTCTCATAATAAGGTAGCTCCACAAATGAACACAAAGGAATGTCCAAATGAATAGGCATCACAGCTTGCACTCCATAAACCAATTCAAATGGTGTAAAATCTCAGAGCCAACTTGTAAGTACACCAAAAACTCCATAAGGCACCATCAAGGCTTCATGCCAATTTCTTCTTTGATTATCCTTCACTGTTTTGGCCAAGATAGCTTTCAGAATTTTGTTAGTAGACTCAGCTTGCCCATTGCCCTGTGGATAATAAGCAGAAGCTTGCACATGTTGAACACCAATCTTTTCGGTTAACTGAGCTACTACTTTTCTCATTAAATGACTTCCCCGATCAGACAAAAGAATGGTTGGAACACCAAACCGAGAAATCAAATTGTGATAAAGAAAGCTTACTGTGGTATTTTCTGTAGCATGCTTTGCTGGAATTGCTTCTACCCACTTTGTAAACATACATGTGGCTGCCAAGATATACTTATGACCTTTGGAAGATGGAGGATTGATAGGCCCAATGTAATTCAATCCCCACATATGAAATGGACCAACACTCAAAATAGGATGGAATGGCATATTATTGTGGCCTGTTAACTGCTTGTGCCTTTGACACTTCTCACATTTACTAACAAAGTCTCTAGTATCCTTGTAAAGAGTTGGCCAATAATATCCCCAATGAAGGATCTTCCGAGCTGTGGTTCTGGCTGCAAAATGCCCCTGACAATCATGTGCTTGCTGCAACAAATCATGAGTTTGCTGACCAGCAACACATCTTAATAAGAGACCTTCCATAGTCCTCTTATAAAGAATAGCTTCATGCACTACATAACCAGCTGCTTGTACTCTAAGAGCATGCTTTTGTTGTTTTGAAAATGATGAAGGATAAGTCTGATCTTGTAAATACCTGTATATATTGGCATACCAAAGATCCACGGTCTCAATAAACCCTTGTAATACTTCATTATCCTGAAATGCTACTTGCTGGTCTGTTTCCTCTTCTATTTCAGCACTACTACTCAAATAGGCACTTGGATTATGAGCTCCTTGAGCCATCTTAACATACTTCAACTCAAATTCTTGTATGATAAGAGCCCATCTTGTAAACTTAGGATCTTGGACAGTCTTGTTGTAAATGCATGGCAATGGGTTCACATCCATATGAATGTAAACATACTGTACATTTACGGAATTCCATTGTGAAGGAAGAAGATAATGTCTAAATTTGTTCAAGGCTCACTTCAATGCCAACCCAAGATGCTCCAGATGAGTCCATTTCTACTCTTGTGGAGTTAATACCCTGCTAGCATAGTAATTCACATCATATTGCTGATTTTTCTGACATAGTGTGACAGTGACAGCCAAAGCTTGCTCCCAAACAGTAAAGAATAAATGAAAAGGCTCACTCATTCTTGGAGGAATCAGCAAAGTTCTCTCTTTCAATTGTCCAAGGCACCATTCAAATGCTTCTTGAGCGTCCTCCTTCCATCTAAAATTCTGCCCTGGCTTCATACAATTCACAAGTGGCTGGGTTATTTTAGCAAAATTATGCAAATACCTCCTACTAAAACTGAGTTGGCCATATAAACTTCTAACTTGGGATACATTTGTAGGTGGTTTGACCTTCTCCAAGGCTGCAATCTTACCATGATCCACTTGTAATCCCTTTTCTGAAACATAATTGCCCAATAGTTTTCCTCCTCTAGTGAAGAAAATACACTTAGCAGGATTCAAACTTATACCATACAGCCGGCATCTTTCAAGAACTTTTCTGAGATGATCCAAGTGATCCTTTCTTGGATTAGAAAATACTGTTAAGTCATCTATAAAGACTCTCAAAAAGTCTAAAATATCATGAAAAGCATATGTCATAGCTCGCTGAAATGTGGCTGGAGCATTTGTGAGGCCAAAAGGTAATACCTTATAAGCATAGATGCCAAAAGGTGTTCGAAAAGCCATCATTGCTTGATGTGGTGGATAGATTTGGATCTGATTATATCCTGAGTAACCATCCAAGAAAGAATAGGCCTGATTTCCTGCAACAATATCCAACAAGGTGTCTATGAATGGTGTAGGAAAATAATCTCTTTTGGTAGCTTTGTTGAGATCCCTGTAATCAATGCATACTCGGATTGAATTATTTGGCTTTCTCACTGGTACAATAGAACTGATCCAATCTGAATTTGGCACTGGTACAATAAATCCTGCATCCAAAAGCTTCATGACTTCAACCTTTACTTGCTCCTCTATTGCTGGACTCATTCTCCTTTGAGCTTGTTGGACTGGTTTTGATCCCTGTTTCAAATCAATGGTATGAACCACAACCTCCGGTGGAATGCCTTTCAATTCTTTGTAATTTCTTGCCAAAACATCCCTGAATTCTCTTAACAAAGATATCAAATCACGTTCCTCCTCTTGAGTAAGATCGCCTCCAATAGTAACCAATTCTTCTTGATTGCCTTGAGAAATATTGATGTTCTTGACTGAATGTGGTGACTGTAATGAATGTGGTGACTGTGGTGACGAATGTGGTGATTGTGGTGACAGTGATGAATGTGGTGCGTGTGATGACTGTAATGGATGTGGTGGATGTGATGATTGTGATGAATTTGGTGCATGTGGTGACTGTAATGACTGTGGTGAATATGGACTGATCTGATTTACCTCATCCTCCAAAATGTGCGCATGCCACCAAGCTGCTTGTCCTTGTATAGTGGGCTGATTTCTGTTTACCCCATCCATGCTTGATGTCAAAATCAGCATTTCTACTTGATCTTGATCAATTTCTTGCTGAAATAAACTCTCCCCAATGGGTCTTTGAATGGACTCCTCCTGCATGTTTACAAGAGTCTCTTGTAACTCACCTTCACCAATACTTTCAAGTCTTTGGAGATACTTATCTGCAACTTGCTGCTGTAAATGACATATTTCTGAAATTTGGGTACCTTTTAACCACTTGTACAAAATCTTATCTTCCCTGTCACCCACTTCCAAGACATGAAAACAACTAAGACCTTGCTGCCCTGACACCATAGCATTCTCTTTGCTGATTTCTAACTGCGGGCTGCTCAAAGAAGGATTGCAAAGAAAGGTACATTTTGCTGATTTCAGAGGATGATCTATAGTAACCTTGTATTCTCCTTGAAAGATGTTCATTTCGCGCTTCCTCCATGAAGTCTCAGCTTGTACGGCATCTAACCATGTACGACTCAGCAGCAAAGTATAAGTTTCAGCATGCACACTCTCTAGAAATTTCAAAACCATGAAATCCAAGATTGCTTCCACCTCGTAGACCTTGCATAAGACATTTCTTATGACTCCCATAGGCTGCACCTTCATTTGATTAAATGCTTTGAGCATCATAGTTGTCGGTTCCATCATTTTCAATCCAACTTGAAGCATTATGTGGTAAGGCATTACATTCACTCCACTGCCGGTATCTATGTTGGCCTCTTTGATTAGATATCCATTAATACTTACATCACAAAGAAATGGCCCAGGATCCTTGGATTGCCGGGCTGGTGGCTCCATTCTCCTCCTGTCGGTATCATTTGATATGATTTGCTGGACTGAAATTTCTGATTTTGTTCTCCCCCTAACTCTTGTAACAAATTTGGAGAATAATGCATCAATTGTTCAAGAGTAAGTGTAACTTTAGTGGCCAAAACTTGGCTGATCACATCATCTTCATTTTGAATTTCCTCATCCACCATAGGAGGCATCACTATGGGCTGATTTTCTTCTATAGACTGAAACTGTTCTGTGGGCAACACATTGAATTGCACCTTCTTAGGTGCTGACACCTTCAAAGCTTGTTCCTTCAAAGCCTTTGGAAAAGAGGTCTTAGTCTTCTCCGCAATTGGCACTACTCTTGGTTCTTGAACCACCTTTTGTGATCTTGTAACTGCATTTACTTCTCCAATCTCTTCTTCTTGCTGAAATGGGTCATGCTCCACCTCAACAAATCCACAATTTACTACTGATTTTGCCTTCTCTTGCTTCTTAAGCTCCTCAATAAGAGCCTTAACTTGAGGATTATCAATGTACTTTGCATCTTGAATGCGAACATCATTATTAAGAAGAGGTGCAGATTCAAACACTTGCTGCCTTGGTGGATACTTGTTGGTTGCCCATTCCAGTTTCCCATGAATTTTCCAACAAGTAGTCTCATCATGCTTGAATTTATCACATAACTTGCAATACAAATGAGCCTTACTTGGATACCATCCCTGTTTTGGCTGCACCATTTGTGTGGAACCCATTGGAGCTTGTTGAGCAATTGGAGCTTGTGGCATCATTGGAACTTGTGGTATAATAGGTGCTGCTTGCATTGGTTGAATAGGAATAGGTGGTGGTTGTTGCATAACAGCAAATACCGGATTGGCCCTTTCAAAGAATCTCTTCTCCCTACATTCTTGATCATTATGGCCCTTGATTTGGCATCTTGAGCAGAATTTCAGCAATCTACATGTAGTATCAGAATGCCCAATAGACCCACAATACTCACAAGTAATAAACTGCACCTCCCTTGGCTTCTCACCAATTGTAAGCTTAGAAATCTTGGCTGCAATCTCCTCTGTTTTATGCTCTGGAGCAGCAACTTCATGAATGTATCCCAGCTTATCTTCAGCCTTGAGAGCATACGTTTGTGCCTCTAGTAATGTTGTAGGTTGTTTAGCCTTCACCTTATGAGCAATAGCTCGTTTCAGCCCCTTCACATACCATTGGATATCCATTTCATCATTCCTTGCAATCTTCCAATGAACCACGGCTTTGAGAACCGCAATATACCTCTGATTATACTCTCTAATTGATTCATCTTCTTTTTGTGTAAAATTGGTCCACCTTTCCATAGTCTTATCCTTACCATGAACTTCTTGATAATTAGCAATGAAAGCTTCCTTTAATTCCTGATATGTCATGGTATCTGGCTGAGTTTGTGCCCATTCTTCCACTGAATCTTGCAAAGAACTATGAAACCAAAGCAAGTAATCAGCAGCCGGTAACTTACATTGCTGGCAATACCTCTCAAACTTCACAATATGCTTCAAAGGATCCCGATCCACCAGATCATCAAACTTTGGAATCCCCATTGTCTGAAAACCCCATACCATAGGTGGTAATACAGCCATCTCTGCCTCTTCTTGAGTGTCTTGAAATTGAAAAACCGAAATTGAATCTCCCTTCAATTTGAAAAACGAAATTGGATTACCGTCTAGATCGGTAAATGGAATCAAAACCTCCTGGATCTGAGAACTAGACCCCAGATCTGCTCCCAAATTTAAAAACGAAATTGAATCTTGATGCAATTTTGAGCCCAAAGATTGACTCACCGGTCCCCTTCTTGTTACGATAGAGCTTGGTGGTATCTTCTTCTTACTTCTCTTGGGCATAAAACTATGCTCCCCTTGTCAAATTCTACCCCACAAATCAATTACGGCAAAATCCCCTTCACCCAAGAAATTGCTCCTTTCTCAATGGTGCCGTTCTTTACCGACGATCACCAATACCAATGGTAACAACTCCTTTTTCAATGGAAATTCTTGCCGATCAATGGTCTGTCGAGCACCGTGGTCGCCAAATTGTTAGAGCCTGAACTCTAACCTTGCAAGAAGGATGAAAAACCCAACAATCCAAGCTCAATCTATCAGATCAATGCAATGCACAAGACAAAGAATCATCATCTCCATAGCTAGATCAAGCAAAATGCTCTCTCCCAATACACCCTCTCTCTCTTCTTCTCTCTCTGCTCAGATAATAAAGTGCTCATCATGGATACGTGCAAATATCCTGCACGCGTGCATGCGCGTATATCACTCCATATACGGTATACTATCTTCTATACCACCTCAATAGTGGTGAATGTGGTTAGTGGTGACAAGTATGGTGAGTGGTGACGAGTGTGGTGATGAGTGTGGTGAGTGGTGACGAGTGTGGTGATGAGTGTGGTGAGTGGTGATCACCCCAACAGTGGTGGAGTTGAGATGTTTGATAAGATTATTCTCGCAGCTCTATGGATGGTGTGATCTGCTTCAAAAGCCTTTCTAATCACATTGTTTGCCTTTTCAATGTTGGTTTGATGAAGAGAGGAAGCAATTTGAATTCAGGTAGAGTCGAATTCAAAAATGCCCCAAAACAGTTGGTTCTGGGCTTGAAACTATGAAGTATACAGTGGCTGATAATGGGTGGCTAGAAATACCATAAAAAGAGGCAAGAAATACCACATCCCAGACCCTGAATACGACAATCCCATTTCTTTGCCTACTTTTACATTCCCTGATATGTTCAAGTTTGCCCTCTCTAGGGATTGAACTATATTTTGTGGGATAAAATCTCTCCAATTAGGCCTAAATTATCGCTACAAGAATCATGACTTACATTTGGTCTAGCTACAGCTACTGGCAATGATCTGCTATAAACTGGTACAGATTGGAGGGCTTGTTACAAAACAAATTGGTGACCTAACAGGCTTGCGGACCGCCTGACAATCTGATGGGGACCATGGGCCCCATATGATTGTCGATAATCATATGGACCACCATTCTAAAACAGGTTTATCGATAGTCGATGTTCTATCGCTCACCATTTCAATAGGTCAATCCTTTGTGTCCCATTGTTCCAACATAGTCTTATGTTATAGATTGAGCAAGTTCAAACTCAATTAGTTATCCATATTTACCATTGCATTTTTTATATTATTGTTACAAGAAATTCATCGTGGCAGCAATTTTTTACTTCCTTGTGTTTAAAAAAGTGAGCAAGTAAAGAGGTCTGCAACAACCAAATCGCAAACATTTTCCTTAACTAAATTGCTTATCTTATATTCTCCTATGTTTTTTTCGATCTTTTGCAAGTTATTCACATTCTTTATCAAAGCAGTCTTGCTAGTTAAACTAGAAAAATCCTTTATATGGATTTTGTCAAGTTGGACGAACTCTAGTTGGTCAGACATTCAAGAGGCTTGCTATTTAGAGGTTTTTTGTAGCATACTCCATCCCATGAACCTATGACTACATATATATTGTTGTATTTGTGGCCATTGTTTGCCCCTTCAAATTATCCACATCATGTTGTTTCCCTTTTACATCTAGTCCCTCCTAAATAGGGGCATTTGGCTATTTTATAATGCTATAAAGAATATCACAAATATGATTTGCTATTGGAGTAATAGATTCGGTCAAACTACTATTCTATAATCACAACTACAAATTAACATAAACATTAAATATGAACATTCTGCAAAAAATAAGGGCAACAAATAGAAAGACCATTTACACTGGCTTGTTTATTTTTCTTGTCCATAGCTCATTCCAACAACCATATCTCATTCTACATAGTCATAGGCATCGCCAAACCCACTTCTCATTTTCAATTTTTCTTCCCTGGGTCGTCGTTCTTTTTGCACAAGAAGAATTGGGCCTTTCCTCAAGGTCTCTCAGTTGCATAATAAATGTAGATTCCCATTGGCCTTTTCTTTGTGCTAAATTTTGCCTAGCCTTTTGCTTTTCCACTTTTGTCCGGACCCAAACAACTGCAATCTTCTCGATTAAGCTTCATTTTTTCTTTGGGTTTGTTTAATGTGGAAAGAATCTGTTGCCTTTATTTGGGAGGTGTGGACAGAGTAATTGAGGAATTGGCCCTTTTCGCGCCGAAATTGCCCTTGCTTAACATTTATACCATTACTTATCTTCTTTTAATATCTTATATGAATTAAGCCTAGCCTTGTTAGACTAGTTAACTTATCCTATCAGCTGGATATTGCCATGCCCTTTATAGTTGTCCAGCATTCGACCATATCCAGGCATGCTATGTTGAGTTAGTCCCTCGTAACCAGGCGCTACATATGATGTTAGACACGGCCCCTTAGTGGGCGACAAGACATTGAAATGTACCCTAATGTGAGATATCATTGTATAGTTTGGCAACTAGATGTTCTTTTTGTTTGGTCCTATAGGCCAGTTGGTCTCAGTGGATGATAAAAAATTATTTATTCATTCATTCACTCATACAATAATGAATTATACTTTTATTAATATAATTAACACTAGTTATGGTGCCCGGCGTTGCCGGGCTTTACTACAATTTGAAAGGGTGGTTGTTTGATTATTAGCTAGAATAAAGAATGCATGGCAACTTTTGTATCTGACATGATGCTAAAAAGGGAGGAGGGTGTGAATGTGAGTTGGGATGTGAGAGGGATTATTGCATGTTTTATGCTGATTTGTTGTATAATGTGCCAAAGAGGACGCCTCTAGCTACATGGCAAAATACATCATATTATAAAAGAATGGAAGCCCCGGTAAATGGCGGCATACACTTGGATTTCAATAAAGACTGCTCAGATTATTTACCTTTGGGCATAAGCATGCTACACCCTATCAAAAAAAGTACCATTTAGGAACCATAAAACTACCTAAAAAAGTACCCAATACTGGGTGCTGGGTACTTTTATAATATCTCAATAACTATAAATGTTAAATTGAATGCATTCATTTTGGCCTCCAATAGTATTATCTCTATCTTAATCTTGAACGTTGATATGCTTTTCACATTTAATATTGAACTTTTGAATTAGTTTTGACGAAAAGAACAAGAAAATAGTACCCAATCCAAAAGTACCTAGTGCAGGTACTTTGGCAGGTTCCAAAAATGGCAGGGTGTAGCATGCATATGCCCCTTTACAATTCATAGTCTATCTCATCTTATGTAATTATTTTCATGCATTTGTTTATTGCTTAGATTAGTTACCTTGCATATGGCATCTTATGTAATTATTTCTCATGCATTTGGCTGGCTATCTTCAGAATTCATTGTATATGTTATCTTATGCAATTACTTTTGTGCATTTTTTCTATTTCCCTCCCTTAAGTCCATTTGCCTTAGAGAGAGAATATCATGTACAACTTCAAGGACGACGCACAAACAAAAGCTTTTCTTACTTCTAAGTGAAGAGAGGCGTGACTATGTTGCTGCAAGTTTTTTCAACTTGTACACATCATTCGAACTATAAGCGTAACTACATAGAATGGGAATGTAATTGTTGTTGCAAGGTCGTCTTCCCTAGTTATACAGATTTGGTTATTTTTATTGTTGTAGGGTTGTTTCTTCCTATTCTATTCTATTTCTAGTTATACACAATTCTTTTCCCCTAGTTATACACATTTGATTATTTTTATTGTTGTTGCATGGTTGTTTCTCCCTAGTTATGCACATTCTTTTCCCCTAGTTATACACATCATGTGAACAAAATGGAAAATGTGATCATAGAAGCAACGTCATAGTTGAAGCAATGTCATCTTTGCAAGGTTGTTTCCTCGATGATTGGTATTGCGAGGTTATTTCCCCTAGTTATACACATTTGCTTCGCCTAAATATACTCATCAATTAAACAATAAGTAAGCTCTACAAAATGAAAATATGATCTAGAAGCTCAAATAAAAGCTTTACATGTGACAATAATACTTTTGGGAATTTCTAGACCAAGGTTAGAAATGTTGAAAAGGTCTTACATGTGCTGGTGCATATAGTCTTTGCTTGAGTCATTTGGGAGAGAAAGCTTGGTCATGGTGAACTACGAAACTTATTAATTATAGATGGTATTATGAACGCTCATAGGATATCAACATAAAATAGCTAGTAATTCATGTTCTCTATTCACAGCAGCTGATAATCCATGTTCTCTAATCACAATAGCTAAGGACTAAAGATGCAGTGAATACTCAGATTTGAGAAATGCCAATGTATTATATATTCTTTCTTAAATTCCATATGCTGCATCTTGTTAGTGCAGGCTCAGACCAACAGTCTCGCTATTCAACTTGCATAGCAGCATATGCCTACTTGCAGAGCCCACAATACATATGCAGCTAGAAAACTATAAGTAACTTCACATGTATACCTGTGCAAAATATAGAACTCCTGTAGTGAAGGTGTTCCATAAAAAGAAAATAGCAATTGTGGTCTCTGCACATGATACAATAGAACCAAAGAAATCATTAAGTATATTATATACAATCTAGGCAATTGTAACTAATTCAGATATGTACCTGTAGCAGAATATAAACACCACAACTGTGGTTACTGTCCACCTTCAACTACCCACTAAGCACTTGAATTGCAACTTTCAGTTATGGTCAACATATGTTGGACACTCTAATGCCTGATGTACTGCATCATTACATCATGTGAGGCATCCCATCTATCTACCTTATGAGATCCACCTTATACAAAGACAAATGATGTATATAAACTGAAGCCCTTACCAAATTACATCCTAAAAGTGCAATGTGAAAATCTGTAGATGAAACGAAAGTAGATCCTTTGTCCTATGTCTCCTTTTCCATTTACATCGATTTCTTTTTACAGCCCTTAGAGCTAGCTCATCATGTTTCTTCATGCTAATGTCTGCATATTTGGATCCCCAAGATATCAATTTACTAATATCAAAATTATGAATTCAAAATATGGAATATGATACTTACATAGAAGGATATTATAGCATATCCATTCATGTATCTTGGTTTCTCGTGGAACGGCATATATACTTGCATTTCATATCGCGTATATATGACACTGTTTGTGCATAACCTTTTCTGTATTTCCGGACACAAAATACATATGTAACTTTCAAAGATTAGAGCACTGGAAGACATGGATCAACTTTCTCATCTATAAGATGAATTGGAATATCTAAGAAAACATTTCAATTTATAAAGGGTTTAGGATTGACTTGTGTAGATGGAGTATCCATATATGAATTTCTTTACTTTTAAGTTTGTGCTAGAATTTTCGAAGAGCAGCTATGAATGCAGCATATATAAATGAAATAGCCTTGAAGAAAGTATACATGGAAAATTATCTCTCCCTTTCAAATAGTTGAGATGTTGTTAACCTTTTCATATAACAAACTGGCATGTTCTTCATCTATCTAGAATATAATCATAACGAATGCTAATGGTAGGACGAAGACATTTTTGAGTATTGTAAGCAACAGAGAAGCTTGTAATGATGATAAAATGAAAGTTAAAATGTAAGAACCTAAAATGCCTGCAGATTTCATAACCAAGATGCAACTGCCCACAATAGATCAGGAAGATGGAAGAAAAAGAAAGAAGCTAGTCTCGGGAGAAAGAAACTTACTAAAGAAATCAGTGTTGTTAAATGCCATTCACTACAAGATTAAAGCCCTGTTACGACGTCTATTACGACGTACGTCGATGATCGACGTCAAAACGTCGTTAAACGACGTCGATTACGACGTCTGGACGTCGTTTAACGACCTTTATGCGTCGCTATACGCGTCGCAACGGCGTCGTCTTAAAGCGACGACCTGACGTCGTTCAACGTCGTCGCGTACACGTGGGTCAGCCACGCGGCACTGCGGCCAGCGTGACCGCGCCAGCGCGGCCGGCTGGCGTGGCTGATGAGCTGGCAACGTCGTTAAACGACGAAAAGTACACGTCGTCATGTCGACGTGTCGTGCGTCCAGCGTGGCGTCGCCAGCGCGTAGCGCTGACGTGGCGGCCACGTGTTAGACGTCGTTCAACGACTTGATGACGTGGTTGTCACATGTCAGCTGGCGTGGCGGGCGCTGCTGGCGTGGCAGCCACGCCACCTCGTCGTTCAACGACGTCAATGACGTGGCGGCCGCGCGCTGACGTCGAGACGGATGATGACGTGGCCAACGATACACGTGGCAGCCACGCCAGCAACGTCGTTAAACGACGATCAAGAAATTTTGAAAAAAAAAATATTTATTTAATATTATTTAACGGACAGTTAATATTCATATTCAATACAAGAATTTAGCGCTGGCGGAGCTAGCGCCTTATGTATCTTAGAGTCGAATCCAAATATGTCTCCTCTAAGTTTGAACGAACATAGAGAGTAAAAGTTTGTAGATTATCTAGTCTACAGAGAGCGTAAAGAGTTTTTAGACTCTAATCTATGGAACAACAGACTCTAATCTATGGAACAACTGAGTTATGAAGTAGGTTATAAGTGAAGGTTGGTGTAAAAAAAGGTTGTGTATGGCTTAGGTGGAAATTTATTTATTGATCTGCACTATTTTAGAGGCCTATTTGTTCCTAGTTGCTGAAGGTTCTGTTGTCAACATATTATATATATGCACTAGAGATGTAAATACATGAGTCTTGCAAAGCTTTTGCATAAGACCTGCACAAAATACATGGTACTTCTTCAAGCAAGATTTTATCGGTTTTTTTTTTTTTGTCTGATACAAATTTTTGTCTAGCGTTGAACTGATGCCATAAATTGATATCTTTCGAGCATAAAAAAAGGTCTAGAAGGAAATGAAGATTTTGCCTAGGACATTTTCCAACAGGCACCGAACCTCTTGCCCTGTATCTCCATCTCCAAGCCCATTGCCTCCGCACAGTGCATAATTTAAGGAGGAACAGCTCTGAAAAGGGATGGAGGAAAAGTAAGTACGGTGCTGTACAACTGATGTTTATGAAAATTTCAATCCAAGAGCCTTCTCTAGTCACTGGTGAACCTTTGTGTTGTACCGCCGTTAGAGCAAATCGAGTTCTTCCATATTTATTTCCTTCCAGCTTTGGCCTCCATAACTTGCAACCATGCGTTCCAAGCGCCCTAATACCGGCAGCCATGCTATAACACTTCTGTTTGTTTGAAGAACCCGGGCATCCTGTGGTTCAGGAGACGTAGATGCACTGAGGTTGCAATTTCTTTGTAGAAGCTGCCTTGGCAAGACCATTAAATTTCTTGAGGCGACCAATTCCTTTTAAACACAGGCTAATCACAACGATTTTAGTGAATTTGGGGCAACCTATGCGCCTGTTGTGGGCAGGGCGCGTTACTTTGCAATTTAATTTCTAGGAGCCGCATGAAGAAATAGCTCTGGCGAAAGAAGCCTCAATCCAAGTCAGCTTCCATTTCTATAACAATGCCGGAACCTCTAGCATTCAAATTCAAATGCATAGCACCTGATTTCCCTTGGCTTCGCTGAGCTATGCAAGAACAATAGGGCGGAACAGAGCAGAACAAAGCGTCTGGATGAACGAAGCATAATAAAGTGCTTGGATCCAAAGCATAACAAACAGACTTGCTAATCCCAGCGTGGGCAAGGGTGCGTTTGTTAAGGAGCGACTCAGCCGGAAAGCGGCCGGGAAAGCCATTCCAAAAAACATCACTAATTCCAAAAAAAAAAAATTCTAGTAATCTTATATTTAGTTAGATTAACAAATATTTAATATAAATAAATATTTAATAATATTTATTAATATTAAATAATATTAATATTAACAATAATATTAATAGTATTAATAAATATTAAATATGAACAAAATAAATCGAGAATAAAAATTTAAAAATTCGAAAAATAGAAACAAATATTGATTAAATTATATTAGTATTCAGTATCATAGTAGATAAGCATTATTATTTAATATGTAATTAAATGTTTTATAAATCTAAGAATAAAAAAATAGAATCGAGCATAAAATTAACATAAAAAAAAAATCACAAGTAATAAGAACAAAGCATAAAAAATTTAGATTGAATTCAATTAATATATTTCACAATGTAATTTGCACATTACAAAATATATTGAGTCTTTAGTTGTTGCTCTCTTCTTCTTCTTCTTCTTCTTCTTCTTCTTCTTCTTCATTGGCGCCTTCGTCTTCATTTACCTGTATTATATTGTATCGCATTCATTGTAGTCACAAATAATTATCTAATGAATGATACACACTTCCCCCCGTTCACGAGCAGCGGCGTACTGGATGGCCGCATGACTGCCTTTTTTGAAGGCCCTTTCGCGTTCATCTTTAGCAATAGGCGGCATTGGACAAAATGACTTCTATTGAGAATGAGCACCAAAACTAATGTTAGTGTTCAACTCGAGAACCTACATTATAAACCAAATTTATACTTACAAATAGCTTATCCAGAAAGCCATAACCGCCAGACCCAGTCTTATTGGCACTATGGCTGCCACTTGCTTCGTCGTACCTCGCCTTTGTTCTAGCTTCCCCTTTCTTTGATAATATGTTGGCCTTCAAACACTACAATGCAATACAAGGACTTAGTCCACATGGCGTCATCTAATTATACGACTCTCCCGACTACAATGCAATACAAGGACTTAGTCCACATGGCGTCATCTAATTATACGACTCATGGGAGAGATGATGTACTTGAAATGCCTCATGAGTCAACCAGATAGGCTGTGCCACTTCCTCTATCGAGACTCCTGTAGCTTTGGCAAGAGCTTTCAGCTGCTTCTTCTGATTACCTCTGCAAAATATAAATAAAATATGAGTACAATGAGGTTATAATGAAGAACGAAAGAGCCTAATACCTGGTGGCTTTAACATGTTTACCCTGCCTTGAACAAACCTCCCTCCATGAGATCTCTCCTGACTTGAGCTCGGGATATTCTGCTTCTAAAATCTCCTTGATCCTCTCTTTTTCCTCATCATAGGCTCCCGAGTTCCATTCACCCTTGTGGACGTTTTGGCAAATGCTATTTGTGACACTATTAGCCATCTTCCAAAAATTGTCGCCATCTGCAGTGCTGTGGCGCGGCACCTTCTTATTACTACACTCAACATACGACTAACATATGAATATGTGTTAGTGAACAAAAAAGGGCATAATTCAAGATGAACTCACTCATATTCAAAGAGATGCCTTCGTGGAGGTGGTGCAGGTGGTGCACGATCTTTAATAGAGCTTGAAGAGGAATTAAGTCCCTCCGGCGTGAGCGGCGGTCGGTGCTCATTCGTGCGGGTTGGATCTCCTCGTCCTCGGGAAGATGCCCAAGATTGAATTCTGAAGGAGTGTATGAGCTATGACGTGGAGGGTCATAGGCGCCAGACCTCCGCCTACTTTGTTCAACAGCCTTGCGCGCAATCTCCCTTTCTGAGGGCGTCATCCCAATTTGCAATGCATTCCACCTATCTTCAGGGTTATCGCCTCGTTGATATCTCGGAGTTCCCTGCTCTTCGTCTTCCTCCTCGAATCGAGGTCCTTTTCCTCCGACTCTTCGTCTTTCATGAGAAGAAGATCCGCCCAGAACCACGACGACGAACATTATGCATAGGAAAAGAAGGACGCAACCGCATTTACACACTACATTTAAAAACATTAGAACGTTAAAAATAAATGGTTAACTTACATTTTATCCTAGAAAATAATCCATACCAAATCCGCACAATGGTGGAGGTGGCGGTGGTGGCGAGCTAAACCTGAACGACCAACCTCGCCTCTTAAAGGCCTTTGCAGGTTTAGGGCTGTCAATAAGGCTACCAAGCCACACGAGAAGTAAAGTTGTGAACAATAGATATGTCATCGTGCCGTATCCCATGGTTGCTGGACATGTGCAAAAACTTGCAAGTTATTTATATGGAGTGCGATGAATAACATAGTAGGAAAGCAACAAATGTTAGCAACATGGGAAGTTCATTACAAAACATTGGGATTTGAATAATTAAAAGTGTCTTTATATATTTGGTTATTAGACAATTAAAAAAATTTACTACTCTTAAACATGGCAAGATATACAATATTGTATTCATTCTTTGAGTTGTGATAACAACAATTTTGACATCTCCAAGGCATCCATGCACTTCATGTGCCGTCTTTGTCTCACAACCATGGTAGAAGATATTCCAACACTTTGTAAGGCTTCAACAACTTCAGAAGCTTTGGGTCGTGATGAGAATACGTCTTCACGTAGGCACATCATTCTTGTTTTTTGCTCCTCCAACTTGTCAAGACGTCGTTGGTACATATGGGTTGGATTAATCCATTGGGCATTGTTGTTATTATTAAACCACTCCATTCGTCGCATAGCTTGCACGAAATCCAGAAGCATCTCATAAATATATCCCAATGCATAGACATCATGAATTTCGTGGTCCCCATACACGATCATCATCCTTTGATTTCTCAAACACGGTTTCCTCTAACCATGGATATTTTGCTTGTCCATCCGAAAAGCAAGTACCGACACTTCAACAAGGGACGACGCTCTTTGGCGTAAAAATGAATTGCATTGTCCCAATCACCAATGGCCACCCACACATTTTGGTACTCATCATCAAAATGTAATTTGACTCTCTTGCAATTAAGCTTTGTGTGAGTGAAGTGGCCTTTGTGGATCTCAAGGACACCTTCTGCTAGGGCAAGAGCTATCTCCGAACATACTTGATATACAACTCGCATTTTGCTCCTAAGTTCGGTGCCTATGTGTTTGTCGGTTCTTCTTCTGGCGCTCTAGCAATTGCATTTGACCATCTTCTAAAACGTGACAAGTTATTAGGTAAATAGTCAAACAAGTGTGCAAGTGTCTCTCCATTCATGAAAGGTCGAATCACCATTGGCCCTATGGTATCCCCACTAGAGCTAGCAACTTCATATACAAGTCCAATGGATGTATCCAAAGCGGGATGCGGGCTCTTGAAGCGTATGTATCTTTGAGCCATCTCATACGTCTCTCGCCTCTATCTTTGCCCTTGAAAACCCATCCACTATATAGCTCATCATCTTGGAAGTGTTGTGTTCCGTTGATCTTGATTTGATACGCATGATGTGTTGGTTTCTCCTCAATAAAGCGATCACATCCACGGCCTCTACGGGTATGGGATCAACAAAAATTGATGTGTTCATGTGATTCTCCAAAGAAAAGTGGGGCTTGCTAGGCCCCGCTCCACTAGAGCTTCCCCGATGCAAAGCATTTTTAATTACCTCCAACTGACGTGCATTGAGATCCGCAATGATGTTCTTGTGATCTGCACGTCGCTTCTTTGAGGAATTCCATGAAGCTACCCATTCCTTGACACGAGCCTCGGCATTGGGACTTTTAAGCTGCACTGAATACTTCAAACATGTCTTCAGTTCATCCATGGGGTTTCCAATCATTGGCTTTTACATGTCGGCCAAGGAGAGAAGTTAACATTTCTTCTTGACCTGGCCATTTTTGTGCTAACTCAAATTGGCACTTCCTTTTCACATGTCTGACAAAATGGTCGACACGTTGACCAGTTTGCATCTCTCGGTCGGGACTTTCGTTAGCACATATCTCATTTATGACCACGCATCTAATCTCACTAACCATTTGTGTCTTCACACTCGGGGCCATACCTACAAACCAATTTAGATTCATTAATCTTGCTTTGTGACTTTTTTCAAACCTTCATTATGAATCTTTACCTACTTTCTTAAGAGTTAGTTTCCCTTTTAATTTTTTTTTAAAAACCAACTATTGAAATTTTTTCTTGCTCTTAACCACTCCACATCAGTGTTTCTTTGACATCCCTAACATTTTTAAAAAACAACATTCTTAACTAGAAACCCGAAAATCAATAATGCAATTTTTTTCAAAACCCTAACTGACTCAGCCTTTTATTTTTCTTTTTTGTTTAAAATTTGAAGAAACAAACAAGATATAAACAATTTGAAGAAACAAACAAGATTAAAATTTGAAGAAACAAACAAGATATAAACAAGATATAAAAAAATAAACAAAAGTAGGCGGTGAGCTTGGACCCGGAACACCTAGTCTTCTCCACTCAAGGCGGAGCCGACCATGCCCTTGTCCAAGTCTCCCCAATGTTTTCTAAACTAAATACATTAATCAATAAAATTACAAGAGTAAACGGTGAGCTTGGACCCGGAACACCTAGTCCCCTCCACTCAAGGTGGAGTCGACCATGCCCTTGTCCAAGTCTCCCCAAGTTTTTTTTTAACCTAAATAAAACATTAAAATTTTATTCTCCTAGTCAAACTCAAATTCTTACCTAGAATGTCTACGAGCTGCGAAAATCGATTTCCAAGAGCAACACATTTTGTTATTAGTGTACATGCAAAAAAATAAAGACATTCAATAATTAGAAAACTTACATAAATAAATAAAAAAAAAAAAACAAAAAGACCATTCACATTAAGAAGATCATTAACATTAAAACTATTTACATTGTTAATTAAAAAGAACTATATATTGACATGTAAAAACAAAAAAAAAAAAAAAAAAAAAAAAGAGGAAGAACATAAAAAGAAGGGGCCTCGTCTTTCAACGACGTCCCCTTCTTGTAATAAAAAATAGAGGAAGAATGGGCCTCGTCTTTCAACGACGTCCCTCTTTTTCCATGGAAAAAAAAATAGAAGAGGAAGAAGAAGAAGAAATAGAAGAAGAAGAAGAAGAAGAAAGGGGAGATAGGAAAGAAAGATTGAATAGAAGGAGAAAGTGATGAAGAAGAAGAAGAAGAAAATGAATAGAAGATTGGAAGCGGAAGATTAGAAGGAAAAACCCAATGATTGGAAGAAGATTGGAAGAAGAAGGAGGAGGATTCGATTCATACTAAGAAGAGGCGAAATGGATTGAAAAAAAAAACAAGGATGGAAAGAAGAGGAGGATATAAATGGAATGGATTGAAAACAAACAAGAAAAAACAAGAAGCCCTAAATCTATCAAACAACAAGCCTAATCCAAAAATAGAGTTGATTGATCCATTCAAATACCTTTGATGCTTGCTTGAAGCTTGAAAGGACCGCAAGGATGATCCGCGCTAAAAAATCCACAATAAAAAAACGCCCTCCAAATCGCTTAGAACAAAAAAAATAGGCGGCGGAAAAGCCGGCTCTGTTTTCAGATAAAAAGTTACAGACGTCGTTCAACGACGTCGTGACGTCGTTAAACGGCGTCTGTAATAGTTGTTAAACGACGTTTATAACGACGCCAATGTGTATACCGACGTGTCTTTTTTTTTTTTTATTAAGTTACCAACTTAGATCTATTTGTTTTATTACTTATGTTTTTTATCTATATTGTGGTGGCACAAGATAGATCCTTCAAAGAAATAAATCACCTTAATATAACATATCCTACTCACCTTGAATTTCGAGTTCGAGATATTCAATTTCGTACACTCCATAATGAGTCCATACGAATGTGACCGCCACGGCAATTAATTTGTTGTCAGCATCGGATTTGGACAGTTTAAGCTATACCTATTCTAGAGCCCCGCCCTATGCTTTCATTTGACGACGCTTTTGGTTTATAACGACGTGTCTTTTTTTTAATTAAGTTATTATTATTAGCAATCTTTTTTTTTAATGACGCCTCAGTAATTTTTGTTGAACGGCGTTTATAACGATGTTTCGGTTCCAAACGACGTGTCCTCGGCCAAGAAGGCCTTACGTACTGCTCTAGATCGTTCCATGTGGTGAGGGATATCACTTTGGTCCCCACACTTCGCCCCATAGAGGAGGACCGGGTTCAACCAAGGCCACGAACAAGTGTGCCCGTGACCCCATGCATCAAACTCGCCTTGTGGATCTTGTTTTGCATTGCATACTGGGGCTTTCCGGCTGCGGTGACCCGTAACTCGATGGATGCATCCCGCTGTGGTAGTAGAAAACTCAATGCCCAAATACTTATAAGATCGAGCCACCTCCACTACACGCCTACCCGTAAGTGAATGAGGGAAGGCGTGGGTGCTTGGGATGATGGGACCAAGAAGACCCTTGTCTTGGCCAAGTTAACTCTCATGTCGGTGAATTGGCGTAAAGTGTCCAAAGCATCCGGTGGCGTTGCATGTCCTCCAGGGTATATCGAAGGTGTCAACATCATCGGCATATATGAGTTGCCGGATTATGTGGTGCATCAACCGGCGCCTTTCCCCAATCTCAACTAGCCATTCTTCTAGCTGGTCAATGTACAAGCCGAAGAGCGCCGGGGATAGAGGGCAGCCGGCGGCACCCCAATGCTACTAACAACGGGCTCCCCCGAGTAGTGTGAGACGGCCGGAGCAAGCCTCGTGATAGTCTCAGATATAGCATTCGCAAGTCGACGGGGGTCTCTAGCTGTCTCAATCGTCCCCACAACTTATCCCGGAGGCAATTGTGTCAAAAGCCTTTGCGAAATCCACAAAGCAACAAAGATCTGATTCAAGGCCGATTCCGCTATCCTCTGTGAGTGTTCGCAGAGTGAAGATATGGTCAATAGTAGAATGCCGGGCGAAGCCTCCGCTCAAGGTGAGAGCCCGCACTTCTCCATCCTCTCGCCCAAAGTGTCAATCGCCGCTCAAGAATCCCTGCCAAAGAACTTGGCAAAGACATTTAAGCCGACCATAATGGTACGATAGTTGGTCAAATGTAGGGGGGTCCCCGCTTTATATGGGCACAACTCTACCGTAGTCCAAAGTCTATGGGGAAGCCTTCTTGCAATGCCCCGTTGAAGAGTGTTGTGAGAACCGGCACCATTGGGGCCCGCCCACTTGAGAAGCTCTGCCGCATACCATCCAAATCTGTTGCCTTCCCCGTTAGCGGCGTTGCAGCCCATTATGACACCCCTTCAAGAATGACCTCCGTAGGCCTGCCTCATGCGGTGGTACCGGGTGCCCTGCTTCCCATTGGGTCATACAAATTTTGCCGCAAGTATCTCACCCATTGTTCCGGGTAATATTTCCCGTGGGTCGCAGGTGCTTACTCAAGACCTTTCTCCGAAGGCCCTAGGGTGGCGGTCTAGAAGACCAAACATCTCTTTGGTGCTCCGCGAAGGTACCCGGGCTTTCTTGGTCTTGAGGAAGGAGCGGTATTGACGGACGGCTCATGGGCGAATGGTGGGTCCAAAGACTTGGCGGAGCCATCGCTTTCAGCTCCCGGCTATTCGGCCATCGAACCGCTGATTGCGGGGAAGGTGGTTGCAGCCCCCGGTGGATCGCTGAGAGCGGCCTCTCCCAAAGCATCCGTCCCCCACCCTCGGCGGAGCCGGTTCACCGGGCCGCCTCACGTTGAAGTGTGGGGAGTTGCAAAGACTCCCGGCTGCTCATGCTCAAGCATCCTCGCATAGACCGCCGCATGATCATAGTCCGCACGCAACCGCAGGTACATGGGGTGTTGGGGCAATGGGTGCTCGGTTGGCTCCGCCAATCTATCCGCAAGAACAGGGGCTGATGGTCGAGTCTACTTCCTCGCCCCCGCCACCGCCCCGGCTAATCGGGCGAGTGATCAAGTGTAGGCATTGCTCGCCCGCTAGCACGTCCACCACACCGGGTGCCGCCCGGTTCTCATGTCTACAAGTGAAGCGGTGGAGGATGGCCACCGCCGACCCCATTGCAAATGACCGTGTCAAAGATATCGCCCGGAACAACAAATGCCCATCTACCGGTGTCACCGGTCGCATCCGATGCCCTTGGCCAAACCATCTCTGCGGGGTCCATTTGCAACACATCCTCGCCTAGAGGTGCGAATTTTGGGATCTCGGCCTCCCGCCCCGGCGCGCATTGAAATCTCCAAGCAACATGACCTTGCCCAATTGTCTGTACTGTTGTATGTCATCATATAGATCGACATAGGGCTCCTGCCTGTCCACATCCAAGTGCGTGTGGTAAAAGTTGCTCTCAGCATGTGGGAAGTAGCAAGCCGCCACAAAGAGAGGGCTGCCATCGCTATTCTGCACTCGTACCCACAGGTATCTGTTGTGCCTGTCTGCCTTGCACAGGGAGACCGATTGGGCCAAGGCTGTCTGGTAGTAACATGCAATTTCGCATGAAAGAGAGGTAATTTTCAGATATTTTCTAATTTTCTGAACCGGGGATGTGTAAATCCAAAGATCCGACAATTTCTATCAAATTTAGTTAATGTGTTATGAATAGGCTAGAATTATAGGAATCCCTATTAAATTTAGCTTCGCACCTTCTCAGCCCTTGGCTGTTGCTTCCTGAGTGCAACAGAGTTGAGCTGAGTGAACAGAGCCGAGTAAACAATGCTGAGTGCAAAACTTCTCAGGTGCGCCGGACCTCCTCTGCTTCCCGCCATGCTCCGACGCCATGCCATGCAAAAATGGCATGTTTTTGCTCGTGCGACACATGCCGGCCAACAAATGCTATTTTTCTAAACATTGATTGCAAACTAAATTTCCTTCCCTCAAAACCCTAACCCCCATTTCTTGGTCAACCACTGCCAAAACCTTATACCTGAGATAATTTGCAAACCTTTTAGGAGTAGGTTTCCCAATGACTCTTTCTGCCATTCTTTAAATTTTTCTGTTGAATTTTTTTGGGTTAAAATTAGCATGGCCATCACATAGAGCTTTTGTGTAGCCATTGGGAAAAATGGGACAATTGGATTTGAGCAGACAAAATTGGAAAACCCTGGAGTGAGCGCGGGTGGCTTCTCAACAATTCTGGAGCTGGCAGAATCCGGCCGATTTGAGTGGAGGCTGAACGCCTACCCCTGGGGCTTCCTTATCTGCAGGAAACACGTCTTTAAATTTTCCTTATGCAAAAATCGCATACCTATAAGCCCTCATGCCACAGTAATGATGTTGTAGCAGCGACAATCCATGCCAGTCGAGATTAATTCATGGTAAACATGGAGCGAGTTTTCTGAGGCAGCGCTCACGGTTATGATCTGGCTGTTCCTGATGAAACTGATGTCATACCATTTTTGTGACTCATATACAGGGGGCAAGCAGAAAAAAGAATTTAGAGTAGAAGTGGAAGCTTTTGGGAGAGTTAGACATAAAGAACTGTCTTGGATAACTAGTTTTATGAGTATGTAAACAATCAAAACCTAGATTAATGGTTGCATGGTCCTTTAGCAAGGTCGAACTCATTGAGTTTGGATGCGAGGATGGAAATTGTCCTTGGAACTATTCCTAGTTCAGTCTGCAATTGCTCAAAGCAATAAAACAGAGTGTAGTCCAGGCTTCCCGTTACAGATTACCTAGAGCAAAACTTAGCGTAAATCTGTAATGTAATCTTATGTTTTTGCAGCTTATATGTAGTACTATGCACAAAGCTTGAATTTAAAACCTTCCGCGCGGGTTATGGCAAACATGAATCACCGATTCAGTATTGTACGTTTGAATTTTCAGCCTGTTTGTGGATGGAAGCAAATATTTTGTTTTGTAGCACCTGAGTTCGTATTGCTGAATCACCCATGCTTGCCAGTTGTCACCCATGCTTGCCAGTTGTACGACTTGAATTAATCAGAAATCCCAATGATTAGGAGATCGATGGCTTGGTGTTTTTATTACCTTTTACAAAAGCGATTAGGATTAGGCAAGCCTGCTAAAAATGTTGGACATAAAAGGATAAAGATCAATAATTAACCATGGAAAAATGCCTCCTTTGCATAAAAAGAGGAAAAGCAACTGCCAAATCTTAGGGTCCGGTCACATGATGCCGTCAATAGGGATTTTTCCCTGTTGCCATTAACGTTTTCTTTTGCTCGGGGTCACATGATAGGGGGGTCGCATGATCCTATCAGACTCAGGATTCCACGTTTCAAAGAGGGAATGGAAGCAAGAAAATTTCGCACCGTTGTTTGTGATCCGAATGCTATAAAATCATCCACATGGCCTCATCTCTGAAATCCCTGTTGACGGCAATGCTTCCAACCGATGCAGGAGCCCGCCGAACGGATTGCTATCAACAGGGTTTCTTCCCTGTCAAAATTTAGCATGTGACCTCTTCTAATTCTATCATTGACAGCATGCGAACCTTGTTGACAGCATCATGTGACCGGACCCTTATAATGACATGACATGATGGTAGAAAAAATGGCGAGCTCTTTCACCACAATCCATGATAAATTACGCTGGCACTCCACAATCAGATCACAATCTTTGAGCTATGGCCTCGCTCCTACTTCTTATTCTACTCTCTTCTTTTACTGGAAAGTATAAATTCTAGCATGGCTATGGGGTGTGGAAAGGCCTGCAAAAGCGATGACTGTGATGGCCCTGTCACATTGTTGTTCAATAAGGTTCAAAAAAACATGTCGCTATAGGTCGCCATAGCCATACTACCTACTAAAACCCATACTTGCAAAAACCATAGGTATGGCTAGGTCGCCATAGCCATACTGAAGCTCCTTCCTTTTTTGCCTTCTTGACTTCGAGATATTCGTAGTATGAAAAAAAAAAAAACACCACGACAACAAAATTTAAAAGTTTGCCAAAACACAACACAGAACAGGGCAATCCAAAACCAATCTTGTTTCTTATTTTTACAAAAGGAAAGTTCTTTTTGCAAACGCTTCAATGTAGTTGCCTTGAAGGACGTGATGAAACATCAATTTTGCCACTTTAAATGACATGCTCTTTCATGTTTGCTCCATATATAGTTTTATGCTATATTCTGAAGCTCGTCAAATCTTTGTCCAAGTCACCGAAGACACCTTTCCAGTTCTCGCTCAACTGCTTCCTCCCAAAGCACAATCTCTAATGTCCTTAAGTGTTAGTTTCTTTAAAATAAAAATTGTCTTATGAAAGTCCGCAGTTACACTAAGGATATCCACTTTTTTCCGAAGCCATGGCAAGCTATCTCAATTACATCTTCCAGTCTGGCCATATGTTCAAAGTACGAGATATTATGTAATTATTTGCGTTTGCCAAATCCAACGTGTTTCTAGCCTGCATCAAGAAATTACGAGTATAAGATCTTCGATACCTATATTTCATATCAAACTCTGCAATGCAGGAAATGCCAAATTGACTAAATGTATACCTGGAGAAATTTGGATATACCCAAGTTGATTTACTGTATGCTATCTACAGTAGTGGCATTGTCAAATCAAGCTTGAATTCCAAAGCTCCATTGATCACCTTAGAAAAATGAATTCTTTCTGCCAAATTCGATCTGCTTCATTAAGCGGAGCTACATATGCCCAGTAGGAGATGAAGTTAGTAATGAAGGAAGCAATCTCAAAAACAAGTTAGTGATTACCATGCCCAAGAGACCCAAAATATGCATCATATCTCCTCATTTGGACATGATCTTGTTCCATTTTAGTTGTTGAACTTCTGTGTGTTAGATTACCCAGTAAGATGCATGGTTACACAGACCATCGTTGCTCGCATGATAAGAGATTATTGAACTGCTTAGATCCTTGCCAAAGTTAAAGCACTCACTTTGTATGATTCATGTCCATGACCAATGAAACTATGGAAACATGTGGAGGGATTGATGGCAAAAAGCTACAAGCTCCTTAAAATATAGTGGTCCACCTCGACCAATCAATTTAAACAAGTCTGAGTTAGCCATCTTTTTTGTTCACTTTGGACTGGGTGTCTCATCAATCACAATCGCCAGCAACAATCTTCCCTCCTTACGGATATAATGGCCTCTCCAACTCGTTCAAGCATCGCCATCTCGTGTGTAAATACCTCACAGCTGTCATCCATGCCAATTGCCAAGTTAGCTATAAGCATTGTCTTGCTCCTCTAGCCAAGAGTCCACATGAAATTCCATGCTTACAATACGAATAGTGATTCACACTCTCAAATTCTGGCAAGTACGCTCTCACCATCCTTTTCTTGTATTGCACAATAGAGATCAAGAGAACCCCTTCTTCCCACTGCCCTGATAACTGCTGGTTTCTTATCCTTCTGCAACTCCATTGCATCATCTGTCATATGAGCATGCGCATAAATATTTGACATGAGAATATAGCTCCCAGCACATGAAGGATCCAAATCAACAACTTTGTCAAAGCTCCATCTCCCTAGCTGCACATCACCATGTCTTCTGCAGGATCCAAGCAAGGTTGTCCAGCCAAAAAGATTGGGTTTGTCAGTAGAGTGAATAAGATATTCTGCTTCATATAAAAATCCTGCACGACCCAGAAGATCAATCATGCAGGTGTAATGCTGCATATCTGGCATGATATCATGGTCTTCCATCATGGACTTAAAATATTGGCAACCCTCACGCGCTAAGCCTGCATGACTGCATGCCATCAAGATGCTAGTGAAAGTAGACTCATCTGGTTTGATGCCCTTTTGCTGCATTTCCTCAAAACACTCTCTAGCCAAGATGATGTTTCCATTCTGGGCACACCCTGAAATCATCGCACTCCACGAGACTACATTTTGATCACATAATTTGTCAAATACTTTGCGTGCCTCTTCCAAGCTGCCACATTTTGAATACACATCAACAAGCATGCTTCCAATGACAACATCAATCGGGAATTTACTTTCCATGAACTGTTCATGTACAATCCTACTCTGTTCTATTGCCCCTATGGCACCACATGCCTTCATAGTTGCCAAGAAAGTCATCTTATCTGGCTTCATCCCCTCTTGTTGTATCTTTTCGTAAAGCTCCAGAGCTGGAAGAGCATGCCCATTTTGAGAATATCCTGCAATCATAATGTTCCATGACACTGAATCTTGCCTAGTCATATTCAAAAATACTTTGCACGCCTCTTCCAAACTGCCACATTTGCAGTACATATCTACAAGGGCATTCCCCACAACTATATCCAAATGTAAACCATCTTTAATGATCTGATCGTGGATCAGCCTGCCCTTCTCCATGGCTCCTACACTGCCGCATGCTTTTAGGAGACTAGAAAAAATAACCTCATTTGGCTTTATCCTTGTTTGTTGCATTCTCTCAAAAATTTCTATTGCGTCAAGGCCTTCCTCATGCTGAGCAGATCCTGCAATCATTGCACCCCAAGTCACAACATCTTGTTGTGACAAACTGCCAAATATTTTGCGTGCCTCCTTCAAATTACCACATTTGGCATACATATCAACTAGACTGTTCCCCATCACTGTATCACATTCAAGTCCAAATTTGATGACCTGTTCATGGATCCAAATCCCATGATCTATAGCTCCCGTGCTCCCACAAGCCTTTAAAATACTTGAGAAAATAATCTCATTTGGTTTTATACCTTCTCCTCGCAGTTTCTCAAATAAATCTAATGCAAAAAGACCTTCGCCATGCTGAGCATATCCTGCAATCATCGCACCCCAGGAAACAATATCTTTATTGGGCAAGTTGTCAAACACCTTTTGTGCATCCTCCAAGCTCCCACATTTGCAATACATGTCCACCAGAGTGTTGCCCACCATTATATCCAGTTTCTGCCCAGCTTCAATGATCTGCTCATGGACGATCCTAACTTGTGTGATGCCTCGCTCGCTACATGCTTTTAAGAGGCTCACAAAAGTAAACTTATCTGGTAATATGCCTTCTTCACACATGTTATCATAAGAAATTAAAGCAGAAGTTGTGTCTTCGTGCTGGGAATAGGCCGAGATCATTATATTCCACAACACAATATCATGTCTCGGCAAAACATCAAATGCTCTGCGTGCTTCGTTCAGGGACCCATATTTGGTATACATATGCACAAGGGTACTCCCAATGATAACATCCTTTGTAAGTTGACACAAAATAACATGGCTGTGACAGTACCTTCCCCACTCAATCTTTCCTTCATTGCCACATATTTTGAGCATATTTAAAAAAATCACTTTATTTGGTTTTATGCCCTCCTCTTGCATATCCTGGAAAAAATCTAGAGCGGGCAAAGCTCCCCTATTTTGGGCATACCCTGCAATCATTGCTCCCCATGACACCACATCTCGATGTGGCAAATTTTTAAACAATTTATACGTCTCCTTCAAGCTCATGCATTTTGCATACATATTAATTATTGCATTCCCTGTGATGACATCATAATCCATTCCATCTTTTATTATCAAACTATGTATCAATCTGCCCTCTTCTATGGCTTCAATATAGCCACATGATTTTAAAATGCTTAGTAACGTGACCCTATTTGGTTCGATGCCTATTTCCTGCATTCTCCCAAAAAATCCTAAAGCAAGATTGCCATATTCATGTTGGGCATATCCGGTTATCATTGCATTCCACGACACAACACTTGCATTTGGCAACTTATTAAGCATGCATTGTGCCTCCTCCAAATTTCCACACTTAGCATACATGTCAATCAGAGTGTTGTCTAGAGCAATGTCATCTTGAAGTCCATCTGCAATAATCTGTTTGTGAATAAGGCCTCCCTGTGTAAGATTTGATGTCACAGTGCATGCTTTCAAGGCAGCAAGGTAAACATACCTGTTTCTCTTGACACCGGCAGATTGCATCTTGTGGTACAAATCAAGAGCCTTGTGGCCCTTCCCAAGCTTGGCATTTGCTGAAATGATTTCCGCCCATGCATCCACACTTGGTCTCTCAACTTTGGCAAATGCTTCATTAGCGTCACCAATGTTCCCATATGATGCATACAATCGAACGAGATGAGAAGCTAGAAAGTCATCTGAAGCCATCCCACCACGAATCATAATAGCTTGAACTCTGCCAAGGTCTTTCTCCTTTCGACATGATTGCAAAAGACTATAGACTGCACTTTTAGAGAGAGACCCTTCCATGGACTCAGCTTCCTTAAATGCCTCATCTACTTTGTCTTCCTCGCATAACTTTCTCAAACGTTCCAATGCCCTGATGGATAGAAATACGGCATTGGTTTGCGAAAGAAAGACTTATTGGTTTGAAAACAAGATATAATAAGGAAATCTTACCAGATTGAATTACCCTCCTTCAAACCAGTATGTAGGTACCCAGTGGTTTTCTGGTCATAGGCACGATCCCGATCAACGAAGGAAAGCAAAAGTGATAGAGTAAAAAGAAGAAATCTCTCCTTACCTGATACAAGTTTCTTAAAGGAAGAGACACAGTCATGGCGCACTCTCATGTCCAGAATTCGTGGTTAGGGATAAGCAACAGAGATCAGTAAGCGGGCCAACTGCTGTAGTAGGGAATTCTAGTAGTTGTATGAACACGGACACATGCATGATATTTAGGCCTGTACGCACAATACATGAAAATGTGAAACGTAACTCCATTCCTCCAATTATATAAGCGTGTACAATGCATGCCCGAATTCTATAACCTATAATGTGGAAAAGTCTGAATTTTTGCACATATACTAGCTATTTGTGGTTTTTTGCCACTAGGAACTATATGGCATGCAATGCTAGGGTTTGGGTGCGAATCTACAGGCATGTAGATTGGGAATAGGTTTTCTCAATCTCGACAATGTGAGTTTGTGAGATTGGCATATGTAGTTGTGGTTGTTGTGGTAGTCGATCCATGTTTGTTGGGTTTTGGCACATGCCTTCCATTAACAGCATGGAGGCGGCTACTTACAGTCAAATTTGTGCAGGCATGACTTTTTATCTTGCAAGCTTGCTTTTTTCATAAATGTTCCTTGCTCAATCGATCATCCTTTGTTGGATTCTCACTAGCTGTGATGTTCCAATACATTATATGCTATAAATATGTATAACGTAGTGACCCACCACCAATCCCCCCCTTCCCTTCTTTTTTCTAATTGAAGGCAGTATTGTATTAATATACAATTTGTACAAGAATGTACATAGGTGTACATCTAGCGCATGATAAGGTTTGTTCATGGATGGGTCCATTTATTCTACATCCTTTTGCTTGGTGACCTCTGCAAATGGATTCCACTGTTGGGCATTTTATTTCGTTTTATCTGGGTTGCACTGCCCTAATTTGCACTCTTCATTTCAGGAATAAGAATGGCAGTAGTGTCCCGGCATGCATGCCATGGTTGTTCAACAGGATATCGGCTTTGATCGGTCGAATAGCGGTGTTGGTGCGGTGTTGGTTCTTGCAGATGGCAGGGAGATATGCCTGTTAGTTGTTAGCATGGATCTGTTATACATAAGAGAAGCATGATGCAGATTGTATGGTTCTTCATTGAAGTTGTTCTCTTAGACGACAGTAGCATCAACTCCACTGATGTCTTTGGTAAGTTTATTTTCCCAGAACGAATCTCTCTCTCTCCATCTTGGTTGCATATGAAGCCATAGTGCTGTGCAGGCTTTTTAGTTTCTTCCCTATCCGATTTCATTATTACATGTTTCTTTATTGCTTATAGAATCTTGCTTTGGAGTCCGAAATGCTGAAAGTCTTGCTCATGGGCGACAATCACTACAAGGAATAGTCGACGTTCAACGACGTCCTGACGTTGAACAACGACGTCAAGTCGTCGAACAACGACGTCAACGTCGTTGAACAACCTTTACGTCGTTGAACGTCCTCGCGACGTCGTTCATCGACGATGCCTGTGGTCGACGTGTCACGCGGCGGCCGCGGGCATGGTCCTTTTGCCAAGCGGCACGCTGCGTAGACACGCCGCCGCAGAAGCCGACTCTGCCCACCATGCCCGCGGCACGGCGGTCGCGGGACAAGCCGGCACGCCGGCGGTTCGACACGTCCCGCTTAGTCGCCGATAAACGACGACGGTGTAGAGCCGACGAAATCGTGTGGGTCACCGGCATAGTGCCGCTGTTGCCAGGCACGCTTTAGGTGTAGACACGCCGCCTTTTGTGTGTAGATCCCCGCAAGCTCCCCGGCCTCGCTTTGACTTGGGGAAGGGTGCCGCCGGTTTGCCCGCAAATCCGCTGCCCCGACCGCTCTAATGCTAACCCTTTGACCTAGACCTTCTCCGAAAAATTCCGAAAATTGGGCCGTAGTCCGGAGATGAATTAGGAAAACAAATGCAAAAATCGTAATTTATTTTCGTACAATGCATTAATTGCGAATTTATGAATGTCTTGCCACTCCAAAGCCCCCCCGACTTCTACTTGCCACATCGGGAGGAGGACAGACCCAAACTCCGGCTCCGCCGGTTCCCCTTGCTCCGTATTCTACCGGCTGCGGCTTTCTCGGCCAGGTCCCAAGTGCAACGGACCAAGTCTCGGCCCACAAAACGCAAACCCTTCTAGAACCTGGCAACCCACAGGGTTTACGTTTTGGAGGCCCTCTCCTTGTCAGATTAGGCCGGGACCTTGCGCCGTGACTTGACGTGGAGTGGGGGTGTTGATGCCAGAGCACGGACCCTAAAATCCCCCCGGAAGCCGCTTGCCCCGAAGTTTCCTCTCCCCCCAAGGCCCCAGGGGCGGGACGGGTGACCTCCCCTCTCCCGATCGCGATCTGCTCGCCAATGGACTCGAACGCCGACATTGCCCCTCGGGACCAAGTTCTCGGGGCGAAGACCACCCGACCTCCAAGAAGCGCCAAAGTAGCTCACTTCCATCACACTCGTAGTCAATTGGCCTAGGATGTGGATGCGGGATACTGTCGTGGAGGGCGTGAGTGTTTCCTTCTTTCGCAAAACCGACCTTATAACTTGCTCTCTAGGGTAATTTCGCCATTCCGGACGATTTGGCAGGGTCGATTTGCCATTCCGGAGCCTCCCGGTGCCCGAACGACAAAACATCATGGGTTTCTACAAGGGCGACCTCCCTCGGGGCGCCTCAAGGGTTTGACAAGTTCTCCTGACCGATCTGAATCTTTTGGGCCTTCCCAAGAGGGGCCCCCGAACGGAGGATCCAACGGCCGGATAGGGGAACCGGCTCCGGAGGGTGGTCATTAGCATGCGGCCCCGGGGAGCGCCGCCAGAAGGGCTGCCTCGAACTTTTTGGATCCCGCCTCTTGGGGTCCTGGACTCTCCCCTCTTGTGAGGGATCCCCGCAAGGTCCCGGCCTCGCTTGACTTGGGGAAGGGTGCCAGCTCGGTTGTTCCGCAACCCTGCCCCCCGACCGCTCTAATACTAACCCTTTGACCTAGACCTTCTCCTAAAATTCAAAATTGGGCCGTAGTCCGAGATGAATTAGAAAAACAGCTCAAAAAAAATCAGAATTTATTTTCGCACAATGCATTAATTGCGAATTTATGAATGTCTTGCCATCGCAAAAAGCCCGACTTCTACTTGCCACATCGGAGAGGACAGACCCAAACTCCGCCCCGCCGGGTTCCCCTTGCTCCGTATTCTCGGCTGCAGCTTCGGCCAGGTCCCAAGTGCAACGGACCAAGTCTCGGCCCCCAAAACGCAAACCCTTCTAGAACCTGGCAACCCACAGGGTTTACGTTTTGGAGGCCCTCTCCTTGTCGGTTCGGCCGGGACCTTGCGGCCGTGACTTGACGTGGGAGTGGGGGTGTTGACGCCGAGGCCTGACCCTAAAATCCCCCTGAGGTCGCTTGCCCTCCATTTCCTCTCCCAAGGCCCCTCGGGGGCCGGACGGGCGACCTCCCTCTCCGAATCGCGATTTGGCTCGCCAATGGACTCGAACGTCGACATTGCCCTAGGGACCAAGTTCCGTGGCCAGAAGACCACCCGACCTCCAAGAAGCGCCAAAGTAGCTCACTTCCATCACACTCGTAGTCAATTGGCCTAGGATGTGGATGCGGGATACTGTCGTGGAGGGCGTGAGTGTTTCATGGAATAATTTAAGGGCTAAACTTAGCTATTTGGCGATTTTTTAGCACATTTTCGAAAAAAATTGGCTAAAGTAAATGGAAAAATTTGGGAAAAATTAATAATTTTAGCTTAACTTTTTTCGGGATTGCACCAACCGTGGAGCTCTTTAGCCAAACACTAGAAGGTAAGAGAGTGAAATTTTGTATTGTTTTGTATTGGTGGAGAAATTAAATTTCTCCACCAATGAGACTACCACATACAATTCCTTAACAATTATATCGTTGCATTGCAAACCCAATATAAAAAACATAAAAAAAAGTACATTATTTACTTCCGCAAAGAGAAGTTTTGAATCTTCATTAATGCAAAACAATAGTCATAGAGCGGAGTTGTATGATTGGGCCCATCAGTCACGCCTAGAAAGTTTGAGAATGAATTTTGGGCTAGTTTAGCTAATATTATTCTAATTTATAAGAAATATATGATTAGTAGTCTAGTTTGTAAGAAATATATGATTAGTAGTTTTATTTCTAGCATTATAAATTGATTTTGTTAATTAGCATTATTTTCGAATGTTTTCACAAAGAAAATGACTAAATACGTGGAAATAATTGAAAAAAAGTATAGTAATTTGCCGTAGTATTTTCCGTTGGTCACACCATAGAAATTTTTGGGGTGATATTTTTGTTAGTTTAGCTAAACGCTAGAAAGTACGAGAAGAAAAATATGTAGAGTTTAGCTAAACCACAGAAAGTTTTGGGATTAATATCGAGCAGGTTTAGCTAAAGTCATTCTGGCTAATAAGAAATATGCGATTAGTAATTTATTCCCTGGAGTGTTTCCTTCTTTCGCAAAACCGACCTTGTAACTTGCTCCCTAGGGTAATTTCGCCATTCCGGACGATTTGGCAGGGTCGATTTGCCATTCCGAGCCTCCCTGCGTCTCGAACGACAAAACACTGCGGTTTCTACAAGGCCGACCTCAGGACGCCCCGCGGTTTGACAAGTTCTCCCGGACCGATCTGGAATCTTTTGGGCCTTCCCGAAGAGGGGCCCCTGAACGGAGGATCCAACGGTCGGATAGGGGAACCGGCCCGAGGGGTGGTCATTAGCGTCGCCCCCAGGGAGCCGCCAGAAGGGCTGCCTCGAACTTTTTGATCCCGCCTCCTCCCCTCTTGTGAGGGATCCCCGCAAGGTCCCGGCCTCGCTTGACTTGGGGAAGGGTGCCACCCGGTTGTTCTCGCAACGGGCTGCCCCGACCGTTCTAATGCTAATCCTTTGATCTAGACCTTCTCCGAAAATTCCGAAAATTGGGCCGTGTGCTGGAGATGAATTAGGAATCCAGCTGGCAAAAAATCAGAATTTATTTTCGTACAATGCATTAATTGCGAATTTCCGGAGCATAAACACAAAGAAAAGCACAGATAAAAATTTGGGTCTCAAAAAAGGTGAAATCTTTATAGGATATGCAAAGATGACGCTGCATACATAAGAGAAAATGCACCAGCATATATACCTTTCGGAGACTCCCCTTCACAAGAAAGGGGCCACTGTCGAAGTGCCTACCCGGTGTTTGCAGCACTTCCAACCGTCGGATCTGCCCCAAACTCTGCGGGTATGTTTCTCTCCACGAATATTGATTGTTTAACGGTGGATCTGAGAAATAGCTCGTCTGAGCACCAGCCACGCACAAGCCCCTTTCCAGTGAAGGGGAGTCTGGATCAGCATGCTGCGCAGGGGGATTCGACCCCATCTCCGGGCATGGTCCCCAGAGCATACACAGAGAACTCCATGCAAAGTTTCGGATGTGTTAGTCTCCGTCTTGACGCTCGAGATGTAAACCCTACCAAACCCTAGGGTTTAGTAGGGTTTACATTCTGGGGATGCTCCCCTGATCAAGAGGGCCGTGGAACTTGTCCCTGATCAATTTCGCCCTTCCGGACGACGTGGCGAGGTCGGATCGCCAATCCGGGGCCTCCATGCCCCAAAATTGAAAACGTGGTCTAAACCCTGTCAAGGCCAACGACGGCCATCCCAATAAAAAATCGAGGGTCTAAAGCTCATTCGGAAATACCGGGATTTTCTCTCAGACGGGGGCCACTTGGCAAGCCAGCTGGCTGAAAACCAGGATTTTTCCCCGCCCCATGCATTAATTATGAATAAAGTACCAACAAATATTGGTAATGAGTATACTTGTTCATTCTGCTATAAACTTGCGATCTTATATGAAGTCGAGACTCAAGTCGCGGTCCAAAACCCTTAGCAAGAATCTATGAAGAGGTCGCAGCCATATATGAAGTTGTATGTGATCATGCACGAGAATATGGCAAATCAAAGAAGCTCTTCTTGCAGCTTTTGCATGGACCGTGGCTCGGGCATGCCTTGTGTAGATTGTATGCGCAGAGGAGCAACCCGGTGAGCCATATGTTTGCACCGCTCATACCATGACCGGCGGGTCGGGCAAGCTTCACTACAAGGGATCGCCGACGCCCAACGACGCCGCTGCCGCCGATGAACGCCGACCGCCGCCGTTGATCAACGATTATCGCCGCTCAACGACGATAACGCCGCGCTTCGACGCCGCTCAACGACGGCCATCGTGGCCGACGCGGTGTCGGCCCCGCCGCAAAGGTATGGGTACCGCCGCCAAACCGGGCAGCCTTCGTGGTCAAACACGCCGCCTAAACGCCGCTCAACGACGCTTCACAGAAACCACAACGCCGCCGCCGCCGCCATGCGGGAAATGGGCAGCTGCTGCCGGGCACCGCGCGGTCAAGACGCCGCCAAATCCGCCGCTGAACGACGCCGCACAACGCCGACGTGTCACGCCCGCCGCGGGCATGGTGCCGGTGCCAAGCCGGCTCGCCTGCGTGTCAAGACATCGCCAGCCTTAAACGCCGCTTAACGACGCCACGCAGGAATTTTTTTTTTTTTGCCAAATAAAACCCTAACCCTAACCCTAACCCTACATCCACGCTATAAGTGGATCCATCAAGAGTCAGCCGTTATTCTTATTTTTGAGTGTTCTTCCCTATCTTGCTATAATGGTCCCAAGCAGCTTGAAGACCACCTTCACATATGTTCCTTCTAGCAAGAATCCTCCTCCTCCAAGGGAAGACAACTCCAAAGAACCCCCGCTTCTCCTCACAGAACCCTCCCTTCACCATCATCGGGCAAAGATGAGTGAAAAGGAGCTTCGATTGCACTAACATCCGGCGCTCCATGCGGGAACGACGGTAGAATGGCTCACCGAGCCAAACAAAGAGAAAACGACATTAATGGTGGCGATAATGATGCAAATGGTTGCATCAAACTGCCACGCCCTCGATGGACATAAGTAATGTATAAGCTTTTTTATGAATGGAAACAATAAGTTTTTTTATCTATTTGTGTTGTCGTTGTATGTTTATTTTTATGAATGGGAACAATCAAGATTTTTATTTATTTGTGTTATTTGTATTGTATGTTGTTGTTTCAAGTATGTTAAACAATCACGCTTGGTCGCTTAACGACGTTATGATCATTTGACGCCGTTAAACGACGCCATGATCATCCGACGGGCATATGAGGGGCATCGACGGCGCAAGCCGATGTGGCATGCCTAGGTGTCGTCGACGCCGCCTTTGGCGCCGTTAAACGACGTTACACAGACGCCGATAAACGACGCCACATATGGCGGAACCCGCCGCCGGGTTATTTACTTGTTATTTTCACTGCTTGTTTCGGATTTTTTGCTCGCGGGTCTTCATAAGGTAAGATCTCTCGCTTTAATCTTTGTGTTAGAGTTAAACACCTCCAAATGCTAATAGATTAGAAGATTGAATCTTGAAAGTATGTTAAAAACTTGAGGGATGCATGATCAAGGTAATCGGGTCGGTTCCATCCCGAATGGAGAAGACTAAATGTATCGGGTTTATGCACCTCGTAACGTAAGTTTCAATCTTCATAGATTACAAAAGATTTGAAAGGTTATGAATATAAGGTACTGGGTCGACTCCATTTCAAATGGAGAGGACTAGATGTATCGGTTCAGGGCACCCTTCAATCAAATGCTTTCTAAATATCATAAACGCTGTATGAATCAATCTTAAGAATAAACATTTGATAAAATCATGAAAAAAACATGGATATTTATAATTATTATATTATTACATGGTTTTTATTAATATTTTTATTGTTTACTAGAAAACAACATGGACGAACGCCGGAAGGAATTTGAACGTAAAGTGAGACGTAAAAGCTTTGAGAAAGTTACATGGCGACTTTATGCAAGAATGTTACCCCAACAATTGCCACAAATAGTCCAATTAGACCCAAAGGGACCTAGTCTTCCTAGAGGTCGGGTGGTGTGCATGAAATGAATGTCATGTATGTACCATAAACATGTTTCAATGATTAGTTAACTTTATATCTTGATGTTACTTTTTTTTTTTTGCAGCTTGTACTTGACAGAGCGGTTATATTGCAATTGTTCGATGTGCAAAGGACAAATAAAACGGATGAGAAAGACCGCCCTCGACCATGTTGAGAAATATGGTGAATGCCCGACAAATCCAAAGGTTTCTCGACGACATTATGTGGGGTATTCCAACGAGGTATAATACACTTAATCTTATGAACGATAATCAACTACTCTTATGTACTTGAATCGATGTCTTAACTTAGTTTGCTTGTATTTTGTTAGGAAGAAATTGAGAATGAAGTGAGCTCAAGCAAATATATAGATTTTGGGGTTATGTTGTCATTGGAAGTAGATGATGTTGATACTATGAATGCGTTCATAGAAAACCCTACAAAAAGAAAGCCATCAACTTCCTCAAAGAGTATCCCATTACGTGATAGAACTCGCTGCAATGGCCGCTGCCAAGATTGAGGGAATGACAATGTTCATCAAAATTGAATGTACTAGATCATGTCGAAGAAAATAATCTTCCACCTTCACTAGTCCATTTGGTCCAGCCCTTTACGTATAAAGATCGTAAGAAATTCAATGCATGGCCTAGAGGCAAGCCAATTATTTATGGGGAGCAATTTACATATTGGGGTAGGCAAGACATGATTAAAAATAGTCGGGTCCCCTGTGCTGGCCTCGATTATATATTATGACTAGTGTGAAAGTCAAAGATGGTACGATCGCTCTTTAATGCCATATGTAGGTCCCGAATATAACTCGCACTTTGGCATAAATTGAGTAAGCATCGCTGGCTTATGCTCATCTATGGCCTAAATTCAAATGCACGAACAATATCCAAGCCCAAAGATCTACGCAAGCTTCACATATATTGATGGTCGCCCCTCGCTTGCATGGAAAACCTTGTCGCTTTTATTAATAGCTCTATCGAGAATCCCGGCTACCAATTGTGAATTTGTCGAGGCAAACAAAGACCAAGAAGATTTTTTTTAGCCGTGAAATTGACTCGAGATATATCATGGTTTATGCTATAAAAACTTTGTGTATTGGTGATGAATTGTTCATTGAATATGAATACGTAGACCAATACCGAGGTCCTTTGATGATGTACTCAAATTACTCATATAATTTTTGTCTAATGCACCATTTTTCTTCTTCTTCTTCTTCAATTCTTCTTCTTCTTCTCTTGGAATGAGATTGCACATATTGAAGATAAATGTGTATTATATCTTCAATATATGCTTTGATTATGACATAAAATTTTATATTTCGCTCATATATTAAATGCTTAAAATTTAACAAACACGGCTCTCAATGTATGTATCAATCACGATATATTTCGCTTAATCCGACGCGTGGGTAGGCAAGTGGATATAAGACCACATCCAAGCGCATCAATTGGCGACATCAAAAGTCATTATGATAGCGTAATTAGAATACATTGAGCAAGATGGTACAAACATGGGCACAACGATAATGAAGAGTACAATGATGAAGATGAACAGAATACGATGATGAAGATGATGACAATGCCCCTATGGACTACTTCATGGAAGTTGAAGAACCCATAGCCGATATGTTAGATGCATTTGGCCCAATCTTCGATAAAACGACCTAGATGACGATATAAATACTCCTAACGATGGTCATGAAGATCACGCTTTATTGGAGGAGGCGATAAAGCATTATATCCAAAAAAGCATATCTAGATTGACGACATCTTTTTATTGATATTAAACCTTCAAGCCAAATTCAAATGGAGCAATGCCAAGCTGTTACGGCTTTGTTAGAGTAAGTACAATTGCAATCACTTGACTTATTGAATTTGTAGTTGAATGTATACGAAAGGTCCTGTTTTTATACAAAAGTTATTGCAAGAGAAAATACTCCCACAAGGGAACACTATGCCCAAAAGTCGACCGAAATAAAAAAATATATTGGCAAAGCCATCGGGTTTAGGCTACCATAAGATTCACGCTTTGTCCAAATGATTGCATGGTATATTATCCGATGACATCTACAAGAACACGTAAACATGCCCTAAATGTGGTGCCTCTAGGTACAATGCATGCCAAGGGAAAGACCGGCCCCGATGAAGGTGGTTCGCTACTTTCCATTGATCCCTCGTGATAAGGCTATTGTTTCGATGTGAATCTCTAGCTTCGCCATGGGTTGGTGTGCCGCTAATGCGCCGAAAGTGACAATGTACTCCGCGGGTTAGTGACCGCAAGCAATGGAAGCATATTGATGAAACATGGCCTAATTTGAAGAGAGCCACGAAATCTCGATTAGGGTTGGCAACGGATGGTGTTAATCCTTATGGACGCCAATCACCAAGCGGTCAACTTGGCCAAAAGAGTGTTGATCAACTATAATTTACCACCGTGGTTACTCATGAAGACTAGCCATTTAATGGTAGTACTATTAGTTCCAGGACCAAGAAGCCGGAAAGTCTAGATCCATATCCAAAAATAGTTATTGATGAGCTTTTGACATTGTGGAGTGAAGGTATTGAAGTTTACGATGTCTCAAGAGAACTTCGGCCGAATCTAAGATTTACCTTGAGAGCAATCTTAATGTGGACAACGAGCGATTGGCCTGGTTTGTATGAACTCTCCGACTCCAAGTGTCCGGATATGCATGTCACTTGTGTGGGTTTGAACAGTTGAACTCTCACGGCCAACGGCATTGCACAAAAATGTCTATGCAAACTTCAAGAGATATCTCAAATGGAAAATCGACTTCGATAACGTAGGGTCCAAGAGAAAAAAACATTGCAATCAAGAGCCTCCCAAAAGGTTGACAATGAGAGATTGGGGTAACATGTGGGATGCCACCAAAGGAAATAAGGTTAAGGGAATGAAGTGGAAAGCATCCTTCTTCCTTCTACCCTATTGATTTAATTGAAGATCCATCATCTTCTTGATCCCATGCACATCTTTAAAAACGTTTCGGGCGCCTATTTGGAAGCATGTCACCGGACGAAGGACACAGATGCAAAGACGAGAAGATCTACAAGAAGTCGGATCAAAATCTAAAGCATGGTTAAATGTCGGCGAAGGAATAAGGCCACAAGTGGATTGGATCGCGCCTAGAAAATGTATGAAACCCGCTCGAGAAGCTTATCAAGGCAATAAAGACTCCGGCAGGATATATGCATTCGCTATGTAATTGTTTCTCTAACGGCGGGGAGTTAACCGGGTTGAAATCTCATGATTGGCATAAGATGTTGCGCTTGTTATGCCTATTGTTCTCGAGGGTCGCCTCACCGACGGTCCACTACATGCAATATGTCTCCCATCGAGTTTTCCAGGTTCAGACGGATTTAGAAAACACTCGATGCTGAACTCTCACTTAACTTTTTTTTTTCTTAAATCATATTTAGATGGATTACAAGGAAGGAGATACCACAAAATGAAATTGCGACATGCGAACTAAGGTCGTTGAGGCATGTTGTATGCTAGAGAAAGAATTCCCAACAAGTTTTCTCGACATACAAACTCACTTACTAGTGCATTTAGTGGACGGCGTAGAGCTTGCAGCACAACAAATCCTAGATGGATGTTTTTTATAGAACGCTTTCAAGGTCCTCAAGGACTTCAGACGCCGAAAGGCAAGGCCGAGGGGTTGCATGGCCGAGGGTTGGTTAGCACGAGAGTCATTATTCTATGTCACCGAAGTTCTTGGCCGATCTACACCCCAATGCTCCACGATTATGGACCGATGAAGACACTCCAACTATAGTTGGAGAAGTTCCCAAGGAAGACCACGTAAGAAATTGTTCACACTAGAAGAACAGTAAAAGTCAATAAGTTTCTCATCTACAACTCCACTCCCATGGAGAAATGGATAAAAAATACGAGGAAGAAAAAAAAAAGAGAGATGAGGAGAGAAGACGCTATCGACAAAAAGAATCGCAAACAACCACTTCCGCATCATCTAGGGTCCCGCCAAGTGAGATAAACAATAAATGGCTGCTCGAACAACTAGAGATGGCAAGGCAACGTGGGCTAACATGTTTCTAGCGAAGAATTTGCATATGCTAAAGGCGTGTCACTATTTGTAAGTGCAACTTAATAGCATATAATTCACGAAGTTTCGCTTCGCTATTTTGAACATTTGTTCCTTTACTTTGTAGTATAATTCATATGCATCAATATGGTCTTCCTCGGTGCTCACTTTCGACGACAAAGTGTGGATCATGGCAAACGACTTATGATTGTGGTATATCAGCAAAGTTTAGTACGCTTTGCCGACCGGTAGTGCAGACCCAAACCCAATCGAGGCAATGTTGGAATGGATTGGTACTATAAAGACTATCATGGAGGTTGATGTCGGTAGTGCATTCAAAACAATGTTGTTTGATGCCGAATGGTTTGATCTTGTGTGTACTGGTGCTCATGCCAATGATACGCAAAGATCCGAAAGTGGCCTCAGATTCACTAGATTCAACTCGCTTCGGTATCGTGGTCAAGACACACCTCGTGAGGGTTGAGCAATGTGAACAAGTATGTTTACTTGGATGCAATAAAATTTATATATGTCATTAACAAAGGAACTAATGTAATAGAGGTTTTGTAGGTCACCTTCGCTCCAGATCCTTTGCAAGATCAGTGGTGGTTCAGAGTTCCATGGCTCTCGCCCCGCCGCATATTTGAAGGTGAAGAAGAGATGGCGGCCGAATAGGGAGGTTGGGGGTTGGGGGGGGGGCATCTATTGTCATGATAGAAGACTACCATCGATTGAACCTTCATTACTTTATTATGATTATTATATTTTCTTCCCACATATGAATAAGAAAAATACTTTGGCATGCTTAATTTGTGTATACTACAAACTATATTAGGCAACATTAGTATTGCAACTTCGGGTTATCATAGACATTTATGCCAAGTTAATTGGCATCCTAGTATAGACCTATGGCTTTGCAAGCTTCATCGTAAGGCAGTTCTACATACGCTTGAGTACACGCTTTATGTTTAATTAATCATAAAATGTGAAGATTCCCTTCAAAATGCAAGATTCATATACAAAAATCATATATGTATTCCCTTCAAAATACAAAATTCATATAAAAACCCATACACAATTCAAATACACAAAACAAAGTGGATGCCAAAGCACATCTAGTGGTATATATCAGCATCCAAAGGTGATCCACTCGCAGGCTCGAAGGTGCTCGACGGTGATTTCCTCCACCCCGCCGTAACAAGCCTCCCGGCATGGAATCCAAGCCCTCCGGCGCAGGTGTCCGCTTCCCCAAGGAATTCATGCACGAGCACTTCCCGCATGCCCGTTGGTCTGGTGCAACTTTTGAAAGTAGGGCTTCAAAGAATGTTTCCTTCCCAAAGGCCCCTATCCTCTAGCATACGGGCCAAGCACAACGAAGTTCACCATGCATTTCTTCGTGCACTCGAGCCTCAGACAGGGAAGGTTCCGCCTCCCAAAGAATGCGAAGCAGGTCTTTCTTGCCCCCTATCATGCAAAATTTGTCATGGCTTGCTTGAACTCCGCCTTTCTTGGGTTAGGTTCGCCTCTAGCCACCCTCGACCGGAGGCGCTTCAGTGCTCCAAGCAGCACCGCACGCCTCCGGTGTGGCATCAAGCGGCATGCATCGAGAAGCGCCATGGCAGATGTAGGTGAGGAGCCCCGGACGGCGAGGAGGAGGAGGAGGAAGCCGGAGGGCGCAGGAGCAGAGGACTGAGGGGGCGCGGAGAAGCCGGAGGACTAATAGGGCAATATATATGGCATCTCAAAGATACGAAAAACAAAACAAATTTCAGACGACGCCGTTATAGCCGTTAACGCCGTTATAGACGCCGTTGAACGACCTTTAAACGCCGTTAAACGACGCCTATACGCCTTAAAACGACGCCTCTCGTTTTTTAAAAGTCATCGGGCGGCTTTCATTTTTCCCATTTCTTTTATGATTTGAGTATTGCGAATCCATCCTCGATCCTAGTTTTTCATTGCGCTATTGTGAGTTTTTTTCTTTATTGCTTTTGGGATACATGGCCATGGAAGGTATGCTTCGACGCTTGAACCATATTCAGGAGGAGATGAGGATTCAAGAGCAGAGAGATATGGAACCTGTCTTCACAAGTAAGGCTACACTCAGTAGTTTATACACTTTATTGTATTTTATCTATTTTCTAATCTATAGCTTGGTGTAGGAGCCGCCGAGGGCATGAGAAGGAAGGGAATCCTCCGTGAACCCCCTCCTCCACTCGAAGATGAGGACTATGAAACAACGATCCATCGGATGAAAGTGTTAAAGAAGTATGTGATTGGTGAGAAGGCATCGACCAAATTGCTAGGAACCAAAGAGCTGCCTAGCATGATGAGGGTGCTTCTTGAAAAGATGGTCGTGGTTTGGAAGCACCACAGAAAAACAAGATTAACATGATACTAGCGTCCGACATATGCATGGCTGACGCCGTATATACTTGACATGGAGCTATGGTTCAAAGGGGATGGACAAGTGGAGGACTTCACGATAGAAACCATAAGCCAAGCTCGAGGAGTATGCCAATTGTTCAAGTGATCTTTGTTCAATAAACCTATGTTTTGTACATTGTTATATTTTCTCTTGGGTACAATCTAGCATTGATACATATGCATGAACATGATCTCAAGGATTCTTGAAGATATTTTGCATTCTTTTCCGTTGATATCGCCTTCTTCAGCCGATTTGCCATTTCGAGCCCGAGGTTTCGCGACATTTCGACTTGGATCGGTAGAACCAAATTTCCGAGATTATTTGTGGTTTGGACTCTCCCGTAGCTCTTACAAATGGGACACTTCCATGTTCTAAATCTTTCAAATGCACATTCTTAGAAGTTTAGATGGACAAAACTTGGATTTTTCTCCAACCCGACCGATAGAAGCAGCCACTAAATTTATGTTTCTTTGTGGCTTGAAGTCAATCGCATCTTCCAAATCTTCCAAATCAGCTCTGTTGCCTCGCGAACGGCTGCCCCGACGGTTCTAATGCTAACCCTTTGACCTAGACCTTCTCCAAAAATTCCAAAATTGGGCCGTAGGCCGAGATGAATTAGGGATCCACCGGCAAAAATCAGAATTTATTTTCGCGGCAATGCATTAATTGCGAATTTAATCGCATGTCTTGCCACGCAAAAGCGCCCGACTAATTGCCACATCGGGAGGAGGACAGTCCAAACTCCGCTCCGCCGGTTCTCCTTGCTATGCGTTTCGGTCCACAGTTTCTCGCCACGCTCCAATCGCAATGTAGATTAGGACTCGGCCTCAAACGTAAAACCCTTCTAGAGCCCGGCAACTCACGTGGTTTACGCTTTGAGGGCCCTCTCCTTGTCGATTCGGCCGACCTAGCGACGGTCTTGAAGTGGAGTTGGGGTGTTGACGCCGTGAGCGCTGACCCTAAAATCCTCCTGAGGTCGCTTTCCCCAAATTTCTCTCCCTAAGGCCCCGGGGAAGAACGGGCAACCTCCCTCTCCGAACCACGATTTGGCTCGCCAATGGACTCGAACGTTGACATTGCTCGAAACCAAGTTCCGCGGGCAAAAGACCGTGACTTCGCCCCCCAAAAACGTAAACCCTTCTAGAGCCCGGCAACCCACCCACGTTTAACCCCTCCTTGTCGATTCGCCGGACTTTGCGCCATGTCTTGAAGTGGAGTTGGGTGTTGACGCCGCGGACACTAAAATCCTCCTAAGCCGCTTCGAGGCCCTCCTCCCCTTGTCGATTTGGCTCGCTTTGGACGCCATGTCTTGAAGTGGGAGTCCCTGGGTGTTGACGCCAAAACGACACCCTAAAAGCCCCCTCAAGGGTTTACGGCCGCTGTCGATTCGCCGACTTTGCGCCAAAGTTTCCTCTCCCTCCTGGCCCCTTGGAAAGACCCGGGCAACCTCCCCCTCACCGAATCATGATTTGGCTCGCCAATGGACTCGAATGCCGACATTGCCCTCGGGATCAAGTTCCACCTTACGAACCAGAGGCCCGCCCCAAAACGTAAACCTTGAAGTGGGGTTGGGGACGTTGACAACCCAAAATCTCCCCTGTTTACGTTTTTGAGGCCCTCTCCCGAATTGGTCATTGCCCCGGGGACCAAGTTCCGGATCCACCCAACTCCAAGAAGCCGGAGCTTTCCATCACACCCATGTCTTGAAGTGGAGGGCGGAGTGTTTTTCTTTCCAAAACCCGAACGTAACTTGCCCCTAGGGTAATTTCGCCATTCCTGACGATTTGGCAGGGGTCTATTTGCCATTCAGCATCCCCGGAAAAGGTCGACATCCGCCCGCTCAAGTTCTCCCAGACCGGGAATCTTTTGGACCTCAAGAGGGGCCTGAACGGAGGGATCCAAACGGCCGGATAGGGGAACCGGTCCCGGAGGGTGGTCACTGCAGCCTCCTGGGAGCAGAGCGCTGACAGGGCTGCCTCCGAACTTTTTGATCCCGCCTCCCCGGGTCCTGACCTCCCCCAGGGATCCCCGCAAGGTCCCCGGCCTCGCTTGACTTGGGAAGGGTGCCACTGGCGGGCAACCTCCCTGCCCGACCGCTCTAATGCTAACCCTTTGACCTAGACCTCGCCAATGGAGATGAATTAGGATCCCTGCAAAAATCGAATTTATTTTCGCCATTAATTATGCAATTTATTGTCTTGCCATCGGGCCACATCAGGAGGAAGGCCCAAACTCCGCCCCGGCCTCCTTGTTCAGATTCTGGCCACAAGCTTCGCCAGTCCTCGCCCTCCCCCAAAACGTAAACCCTTCTAGAGCCCGGCAACCCACGTGGTTTACGCTTTGAGGCCCTCTCCTTGTCGATTCGGGCCGACCTTTGCGCCGCGGTCTTGAAGTGGAGTTGGGTGTTGACGCCAGAGCGCTGACCCTAAAATCCCTCCTGAGGTCGCTTGCCCCAAATTTCCTCTCCCCCCAAGGCCCCTGGGACGGACGGGCGACCTCCCTCCCCATCGCGATTCGACTCGCCAATGGACTCGTAACGCCGACATTGCCCTCTGGGACCAAGTTCCGTGGGCCAGAAGACCACCAACTCCAAGAAGCCAAAGTAGCTCACTTCCATCACACTCGTGTAGTCAATTGGCCTAGGATGTGCATGCGGGATACCGCCGTGGAGGGCGTGAGTGGAGTGTTTCCTTCTTTGCAAAACCGACTGTAACTTGCTCCCTAGGGTAATTTCGCCATTCCTGACGATTTGGCAGGTCTATTTGCCATTCCCGAGCATCCCGCGTCCGAACGACAAAACAAAGGCGTTTCTACAAGGCCGACATCGACGCCCGCTGTTTGACACGTTCTCCTGACCGATCTGAATCTTTTGGACCTTCCCAAGAGGGGCCCCCGAACGGAGGATCCAAATCTGGCCGGATAGGGGAACCGGCCCCTGAGGGTGGTCATTAGCGCGCAGCCCCCCGGGAAGCGCCGCCAGAAGGGCTGCCTCGAACTTTTTGGATCCCGCCTCCCCGGGTCCTGGACTCTCCCTCTTGTGAGGGATCCCCGCAAGGTCCCGGGCCTCGCTTTTGACTTGGGGAAGGGTGCCAAGCTGCTGTTCTGCAACGGGCTGCCCCGACCGCTCTAATGCTAACCCTTTGACCTAGACCTTCTCCGAAAATTCAAAATTGGGCCGTAGGCCGAGATGAATTAGGATCCAACCGGCAAAACCGAATTTATTTTCGCAATGCATTAATTAAGTAATTTACGAATGTCTTGCCATCGCAAAAGCGCCCCCACTTCTACTTGCCACATCGGGAGGAGGAAAGGCCCAAACTCCGCCCCGCCGGCCCCTTGTTCGTATTCTAGGCCGCTTCTGGCCAGTCCCAAGTGCAACAGACTGTGACTCGCCCCCAAAACGTAAACCCTTCTAGAGCCCGGCAACCCACGTGGTTTACGCCGGGAGGCCCTCCTCTCCTTGTCGATTCGCCGACCTTGCGCCGTGTCTTGAAGTGGAGTTGGGGTGTTGACGCCGAGCGCCGACCCTAAAATCCCTCCTAGGCCGCTTGCCCCAAATTTCCTCTCCCCAAGGCCCCCGGGACGGACGGGCGACCTCCCTCTCCCGAATCGCGACCTGACTCGCCAATGGACTCGAACGCCGACATTGCCCTGGGGACCAAGTTCCGCGGGCCGTAAGACCACCCAACTCCAAGAAGCGCCAAAGTAGCTCACTTCCATCACACTCGTAGTCAATTGGCCTAGGATGTGGATGCGATACCGCCGTGGAGGGCGGAGTGTTTTTTCTTTTGCAAAACCGACCGTGTAACTTGCTCCCTAGGGTAATTTCGCCATTCCTGACGATTTGGCAGGGTCTATTTGCCATTCCGAGCATCCCTGCGTCCGAACGACAAAACAAAGGCGTTTCTACAAGGCCGACATCGACGCCTCATGGGTTTGACAAGTTCTCCCGACCGATCTGAATCTTTTGGACCTTCCCGAAGAGGGGCCCCCAAACGGAGGATCCAACGGCCGGATAGGGGAACCGGCCCGGAGGGTGGTCATTAGCGCAGCCCCGGGGAGCGCCGCCAGAAGGGCTGCCTCGAACTTTTTGGATCCCGCCTCCCGGGTCCTGACTCCCCTCTTGTGAGGGATCCCCGCAAGGTCCCGCCTCGCTTGACTTGGGAAGGGTGCCACTCGGTTGCCCTCGCAACGGCTGCCCCGACCGCTCTAATGCTAACCCTTTGACCTAGACCTTCTCCTAAAAATTCAAAATTGGGCCGCAGTCGAGATGAATTAGGGATCCACCGGCAAAAATCGAATTTATTTTCGCAATGCATTAATTGCGAATTTACTTAATGTCTTGCCATCAGCAAAAGCGCTCGACTTCTACTTGCCACATCGGGAGGAGGAAAGGCCCAAACTCCGCCCGCGCCTCCTTGTTCAGATTCTAGGTCTGCCGCCTACCAGGTCCCGCGTGCAACAGATCAGGACCGCCCCCAAAACGCAAACCCTTCTAGAGCCCGCAACCCACGTGGTTTACGCTTCGAGGCCCTCCTTTGTCGACCGGGCCGACCTTGCGCCGCGGTTTGGAAGTGGAGTTGAGGTGTTGACGCCAGAGCGCCGACCCTAAAATCCCTCCCTGAGCCGCTTGCCCCAAATTTCTCTCCCCTGGCCCTCGGGACGGACGGGCAACCTCCCCTCCCGAAGCTGACTGCTCGCCAATGGACTCAACGCCGACATTGCCCCCGGGGACCAAGTTCCGCGGGCCGAAGACCACCCGAACTCCAAGAAGCGCCCAAAGTAGCTCACTTCCATCACACTCGTAGTCAATTGGCCTAGGATGTGGATGGATAATGTCGTGGAGGGCGGAGTGTTTCTTCTTTCAAGAAACCCATCGCGGTAACTTGCTCCCCTAGGGTAATTTCGCCATTCCTGACGATTTGGCAGGGTCTATTTGCCATTCCTGAGCATCCCTGTGTCCTAACGACAAAACAAAGGCGGTTTCTACAAGGCCGACATCGACGCCGCATGTTTGACAAGTTCTCCCGACCGATCTGGAATCTTTTGGACCTTCCCCAAGAGGGGCCCCCCCTGAACGGAGGATCCAACGGGCCGGATAGGGGAACCGGCCCGAGGGTGGTCATTAGCGCAGCAGCCCTGGGAGCCCGCCAGAAGGGGCTGCCTCGAACTTTTTTTTGATCCCGCCCGGGTCCCGGACTCTCCCTCTTGTGAGGGATCCCCGCAAGGTCCCGCCCTCGCTTGACTTGGGAAGGGTGCCAGCCTGGCTGCCCCGCAACCGGCCGCCCCGACCGCTCTAATGCTAACCCTTTGACCTAGACCTTCTCCTAAAATTCAAAAATTGGGCCGCAGGCCGAGATGAATTAGGATCCAGCCGCAAAAAATCGAATTTATTTTCGCGCAATGCATTAATTGCGAATTTACGAATGTCTTGCCATCAGCAAAAGGGGCTCCTCTGACTTCTACTTGCCACATCGGGGGAGGAAAGGCCCAAACCTGCTCCGCCAGTTCCCCTTGCTCCGTGATTCTCGGCCGCCGCTTTTGCCCAGTCCCAGTGCAACGGATCAGACCCTCGGGCCCCCAAACGTAAACCCTTCTAGAGCCCGCAACCCACGTGGTTTACGCCGAGGCCCTCTCCCTGTCGATTCGCCGACCTTGCGCCGCGGTCTTGAAGTGGGAGTTGGGGTGTTGACGCGAGCTGACCCTAAAATCCTCCGGAGGTAATGCTTGTTCCAAATTTCTCTTCCCCAAGGCCCAAACTCGGGACTTTACGGGCCACCTCCCTCCCCGAATCGCATCCGACTCGCCAATGGACTCTAACGCCGACATTGCCCTTGGGGACCAAGTTCCGCGGGCCGAAGACCACCCAACTCCAAGAAGCGCCAAAGTAGCTCACTTCCATCACACTCGTAGTCAATTGGCCTAGGATGTGCATGCGATACCGGCCGCGGGAGGGCGGAGTGTTTCTTTTTGCAAAACCGACCGCGGTAACTTGCTCCCTAGGGTAATTTCGGCCATTCCGACGATTTGGCAGGTCTATTTGCCATTCCGAGCATCCTGCGTGCCCAACGACAAAAAACAAGGCGGTTTCTACAAGGCCGACATCGACGCCTCCCATGGTTTGACAAGTTCTCCTGACCGATCGAATCTTTTGACCTTCCCCGAGAGGGGCCCCCGAACGGAGGATCCAACGGCCGGATAGGGGAACCGGCCCCGGAGGGTGGTCATTAGCGCAGCCCCGGGGAGCGCCGCCAGAAGGGCTGCCTCGGAACTTTTTGGATCCCGCCCCCCGGGTCCGGACTCTCCCTCTTGTGAGGGATCCCCGCAAGGTCCCCGCCTCGCTTGACTTGGGGAAGGGTGCTCGGTTGCCCCCGCAACGGGCTGCCCCACCGTTCTAATGCTAACCCTTTGACCTAGACCTTCTCCTAAAAAATCCAAAAATTGGGCCGTAGGCCGGAGATGAATTAGGGATCCAACCGCAAAAATCGAATTTATTTTCGCAAATGCATTAATTAAGCAATTTACTTAATGTCTTGCCATCGCAAAAAAGCGCCTCCACTTCTACTTGCCACATCGGGAGGAGGAAAGGCCCAAACTCCGGGCCCGGCCAGCCTCCCTTGTTCGTGATTCTCTGGCCGCCGCTACCAGGTCCTTAGTGCAACAGATCAGACTCGCCCCCAAAACGCAAACCCTTCTAGAGCCCGCAACCCACTGTGGTTTACGCTTCGAGGCCCTCCCTTGTCGATTCGGCCGACCTTGCGCCGTGGTCTTGAAGTGGGGTTGGGGTGTTGACGCCAGAGCGCTGACCCTAAAATCCCCTCCCTGAGGCTGCTTGCCCCAAATTTCCTCTCCCCAAGGCCCCTCGGGACTGACGGGCACCCTCCCTCTCCGAATCGCGATCCGACTCGCCAATGGACTCGTAACGCCGACATTGCCCTGGGACCAAGTTCCGCGGGCGTAAGACCACCCGAACTCCAAGAAGCGCAAAGTAGCTCACTTCCATCACACTCGTAGTCAATTGGCCTAGGATGTGCATGCTGATACCGCCGTGGAGGGCGGAGTGTTTCTTTTCTTTCGCAAAACCGAATCGCGTAACTTGCTCCCTAGGGTAATTTCGCCATTCCGACGATTTGGCAGGGTCTATTTGCCATTCCGAGCATCCCCGCGTCCGAACGACAAAACAAAGGCGGTTTCTACAAGGCCGACATCGACGCCTGCGTTTGACAAGTTCTCCTGACCGACTGAATCTTTTGACCTTCCCCAAGAGGGGCCCCCGAACGGAGGATCCAACGGCCGGATAGGGGAACCGGCCCGGAGGGTGGTCATTAGCGCAGCCCCGGGAGCGCCGCCAGAAGGGTCGCCTCGAAACTTTTTGGATCCCGCCTCCCCGGGTCCCACTCTCCCCTCTTGTGAGGGATCCCCTGCAAGGTCCCCGGGCCTCGCTTGACTTGGGGAAGGGTGCCAGCTCGTTGCCCCCGCAACGGGCTGCCCCCGACCGCTCTCTAATGCTAACCCTTTGACCTAGACCTTCTCCTAAAATTCAAAATTGGGCCGTAGCCGAGATGAATTAGGGATCCACCGCAAAACCTGAATTTATTTTCGCGGCAATGCATTAATTGCGAATTTACTTAATGTCTTGCCACCGCAAAAAGCGCCCGACTTCTACTTGCCACATCGAGGAGGAAAGGCCCAAACTCCGGCCCGCCGCCTCCCTTGCTCCGTGATTCTGGCCGCCGCTTCCGCCAGTCCCAGCGTAACAGACAGACTCGCCCCCAAAACGTAAACCCTTCTAGAGCCTGGCAACCCACAGGGTTTACGTTTCGGAGGCCCTCTCCTTGTCAGATTCGGCCGGGACCTTGCGCCGTGTCTTGAAGTGGGGTTGGGGTGTTGACGCCAGAGCGCGGACCCTAAAATCCCTCCGGAGGCTGCTTGCCCCAAATTTCTCTCCCCAAGGCCCCCTGGGACGGACGGGCGACCTCCCTCTCCGAACCGCGATCCGGCTCTCGCCAATGGACTCGTAACGCCGACATTGCCCTCGGGACCAAGTTCCGTGGGCTTAAGACCACCCTCAACTCCAAGAAGCCAAAGTAGCTCACTTCCATCACACTCGTAGTCAATTGGCCTAGGATGTGCATGCGATACCGCCGTGGAGGGCGTGGAGTGTTTCCTTCTTTCGCAAAACCGACCGTGTAACTTGCTCCCTAGGGTAATTTCGCCATTCCGGACGATTTGGCAGGGTCTATTTGCCATTCCGGAGCATCCCCGGTGCCCGAACGACAAAACAGTGCGGTTTCTACAAGGCCGACATCGTGACGCTTCCGCTGGTTTGACAAGTTCTCCCGACCGATCTGGAATCTTTTGGCCTTCCCCAAGAGGGGCCCCCTGAACGGAGGATCCAACGGCCGGATAGGGGAACCGGGCTCCGGAGGGTGGTCATTAGCGCAGCAGCCCCGGGAGCGCCGCCAGAAGGGTCTGCCGAACTTTTTGGATCCCGCCTCGGGTCCTGGACTCTCCCTCTTGTGAGGGATCCCCTCGCAAGGTCCTGGCCTCGCTTGACTTGGGGAAGGGTGCCAGCTCGGCTGCCCCGCAACCCGCTGCCCCGACCGCTCTAATGCTAACCCTTTGACCTAGACCTTCTCCTAAAATTCAAAAATTGGGCCGTAGGCCGGAGATGAATTAGGGATCCAAATGGCAAAAAAAAAAAATCGAATTTATTTTCGCAATGCATTAATTGCGAATTTACTTAATGTCTTGCCACCGCAAAAGCGCCTCGACTTCTACTTGCCACATCGGGAGGAGGAAAGGCCCAAACTCCGCCCGCCGGGCCTCTTGTTCAGATTCTCTACGCCGCCGCTGCCAGTCCCAGTGCAACAGACCAGACTCGCCCCCAAAACGCAAACCCTTCTAGAGCCCTCGCAACCCACGTGGTTTACGCTTCGGAGGCCCTCTCCTGTCGATCTCGCCCGACCTTGGGCGCCGCGGTCTTGAAGTGGAGTTGGGGTGTTGACGCCAGAAAGACCCTAAAATCCCTCCTGAGGTCGCTTGCCCCAAATTTCTCTCCCCCCAAGGCCCCGGGACGGACGGGCACCTCCCCTCTCCTGAATCGCTGACCGACTCGCCAATGGACTCGTAACGCCGACATTGCCCTGGGGACCAAGTTCCGCGGGCCGTAAGACCACCAACTCCAAGAAGCCAAAGTAGCTCACTTCCATCACACTCGTAGTCAATTGGCCTAGGATGTGCATGCGGATACCGCCGCGGAGGGCGGAGTGTTTCCTTCTTTCGCAAAACCGACCGTAACTTGCTCCCTAGGGTAATTTCGGCCATTCGACGATTTGGCGTGGTCTATTTGCCATTCCGAGCATCCCTGCGCCCGAACGACAAAAACAAAGGCGGGTTTCTACAAGGCCGACATCGACGCTCCGCGTTTGACAAGTTCTCCCGACCGACCTGAATCTTTTGACCTTCCCCGGCGAGGGGCCCCCGAACGAGGATCCAACGGCCGGATAGGGGAACCGGCCCGGAGGGTGGTCATTAGCGCAGCCCCCGAGCGCCGCCAGAAGGGTCGCCTCGAACTTTTTTTTGATCCCGGCCCCCCGGGTCCCGGACTCTCCCCTCTTGTGAGGGATCCCCGCAAGGTCCCGCCTCGCTTGACTTGGGGAAGGGTGCCAGCCTGTTGCTGTTCTCGCAACGGGCTGCCCCGACCGCTCTAATGCTAACCCTTTGACCTAGACCTTCTCCTCAAAATTCAAAATTGGGCCGCAGGCCGAGATGAATTAGGGATCCACCGGCAAAAAAAATCGAATTTATTTTCGCAATGCATTAATTGCGAATTTACTTAATGTCTTGCCATCAGAAAGCCTCACTTCTACTTGCCACATCGGGAGGAGGAAAGGCCCAAACTCCGGCCCGCCGCCCCTTGCTTCGTGATTCGGCCGCCGCTCGCCGCCAGTCCTGCGTAACAGATCAGACTCGCCCCCAAAACGAAAACCCTTCTAGAGCCCCGGCAACCCACGTGGTTTACGCTTCGGAGGCCCTCTCCTGTCGATTCGGCCGACCTTGGCGCCGTGTCTTGAAGTGGAGTTGGGGTGTTGACGCCGAGCGGACCCTAAAAATCCTCCCGAGGTCGCTGTCTCCCCAAATTTCCTCTCCCCAAGGCCCTGGGACTGACGGGCGACTCGCCTCCTCCCAAATCACGATCTGACTCTGCCAATGGACTCTTAACGCCGACATTGCCCTTGGGACCAAGTTCCGTGGGCCAAGACCACCCGAACTCCAAGAAGCGCAAAGTAGCTCACTTCCATCACACTCGTAGTCAATTGGCCTAGGATGTGCATGCGATACCGGCCGCGGGAGGGCGGAGTGTTTCCTTCTTTCGCAAAACCGGACCGTGGTAACTTGCTCCCTAGGGTAATTTCGCCATTCCAGACGATTTGGCAGGGTCTATTTGCCATTCCTCGAGCATCCCTGCGTCCCGAACGACAAAACAAAGGCGGTTTCTACAAGGCCGACATCGTGACGCCCGCGGCTTTGACAAGTTCTCCCGACCGACCGAATCTTTTGACCTTCCCCAAGAGGGGCCCCGAACGGAGGATCCAACGGCCGGATAGGGGAACCGGCCCGGAGGGTGGTCATTAGCGCAGCCGGGGAGCGCCGCCAGAAGGGCTGCCGGGAACTTTTTGGATCCCGGCCCCGGGTCCTGACTTCCCCTCTTGTGAGGGATCCCCTCGCAAGGTCCCGCCTCGCTTGACTTGGGGAAGGGTGCCACCGGCTGCCCTCCCCGCAACGGGCTGCCCCGACCGCTCTAATGCTAACCCTTTGACCTAGACCTTCTCCTAAAATTCAAAATTGGGCCGCAGGCCGAGATGAATTAGGGATCCACCGGCAAAAAATCGAATTTATTTTCGCAATGCATTAATTGCGAATTTACTTAATGTCTTGCCATCAAGAGTGCCCGACTTCTACTTGCTACATCGGAGGAGGACAGGCCCAAACTCCCGGCCGCCCATCTGTCCCTTTGCCTCAGATTCTAGGCTGCCGGGCTTTCGCCAGTCCCAGTGCAACAGACCAGACTCGCCCCCCAAAACGTAAACCCTTCTAGAGCCCGCAACCCACGTGGTTTACGCTTCGGAGGCCCTCTCCTTGTCGATTCGCCGGACCTTGGCGCCGCAGGTCTTGAAGTGGGAGTTGGGGTGTTGACGCCAGAGCGCTGACCCTAAAATCCCTCCCAGGCTGCTGCCCCAAATTTCTCTCCCCAAGGCCCCGGGACGGACGGGCGACCTCCCCTCTCCCGAATCACGACTGACTCCAATGGACTCCTTTAACGCCGACATTGCCCCCGGGGACCAAGTTCCGCGGGCCGAAGACCACACCAACTCCAAGAAGCCAAAGTAGCTCACTTCCATCACACCGTGAAGTCAATTGGCCTAGGATGTGCATGGGGATACCGGCCGTGGGAGGGCGGAGTGTTTCCTTCTTTGCAAAACCGACCGTGTAACTTGCTCCCTAGGGTAATTTCGCCATTCCGACGATTTGGCAGTCTATTTGCCATTCCGAGCATCCCTGCGTCCCGAACGACAAAACAAGCATGGTTTCTACAAGGCCGACATCGACGCCTCCGGGTTTGACAAGTTCTCCCTTACCGACCGAATCTTTTGACCTTCCCGGAAGAGGGGCCCCGAACGGAGGATCCAACGGCCGGATAGGGGAACCGGCCCGAGGGTGGTCATTAGCGCAGCCCCGGGAGCGCCGCCAGAAGGGCTGCCTCGAACTTTTTGATCCCGCCTCGGGTCCTGGACTCTCCCTCTTGTGAGGGATCCCCGCAAGGTCCCGGGCCTCGCTTGACTTGGGGAAGGGTGCCAGCTCGGTTGCCCCCGCAAACGGGCTGCCCCGACCGCTCTAATGCTAACCCTTTGACCTAGACCTTCTCCTAAAAATTCAAAAATTGGGCCGCAGGCCGAGATGAATTAGGGATCCAGCCGGCAAAAAATCGAATTTATTTTCGCGGTAATGCATTAATTACGAATTTACTTAATGTCTTGCCATCGCAAAAAAGCTCCCGACTTCTACTTGCCACATCGGGAGGAGGACAGGCCCAAACCCGGGCCCGCCAGCCTCCCCTTGTTCGGTGATTCTCCCTACCGGCCGCCTCGCCAGTCCTGCGTGCAATGTGACAGATTCCGCCCCCAAAACGAAAACCCTTCTAGAGCCCCGGCAACCCACGTGGTTTACGCTTCGAGGCCCTCTCCTTGTCGATTCGGCCGACCTTGGCGCCGTGGTCTTGAAGTGGAGTTAAAAGACGCCGAGAGCCGGACCCTAAAATCCCTCCCGAGGCTGCTTGCCCCAAATTTCCTCTCCCCTGGCCCCGGGACGGACGGGCGACTCCCCTCCCCTCGAACTGATTCCGACTCTGCCAATGGACTCCAGAACGCCGACATTGCCCCCGGGACCAAGTTCCGCGGGCCGTAAGACCACCCAAACTCCAAGAAGCCAAAGTAGCTCACTTCCATCACACTCGTAGTCAATTGGCCTAGGATGTGCATGCGATACCGCCGCGGGAGGGCGGAGTGTTTCTTCTTTTCGCAAAACCGACCGCGTAACTTGCTCCCCTAGGGTAATTTCGCCATTCCTGACGATTTGGCGTGGTCTATTTGCCATTCCGAGCATCCCTGCGCCCGAACGACAAAACAAAGGCGCGTTTCTACAAGGCCGACATCGTGACGCCCGCTGGGTTGACAAGTTCTCCTGACCGATCTGAATCTTTGGACCTTCCCCGGCGAGGGGCCCCCGAACGGAGGATCCAAATCTGGCCGATAGGGGAACCGGCCCGGAGGGTGGTCATTAGCGCAGCCCCGGGAGCCGCCAGAAGGGCTGCCTCGAACTTTTTTTGGATCCCGCCCCCCGGGTCCCACTCTCCCCTCTTGTGAGGGATCCCCGCAAGGTCCCCGGGCCTCGCTTGACTTGGGGAAGGGTGCCACCTCGTTGCCCCCAAACGGGCTGCCCCGACTGCTCTAATGCTAACCCTTTGACCTAGACCTTCTCCCAAAAATTCAAAATTGGGCCGTGCCGGAGATGAATTAGGATCCAACCGGGTAAAACCGAATTTATTTTCGCAATGCATTAATTACGAATTTACTTAATGTCTTGCCATCGCAAAAGCACTCCACTTCTACTTGCCACATCGGGAGGAGGAAAGGCCCAAACTCCGCCTCCGCCGGGCCTCCCTTGCTCCATTCCCTGGCCGGCTTCTGCCAGTCCCAAGTGCAATGTAGACAGACTCGCCCCCAAAACGTAAAACCCTTCTAGAGCCCCCGCAACCCACGTGGTTTACGCTTCGAGGCCCTCTCCTTGTCGATTCGGCCGACCTTGGCGCCGCGGTCTTGAAGTGGGAGTTGGGGTGTTGACGCCGCAGAGCTGACCCTAAAATCCCTCCCGAGGTCGCTTGCCCCAAATTTCCCTCCCCCAAGGCCCCGGGACGGACGGGCACCTCCTCCCCCCCATCGCTGATCCGACTCGCCAATGGACTCAACGCGTCGACATTGCCCCCTCGGGGACCAAGTTCCGCGGGCCGAAGACCACCCGAACTCCAAGAAGCCAAAGTAGCTCACTTCCATCACACTCGTGAGTCAATTGGCCTAGGATGTGCATGCTGATACCGCCGCGGAGGGCGGAAAGTGTTTCCTTCTTTCGCAAAACCGACCGTAACTTGCTCCCTAGGGTAATTTCGCCATTCCTGACGATTTGGTGGTCTATTTGCCATTCCGGAGCATCCCTGCGTCTCAACGACAAAACAAGGCGGTTTCTACAAGGCCGACATCGACGCCCTTCTGTTTGACAAGTTCTCCTGACCGACTGAATCTTTTGACCTTCCCCAAGAGGGGCCCCTCGAACGGAGGATCCAACGGCCGGATAGGGGAACCTGCCCGAGGGTGGTCATTAGCGCAGCCGGGAGCGCCGCCAGAAGGGTCAGCCCTCGAACTTTTTTTTTGGATCCCCGCCCTCGGGTCCGGACTCTCCTCTTGTGAGGGATCCCCGCAAGGTCCCGCCTCGCTTGACTTGGGAAGGGTGCCGCCTGTTCTCGCAACGGGCTGCCCCCGGACTGCTCTAATGCTAACCCTTTGACCTAGACCTTCTCCCAAAATTCAAAATTGGGCCGCAGTGCTGGAGATGAATTAGGATCCAACCGGGCAAAAACCGAATTTATTTTCGCGGCAATGCATTAATTGCGAATTTACTTAATGTCTTGCCATCAGTAAAAGCGCCCACTTCTACTTCTTGCCACATCGGAGGAGGAAAGGCCCAAACTCCGCCCGCCGCCTCCCTTGCTCCGTGATTCCTGGCCGCTGCCGCCGTCCTTTATGCAACAGACCAGACTCGCCCCAAAACGTAAACCCTTCTAGAGCCCGCAACCCACGTGGTTTACGCTTTGAGGCCCTCTCCTTGTCGATTCGGCCGACCTTGCGCCGCGGTCTTGAAGTGGAGTTGGGGTGTTGACGCCAGAAAGGCGGGACTCCTAAAAATCCTCTCCGGAGGCTGCTTGCCCCCAAATTTCTCTCCCCAAGGCCCCCTTCGGACTGACGGGCGACCTCCCTCCCAATCGCCTGACCGACTGCCAATGGACTCGTGAACGCCGACATTGCCCTGGGGACCAAGTTCCATGGCCGAAGACCACCCAACCCAAGAAGCCAAAGTAGCTCACTTCCATCACACCTCGTAGTCAATTGGCCTAGATGCATGCGATACCGTCGTGGGAGGGCGGAGTGTTTCCTTCTTCGCAAAACCCACCGTGTAACTTGCTCCCTAGGGTAATTTCGCCATTCCTGACGATGGCAGGGTCTATTTGCCATTCCCGAGCATCCCTAGTGTCCTAACGACAAAACAAGGCGGTTTCTACAAGGTCGACATCGTGACGCCAAGCTTGACAAGTTCTCCTGACCGATCTGGAATCTTTTGACCTTCCCAAGAGGGGCCCCCGAACGGGATCCAACCCAAGGATAGGGGAACCGGCCCCGGGAGGTGGTCATTAGCGCAGCAGCCCTGGGAGCCGCCAGAAGGGTCGCCTCGAACTTTTTGGATCCCCGCCTCCCGGGTCCTGGACTCTCCCCTCTTGTGAGGGATCCCCGCAAGGTCCTGGCCTCGCTTGACTTGGGGAAGGGTGCCAGTCATTGTTCCCGCAACCGCTGCCCCGACCGCTCTAATGCTAACCCTTTGACCTAGACCTTCTCCCGGTAAAATTCAAAATTGGGCCGTGTGCCGAGATGAATTAGGGATCCAAATTGGCAAAACCGAATTTATTTTCGCAATGCATTAATTATGAATTTAATTTAATGTCTTGCCATCGGGCAGCTCCGACTTCTACTTGCCACATCTAGAGGAGGAAAGGCCCAAACTCCGGCCCGGGCCGCCTCTTGCTCCAGATTCTCTTCCGCCGCCGCTGGCCAGTCCTGCGTAACAGATGTGACTCGCCCCCAAAACGTAAACCCTTCTAGAGCCCGCAAACCCATGGTTTACGCTTTGAGGCCCTCTCCTTGTCGATTCGCCGACCTTGCGCGGTCTTGAAGTGGAGTTAGTGTTGACGCCGTTAGCTGACCCTAAAAATCCTCCCGAGGTTGCTATCCCCAAATTTCTCCCCAAGGCCCCTGAACTCGAAATTCAAGGTGAGACGCTCAACCCTAAGTAGGTCCAAAACCCTAGCAAGAATCTATGAAGAGGTCGCAACCATATATGAAGTTGTATGATCATGCACGAGAGAATATGGCAAATCAAAGAAGCTCTTCTTGCAGCCTTTGCATGGACCTGTGAGTCAAGCATGCCTTGTGTAGATTGTATGCAGGAAGAGCAACCTGGTGAGCCATATGTTTGCACTTGCGCAGTCATGACTGAAGTGATTGGGTGCTTGATTTAGTATGAAAGTATGCAAGTGAAGCTCAATGGTGCACAAGTCCTGTTTATTAAAGTGGATAGATAAACAAGGATGGAGAGAAATCTAAGTGGATAGATAAAGAAGGATAGATAAAATACATAAGTAATCATTGCCAACTAGTGCTCCATTATTATCCGCCCGTGATGTGTGAGTTTCATTGGAAGCAATACCCCAAGAATCATTGGCATCCGAGTTGCTCCCCTCCCCCATCCGCCATTTCCATTTGATGCAATTCCCAAACATCATTCTCACCCCATTCCTTGTTATCCTCAGATCATTGTTACCAATAGCATCATGTTGATTTCCTCCCCATCGATATTCACGTAGTTTCAATGATGTTCAATGCTTTAAAAATCTCAAATAAAAAGCCACCGTGAGTTTATTCTATGCATTCTACCCTAAAGACCTGATCTCTATGCCGCGGTAATGGTTTGATTCCTTTTATATGTAGTTTACGGTTGAAGATGCAATGCATACTTATGCAGAGATGTTTTGCGGTGGCCGCTAACAAACCGTTTCACGACGCTGGAGTTGTTAATCGCTGGTAGAAGTTCCCCCCTCATATAAAATGATCAAGATTCGATCTAATGGGCTTTGAAAATTAATGCCAAGGTAACCTTGCCACTTGGCAAAATTCTTATAATGGCTCCCTCTGCTCATTGAATCAAGACTTACTTTCAAACCGTAGTGCGGAGGGATATAACACGATGTTATCGGCGGAATTTCGCCGTGGTCTTCCAAAGGTCTCCGGGAGCCAACTATAAATCTTTGGAATGGATGTGTCGCCATGGAGCCCCCATTCTCGCCAAATTCACCATCAATTGCAATTGTAAGGGGATTGAACCGGCAGTGTGCACTTGACTTAATCGCTATTATTATAATTATAATAATAACTTATAATTATAACTTATCAAAAGGCACGCTGCTTAACACAAAAGACGTTGCTATAGACGCTGCTTAACGAATTGCGTACGCTGCGACGCCGCAACGACGCCCAGAATTTTATCGGGCAGAAGCGCTTTTTCCGTCACTAGTTTTTTGGTTCTAAGCGGCTTGAGAGCTGCTGCGGGCGTATTTTTGGCGGATCATCCTTGCGGTCCTTTCCAAGCTTCAAGCAAGTATCCAAAGGTATTTCAATGGATCAATCAACTCATTTTTGAATTAGGCTTGTTAGTTTGATAGATTTAGGGCTTCTTGTTTTTCTTATTTGTTTTCAATCCATCCTATTTCTATCCTCCTCTTCTTTTCCATCCTTCTTGTTTTTCTTCAATCCATTTCGCCTTATTAGTATGAATCGAACTTCCTCCTTCTTCTTCCAATGATCTTCCAATCATTAGTTTTCTTCCTTCTAATCTTTCCTGCTCTTCCAATCTTCTATTCATTTTCTTCTTTCTTCTTTCTTTCACCACTTTCTCATTCTATTCAATCTTTCTTTCCTATCTCCTCCTTCTTCTTTCTTCTTCTTCTTTCTTCTTCTTTCTTCTTTCTTCTTCTTTCTTCTTCTTCTTCTTCTTCTTCTTCTTCTTCTTCTTCTTCTTCTTCTTCTTCTTCTTCTTCTTCTTCTTCTTCCTTCTTCTTCTTTCCTTTCTTCTTCTTTTCTTCCTCTTTCTATTTTTTTTTCCCTTTCTATTTTTTTTTCCATGGAAGAAGGACGCTGGAAAGACGCAGGCCCATTCTTCCCCTCTATTTTTATTACAAGAAGGGGACGCCGCTGAAGACGAGGCCCCTTCTTTTTTTTTGTTCTTTTTTTTTTTTTTTTTTCATTTTTTACATGTCAATATATAGTTCTTTTTAATTAACAATGTAAATAGTTTTAATGTCAATGATCTTTTCAATGTGAATCAGTTTTTTTTTTTTTTTTTTTATTTCTTTATTTATGTAAGTTTTCTAATTATTGAATGCCTTTATTTTTTTTTGCATGTACACTAATAACAAAAAATGCGCCGCCTTTGGAAATCGATTTCGTAAAACAAGACATTCTAGGTAAGAATTTGAGTTTGAGTAGAGAATAAAAATTTTAATGTTTTATTTAGGTTAAAAAAAACTTGGGGAGACTTGGACAAGGGGCATGGTCGGCCCGCCTTTGAGTGGAGAAGACTAGGTGTGTTCCCGGTCCAAGCTCACCTGCTTACTCTTGTAATTTTATTGATTAATGTATTTAGTTTAGAAAAAATTGGGGAGACTTGACAAGGGCATGGTCGGTCCGCCTTGAGTGGAGAAGACTAGGTGTTCCGGGTCCAAGCTCACCGCTTACTCTTGAAATTTTATTGATTAATGTATTTAGTTTAGAAAATTTGGGGAGACTTGGATGGGCATGGTCGGCCCGCCCTTGAGTGGAGAAGACTAGGTGTTCCTGGTCCAAGCCTCACCGCCACTTTGTTTATTTTTTTTTTATTAATATATCAATAAATAGAAATCTTTGCTGGATTGGACAAGGGCGGGTTTTTGAAAAAAATTGCATTATTGATTTTCGGTTTCTAGTTAAGAATGTTGTTTTTTAAAGATGTTAGGATGTCAAAGAAACACCTGATGTGGAGTGGTTAAGAGCAAGAAAAAAATTTAAATAGTTGGTTTTAAAAAAAAAATTAAAAGGGAAACTAACTCTTAAGAAAGTAGGTAAAGATTCATAATGAAGGTTTGAAAAAAGTCACAAAGCAAGATTAATGAATCTAAATTGGTTTGTAGGTATGGCCCCTCACCGATGAAGACACTAATGATTAGTGAGATTAGACTTATTATCAGTAAATGAGATGTGCAAACGAAAGTCCCGACTGAGAGATGTAAATCGGGTCAACGGTTTACCATTTTGTCGACATGTGAAAAGGAAGTGCCAATTTGAGTTAGCACAAATGGCACAGGTCAAGAAGAAATGTTGACTTTCCCTTGACACACATGTAAGCCAATGATTGAAACCCCATGGATGGAATCAAGACATGTTTGAAGATCTAGCGCAGCTTTAAAAGTCCCAATGCCGAGGCTCGTGGTCAAGGAATGGG